>OZ007596.1:289718144-290918144 GCA_963931845.1 Maratus michaelseni
TTTATTTAAAATAAGTACAGCTTAAACGGCAATTGACCTTTCTTTAAAATGTGGAATGCATGAAACATACCTAATAGCAATAGCCAGTATTGTTTATAACTTAATTGCATCTTCGCCAATGGTGATTTTAGCAAATTGCCCCCAACATTGAGGGAGGTTACATTTGGCAAATAGTGGCAAAATATCTTTCAGCCTTCCATTTCCGATATTTCTCTATCAGTGGCAGTCCACTGGAAGTATTTCCGATGTCTGCAATAATAATTCAGTACTGGACGCCAATATAACCGGCATTGTTTTGGTATTAGTGATTCTAGGAAATCCAACCTCGTTTCCTGGGAAATTCGGTGGAAATTATTTTTTATTAATTCAAAACACTAACAGATTTTTTACATTTAATATATTTTTTGGATTACCCACTAAGAACACCAAAAATCATTTTTACATGTAAAATATCAATTATGCATTCAAATAAAGTTTTGAAATTTATTAAAAGCGATATTTTCGTATTAGCCGCATGACAGGAGTTAACAGCCGTAGAAATCGCCAAAGATTTCGCTCCTTTCTGATTCTGATAAATTCAGTGGTATTAAGCACACATAGTCGGTTAAGTTGGTGTTTTATTGATATTATTTTATTTATTTATTGATGAAGTTTTAATTTATTTATGTAACATTAGCCGGAAACAAATTCTGAACTATTTATATTGTTTTAAGTGCAAAAGGGGTTAATCTTTAGTAATCCGGCTTCACGCGATAGAGATAGATTTTTTTTTATGCATGAAAATTATTTTAAAAACCACAAAATTGAGATAGCTTTCAAACAAATTGCATTTGAAAGAAACATTTTTTTTCTTATTCGATGGTATAAAATTTGAAATTGTGCGCTGTTTAGAAGTTACAAAAGTTACAGTAAAAGGTAAATTTATTGGCCAGTTGTTGCCACCTTCAATGTGACGTCAGTGTTACTCACGGACATGTTTTTGCTTTATAATATAAATATCATATCTTGAAACACAATTGAAGGGGTCGGGGCAAGAGAGTGCCAAGCCACCTTTTTGAACTTCTGAGATATTTCAATTTGAAAAATTGATCCAGTACACAAATCAAGATATGTTACATAAAGTTTTCTCGCCACTGTCTTAGTAACATTTGACATATTCTGAGTAACAATATGGAATTACTTTTATGATATTACTGTTACTTTTTTGCAAATTAACTATCTTCATTGGGGGCATAAACATCTGGGGCAAAAACGAAACTTGGGAAATATGCTGCCACCAAGTGACATTAGAAACCAATTATGTGTATAATATTAGAATTTACAATATTAAGCAACAAACTATTGTGTTAGATTTATTTCACCAAAAATGTGGCTTGGCACTTTCTTGCCCCGACCCCCTCAATTTGTCTCCAAATTTTCAAATAAGTGATAAATATTTAATTAAATATAGTTTAGTTTAAAATAAATCTGAAAATGTGATTCAATATTTAAAAAAAAAAAAAAAAGTACTTTAAAAATACGATGCAGACTGTAAGTTCAATCTGCTCTTCGAAAGAAGAAGGGAAAAAAAAAGTTTGTTCATAATATATTAGTTATAAACCTGTAGAAATAAAATATGCCAGAAATGAACAAAAAATGTTTGCAGAAAATCTCTGAATAAAACTATAAACCTACCGTCATACATAATTCATAATAAAATATGAATAAAGCTAAAAAGTATATGAATAATAATGTATATTTTCTGGAACAATCGTGCATCAAATTTTAATAATGTTTACTACTTACTTATAAGCCAATGCTCTCTCAACTCAACAAAATCAGCTGTCGCTTTAAATATTACTTTGCTTCTGTGGCATTAAGCCAAAATCATGCACACATGTCATCTTTCCTATAACGAAGCTATCGCTTGATAAATAAATAAAAAAAAGTATATCACTCATTAATTTTCTTTAATGAAACCGTGTAGTATATTTTCAGATTGCTACAAAAATGGTGAGGCGGAGCTGCTCTCCGCACTTTCTCCCGCTTCTTTTAAATTGTTATTTTGAATATTTTTAAATGCTGTGCCCATAACATGTCCTGTGCTATTGATTTGTTATTTACAAGAAATAAAAAAAAGGATAGAGATAAAAGTAATATTTTTGCAGTTTTTCTCCTTTTCTGTACAGTATTAAAAATAGAAAAGATAAAAATAAATAAAGTGCTCGGGATTTGATGAATTTTCTCTCCTACTTATCATAATAGCCTTAAAAAAAAAAAAAAAAAAACTTCTGGCACTTCTTTATTTAATTTAATCTCCAATGTTCAGTAAAACCAACCTGTGTTTTTTTTTTTCCTATTGCTTCGATTCTTACTTAAGTTAAACAACTGGGCGTTAATAATTCAGTAAGTTTGGGCTTTTTACTGTAATTAAACGCAAGAATTTTCAGAAGACATTATTAAAGTTTGATTATGTTACTGCATAGCTTTCGCATATACAATTTCTGAAAAAGCAGCACATTTTAAAAACTAATTGCCATTAAAAAGATTTCAAAGTTTATTGATTAATTTGACACCCCCTCCCCCTTTTTTCCTAAAAGTATATTTCTATTTGGGGTAGTACAATTTATATTATGTTTGTCTATTATGTTTATTTATTATATATATATATGTGTGTGTGTGTGTGTGTGTGTGTATCATTATGTAGCTATTATAGGGAGCTCTGTCTGGCTGTGTCGTTCTTTTCAACTTGGGTTAATGCTTTTTATGGTCAGTTTGGTCGCGACAGGCATGGGGGAAGTTTCATGTGTAATTAGCGGTATAACCCAGCATGCAGCCTGTCTCCAATGGTTGTGTTCTTTCTGTTTATAGTTCTGTTTATAGTTTTGTTTATAGTTTTGTTAGTATCAATTTTTCTTGGTTATTTGTTAATTTTTCTCTGTTGTTCAGGTGTTTTGGGATTAGATGTATAGTATGTGGTTTTGTATTATATATATATATATATATATATATAATATTAGCAATGTTATGGCTAATATGAGATGAAACCACTCATTTTATTTGTGGTATTTAGGGATTTGGGACTTGATAATTCTGTCTAAATTCCACGAATTTCATTCATTCAATTTCCTTCATTCAATTTTTAATTTAATTTCTTCCTCTTTTAAATAAGTTTTTGGTATCTATATTCAGAGTGTTGGGGAACACTTTCGTTGTCAATTAATTATTACATACTAAATCATAATTTCATAGTTTAAGTTGGTGTTACGGTAATGTTTCATTAATGGTTATATATATTATATATATATATATATATATATATATATATATATATATATATATATATATATATATATATATATATATATATAACTTTTTTAAAAGGAAGGTTTTTTTTTTATTTTATAATGTTTAGCTTCTAAAATAAGAAATAAATGCAAAAATTTTAAAATATGTGATTTTGGTATATTTTTTATTACTAGTGAGTATGCATGAATTTCACGATTTTTTCTTTATTTGGCGGAGACTTTATACATTGCCTTCTTTAAAAAAAAAAAAAAAAAAAAAAAAAAAAAAACTGAAAAATGTTATATTAATCGTTGTTTATTTGCATTTTGTCCTTGCTCAAGAATTTCTAAGTTACAAAACCCCCTTCTAATCCGTCGTATATTATACCGACGTAACAAAATAGGATTAATTGCTCTAAATATTCGACAAATTTTAATACCTTTAAAATGGGGAAAAATGGTGGAAAGGGAGTATGAAAAAATGCCAAAAATGAAAATCTTGTAACATACCTTAAGCTTTGTTTGTGAATTTCTTCAAGAATCTTACAGTAAAAAATAAAAACTCTAAATTTATGATCTTATAATGTAAGTAATAAAATGTGCTATTTTTTATGTTTCATTCATAAAGCAAAATGACATACCGATTTGCATAAAATGTTGATAATATATTCATAATGAAGCTTTGAAAATTCCGCAGAGCATTCCAGTAAAAAGGATGTGTATTCAAATCAATAAAATATGCTACATTCTTAATAGGATTTTTTTCTTTTCTCCTTTTTCTTCAATGTAGGCTGTTGAGGCATTCTTCTGAAATACCTGAAATTATTGGATTTTAATTATTGACTTACAGACGCTCTTTCTCTTGAGAATTATGGCAACGTGTTAAACGTTTCTAAAATGTCAGACGTTGATATTAATAAGATTTTGATTATCATTGAAAGCTTTTTTTTTTTGGAACTTTTATTATTCTGATAATTCTTTTTCTAAATGATACGTTTTAATAAAATTTTTCTACTGCCTTTTGTAATTTCATACTTTATTAAGCATCCAATATATGTAGTGTGTTTTATTTTTAAGTATTGGAGTTAATTCATAATTTAATTTACTCTCATTATATAGCTAGTAAATGAATAATGCTGATAGTTATGATTTCCTTGTAATGTTCTTAAAATACTCTTGGGAAGAAAGTTAGTATCATAATATTATTAGGTGTTTTGAAAATATTTAATGTGTAAAGAAATCTATTAGCATGTACAAAATATAAAAAAATGTAGCCTGAAATTTAAAATTCAACAATACATTAAATATTACGAATATAAAGATGAAATATGACACATATTATTGAGATAATTTATACATCTTAATAAAAAAAGTTCAAATTTTCGTCAATAGATGGCGTTACAAGCTTACACTGAAAAATATTCAAACAAATGTGTAACATATTTACTCTTCTTCCTGTTTAACTATTTCAACACAATAAATAGAGTTTGCATTTTTAAAATTTGAAGTTAATTTAAGTATTGTTACAGTTTAAGACAGCACAGAAATTTTTAACTATCCTTAAAATTTCTATATACAAAGTTTATAAGCTACCATGATGATAAACATAGCACTAATTTAATCTTTATCTTTATTAAAGTTAAAGATATATTGAATTTGTAGCGATCTCATCTCATCAAAATAGTATATAGCGTGTTACTAGCTTAAAGTAATTGGCTTGGCCTTTCAGAATCAGCGGTCAGAAGCATGAAAGGCAAATGAAGCTTGCAAGAGAAAAGTAAAAAATAGTCCGCGTTGTCAATGTCAGATATTAGTATTCTCATTTACTATTATCCTAATTTATGCTTTTATAATTAAGCTATGCTTATATAATTCATAAATAATTCACTAATTATGTAAGGGAATGCGATAGACAGCATGTTTTGCCATGAATGCGAGCTAATATTACCGTCACTGTATCCTTCCGCGCTGACCACTGGAAATCATGTTGGCAATAGAAAGACAGATCTCCTGTTATATTTGGAGCTCAGTGACGCTATGTCACTCGCCTATTGTTCAAGAGTTCCGTGGTTCAATCATCGCCAGCGCTTATCCGACCTCAACATTGGTAACATACGAACTCAACAGCCACTATCATCTCTTCTCAATACCAACAGACGGCAACACCAAATAAATCATCTTTAGCACGCAAAGCTCGTCCGACGTCAACAAGACATCTGCCTCACTGGGAATGGAGTGTGTAACGATCTCATCTCAACTAAACAGTATATATGAGGGGATCGGGGCAAGAGAGTGCTAAGCACATTTTTGAACTTCTGAGATATTTCAATTTGAAAGTTAGATCAAATACCTACTCAAATTAAAATATCTAACATAAAGTTTTTTCGCCAATGTCTCAGTAACATTTGAGATATTCTGAGTAACAATATGACATTACTTTAATGATATTACTATTACGTTTTTTGTAAATTGGCTACCTTCATTGGAGACATAAACATCTGTGGCAAAAACGAAACCTGTCACATAGGCTGCCACCAAGTGACATTAGAAAAAATATATATATGTTGGATATTATAATTTACACTATTAAGCAACAGATTACAGTTTTAGATTTATTTCACCAAAAATGTGGCTGGGCACTTTTTTGCTCCGTCTCCCTCATATGCTTGACGCTATGTCGTTCGCCTACTGTTCAAGATGTCCTTGGTTCAGTTCTTGCTAGCACCTATCCGATCTTAACAAATTTTAAAAGTTAAATGTCCCTTTACTGCATATATTTCATGTAAATTATGTTATGTGTATATGCTTTGGTTTTGTATCATCTTATCTTCTATAATTCACTCCAATGGTTTTCTCCTCCTTATACACAAGTTTGTTACTTACAGAAAAAAAAAATAATAATATCCCTTTTAATGTTAAGCATCTTTTTTTTTTTTCAGTCTGTCCTAGAAGTCAGTAGCAATCTACTGGATGACAGTCAGCGCCTCCCCTGGCAGGATCTAAACAAAGACCAACAACAGAAATCAGCCTCAGCTCTGCTAAGAAGTCAAGAAAAAAGTGGCTGGCTTTTAGCAGAATCTCATCACTCCCGATACAGTCTTCGGAGTGGACAGCCCCATGTTTGTAAGTTTATTTTGTATGTTATATAACCAGAGCTGCCAATGCCAACCATCCGGATTTTTGAGTACCATTATTATTAGTACTATTACTGTTATTTGTCTTATTTGATCACAGTATTTCTGCATTAAAAAAAATGAATATTTCTATTTGAAAATAGTGGTATTCCGGAGGGCTTTTTCTTGTTCATCCTTTTCTTGGTAGTTTGAAATATTAGAAGTTGTTATCTAAATTTATTTTGTAATAATCGAAAATTGAGTTCAAGTAAATTTAGCAAAAGTTTCTAAAGTTTGTTAGAAATTTTTGTTTCTGATATAAGATACAGAGTTCAATATTTGATACTGTAAGGACTGTAGTAGCAAAGAAAAAAAAAGGGGGGGGGGGAGAGAATACAGATTACTTGACTAATCCCTATATTGCAATCCCTATAGCTTCAAATTCTTCTTTTCTATTTTTTTTAAATACAGAAACATATTATATATTATGATATTTTATTAAATGTTCAGCCTAAAATTTCGGTGTTAATTGTAGTTTATAAAATATTCATCATCTGATTTATTTATTTATTTACTTTTACCATCTACGGATAGCTGTTTCATTTCAAATATAAATGTGTTATAGCCTTATTTGCATTCGAATTGATAGAAAACACATTTCACATATCATTTCTTTGAAACTAATTAGCGAAAAATAATTCTAAAACTGAATCTTATTGTTATGTTTTATTACTGTCTTGTTACATAAAAGCGAACAGCCTATTTTCAAATTCTTTTTAAATTGTTAGAATTCAAAACTTCTGGATTTTTATTTTCTTTAGCAACGGAAAACTAAACTGATATCAAAACTGATTACTAAACTGATTTGAAACAAGTTTATGTAAATGATTAATTAGTACTACGTTCATTTAATATTGGTTAATTTACACGAACCAAGATATATTATGGAAAGCAATTATTCACAGATTATAAATTAGGAATGGATCATCTACGATGAATTAGATATACATTTATTTGTAATGTGTTTACTGTACAATGGTGAAAAAAAAATTATACCTCCTACTAACTCTGCCGCATATCATTGTATAAAAATGTGACTGCCTTTAATTAAAAATTTTTTTATTGACTAATGCAATCTAGAGGAAATTCACAACAATAAAAGTAAGTGATATTTCATTCCAGACATTAACATCAACATGAAGTTGATAATTTCATTTCACATGCTGAAAATATCAGATGTTTTTTTTTTTTCATGCCAGTGGGACCATTTGAAATCAATGGAGTATGATTCACAGTATATTCATAGAAATCGATAGATGTACACTAGAAGTGTGCAAATCGTTGTTTAAGGCGTTCGAGAACTTGGAAATCAGGTTTAAGTATGTATTTCTTCGTTATTTAGTCATAACGCCATTTGGCAATTACAAAATTCTATAATTCATATTAAAATTATTTCTTAAAAAATCTCCTATTCATTTAAAAAAAAAAAAAAAAAAAAAAAAAAAAATCTTGAAAAAAAAAAAAAAATTACAAGTGACGATTTATAATTAGGTCATTACTTTTGTCAACGAGAAAGAAAACAGTTAACCACATTTGGGAATTTGGCGAAAGATGCGACCGGTGACCTTTTATCTCGCGGGCCACAAACATATGTTTGCGACGTTAGGCGGGCCGCAACACACGTGTATAATAATGTAAAAAAATTGCAATTAAAATAATAGTAAGATATACTATTATATATTATAGTATATACTATTGTTATGAAAATAGTATAACAAAGCTATATAATAAAGTTAATATAATTTGTAGTATTGAAGGTTTGTCGCGGAAAAAATGTTACCAAAAAAATTAACATTACTATTTCCGAGCAATATATACTTCGTGTTAGATTTCTATTCATACTGATGTAGAAATAGGCCGCGAAGATTTTTGTTTGGAATTAGTGATATAAAACTTTTTATTGCCAATTTTTTTCTGTGGCAAACGTTTAACCCTAATAGGCATTATTAGCTATATGATAAGTATAAACTTAATAATATAACAATGCAGCATTTCCACGTTTCTAAAAAAAAAAAAAAAAAAAAAAAAAAAAAATCAGGGGATTTTCTTTAATAAAACAGTCATTACCTCAATGCAAAATCTTTTTTAGAACTATATAGTGCAAATTTAATTAATTTGAAATAATGTCCGTTCAGTGCTGGAGATTAAGAAATATATACACTACTATAGCACAAATAGACCTACATGTAAAAAGAGCATTTGACTAACGAAACGGCCTTTAACATGTTTTAAGATAATGTTAAATTAGTGATTATAAATAACAGGACAGATTTTGTCTTCCCATGAAAATATATAAAAGAACAGTGAAGGTCTTAAAATTTTTTATGCGCATCTCAATTGATTTTATAAATAGAGATATGTGTGTAATAGAGATATAAATAGAGGTTAATGATTATGTGTCGCCGGGCCGCAGGTTGAGTATGGCTGGTCTAAGAGAAAAGTACGTTAATATGTTATAAAAACAAAAAATATTTAGAATGATTTTGCAAGGGTTCAAATCGTACTCTAAATATGACTGAAATTCAGAGATTTTATGAAATTCTCTTCTATTTTAAGCATCATAAAATAATTGTTCTTTTTTTTTTTTTTTTTTTTTTTTTTTTTTTTTTTTTTTAACATTTCTAGTGGCTGCAGTTCATGTTGTAGAATCATGGGATATTTCAGATGTAGTATTACCTCCGCCTCTAGATACAACATGGTGGCGTGTGGACGATAGATTACTAGTTCCTGCTCCAGCTTTATTAGCCACGGCCAAACAAGGTAAGCTATCAATCACTTAAGCTGTACATTTGCATTTGTCTTTTTCTCGACACATTTATCAGCACATCTCTCTTTTTCTCTCTTATTTTATGCATCTATCTGGTGCTCAATTACGTAGTGTTACTTCTTAGCACACAGGCTATCAAAGCCTGAGAGCTAATGTGCCCGCCCGTTCTGTACGTATGTACGTAACGCGATAACTCTTGATAGAAATATCCGTTTTGTTTCAAATTTTGCTTATAGGTTCATTGTGATAAGGCGCTTCCCTGATAAGTTTTGGGGATTCATTGGTTAAGTATAAAGGGGAGAACGGGGGCTAATACCCCTTAATTAAGATAAATGGGTTTTTCATGCAGAATTGTCAGACTTGCTTCATATTTTGTATATAGTTTCATTGTGATAAGGCGCTTTCCTGATTAGTTTTGAGGGTTCATTAGTTAAGTATAAAGGAGGAAACAGGGGGGCTAATCCACCTCTTAATTTAGATAATTGGGTTTTTCATGCAGAATTATCCGATTTGCTTCAAATTTTGTATATAGGTTCATTCTGATAAGCCACTTCCCTGATTCGTTTTGGGGTTCATTGGTTAAGTATAAAGGGGGGAACGGGAGGCTGACACCCCCTCATAATTTATTGTCGATTTCTTTATTTTTAGAGGGTATTATTCTTTGAAATAAGAGTATAATATGCAATTAGTGTGAATAATCTGTGAGCTCAATGCCATGAGTTTAACTAGGCAGTTTTCTTTTTTATTATTTTTACTGTTTCTTCTTTTCTATGTACAGTCGGTTAAAAAATAATAATCACCCCACACTATTTTATCCTCAAATAGACGCAGAGTAAAACGAAAACAGCCTTTCGATTATATATTATGTCTTCTTTAAATGTACGTTAAAAAATGAGCTTAGGGGTTTTGTTCATACTGAAATTGTATCAAACTATAATATTTTTAACACGAACAGCTAATTTTGACACCATATTTGGATTTTTTGGCAAATTTTATCTTAAGATAGCAACGAGTCACCAAAAGAGTTCCTCGAATTTTATCGGAATTATGGCTATTTAAAAGTTTGAGCGTCTTACATTAAATTAATTTTAAATTCGTGAATGAAAAATGCATTGCAAGTAGTTTTTCTTTAAGTATATCGCAAAAACTACGTGGCAGAATGAGCTCTGATTTTGGATTCTCATATTTAAAACACCTATGTATTGATTTCTGTTATAATTTTTTTAGGTTTCAATTCCTATTTAGTTTTTTAATTAATTTCTAAAATATATTCATTTTGAAATTATTATCCGAAAAACATATGAATTGTAACTTATGAATTTTTCAAGATTAATTGATTTCTAGAAGCTTCAAATATGCGAATCTAAAATTAAAACTCATTCCGTATAGGAGTTTTTGAATTTTGCTAAAAAAAATAGCTTGTTTTGCAAGTACTAAAAAAGCATTAGAAGCTCAAAATTTTCAATCATCATAATTTCTAAGCTACTTACTTAACAATGACTTCTCGTTCGGCATCATAAGGTAAAATTTACTGGAAAGCGAAATATGCTCAAATTACGTGTTCGTTTTGGAAGATCAGAGTTTCATACAAATTCTTTATGAAGACGACCCGGTAAGCTCATTTTATTAACATGTATTTAAAGACGACATAATTACTTATCGAGTGGTTGTTTTCGTTTTTCTCTGCGACTATTTGACAATAAAATAGTTTAAGAGTACTACTTTTTTTGACCGACTGTACATGAATAGTATGATTACTATTTTGACTGATAGTGAGACAATTAAGTTAATTTATTTTTGGTATTCTGTCGCAATTTCCAGTAATTTAAGTTACATGAAATATTCTTATACAGAAGATATTTCACAATTGTCGTATATGTCTAGACGTCTGGTTTCTCCTATTGTAAAAGTGATCCTTCTCTGAGATTTGTTGATAATGTCCAATAAACTTGTGATCTGTGCATCATTTATATGGAGTATTTAAAGACAGTGTCTAAATGTTTGAAAGCAGAGCTTTTACCCAAAGTAAACACTGAATGAAAATTATTTTGCATGATATTCTACAGAAATCAAGGACATTAAATGCGGAACAATAAATGAGATTATAAATATGCATTTTTATTCATGAAGCTGAAAAACAATTACTATAATCACATAAAAATTACGTAATGTTTTACTGACATTTTTATTTTGCCAGTATAGATTTGAGGCCCTATGGCCTCAAACTGAGTATCAGAAAAATGGAAGATTGTTCGACATAACTGTATTGAAATGTAGCAGTTAAATGCAAGAAAATGACTGTTTTCGCAAAAATATCACGTCATTTTCATTAATGTAAACCGTAGATTTAGCAATATAATCATCGATATAGACATAGTTTGTATATCTATGATAGAATCATACCGCCTTTCTGCGATTAGGAATTTTTGTATTCTAGCGGAAATGTTTAAAAAGACTTTTTGGCCTATTTCAGTACAGGAGCAATGAAAATGCAATATAAATTACGTCATTTAGACACAAACGTAGAAAAACATATCTGTTTCCGGAATGAAGATGTACATTTTTAGTTGAATGCCTTTCAAAAATGACGTAATTTTCACAGGTGAAATCGTTTTCTTGAAAACGTGGCCTCTAATTTCGGAGGTGGTGAAATGAAAACCTCTAAACATGATCTCTAATTGACGCAATTATAGGAACATGCTTCATTTTCATGTCTTTAAAATGGATGCTTTCTTTTTCAAATGATGCCAGTTAGCTTTTTAGGGCTATTGTGCTTCATAATTTTAAATATCATTCATTCGAATTAAAATAGGAAAAGATCATTTTCATTTTAATTGTAATGAGAAAAAATGTCATCAATAAAAGTATTATAAATAAAGTTAACAACACAATTTTCCCTTTTCTCTACAACAATGGATATAACCCAATCGCAACTATTAAAAAAAAATAATATATATATATATATATATATATATATTAAACTCTTTTTAAATTTAAATTAAAATATAAAAAGGGAAATATTTTACAAAATAGCCATTGTGGACGCTTCTGAATGGACGAAATGAATAGCTTTCAGTTAAAGAAAAAAAAATTAAAACTGGTTCACTAGAAAGCTCCGAACAGGTTATGAAAAAGTCCGGCTTATATTTTGAAGATATATATATTATCAAATGAAAGTATACAAGTCGATTGTTTTATAGTTTTTTTTTTCTTCCGGGGGGTGGGGGGGTCGTCGAACCTTTTGGGCACCCCACTCTGTCCGTTGACTCGTACACTGAAATAAACATTCATTTTCAGTACAATGCTTTTAAATAAAGCTGTTTCATTGAAAACATTCTGCTACCGAAAAGAGCATCATCCAAGATTTCGTGACATTTGTGAAACATAGTAAGTTATAATCTGTAGTATCATAAAGTATGAATGAAACAACAAAAAAAGCGAGATAGAATCATGTTAACCGTAATTGCACTTCAACATCTGTTTTTCTGAATGACTCCCAAACTAGGTGCTATTAAATGCCAAACATTACTTCTGGATATTTGCAGTGCCCCCTTCCGTATTTCGAAACATTAGTACCTTCACCGCAGTCATAATGTATGACGATGTACTCTCATACGATCAGAAACTTTTACGTGAGTAACCAAAATCATACGAGTTCCTATCCATTACATAATGGTCTGTCCTCTTTTATGTGCCTCCTTTTTTTTTCTCCCCTAATACTTTTGGGGAGGTTAAAATTAGTTGTGTAGTTGGAGTATCTGTAAAAAAACGTGGACTGTAAATGTATTTATGACTAGAAGATAGAAGTCTCAATTATTAAAAACTAGAAGCATCTGGCTTATAGCCAAAGATGAATCTAGATATATCGTCAGTGGTAGCATCCGTAGGAGCAAAGAAAACGAAAAAGAACAGAAAAAATTCAATGGATGAATGCTTTTGTAAGAATGAGATGGTTCTTTTTGTAGCACCGACATTCTTTACAAGAATGGAGCATGGTTTTTATCAACGCAGTATGAGGCAAGTGCATGTAGGAAAATATCATTATCACTTTAATATTTATAAATTAAGGTAATGCTCTTTCCTCTCACATGTTTATAGCATAGATTATTGATGATACTCCTACTAAATAAGCACTTTTTTTTTTCAGGATCAGAAGAAAGTTAATGTCTATACATTATATAATCTATATAGCAAAATATAACAGATCTATATTGAAAAATTTAATCTATTAGCAAACATATCATATGTTTGATTGTAAGAATATAATATTCTGTATGCATTTAATACGTGATAACTTCAGTATGTTGAATCATACCTAATATGACTTTTAGATGTTGTTGACTTTTTGATGTGTTGTTTCATATGTTGCAATCTATTATCGAAAATTATCAATAATAATATTATTAGCTGGAATATTTATTAAGGTTAAATCATTAACTTCATAGAATTAAAAACTAACAAAAGATTGCAAATATTAAGCTATATAGATTTCAATAAATAAATAAAAAATAAATACAACCTCTTTTGCACAAAATATAACAGTGTGGTTTAAATATCTTGTCACCCCTATGCAAAGGTGTAAAAACCAAACAATAGAATAACAATAGAATAATACCAGAAGTATACGCATGTACTTGATTTAGTTAATTCACTGTCACTTTTATGCAAAGCTAGTTTACATAAAGTAAAATACTTTACAAAACAAAAACTTTATATAATTTAAAAAAAAAATGTTTGGTTTAAAGTTACTTTGAATCGTTTTAGAAATTGAGACCATGCAGGAGCGTCCTTTGTCTAAATTTGAAACATACTGTAATATTGTGTGGCAAATGATATATTTATTAAACTTGAATCGTGCATTAAGATGCTTGTAAAAATGTATCTCTAATTTATTTATTGAAAAAGACATCCGATGATATTTATAACTGCTATGTATAACTTATATCCAGGGCGTCAAAAAGTAATGTGAACGCTGCATTTCAGATTTTTATATTTTAATACTCTTAAACACTGCGGCAAATTACGGTATTTATGTATATATTATTAGTTATTGAATTTTAAAGTTTGGGTGTCCTATTTGGGCCCCCTGTATTTTTAAATGCCAGAATTTTCTTTTGATTAATTTTAATCAAATTTTAATTCGAATTGGTAAACAAATCATACGAGTTACAATTTTCCAACTGAGTGAAAAAGTGTCCAGGCCAAGATTTGAATCAGTGCTGGGCCAAACTTTGTCCAGGATAGGATTGATTGATTGATTAGTCCAGGATAGCTCAGTTGGCAGTGCATGGCAGATTAAGCCAAAGATCGCTAGTTCAAATCCTGGCCTGAACACATTTTTACTCAGTTGGAAAATTACAACTCGCACCTATAGTTATTTTCGTAGTTAACACCTGCGTGTTTCATATTATTATTACATTAGCAATATCTTTTCATTTTCTAGGTATATCCCGCCTTGTTCTTCTCGTTCACCACCGACTTGGAGATCTCTTAGGATCCGAGGTTTATTCCGCCCAACCAACTAATGCCACCCGGGTGGTGAACTCTCGGGTGATAGGAGCGCTTCTGGAAGGACACCATGTTCTGAGCCTACCTAGACCCATAACTGTCACATTTAAGCATTTACAGGTATTGTGTTTTATATAAATACTGCATTTTAAAATACATTTCGTATTTCTGAAATTATATGACACTTTGAGACGAATATTTCGTTCTTTGTTTCAGTTTTTGTTTAATTTAAATCTTGGAAGCGGTTCTCATAAAAAAAGACACTTTCTTCGGTCAACTATACGAAATTTTCTGACACATTTTCTGATTTATTTTTTCAATTCCTACTATTAGTTCACACTCTCCCTATATATATTTATACATCTTGTTCAAATTTTCAATCGTTAATAAAATACATTTTGCTCATCCACTCAAGTTCAAATACATTTTTTTTAAACTTGTAGTGGAAGACACTTGATGATTATACAGTTTTTTTTTTCAAATATTAATTCATTAATTAAATTTAATTGATTAATTTTAGTTTTATATGGGAGAAAAAATATCAATACGCAGCCGACTTATTTCAGACATTAGTTCCATTTAAAAGCACTCACTCACATGTCTTGATAGCGCAGTCGGTTAAGCTCTGAGCTCGTAACCGCAAGGTACCAGGATCGAGCCTCGCCTGGGACGGAAGGAAATTCTTCCGTACTTGAAAAAAAAATTTCTTATATAAGCTATTTAGCAGGATATAAGTTTAGGAATAAATACCGTCGGTGGCGAAGCATGTAATTTTCTTTTTGACGTTACGAATTTCTTTTTGACCTAAGTAGGAATTGACTTAATTTTTTTTTTATATTACTTGTTAAACATAAAAACATAATACTTGGAGTCAGGATTATTAAAATGATTTGTAATCGAACAGTTTTTTCTTTTCTCGATAAATGAACTAGTCTTGAGTTATAAGCGATTGTTGACTCAGGTCGAAAGTTTTTTTTTTTTTTTGAAGCTCCATCGCTTCCGGAAATTTGATTCGAACCACAAACATGAACAGCATTTTCCGAAAAATCTTCTGCCTTTGCTGAGAAACGGAAAAAAAGTTCTATTGCATCGCTTCTTAATAAGATCACCTTCTAATTTGATACTTTTACGAACAAAAATGAATAAAAAAATATGTCATAAGCAGTAGCTATTGTTTGAGAACATCCTTAATGTATTCGTTTTATATATATTCCGTTATTTGTTTATTATTCCCTTTTTTAAAAAAATCTACACACTCATTTAATAATTTGTTTTAATTATTTTTATTTACTTTTGAAGCAATAAATCTAAAAAAAAAATGGTTGGAAATTTCTTTATGCACCAGTAATTGCACGTAAAGAATAGCCTTTATTTGCTTAGATGTGCTTATTAACTTGCTTCAAAATTGCTTTATTATTACTTGACCAATGCCAAACTAATTTTGAATGTTTTATAATAACACATTTGTTGTATAATTGCTAGATTTTTGGCCATTTATTACGACTCTAAAATTGCAAAATCATTCTTACACTCATAAATCCAAACTTCAATTCTCATCACCCCCTAAATAATTCGAATGGTGAGAAAAATGGAATCAATACTCTAGTGTAACATTCGTTCTGAGCTGTTTCTGTGTTATTTTTCCCTGAGGAGGGTACAAAGGCGCTGGAGTTAATCGACAACGCTGCATTAATTTAAAAGCAATTGTGATTTATAGACAGACTAAATGTTCATTTCAGAATAATGAAGCCTGTGTAAACACGCGTGAAATTGCAGTTGGCGGAGATTCTTATGAGTTCTCTCTAATATTTATATTGAACATTTTTATGAACATTTGAATGCTCTTCAATGGATTCCATAAAATAATCTTTGTTTTTTTTTATAAAGAGACAATTTGTTTTTGGATATATATATATATATATTTAACTATCTTAGGAAAGTATTATAATAACACATTTGTTGTATATTTGCTAGATATATGGTCTTTTATAACAATTCTAAAACTGTGAAATCATTCCTACACCCATAAATCCAAACTTCAACTCTCATCACCTCCTAAATAGTTCGAATGGTGAGAAAAAGGGAATCAATACTCTAGTGTAACATTCGTTCTGAACTGTTTCTGTGTTATTTTTCCCTGAGGAGGGTACAAAGGCGCTGGAGTTAATCGACAACGCTGCATTAATTTAAAAGCAATTGTGATTTATAGACAGAATAAATGTTCATTTCAGAATAATCAATAATGTGTAAACAAGTGCGAAATTGCAGTTGGCGGATATTCGTTCCCTCTCTAACATTTAAATTGAACACTTTTATGAAAATTTGAATGCTTTTCAGTGGATTTCATAAAATAATTTTTGTTTTTTATGAAAAAAAAATAATATTTTTGGAAAAGTTTTTTTTTTTTAAACTATGTTAGGAAAGTTTTATAAGACCTTTGTTGTATAATTGCTAGATTGATGGTCTTTTATAACGATTCTAAAACTGTGAAATCATTCCTACACCCATAAATCCTAACTTCAACTCTCATCACCTCTTAACTAGTTCAAATGGTGAGAAAAAGGGAATCAATTACACTAATGTAACATTCGTTCTGAACTGTTTCTGCGTTATTTTTCCCTGAGGAGGGTAGAAAGGCGCTGGAGTTAATCGACAATTTAAAAGCAATTGTGATTTATAGACAGAATAAATGTTCATATCAGAATAATGAAACCTGTGTAAACACGCGTGAAATTGCAGTTGGCGGAGATTCTTATGAGTCTCTCTGTAACATTTATATTGAACATTTTTATGAAAATTTGAATGCTCTTTAATGGATTCCATAAAATAATGTTTGTGTTTTATGGAAAAAAGGAAAAGTTTTTTTTAAAAACTATATTAGGAAAGTTTTATAATAACACATTTGTTGTTATAATTGCTAGATTTTGGGCCTTTTATAACGATTCTAAAATTGTGAAATCATTCCTACACCCATAAATACAAAATCCAATTCTCATCACTTCCTAAATAGTTCGAATGGTGAGAAAAAGGGAATCAATACTCTAGTGTAACATCCGTTCTGAACTATTTCTGTGTTATTTTTCCCTGAGGAGGGTAGAAAGGCGCTGGAATTAATTGACAACGCTACATTAATTTAAAAGATATTGTGATTTATAGACAGACTAAATGTTCATTTCAGAATAATCAAGCCTGTGTAAACGCGCGTGAAATTGCAGTTGGCGGAGATTCTTATGAGTTCTCTCTCTAATATTTATATTGAACATTTTAATGAAAATTTGAATGTTCTTCAATGGATTCCATAAAATAATGTTTTTTTTTATGAATAACAATTTGTTTTTGCATATATATATATATTTTAACTATCTTAGGGAAGTTTTATAATAACACATTTGTTGTATAATTGCTAGATTTTGGACCTTTTATAACGATTCTAATACTGTGAAATCATTCCTACACGCATAAATCCACACTTCAACTCTCATGACCACCTAAATAGTTCGAATGGTGAGAAAAAGGGAATCAATACGCTTGTGCAACATCCGTTCTGAACTATTTCTGTGTTATTTTTCCCTGAGGAGAGGGTAGAAAGGCGCTGGAGTTAATCGACAACGCTGCATTAATTTAAAAACGATTGTGATTTATAGACAGACAAAATGTTCATTTCAGTATAATATATTCCGAGAGCCCAGGATCGATTCCCAGCTTGGACATATTTTCACTCTGTCGGTTTTTACGCTCATTTTAGTAATATAAAAATTCATGTTTATTATTCATTAGTTTCGGGCGAATTTCACTCCTGAAAATGAATTGAAAAATGAATTGTAATTTACTCATACGTATTTTTTTAATTTTAAATTCTGATTCAGACGTAATATGTTTAGTTGTTTGAAATTTCTGAGGAAAGTTTTTAAGAATGGGTATTTTCGAGTTAGTTTAGTTCTAATTTTCGAATAGAGTGTTACCAGAAAAGTATAACACTGTTTTTATTATTATTATTATTTATTTATTTAATTGACATTTTTAACAAGGAACAAGTTGCGTGCTGTGAATACTATTTCCGAATATAAATCTTCGTTTTATTTCATCGCAGAACCTCATTTATATTTGGAAATAAGGATATTCATTAAATGAGAGGGGGGGGGGGGGAAGGGCCAGCTATTTTGAGACCATATGATAATGCTAGTCCTTAATGGGTTAATGTATCATATATTGTACTGATACGTATAGAATGAACTTTTTTTAATGTAAAATTTTGTGCCTAAGTTACAAGGTGCTCAATATGCACGAAATATTTACGAGTGTTATATGAAACCACTTGCTTACAAATATAGAAGCAGAAAATAAAATAAGTGAGGTAATTGAAGTTTAACGATCTTATAAAATAAGTGAAGTAATTGAAGTTTAACGATCTAATAAAATAAGTGAAGTAATTGAAGTTTAACGATCTAATAAAATAAGTGAAGTAATTGAAGTTTAACGATCTAATAAAATAAGTGAAGTAATTGAAGTTTAACGATCTAATAAAATAAGTGAAGTAATTGAAGTTTAACGATCTAATAAAATAAGTGAAGTAATTGAAGTTTAACGATCTAATAAAATAAGAGAAGTAATTGAAGTTTAACGATCCTTGAGTTCTGTATTAGGAGCGGCACTACTGCCTTTTCCGGCTTAATGATATGATATTTGGAATTAAATCAATTTGATATCACATGTGAAGATACTTTATAACGGGAATTCAGATTTTTCTATCAAAATTGTTTTATAAACTTTGAATGCTATTAAAATACCCCCTTCTTTGCATTTGACATTCATTCTTTTAAGGTTAACCTTTAACGGCTCCGAAATATTTATATACACATTATTCCAAGCTAGTTTTCATACAAAAACCAACTCTGTACTAAGTTTCATTCGTTAAAGGTTAATCTTTAACTGTCTAGAAATATTTATATACAGATTATTCCAAGCTAATTTTCATGCAAAAACAAATTATGCAGTAGTTTTACTTTGACAATAATAATGTAGAAATGTAGAAATAGTAAATCCAATAAACAATGGAACAATGTATAAATAATAAATACAACAATGTAGAAGTAATATATACAACAATGTAGAAATAATAAATAGAAATAATAAATAGAACAATGTAGAAATATTTATAATAAAATGTATGTACTATGATAAAAATGGTAAAACAATTTTTGTTGTACGTTACTGCGTACTTTTGCTGTATGCACGACCTAGTAAGTAAACGTGCCATACCGCGTATATTGCGGCATTTGACTTTTTAAAGATTTGTATACTTTTTTTTATTTCAATATGCATATAATTCTAAAAAAAAAAAATAAGCTAATTGTTGTAAAATGAAAACGAGAATACTCAGATCTATAAAGTATTTGTGTGTGCGTGTGTTCCGAGGATGTATTTTTTACCATTTTATTTACTTAAAATGCTAGCTATTAAAAAATTACTTGATACACCCATATATTGTTTGACACAGATTTCGAAAAAATGCTATGAAATTGTCGTTCGTTTAACTTGAAAACGTACTTTTACTGGTGTTTTCCACAATAATTAATTTGAAACACAACAAATTATTTTCTCACAAAACTAATTACATATACTTACATACTTAAAAGTTAACACTTAAATGTATTTTTTAAAAATTTATAATCTGTAATTTTCACTCAAAATACTTGTTTCTCAAAATATATCGACGTGCAACGCCATATTTCATTATTCTCAAAAGTTTTAAAAGCATTACATCAAGGTTTCATACATAATATTTAACTTAACAAACAAGCATATAAATTTACATTTTAAAGCACACTTTAAAAGTTGCACTTTTAACATTGATTCTGAAATATAGCCTGAACTGAATTTTAGTGTGTTTTCTTGATAAATTAGGCCTCTAGTATCCGTAGAATGATTCTGGAAGCGGCAGGTAGCAATTTCTGTGTATGAATAGATTGATGGCTACGGCAAAACTTGTATAGGCGCACGTGGAAATTTTCTCACGCTCATTGATCTTTCTCAAGGGGGTGCAGTATTCCTTTGTTACAGAACGGCTGATGATATACTTGGAAAAATGAAAAATGTTATCAATCTTGGTTGTTCTGTTCTGTTGCAGTGTTCCTATTTACTAATTCGTAAGCAATGCTCAGCTTTAACATCTGTTATATTCACCGAACTTTTGTGATTAAATTAAAAAATAAAATAAATAAATAAATAAATAATTCTTTATTGCTTTCTTCTAAATATCCGTTCACGGTAGTATAAAACGAATTAAATCATTTTGAAAGTACTTATTGTCTGATTCCTAATGGTTTTGAAAGTGTCCAATAAAATTTTTATTATAAAAGAATTTTTGTCCTCATTATGTTATTATAAAATGCTTATGTATTATCAAAATAAATTTTGAAACATTCATAGTTTTTCGAATGAATTTTAATTGTATTAGTATTTGTTTTGAATAATGGACGTAAGAAAATTATAAATATTAATAGATAACCTTCAATTGTAAGAAGAAATATGATGTTAAAAATCTATTTCCTTATACCTAATTGAATTAATTTAGTACATACTATAGAAAAACTCGAAATAAATTAAGGTATCATAAAAAACTATAACAAGATTTTTTGTCGGGTAAATAAGAAAAATAAGAATATATATGTTACAGTAAGATAAATAAAAAAATAAAACTGTAAGTGTAATTAAAAGAAACTTTATTATCCCTATACTTACTTATCTCAGTCTCACGCACAAACATATACATAGACAATTCCTTTTATTATAAAATATAAACTATAACACTATTATACGTATTATATATTATACTAGTATATAGTTGCAGTTATATATTAAAGTTCTTATATTATATAAAAAATACATTAATTTGGAGTGAACACAAGGAAAAAAATTATCTATAGCAAAAAAATTAGACGCTTTTTTACCCAACATCAATAAAAAACAGCAAGGAGAATAGGGGAACTTTATTGGCAGAGTCCTGTTTGTGTAAGGTAACAAAAAACTTTACTGTTACAATTCTATTTGGCTGAAACTTTGAAGAACCTGTTAAGGCAACTTTTCTTTCCTTTTCATAGTATTCCATATTTTATGTTTGGTATATTTCTGATTTTATTTGGTAGTGATCCACGTTCAATGAATTCTTTGTTACAAACATTTTTCTTAGAAGAACTTTTTTTCGCCGCTGCTAATCGAGAAGAAGAAATGAGTTTGTTTATCCATTTTTTTTCTGAAATAAATAGGAACCATATAACTATATTTTTATGAATTATTGAAAAAATATATCTATTGTAAAGGAAGATGATATTTTAGCAAGGTAAATAAGTCTATGTGTTGTTTTGGAATCCTTATTAACTCTGTTCAAACTTGTTACATAATGACATAATAAGATCACTAATTATAATTAAAAAATATATAAAATGCTTAAGTGATACAAAGAGAGACACAAAAGGCGTATAAAAACCTTTTAATGATCGACATATGTTTCAGCGCTCATGTACGGCACCATTTTCAAAATATATAACGATAAACAAAAATATTCTCGCAAATTTTTTAAAATAAACTTGAAAACATAAATCACAAGATCATATATGTAAAAAGCATATTCATAAGCATAAACCATTTCAAAAATTTGCGAGAATGTTTTTGTTTATCGTTATATATCTAGAAAATGGCGCCGTACATGAGCGCTGAAACATATGTCGATCATTAAAAGGTCTTTTTTACGCCTTTTGTGTTCCTATTTGTATCACTTAAGCATTTTATCTATATTTTAATCATATTTGTTACATTATAATGATTGCGTGACATTTAAAAAAAATTATATTATTAACATAATTGTTGATCTAGAATTATGGATTAGGATTATCAACTAAGCACCCTCGTGTGCCACATGCGTCCACTGATCAGCGTTCTTTGCGCCGACGAAGCCATTATGCATTTAAATGTATATCTACACATTTTGCACTCATGCCCAGTAAATATTGGTTTTCATTGAAGACAGAAAAGTACTCCATCTCTATTATTTTTTCTTATTATAAGAGCTGTGACGCTATGATGTAGTCGTAAAAACACCAGACTGTGTGCGCTATAGGTTGGTTGGTTATTTGTTACGGCCGATTATCTGCGCTTGGGATATAGGCCGGCGAGGGGAGTGCCCTCCGTGGGGGTGTCTTTTTAAGGGATCCTAACCTGTATTTACGCAAGGTTCGAAGAAAATCATGGAAAACTCCGAACGGTTAGGTCGACGAGCACGACAGGGGTTTGAACCTAACACCTCCCGTCTACCAGCTTTGAGAGCAGAACCTCTCAGCCACTGGTGGGGCTTATACGCTATAGGCAACAAGTATACGCTAGAGAGTATACGTTATAGCTTTATTTGAGAAACAGAAGGTATACAGAGTTCCTTAAAAAATCCAGAAAGTATGCGGCGTATATCCTCGTTACATCCCCAGTTGTAAGCAAAATACTGAACGACTGATTTATGTCTAAAAAGATAAGATTTTAGGACATTGTTTCATTCCCAGTATATCCTTAATAATTGCAAAGAAGATTTATTACCCTTTGCAGTTGAGATTTCTTTTGTAAATATATACATTTACACTCAATCATACGTAGAATTGTGCATACTTGTGGAATGTGCACTCAAAACGCACAGGTAAATAAATACATGAATTGGAGAGGTGTGCCCACAGAGATGTTTAAATAATTCAAATGCGCCTATGATAGTACAAAAGTCGACGATCCCTGTTCTAGAATACATTCTTAGAAAAAACGCGCTTTAAAACGAAACGCGAGTAAAAAAGTATTTTCTGTTATCCCTGCCAGAAAAGGCCAAAAATTCATAAAATTCAAAATATCATACATTGGTTAGTTTTGGTGTTAAAAATTTAAATTTCTACAGTTTTACTTTATAGTGCATGGAGATAGATTTACGAAATATAACTTATACGACCCACGATTCCTAATCCATATATTTAAAGCGAAAAGCACATTCTGTCAAATTCAAACATTATTTTTCCCACACAAGAGTGGTCTCTTTGCACATGCTTCAACGTTTTTTGAAAGGCTTCTTCCCTCACAAACGGGAAACCTAAATAGCTCTCACCTGTTTAGCCTAGGGGGATGGAAAACGGATGGAGGCGTACCATTACCATTGAAAGCATAGACCTTCTAATGTATTTTTGCTCTGAGGTTGAAAGCTAATGTTTATTTATTTATTTATTATTTTTTTTTTTTTAAGAACTCGTGTTCTCACTACTAAATATGCATATTTTTTCGCAACATTTTAAAGAGAGCTTGGATACATATTTATATTGATTATTGGATTTATATTTATAACCGATTGAAATGTCAGGGAGTTCGGAAGGTAAGAACTATTTTTTTTATTGTTGCGTTAAAGGAGCCGACGCGACGCGAAAACAAGCAAACAAACAAAAAAGCGATTAGAAAACATTTCTTTTACAACTATAGATAACAATACTTTTTTCGCGAAATTTTTACACGGGCTGTAAAACCGTTTTATTTGTAAACAATAAAGATTTCAAAGAGTTCGGACTAAAAGAACTTTTTATTTTAAAACTATGAAACGTCCCTAAGTAAAAAAACAAACAAGAAAATGAGCGCTTTTATCACTAAATATCAATATTTTTTTTGCGAATTTTTCATTTAAAAATATAATTTTATACAAAATCGGGTTAAAGATATAAAATAATAAAAACTTGATATTTTTTTCAGTTAGTAATAATTTAAATTTCTTAACATTTTATAAAAAATAACTGTTTTCACTTAAACGGATTTCCATATGATGAAACACAAGATTTGCAACATTTCTGCAATTGGAACTGTACTTCTAAAACTAATAGTTTATGTAAACCATTAAAACAGATAGGGAACGACAAGAAAGAACACCCTGTATATAGGTATATGAAATAAAGTTTGCTACAATTAAAAGCTGGTATGTTGTAACAAATGATTGTTGAATTCGTGGATAAATCGTATTTTTTTAATCTTCAGCTTTTCAATCATAACTCTAACGGTAACTTAATTAGACAAAGGTGCAGCGCCAATAGAAATTCAATTAGACGTAATTTTCCAGCTTTCGGGAAGATGCACTCTCTTTTAATCAAATTAAAACACAGTCTCCTGTTAAACACACCCGTTAATATATGGCTTATGGGTTAAAAAAGGGCACTAATATGATTTAGAAAGGAGTCGCCACAAATTAAGAGTGAACCGTCAATCGTCTGTTGTTTTTCAAAACTTGTAATTTTTGTTGGTAAAGGCGAAACTATTATATTTAAAAAGATATTTTCTTGATATTATACGCTTTAAATTCTACTTTATTGTGGTTTATTATTTTCTTCTATCTTTACAAGATGAAAGTAATTGGATTCGTGAAAAATTTCGACTTCCGGTTTTCGACGGATTTATACGTTTTAGAAGGTTTTGAACACGATATGACTGTTTTTACGTAATGTCTGTCATTGTAATTTTTGTTGGTAAGGGCGAAACTATTACATTTAAAAAAGATATTTTCTTGAAATTATACGCTTTAAATTCTAATTCTACGTTTTATTATTTTCTTCTATCTTTACAAGATGAAAGTAATTGGATTCGTGAAAATTTTCGACTTCCGGTTTTCGGCGGATTTGTACGTCTTAGAAAGTCCTGAACACGATTTGACTGTTTTTAGAAAATGTCAGTCATTGTAATTTTTTTTGGTAAAGGTGAAACTATTACATTTAAACAGATATTTCCTTGAAATTCAATCGCTTTGAATTCTATTTATATGTTTTATTACTTTATTCTATCTTTACAAGACGAAAGTATTGGATTCGTGAAAAATTCGACTTCTGGTTTTCGACAGATTTATACGTATTAGAAGGTCCTGAACACGATTTGACTGTTTTTAGAAAATGCCTGTCATTGTAATTTTTGTTGGTAAAGGCGAAACTATTACATTTAAACAGATATTTCCTTGAAATTCAATCGCTTTGAATTCTATTTCTATGTTTTTTTATTTTCTTCTTCTTTACAAGAAGAAAGTATTAGATTCGTGAAAACTTTCGACTTCCGGTTTTCGGCGAATTTATACGTTTTAGAAGGTTCTGAACACGATTTGACTATGTTTATAAAATGTCTGTCGTTGTAATTTTTGTTGGTAAAGGCGAAACTATTAGATTTAAAAAGATATTTCCTTGACATTCAATCGCTTTGAATTCCATTTCTATGTTTTAGTACTTTCTTCTATCTTTGCAAGAAGAAAGTAATTGGATTCGTGAAAAGTTCGACTTCTGGTTTTCGACGGATTTATACGTATTAGAAGTTCCTGAACACGATATGACTGTTTTTAGAAAATATCTGTCTGTGACACAAATTTTGTACGCACTCAATCTCACGAACTAATAAATGCATTTTAACCAAATTTCATGAAAAAAAAATAATAAAATAAATAATAAAATAAATAAATAATAATTAGAAAAAAATTATATTTTGTATGTATCACAAAAATTACTACTATAATCCTTTAAGGGATGTTTATTTTACAATATGTGTAGATACAGGGTGTTAAAAAAATGACCGGTATATTTGAAAAATCAATAAAAACTAAACGGGCAGCGATAGAAATACACCGTTTGTTGCAATATGCTTGGGACAACAGTAAATTTTCAGCCAGACAAACTTTCGAAATTAGTTACAATTTTCAACAACAGATTTCGCTGCAGTCTGGAAAAATCTAAACCACGATATTTTCCACATATCCACCATGCGCAGCAATAATATGGCGTAGTCGCTGAACGAAATTACCAGAAACCTTTGTAATAGTGTCAGGCGGAATGGCTTCACATGCAGAAGAGATGTACTGCTTCAGTTGTTCAATTGTTTCTGGATTGTGGCGGTACGCCTGGTCTTTCAAGTGTCCCCACAGAAAGAAGTCACAGGTTTTGAAACACTCTGTATAAGCAAGCATGTATTTTAGCCACCAACCTTACCAAATCTCTGGGTAAGGTTGATTTTTATTCGTTTTGGAATGTTTATTTTTCTAAGGTGGCGCTCATAACACTTTTGAATAGTTTTTTGTGAAAAATAACGTAAATACTATTCAAAAGCATTAAAGATTACAAAGTATTAAATTATCCGGGCTAATAGTCAAAATGAGCAATTTTTCTTTTCCAGTAGAATGTTGAAGAATTTAGAGAGATAAACCACGATTTTAAATTTCATTGTTAGTTGGAAATTGTACTTCGAACGTAACAAATGAGGTGTGTTCGTACTGTAGCTAGTTATATAAATATTCAGATCTTGATGATTTTTAATTCTGTGAAATGAATTATATCGTCTGCAGATTCATTTCTGCAATAAAATAAGTATCTCGGTCGCTTGACCATAACCTCGGAAGCTCCTATAACAAAAAAGCACCGTATTTAAAAAAAAAAAAAAAAAAAAAAAAAAAAAAAAAAAAAAAAAATCAAATTTTTTAATAAATGTTTTTATTAATATTTTCTAAAGTTTTCGATTTTCATAAAATTTGAAATGTCTCGACAAAATTCTGCAAAGATAATATATTTTAAATTTCAAACCATTCGGTTGGGTAGTTTTTGCGTTGTTATATGCGGACGAACGGACAGACAGACGCACGGACCAGACGACAACAATAAATGCTACGTATTTATATAATTACGAACGCACCTAAAAAAAATAATAATAAATAAATAAAATAATGCATTATATGAGTAAAAATTTTATAAGTGTGATCAGCTGCTCACACTGAGAAAAATGACAATTTGAAATCTGAGTAAATCGATGTTTTCATTTTGTCATGAAACTTTTTGTTTCAAATAGGACGAACCAATGCTTTCAAATCAGAAATACCAGAAATACTTAGAATATTGAAACATGGAAATACTCAAAAAGGAACACGTAGAGGTCAGTTCATACTCCTTTTTGAAACATGGACATACTAAAAAATGATTAGAATCAGTTCAAACTCATTTTTAAAACATCGATATACTCAAAAATGATCAAATAGAAGTCAGTTCATACTCATTTTTTAAACATGGACAAACTCAAATAGGAGCACATGATGTTTTATTCTTGAGTGTGTGCATGTTTTCAGAAATGAGTATATACATGTTTCAAACTTGAGTAATTTTGATTCGGAGCCATTTTGACTATGCGACATACTCAGGTTTGAGTATTTTTTGCTCAGTTTTGAAAATGTCGTTTTTAGAGTGCATTTTCGCTAATATCTGATTTTGAAAAGTCTCATATTATGCTCATTTTGAATTTTTAATAACCACAGATATATTGCAGAATTAATAAATAGTACTTGGGCGCAAACTTTATTGAAAAATAAATATGATCTGGCAGTTTTTATCAGACAAAACACAAATTGTAAGGGACAGTAGTGATATTTTGCAATTTTGCCACTTTACATAAAAAAAACATTTATGGAATGTTTTATGCACTATTTTCAAAGACATATAAAACCTACGATTAAATGGCTAGATATTGATTAATCTATAAATATCAATATTTAAATTAACAATGGGGACAGTAGTGATGGTTAATAAAGGTGCTCTCACCTTTTCCCAATCCTTTTCAATCCACAAAAACCTTCTTTATGAACAAAAAGGAAACAATGGCGATTTTTTAAGAACAACGTGTGCTCCCCTACTAGAAACAATACTAATAAAAAGAAAAGTGCCCAGTTAAACTGATGGCATTGAGCTCATGGGCTATTCACACTAATTAAGTATATTATGCTCTTATTTCAAAGAATAATGCCCCTCGAAAAATAAAGAAATCCAGAATAAATTAAGGGGGTGAATTAGTCCCCCTTTTCTCCCGTTATACTTAACCAACGTATCCCCAAAACTAATCAGGGAAGCACCTTATCGCAATGAACCTATGTACAGAATTTGAATCATATCGGATAATTCTGCATGAAAAACTCATTTATCTAAATTAAAAAGGGGATCAGCCCCCCGTACCTTCCCTTTATACTTAACCAATGAACCCCCAAAACTTATCAGGGAAGCGTCTTATCACAATAAGCCTGTATACAAAATTTGAAGCAAATCGAATAATTCTGCATGAAAAATCAGTTTAATCTACTAAATTAAGGGGGAGGATTAGCCTCCCCATTTCCCCCTTTATACTTAACCAATGAACCCCCAAAACGTATCAGGGAAGTGCGTTATCATAATGAACCTATAAACAAAATATGAAGCAAAACGGATAATTCTGCATGGAAAACGCAATTATCTAAATTAAGGGGGAGATTTGCCCCCGTCCCCCCCTTTGTACTTAACCAATGAGCCCCAAAAGCTAACCAGGGGAGCGTCTTATCACAATGAACCTATAAACAAATTTTAAGCAAAATTTATATTTCTATCAAGAGTTATCGTGTTACGTACATACGTACATACATACATACAGAACGGGCGGGCACATAAGCTCTCAGGCTTTGATAGCCTGTGAGCTAAAAATCACTGCATGCTGCCATCTGGTGTAAATATGACGAAATTCATACACTGGGACAGTCGTGATGAGGAACACTACTTTAAACTCAACAAAAACAAATATTACACATTTCACTCACATAAAAATTATATTACTGTGTTCCATGAGATTCATATTTTTAAAAAATGCATTCGTTTTTCAAATGTTTTTAATATATATATATATATATATATATATATATATATATATATATATATATATATATATATATATATATATATATATATATAATTTTTTTTTTTTTTTTTTTTTATGGTTTTAAGGATCAAGTTATGGGTTGAGGACAGGGAACAGTAGTGACTTTTGAGATATTTAAATTCCGTTTTATAGATTAAAAAACACAACAAAAAAACCCCACCAGATTTTCACAGTAGAAGTATTATAATATTGTAGAACAATCACTGAGAAAAATTTAACATTAAATGAGAATTTATCTTGCAAAGCAGTGCCGAGAGATATACAAGGCACTGATAAATCACACATGACATTTTGGTCCATCTATATATTTCCAATTTGATCATTAATCTGAATTAATTTGTTTATTCAGCTTTTCGTATTATTCGCATAGATATTATTGAATTTCTAAAAATATCACCCAGTCTCTTAAACCTATGCTTAAACAAAAACAACTCATTTCTAATCTCCATTTCTAATGCTAACTTATATTGCGAAATATTCGAACACTTCCCTTATTTCAAAAGTCAATCAATTCAAACCATCAACAGGACTTCGGATTAATGCACCAAAATCCCAAAGACTCCCATTTATCTGTTTCCATGACTACCAGACTTCTTAATCACATTTCACGTCTTCTGTAAAAGGTTTCTGCGCGCATAGAGCTTCTCCATCATAAGAATTGAATCAGCTAAGCAAGCTTTTGCTATGGGTTTCTATTAGAATCATTTCTGCTGGCACGGTTGTAAATAAGTGAAGAGAGATTATGTTGAAATTGGATTAAACCTTGGAAAAATAGAGTGTTCGTTCGCATACAAAAGGAATTTATTATTGAGAAATGTGTCAGAGATTAAACAAAGCAAATGTCAAAAAAAAAAAATGTCGTTTATTTGCATTTTATGAGAATAGATAAATGGCATGGTAATATTAAAGAGGTTTTTCTTAAATTTATATTCGTAATATTGTTGGGAAATTGAGGAGCGGAGATATTCATATCTTAATAATATTTTTGATTCATAACTTATTAATTGATTTTAAATTTACGTTTACTTTTCTTCATTTATATGAAATTAAATCGGATTTACATTCAGTAAATGCTCTACAGTTTCCCACATAGAACACTAAAATTTAGAAATACACAATATTTACATAAATTTGCTTGATTTTGTTTGCATAAAATTCAAATTTAAGTATTTCTTTACTCGTCATTTTTAGCAAACCATATTTTATGTTAATCTTCGCTTTCCTTTAAAAATATTATTTCCTTAATTTAACGTTAATATTTAGGAATATTTATCCTCATAAAGATCTTTCTGCAAAGTTGGAATACATTTCAAAATAAAATTTATTCTATAAATTTCGAATGTTTTTTACAATATAAAATTTGTTTTGCAATCGTAAATTCTTTTAAGAAAGACGGGGTATAACACATTGAAAGAGCTTCACTACAAAGAGAAAACTCTTTCATATTACTAAGCATTTTTATTCCCCCCCCCCCTATAATCTTTTATTTTGTGTAATTTTAAGTTAATCGGAAGCAATCTCAGCTGTTAATATTGTTGCCATCCGCTCTCACAAATGTCAAAACAAAATTAATAGGAATATTTATCCTCATAAAGATCTTCCTTGGAAAGTTGGAATACATTTCTAAATAAAACCTATTCTATAAATTTCGAATGCTTTTTACAATATAAAATTTATTTTGTAATCGTAAATTCTTTCAAGAAAGAAGGGGTAAACCACATTGAAAGAGCTTCACTGTAAAGAGAAAGCTCTTTCATATTACTAAGCATTTTTGTTTTCCCCTATAATCTTTTACTTACTGTAATTTTAACTTAATCGGAAGCAATCTCAGCTGTTAATACTGTTGCCAACCGCTCTCACAAATATCAAAACAAAATTAAGCCGTTATCACTTTTATTATTGTTTAATCGTCCGAAAATTTTCAGTAATTGCTTTACACCAACTTCATGCAACTCTGTACATTCAAAACACATTGAAAGAGCTTCACTATAAAGAGAAAACACTTTCCTATTTGTAAGCATTTTTGTTTTCACCTATAATCTTTTACTTTCTGCAATTTTAACTTAATCGGAAGCAATATCAGCTATTAATATTGTTGACATCCGCTCTCACAAACATCAAAACAAAATTAAGCTGTTATCACTTTTATTATTGTTTAATCGTCCGAAAATTTTCAGTAACTGCTTTACACCAACTCCATGCAACTCTGTATATTCCAAACATTTAACCCACATTCCATTCGTTACTCTAAGCATATTAGGGAGATTAAACTACAAACTGGCTGCTTGAGCTTCTACCGCTATGCTCAGTCGAACAACTCATTAGCTAATACCACGACTACCTTTGATGACTTCATATCATTTTGTCATTCTATCCTGGACTATCTATCCCCGAACACGGACCTCTTTGCATGAAAGGCGTAATCCCGCCTCGTCTGAATGTTATGTCATTCATTTCGGAATAGTGTATATATTTCCATGCGAATTCAAATTATTTGATATGTTGAGGGTTAGCAAATACGGATTCATCAATAAATTATGTAAGTCCAAAACGAATATTGTAACGAGTTTTTTCTGCCTTATGATTATCAGATGTAAATATCATGTCGATAATAAAAGTGTAATAAGTTTTAAAGTAACAAGTAACATATATATATATAAAAAATTAAGTCAATTCCTACTTAGGTCAAAAATATTTTTTTTTTCCCAGCGATCTACACGCTTCGCCACTGACGGTATTTATTCTTAAATTTATATCCTGCTAAATACCTTACATAAGAGGAATTTATTTTCTAATACGGGAGAATTTCCTTCCGTCCCAGGCGAGGTTCGATCCTGGTACCTTGTGGTTACGAGCTCAGAGTTTAACCGACTGCGCTATCCAGACTTGTCAGTGAGTGAAATAAGTCGGCTGCATGTTGATATTTTTTCTCCCATATAAAACTAAAATTAATTAATTAAATTTAATTAATGAATTAATATTTGAAACAACTGTATTAACATCAAGTGTCATCCACTACAAGTTTAAAAAAATGTATTTGAACTTGAGTGGATGAATAAAAAGTATTTTATTAACGATTGAAAATTTGAATAAGATGCATGAGTATATATAAGGAGAGTGTGAACTAATAGTAGGAATTGAAAAATAGTTTAAAAAACAACAAAAACACTCTTTTATAGACACTTAATGTTCATCTTGACAATCACGCCGAATTTTTTTACTGTATTTCATGTTTTTTCCCAAAAATTTCCGTTAAAATACATTAATTTGACTTGGACACCGAACTCGATTATGAAAATTTCACTGCCTTTTGTTTTACGCTTGGTAGAAAACAGACTCAAGTGAATTTATTAAAGTATATATAGTAATTTTTGTTCTGTTTCTTTTATAAGATAGGACAAAAGGAAAGAAAAATTAAACATTATTTAAACTACCTTTTTAAAGATTTCTAAATTGATTTCTCAATGTATAATCGTAAATTAATTAATATTAAACTAATAATTTATAAAAGCATATATATATAACCATAAATGAAACATTACCATAACACCAACTTAAACTATGAAATAATGATTAAGTATGTAATAATTAGTTGACAATGAAAGTATTCCCCAACACACTGAATATGGATACCAAAAACTTATTTAAAAGAAGAAGAAATTAAATTAAAAATTGAATAAATGAAATTGAATGAATGAAATGAAATTTGTGGAATTTAGACAGAATTTTCAAGTTCCAAATGCCTAAATACCACAAATAAAATTAGTGGTTTCATCATCATATTAGCCATAACATTGCTAAAGAATATGATTATATATATATATATTAATATTACACTCTTTAATTTTTATTTATGATTTATTTTCTACTTTTACTTTTATAATGTTTCATTGTTGCACTTTTACAGCCATTTTGGCGTGTATATTAAATCCATTGTCGTTTATAATTGTATGAGTTAGAGATAATATTTGGCGATTTATCGCCTGTGGTGTGCTAACGGAAAAATACCTTAAAACTAATGTATTCATGTAATAATTAAATTCTAAAAACATTAAAATATTGTATTGTCCTCGGAAACACACCTGCGAACATATTTTTTTATAATTCTAGCATATCAGGAAGTGGCTTAAAAATCGATTACAAAATTCCATCTTTCAATACAAAACCCAGGTTGAGGGAAATAAACGAATGTAATAAACACAAGCTTGTAATTCATTGTGTATTATTTAAATTATTATTATCCAGATAATGATGGTTCAGTGGTAAGAATTATTTATATTTACACGATTTCAATGTAACGTATCTATGATTTCTGACCACAAATGATTCGTTATGATTTATTTGTATTCTTTTAGCTATTATAGGATCTACGTATATATTTGGTTCATTAAATAAATTAGTTCAAAGAAATATATTTGGAGATTTGTAACAATGAATCTTTTGCATTTACACTTATAAACAACTTCTCTTTTCGTCTGAACAATTAATCTATTCCAAAAACTAAGAAACTTTGCTTTTGGCTATTCTTGGGATAAATTAAAATATTTTTGAGATACTATTAACTTCAGAAACTTGTGTTTGGAAAAATACGGAATCCCCCAATAAATTATGTAAGTTCCCAACAAATATTTTAATGAGTTTTCTCGAAGTAGTTTTCATAAATATGCTGAACTTAGAAAATGAAAATCATAAATTTTCGAATGCTCTCATACCTTGAAATGGAAATTCTAGAATTTGAATTTTAGATATCTGTGAGTTTACCTCAAGTTTCAGTTAAGTTCTGGTTTGCAGCATGCTTCCTATATGCGGATTTTCGCAAATATCTCATTTGTAAAATACGGAATAGTTTCGCTAAAATTGATTGAGAGGGTAAAAAAAGATATATATATATATATATTATAATAATAAATATGTTAAAATCTATCATGCTCCTTATATTCTATATTAACCTGTTAACACTCAAGTTGTTTTAATGTTTCAATTTAAACGACATTTATTTAGAATATAACGGATGCGTCATAAATTCGTTAAAACTAAAAATTCATTAAAAAAGAACAATTTGAATTTTGCATTTTAAAAGGGTTTAACTTTTTATCCTTTCATATATGTATATATATTATGATAAATATGTTAAAACTCGGACTGGGCACTTTTTCTTCTATCATTCTCCTTACATTCTATTAAAAATGAATTTAGGAATAATTTCGTTCCTTAAAACTTTCTGTATTAACCTGTTAATACTCAAGTTGTTTTAAAGTTTGAATTTAAACGACATTTATTTAGAATATAACTGGTGTGCCATAAATCCGTTAAAACTTTAAAAGTTCATTAAAAAGAACAATTTAAATTTTGCATTTTAAAAGGGTTTAACTTTTTATCCTTTCATATATGTATATATATTAGGATAAATATGTTAAAACTCGGACTGGGCACTTTTTCTTCTATCATTCTCCTTACATTCTATTAAAAATGAATTTAGGAATAATTTCGTTCCTTAAAACTTTCTGTATTAACCTGTTAATACTCAAGTTGTTTTAAAGTTTGAATTTAAACGACATTTATTTAGAATATAACTGGTGTGCCATAAATCCGTTAAAACTTTAAAAGTTCATTAAAAAGAACAATTTAAATTTTGCATTTTAAAAGGGTTTAACTTTTTATCCTTTCATATATGTATATATATTAGGATAAATATGTTAAAACCCGGGCTGGACACTCTTTCTTCTATCATTCTCCTTACATTCTATTAAAAATGAATTTAGGAATAATTTCGTTCCTTAAAACTTTCTATATTAACCTGTTAACACTCAAGTTGTTTTAATGTTTCAATTTAAACGACATTTATTTAGAATATAACTGGTGTGCCATAAATCCGTTAAAACTTTAAAAGTTCATTAAAAAGAACAATTTAAATTTTGCATTTTAAAAGGGTTTAACTTTTTATCCTTTCATATATGTATATATATTAGGATAAATATGTTAAAACTCGGACTGGGCACTTTTTCTTCTATCATTCTCCTTACATTCTATTAAAAATGAATTTAGGAATAATTTCGTTCCTTAAAACTTTCTGTATTAACCTGTTAATACTCAAGTTGTTTTAAAGTTTGAATTTAAACGACATTTATTTAGAATATAACTGGTGTGCCATAAATCCGTTAAAACTTTAAAAGTTCATTAAAAAGAACAATTTAAATTTTGCATTTTAAAAGGGTTTAACTTTTTATCCTTTCATATATGTATATATATTAGGATAAATATGTTAAAACCCGGGCTGGACACTCTTTCTTCTATCATTCTCCTTACATTCTATTAAAAATGAATTTAGGAATAATTTCGTTCCTTAAAACTTTCTATATTAACCTGTTAACACTCAAGTTGTTTTAATGTTTCAATTTAAACGACATTTATTTAGAATATAACTGGTGTGCCATAAATCCGTTAAAACTTTAAAAGTTCATTAAAAAGAACAATTTAAATTTTGCATTTTAAAAGGGTTTAACTTTTTATCCTTTCATATATGTATATATATTAGGATAAATATGTTAAAACTCGGACTGGGCACTTTTTCTTCTATCATTCTCCTTACATTCTATTAAAAATGAATTTAGGAATAATTTCGTTCCTTAAAACTTTCTGTATTAACCTGTTAATACTCAAGTTGTTTTAAAGTTTGAATTTAAACGACATTTATTTAGAATATAACTGGTGTGCCATAAATCCGTTAAAACTTTAAAAGTTCATTAAAAAGAACAATTTAAATTTTGCATTTTAAAAGGGTTTAACTTTTTATCCTTTCATATATGTATATATATTAGGATAAATATGTTAAAACCCGGGCTGGACACTCTTTCTTCTATCATTCTCCTTACATTCTATTAAAAATGAATTTAGGAATAATTTCGTTCCTTAAAACTTTCTATATTAACCTGTTAACACTCAAGTTGTTTTAATGTTTCAATTTAAACGACATTTATATTTAGAATATAACGGATGCGTAATAAATTCGTTAAAACTGTAAAAATTCATTAAAAAAAACAATTTAAATTTTGTATTTTAAAAGGGTTTAACTTTTTATCCTTTCATATATATATATTATTATAAATACGTTAAAACCCGGGCTGGACGCTTTTTCTTCTATCATGCTCCTTATATTCTATTAAAAATGAATTCAAGAATAATTTCGTTCCATAAAACTTTCTGTATTAAACCGTTAACACTCAAGTCGTTTTAAAGTTTCAATTTAAACGACATTTATTTAGAACATAACTGGTGCGCCATAAATCCGTTAAAATTTTAAAAGTTCATCAAAAAAGAACAATTTGAATTTTGCATTTTAAAAGGGTTTAACTTTTTATCCTTTCATATATATATATATATATATATTATAATAAATATGTTAAAACACGTGCTGGATACTTTTTCTTCTATCATGTTCCTTATATTCTATTAAAAACGAATTCAAGAATAATTTCGTTCCTTAAAACTTTCTGTATTAACCTGTTAACACTCAAGTCGTTTTAAAGTTTCAATTTAAAAGACATTTATTTAGAATATAACGGGTGTGTCATAAATTCATTAAAACTGTAAAAATTCCTTAAAAAAGAACAAATGATGCTAAGAACTTGCGGTTAGCACGAATGGGGTTAGAATATGATCGGATTTGTTTTAATAACAAAAAATAAAAATAAAAATGAAAATTAGGTAAAAAAAAATCATTATTGATAGATGGCGCTGCCATGCATAATATGAAGCAGATTTATGCAAATCAGGGTGTTAATAAATCATCTCGATGATCATCAAAATATTTTATAAATGTTTGCGTATTATGTATTTTTTCAATTCTAATTTATTTTCTTAAGAAGGAATATTTGTAATGCACGGAAACATTCTTTCGCATATGCAATATATCAGAGTGTAATTATCCTACATGCTGATATGTTTCCTTTATTTAATTGGCTTGGGAATTTCATAATAGGAAAATGACGTAAAGCAAGACCTTTGAGTAGCAAGCTTTCTTACTCGAGGGATTCGTATAATAGTATATGTCCTCAGTTATGTGCTTAGCCATGAGGAAAAAAGATCATGGTAATCTGTTTCTTTTCCAGAGTAAATAGGCAGTTATTATATTATAGATGCAATATTATTACATATCTAAAAACAAGAATTCTGCCAAACATTAGTTACTTTTACTTTAATAAAGTTTTTTTGGTTCCATGTAAATTAATTATAATGACTATCTTAATAATAATACTATAATATTTTCAATTTAGATTATTGATTCATTTCAAAACTTGCGCAGGCAACTAATTCACAGAAGCAACTACACTGTCAAAAATAAATTCGTTAATTCACGGGAAAAGTACTGTCAGCTAAGTTGCCGGACTTTTTCCGTTCCGTTAGTAGATTTTCCGTTTTGAAAGATTGAAGAAACGGAAACTTTCTGTTATGAATGACCTCGGATTAAAAAAAAAAAAATAAACTGTTTGTGCTGCCATCTGTTGACTATAACAGGAGTATTTAGTTTAATACTTGATATTTTAATATTAAATACTTCCTGGTACAGATACCTGATACTGGTTGCCCTTGGGGTTCGAACTAGGGATGACAGCGCCTTGAACCGAGTGTTTTACCTCAAGACCAGCGGGCCCTTGCAAGAATAGGAGTTTGAAAGGATGATACGGGGATTTCTTCAAATCGCTGCTTGGAACTTAAACAATCTGGGGTTCAGAAACCTAGTAACTTTGAAATTAAGTGGGAGATTATTTTGTTATAAGATTATGACTGAAAAATTTAGTATTAATAGAGGATTGAAACATGAATTATATTAATTCTTAATTTGATTGTTAGATGCAAAATATGAATATTGTATTTTGAATTAAATTCGATAAAGTATGTTGGCTTTTTTGAGAAAATCGATTTTTTTTTCAACTATTATATATTTTTTAAATGTGTTCTGTTAGAATATATTTTCATTGAGACTGTCTTTTATAACTTTAAAAAGCAAATTACGAATAATTTCAAAGGAATGGGAAAGTTGTTTCTTATTTTTTTTTTATTCGGAAGCATTATTTTTGTTTGTTGCTTTTTTGCGTAAAATCGATTTTTTTTTCACTTAATTTAACTATTATATATATATATATATATATATATATATATATAAGTTAAATTAAGTGAAAAAAAAATAGATTTTACGCAAAAAAGCATATATATATATATACTAAGCTATTTGTTTCGAATATATTTTAAGTGTGAATATTTTTTTGTAACTTTAAAAAATAAATTGCTAATAATTTTTAAAGCATGGAAAAATAAAGTGTTGCTTTTTAAATTCGAAAGAACTATTTTGTTCTTTTAAATAAACTCGAATTTTTAATTTATTGAATTTTTAGTTCTTCTGTGCTGCAACATGTCAGTTTTTTAAACATTGGAAATAAATATGCAGCTGATAACGGAATATCTCCGTTAGCCACTTTCTTCTCCTTCTGTTCCGTTGTTTTCAGGAAATATGAAGAAACTTTCTGTTTTTAACGGAAAATGCCCTTTTGTGGTGAAAAGGGACTTTTTCTGTGAAATTCAGGAAAAAAATACCCGTGAATTTCAGATTATTTTTAACAGTGTACATAGCTACCAAGTCTAAATTTTGCGCACCCCATTTTTCGAGAAGAAATGTTCGCTTTATTTTATGACAGAAATTCTGCGATTAAATAAAACGAAGGTTATTATTAAAAAAGAGTGGTACGAGACTTGGCAGCTATGCAATTAATTCATAAAAACCTCTCGACGTTCGTGGCGAGTCTTTCCAATGTAAAATTCGACCCAAAACGCGACGGAATACGATGATGATTTCGGTTTCTTTGATGTGGGAATTCTTTTGTCGCGCTGCAAGAACACGCGACGAATAGCGAAGGTGGGTGTCTGACATGTTTATCACATCCCCTGTGAAGAATTTCTTTTGTTGCGCCTTGTTCCAAACCTTTGAAGAGCAATAAAAAAAAGTGACAGCTGACCGCAGACGGTTTGGAAAAGAAATGCTCAGAGAAATAATTTATGACTCTCATCGCACAATTTGTTCTGTATGCAGCTTTAAGAGCTTACACTAGCATGCGAAGAAACTCGAACGCTAATGTTAAATCTATAAATCTATATTTAATTCTTGGAAATTTTTCCATAGAAAATTTCGCACGCCTTGCATTCATAATATTTCAAATTTTAATTGCTTAAAAGGCGTACAGCCAACATAGTGAATAAGTACCCGATTCCGGGACTCGAACCCGGGTCATCAGTATAGCGCACTGACGTTCTACCAAATGAACCACTTGAGAACGATACTCAGCCTGGCGCTTTCTCACTATAAGTACCCAGGCTGGGACTCGAACCCGGGTCATCAGTATGGGAGAAATCTTTACTTTAAATTGAATGTTTAATCGTATTAAACAGGCATATATATATATATATATATACAGGGTGTCCGAAAAGTCTGGAAACGGTTAGATAGCTCGAGAAATATACATCGGATTGAAAAACGGCAAAATGCATGTTCAATATTTTTGAAAAATCTATTTAGGGATGTGTGAAAGTTGCCCCCCAACTCTCCCCCTTGGGGAAAAGGGGGGCAACTTTGAAATCTTAAATGATGACCCCCATTTTTTATTGCAGATTCGGATTCTACGGGAAAAAATACGTAACTTCTGTATTGAACATTTTCTTCGAAACATTGTAGATGGCGCTGTAATCGAGGGCAATGCTGTGATAATCGTTACCATTGCAATGTCTGGAAACTCTCCAATAACTCGAGAAATATACATCAGATTGAAAAACGGAAAAATACGTGTTTAATATTTTAGAAAAATGGCAACTTTGGTATCCCTAAATAGATTTTTAAAAAATATATTGAACATGCGTTTTGCCGTTTTTCAATCCGATGTATATTTCTCGAGTTATTTGACCGTTTCCAGACTTTTCGGACACCCTGTATAATATAATTCGTTCAATTGCGGGCAAAATATATTTTTCATGGTTCAAAATTTCTGCTCTTTATCTTCATAATAATGAAGAAAAAAAATCAATAGTCACATTCAGATGATACTTTGCGTAAAATTACAATAATAACATTTCCCAACCTTCCATTAAAATTTCTTATTTATCGATTCCTAGAAGCACTAGATACCAAACGAACAGACAAAACAAACTTAAGACATATGTAATTTTCGTTAATTATGTGAAATAATCGCTTTCACGAAAAAAAAAGAAATAATGGTAATGTTGCTTTTAAATTAACTGTATGTTATGTTCTCATGAAAATGCTTTTCTCATTTTCTCCATTTGCAAGACAAATTATAGAAATGTTAAATTAAGAAATAAAATCTTAATGTTCTAATTTCAAATGAATTGTATTAGCAACACAATAATAATAATAATAATAATAAACTTTTATTAATGAACTATAATTGCATAATGACCATTACTGCTCGTGATTTTAAATCACATTAATTATTAATTTTAACGCCATTAAATATGAAGCTAGCTAGCTTGTGATTGCCTAGCATACTTTATCAAAAGCAATTAAATGAAATTATCAATTTTTGACCATTGTTACTTTTTGATAGAACCTTTTATTTAATACTTTTTGTAATATTATTTTGAATACAGTAGTGTATTTCCGTCAATCTGAGTTCATTATATTTATTATTCATTCATATTATTCATTCATTGTTACAGTTTATGTATTATCGTTTAAAATATAAGTTTTAAAATATTATTGATTAATGATTGAAAGACAAAGTGCAGTTGAATAATAAAGATCTCTGTGCCCGTTATTCTCCAAATATATTACCCCTGTCAGATAAAGTTTTAGAAGCATGTGACTAAAGAAAAAGATTGTGTTCAAATTCATATTCATAATATTATTTATTAATATACATATTGAAATGTTTTATCCCATTTGCTTTAACAAAGCGTATCAAACCGTAATTATAGTCATTTGAGTATAAAAATATGCTTTTATTAACAAATAACTTAACTCTAGTTACATGTAGTACATAACACATTTTGTTTAACCATGTTTCATATAGACATCTAACAAGCCTAATTAATGATAAAAGTTATATGTTGGTTCTCGTACGCGTAGGAATGGACTTCATTTGCCTAGAATTACAATTTCACTTTGGATTGGATTGGATTATATATTTTAAATTATTCATTCAACATCTAGAAGAGTGCTTTCTTTCTTTCTTTCTTTCTTTTTCTTCTTTTTTTTTTTTTTTTTTTCACGGCACACTTAAACTTTTAGATAAACTTCTTCGACACACTTGAACCCTTTTTCGGCACACTTGAACACTTTGCTGCGTACTTTAATTATGTTGATAAAAAAGAAGAGGAGAAGGGTATGCAACTTTTACAGATTTATTTATTAACGAACACAAAATATACCAATCAGACCAAACATTCAAAAACTAATTATTGTCTGTAACTAATTTATGTACTTCTCCATTATCCCGTCAACCACATTTCCGTAAAAGAAACTGTCGCCGAGCTATTCGCCAAACTATAACGCTCAATAAACAAATGGAAGAATGTTGCCATTCTACACTTACAAGTAGTTAGTTACCCATCGGAAAATTAATGAATTTAGAGATAAAAACGCCATTGAAGACTAAGGGTGACTTTATATGTGAGTAGCAACCGGATATAAAATTTGATTAGGTCACACGATTTTGGACAAAAGAATGCTAAGAATAAACAAACAGAGGATTTTTTTAGATATTGAATTTATGGATAATATAAATATTTTAGTTACTTTTTAATTCATTTTTCAACAGTGAATTACGCCTGTAATCATTGAATAATAACCAGTGGATTTTCATCCTGCTTTTCAAAGCGTAAACCGACATAGTGAAAAATGTCCAAGCCGGGGATCAAACCCGGACCCTTGGAATAACTCTCCAATGCTCTACCTTTGAGCTACGAGGACGATACCCAGCCTGGCATCTCTCACTTACATATGTCGGTAAGACTGTAATCGCAGCCCAAGATGGAAATGTTATCGTTAAAAAATGAACTATGTGTTGTCGTTTGCTGGGCTTTGTATGTCGTGTCATGTTTGCCGCAGACGTTTGCGTGCTCATGATGGCATATGGATTAACTTTCTTTCACGTTGGATTCAGGTCGTGTTTCGAATTGCCGATTGGTTGGTTGGTTGATTTTTTGACGGCCGATTATCTACTTGAGGGATATAGGCCCTAGGGGGAGTGCCCTCCATGGGGGTCTTTCTAAGGGACCCTAACCCGTATTTACGGCAAGGTCCGAAGAAAACCACGGAAAACTCCGAACGGTTAGGTCGACGAGCGCGACAGAGGTTTGAACCCAGCACCTCCCGTCTACCAGCTTTGAGAGCAGAACCATCGAGTTGACGAAATTTTTATTGTCGGGCTCGGGTCGGGTTTCGTGTTGACTTTAAGCAGAAATTTCGGGTTCGATGCAGAACTCTAGTAAGAATACTTTTAAATTTTATTGTAAAAATGCCAGCCGTGATCGCTTTTTTTTTCTTAAATTTTAAATAGACTTCATTGCAGAAAAGTTCATTACAAAGTAATACGGTTTTTGAGAACGGAATAAGTATTTCTCGGGTTCGGTGCATGACTCTAGTATTTTAAAATTTTATTGTAAAAATACCAGTCATGATCTTTTTTTTTTTTTAATTTTAAATAGCCTTTATTGCAGAAAAGTTCATTACAAAGTAATAGGGTTTTTGGAAACGGAATAAGTATTTCTCGGGTTCGGTGCATGACTCTAGTGCTTTTAAGTTTCATTGTAAAAATGCCAACTGTGATAGTTTTTTTTTAATAGGCTTTATTTCAAAAAAGTTCATTACAAAATAATACGGTTTTTGAGAACAGAATGAGTAATTATCTCCCCATAACCTCTTTTTTAATATTTAGATTCTTAAAGATAATCAAAATTATTTTTAAAGAATTTCGCTGTACACCCAAGATTCACTTGCTGTACTCGATTGTGCCGCGGGATAATGGTTAAAAAACCGCTGGTCTAGACTGTGTTTTGGCACAGAGACTTCTTTTTAATTACAGTTTAATTTATATTTTTTTGTACTTAAAAAAATAAATTAATGCGATTTATGATTGTTTGATAATTATCTTTTCTTTTCGATTATGCCTCTTTTTAATTAATTAATTTAAAATGCTATTATAATTTTAATGATAATTACATAAAAAAGTTTTGATTTTTGATTTATCAAATGTTTCATTTTATTTTTAAATTTTGCAATGCTTCAAAAACTCATTAGAGATTAATCTTAATTATTGTTATAAAACTAAATCCAGTGATTTTAATTATAGACTTTAAAAATAGATTTGTATTCTGCTTTGGAATTGGATATAAAAGGAAATTGAAAAAAGAAAAAAAAAGTCAGACATGATGACATTTCTATTAAAAGAAAACAGAAAATTGTCAGGCGCAGACCTTTTCTTAATTATTATAATTAAAAAATATTTTCCTTTTCCCATCGGTATTTCTGCTATAAAAACATAATTTTTTTTTTATCTTTACAGGTTTTTTTAAATGATGATAATCACTGAGAAAAAAGAAATAAGTCTATGATAATATATTTTCTTATTTCCGTTCTTTTTATATTCGGAGAATATGACTTGATATGAATTTTTATTATAGAATATTTTTTTTTGACATAGTGTGTAGAGATTTTAAAAATAGGTTTAATGATTTGTAACTTCGTATCTGTAATATTAATAATAAATGTACATGTTTTTTTTTTTTTTTTTTTTTTTTTCGGGGGGGGGGGGGGGGGGGGGGCTGTTTTTGGAAGAGACCGCTGCGTGCTGAGCTACTAGATTTGAAATGAAGGTATCCGTATGTCTGAAGTTGTGCACCTCGAAGGCAGTTTTGGATTTTTTTATTAGATTTTTTCTCTGATTTTTCGCGTTTCGCAGCAATTTTTTCATATTAGTAAAATTAATCCGATATCAATCTTTTCGACCAATATTCTAAATGCTGGCCTCTTTTCAATGAAATTTATTCGGAATTTGGATAGCGATTTTTAAATTTTTCGCGCATTTTGTATGTAATTTTTAGTATTCTTTCGCGTTTGGAGGTAATTTTTTGATATTCGTAAAAAGGAATACTATTTCGATCTTGTAGCCCAATATAGTAAATTTTGTCCTCCGAAATTTTTAAAAATTTTTATGCAAATTTTTTTTTTTTTTTTTTTTTTTTTTTTTACATTAGTAAAAGAAATACGGTTTATTTTGTTCTCTGTGATTTTTGAAAATTTTGAAAAAAATTTATGCGATTTTACGAGTTTTTTCACGTTTTACGGCTTTTTTTTTTTTTTTTTTTTTTTTTTTTTACATTCATAAAAGGAATTCGTCTTCGATCTTTTAGCTCAGTATAGTAAAGTTTTTTTCTGCGATTTAGCATTTTTTGTGTGTTTCGCAATGATGACATTATTTTTTACTGAAACGGAGAGTAAATTTTGCTATTGCCGTGATTAAATTCAAGTTGGAAAAATGCCAAATCGGTTTCTATAGCAATGTGAACGACGATGTTAAAATTTTGAATTTAATCGAGGTCGAAATGCAAAATCGTAATATTTCAAGATTTCTTTGGTTCGAGACTTCGTATACTTAATACAAAAACTAGATTATCGGACCTATTTTCGACTATTTTCTTTATAGATTTAATAAATTGACATTAAAAAGTTTAAAAAGACGTAACTTGGTGCGAAACGATAAAACCTATGAGAAATATGCAAAGCAAATATAGAGTGAAAAAAAATTATACTTCTAATAAATGAACATTAATCACAATCGCCCATTATCGTCCGACGGAAATTTGAATTCCCATTAAAGTAAATTCGATACAAAATTTGTTTAGTTCTCGTATTAATGTATCTGGGCGACAAATGCACATATATCTGACGGTTTATGTGTCCGTGACATGTACGAACAGTTACAACCACAACCGATACCGGCTTCGTCGTCATTTTCGGACCACTTAATCTTTCAACACGTCGTTGTTAAAAACAGTAAGTAAACTTTCATATGAAATCAGCGTAAATTACTGATTGACTTGTAATATCTTCGGTAATGTTCGAGATAATTTAAAGATCTTTTAGAAACTATATTGAAATATTCTGTATTTTTAACTCTGTTTGTGTTTGAAAGTAAAATATGTGAAACCTAATAAGTCCAGGCAGTATAAGGCCAGGTCTTATGTTACAACTACAACCGATACCGGCTTCGTCGTCATTTTCGGACCACTTAATCTTTCAACACGTCGTTGTTAAAAACAGTAAGTAAACTTTCATATGAAATCAGCGTAAATTATTGATTGACTTTTACAATCTTCAATTGATGTTCCAGATAATTTAACGATCTTTTAGAATGTGTATTGAAATATTCTTTTTTTTTAATTCTGTTTCTGTTTGAAAGTAAAACATGTGAAACCTAATAAGTCCAGGCAGTATAAGGCCAGGTCTTATTAAGGACAATTCAATTTCCTCGTATACTATCATTACAAAAGCTCATGAGACATTTTCTGTGTCAACATTTATAGAAAACCATGGAAACGGTGGTAAAGATAGTTTAATAGAATGAAGTACATATGGGATCAGCAGTTTTGGCTCATCGAAACAACATGCGCGTTAAAGAAACCGCAGAATATTGTATTACACGAATAACTCTTTATTTTTTCTATTTTGGTGTAAACACCTGCAAAATATTTGTTAATTAAAGACAAATCACGCATTTAGAAAATTATGGCCTTATTTAGTTAAACTTATATTCCTACATTCTAAAAACGACATTTTCAAAACTGAGCAAAAAATACTCAAATCTGAGTATTTCGCATACTCAAAATGGCTCCGAATCAAAATGACTCAAGTTTGAAACATGTATAAACTCATTTCTGAAAACATGCACACACTCAAGAATAAAACATCATGTGCTCATATTTGAGTATGTTCATGTTTCAAAAATGAGTATGAACTGACTTCTATGTGCTCATTTTTGAGGATGTCCATGTTTCAAAAATGAGTTTGAACTGATCCTAATCCTGTTTGAGTATGGCCATGTTTCAAAAATGAGTATGAACTGACCTCTATGGGCTCAGTCTTGAGTATGTCCATTCTGAGAATTTGTGGTATTTCAGAATTGAAAGTATTGGGTCGTCATATTTGAAGCAAAAAGTTTCATAACAAAATGAATACTCAGATTTGAAAGTGTCATTTTTCTCATTGTAATAAAGGCGTATCTTTTGTTTTGAACTCTCCTGACCACAATTAAACAGCGGCACGGGTATGCATAATTTAACATTGTAAAAAATATGTATAAATATTACATCTAACAACATTTAAAATATTAATTCAGCGATAACACAGTTTATTGTGATCAGAAACCTTAACGTAGCCTTATTTAATACAGGTACCTTACTTCTACTAAAATCAATATGTATAAATTTAGAAATTTATCTAACTGAACGATCGAAATATTATCTTTAATATTATATGAATAGAAAATCAATACATCTCATAAACAAAAGCTCTTTTCATTGGATAACTAAAAAAATCAGTCAGTGAGTTCTGAACGCATAAGTACTAAAAGAATTATTTTTTTTCTACGGTGTTTCTCAAAAACATTTTAATGTTTCTAAGAATACTGTAATTTATCACAATAAAAATCCAAGATGTCTTCTAGCTACAAAGCATTTTAAAAATATCAAGTTTTTAAATAAAAGGTTTATTCAAAATTCTTTCAAACAACCTCTTAAATTTCTTCCGACAATTCGTAGTGCTTTCGCTGCATTCAATTTTGCTAAAATTACTTCAGTGAAATACATTATTTTCTCTTTTCAAGGGGAATGTTTTCTAAAAGAAAATCTAGAATTAAATTTTTTAAAAAGAAAGTTACCCATCTAAACAATATACTTTAATGGTTTTCTTTGTTTATAGGATTACGTAAGATGATATTGAAGTATATTGATTCCATCGATGAAATAAAATGTAATCCATTCCAACCAAAGTGCCTCTTACGTAAATCCATGTATTTACTTACAGCATACTTTTCTTGAAGTAGCATCAGCTGAGGCTGATATCATCTTGAGCTGTATACTCTTAAGTAGAAACAATAGCACTTTTTTGCAAAGTACAGTTTTGGAAAATAAAGACAACATCCCCACTAATTCTCTCAAAAATACCCCCCTCCCCCACACACACGCATACACACTCTCAAAGAAAAAAGTATCAGTGGAATAGGGATAGGGTCTACTGTTAATTGCTGTATTTAAAAGTTGTATAAGGGGTTATCTGCATATTAAATGGACTCAAGTATTGAATATGCACTTTTGAGAAGAAGAAAAGAGCACTAAGAAAAATGACACTTTCAAATCTGAGTAAATCGATGTTTTCATTTTGTTATGAAACTTTTTGTTTCAAATAGGACGACTCAATGTTTTCAATTCTGAAATACCAAAAATACTCATAATATTGAAACATGGACATACTCAAAAATGAGCACATAGAGGTCAGTTCATACTCATTTTTGAAACATGGAAATACTCAAAAATTAGCATATAGAAGTAAGTTCATACTCATTTTTGAAGCATGCACTTACTCAAATATGAGCATATGATGTTTTATTCTGGAGTGAATGAATAAACCATTCAAACCTGAACCATTCATTCATTGAACATTCATTCATTCATTCATTGAACCATTTAAAACTGATGGTTCAATTAGAGGTCAGTTTATACTCATTTTTGAAACATGGACATACTCAAAAATGATTAGAATCAGTTCAAACTCATTTTTGAAACACAGAAATACTCAAAAATGAGCACATAGAAGTCAGTTCCTACACATTTTTTAACATGGATATACTCAAATAGGAGCACATGATGTTTTATTCTGGTGTGTGTGCATGTTTTCAGAAATGAGTATATACATGTTTCAAACTTGAGTAATTTTGATTCGGAGCCATTTTGACTATGCGACATACTCAGATTTCAGTATTTTTGGCTTAGTTTTGAAAATGTCGTTTTTAGAGTGAGGAGAGACAGGCGTACCTAATGAAATAATAATAATAATAATCCGATGAACTTGATATTGATATTGTCATACAAAACATCTTTTTTTTCCGGAGTATGCGATTGGTTAAACTTTAGTGATAAATTAATGTTAACTATGGAACGTCGATCATTTAATGTTCACTGGCATCTGTCTAACTGGTATCCTGCAAAGCATTTATTTTTTGACATTTTTTTCAACACATAAATGATTAAAAATAATTTATAAATTTCACGTATAATAAAGTTACACTTTTAACACTATCGGCTAAGATGGAAAGTTTAAAGTTTAGGATAAAATTTAATATGAAGATAATACCTGAATATATTGCCCTAAACTTAACCGATATCAAAAGTAGACGTTATTCAAAACCGATTAGTACTAATATCTTTGATGATTTTCATGAGAAATAATAGAGTTGCACGAGTTTCCTTTCCCAAAGCTGCACAACAAAGACTGTTACACGAAAGCTAAAATTTAAATTTATAGATATCCCCAGTTTTTGTTTGTTTTCCGGCGCTTATACCTTTTGTTTTAAGTAGTTTTCCAGTTAAATATTTATTTTCGCAGTAAATGATACCAATTAATCGATTTTCTTTTTCAGCGACAGTAAAGTAGTGATTTAATGTGGTTTGCGACGATTATTTGAATTCGATACTGTTGAAATGATTATGGCTTACATGTGTACTAGATTTTGTTATTTCTACACAAAGTTACCAAAGTGTAAGATAACAGTTATTGAAAAAGTATTAGTTTGAATTTTAAAAAAAAGTGGCATTTATAAAACAAATGTTGCTGATGGTTCAATAAGAATCAAACATTCTAATTGAATTAGATGTATTTTTTTTTTTTTTTTTTTATACACACATACAAAATTTTATAATTAATATTCGAAAACAATATGTATGCAATATGCTAACTATATATTTTTTTTTTCTCAAAAATCGATTTCTAGAAATTATGTAAATCTAAAATTACAGCTCATTCTGCCAAGTAGTTTTTGAGTTATACTTAAACTGCTAAAGTGATTGCAATTTCTTTTACAACGATTAGAAATGAACTTAACATTAGGAGTTCAAAACTTAAAATCTTCCATAATTCTTAAACAACTCCACCGAATAAATTTTCGTTTGGTGTCCTAAAGTAACATTTTCTAAAAAATCCATATATAAGGACAAAGTTGGGTGTTTGTATTGAAAATTTCAAAGTTTGGTGCAATTGCTCCATGAAGACGGAGTCGTAAGTCCTTAAAATAAATAAATAAATAAATTGAAAGAAGACACAAATCGCAATTGGAAAGTAATTTCCGTTTTTTTTTCTGTGGTGATTTTGGATCTCTATCTGCCTGTCTCTCTCTATATATAGATAGATAGATATACAGTAAAACCTACTAAGACGGATTCGTAAGGGGCTGAGATAAAATTCCCTTTTAGACAAGTTTCTGCATTTGCAGGTTCCATCGAAATATTACTGTATTCTTTCGTCGGGACAATTATACATTTTCCGTTATAGACAGGTTGTTTTTATTTTGACGGGTACTACTACATAAGATTTTTATTTATCATATTTTCTTATTCTTTTAAAATGAAATTATTTTTATATTTATTGCTGACTTTTTTAAATGTTACGAATGGAATAGGGACCAAATAAAAGAAAAAAAGGGAAAAAAATGTTACATATCCCTTCAAATAAAACAAAGCTGGCTGAAACCAGTGGCTGAGAGGTTCTGCTCTCAAAGCTGGTAGACGGGAGGTGCTGGGTTCAAATCCCTGTCGCGCTCGTCGACCTAACTGTTCGTAGTTTTCTGTGGTTTTCTTCGAACCTTGCCGTAAATACGGGTTAGGATCCCGTAGAAAGACCCCCACGGAGGGCACTGCCCCCTAGGGCCTATGTCCCTCGAGTTGATAATCGTCCGTCATCAATCAACCAATCAAATAAAACAAGGTCTTATTAAATGCATAAATTATGTGAGAATTATATATATATATATATATATATATATATATATATATATATATATATATATATATATATATATATATATATATATGTGTGTGTGTGTGTGTGTAATTGTTTAATTAATTTAATTTAAAAAATATCTTTAGCATAGCATAAATATAAATACATTATGCTCAAATTGTATCTAAATTAGCTCTTGTTATTTTTTTCCGTCTTTATGTTCAAATTATGCATATTTTGTTTTATTATATGCGATAATTCGTCAAAGTTGCAATTGACTTGCACGCATGTCTTTCTCTAAGTTAATTGCGAAGTCACTTCCATTTCTCCAGCATCAACTGCCTTTTTCGGTCGGACATGAAATAACTCAATGATTAATGCTTTGAAAAAACTCTAAAGATATCATAAAAATGAGAAGTAATTTATAACTCCAGCCATCGGAAACATATATTAATGTTATCATCAACGTCAAGATATTTCTAATGCCAGCGCAACAACGAATTATTGTCTTCTGACTTGTTTTTGGAACTATTTCTTTGGCTCAATTGCAGTAATAAAGAGAACTGTGGCATGCTAGACTTTTTTTTTTTTTTAATTCGTTTGTTTATTTTGGTAAGGAAATGGGTTTGTATTTTGAAACATAGTCCATAAATTTCTATTTAAGCAGTTTTTTTTTTTGTTAAGCAACATTGCACTAAGGTTGTTGTTATTTCGATTATTTGAATTACGTAATAACTTATATATATATATATATTAATATTTTTACGATCAAAATATTATTCAGTCCTTCTTTTACATTCTTTTTCATTTACTTATTTATTTTTGAAAACAAAAGAAGCTGAATTATATAGAAAAAGTCAGCCATTTGAAATTAACCGACACAAAAAAAAAAAAAAAAAAAAAAAGAAAGAAAGAAAGAATTGAATCATTAAATGAACATAAAAATATAATTGAGCATTTCGAAAATATATTTTTGTACTGTAAATGAACACAAAAATATAATTGAGTATTTCGAAATTATATTTTTGTACTGTTAACTGCTAATGAACTTACAGGAACCAGTAGAATGCAAATGTAGAAAAAAAATCCGTGTATGCATTACTGATATTTGTTTCATTATGGCAGAGCTTGGCAAACTCATGTACAGCCGACAAAATAAAATAAAATAGAATGAAAAAAAATAAAAATAAAAATAAAATAAAATGAAATAAAATAAAAATAAAAATAAAATAAAGTGAACACCCTATACATTTTAATCACCAAACCATCGCAGAAAAAGACGAAAATTGCTATTCAATTGCGATTTATGTCTTCTTTCAATGTTTCTTTCTTCTTATGTTTGTTTGTTTTTGTTAGGGGAACCGTCGGTAGCGTAATAAATTTTCTTATTTTTATAAATAGTTAAATCAGTCTTCAAATTTAATATACATTTTCATCTTTTGATATGTTAAGGAAGTTTGTTCAGCTTACCTGAAATTTTCCTTTTTGCGCCAAGTGATATCCACAGTAATCCAAAGTGTTGTAGCGATATTTATCTTATCCATTGATTCACTTATATTGGAGTAATAAGATGTAGTATTAGTAGAAAATAACAATTGTGTGAAATAAGCAGAAGATTCATTTTCCTTTGAATATAATATTATAATTCTTGGCTAGATGTACATGTTTAAAATCGCGTTTTGGAGGCTGCGTATAAGTGCTCCAATTTTACATTATATTAAAATATATTTACATCATATATATACAAGAGCGTCTTAACTGCTCGGATACATTTTGGAAACTGAAGGGAGATTGTTATTTGAGTTATGTGCACACGCGCGGGACAAACAGCTGTAGATTTAAGGAGGGAGATCTGCAGTATTTCTCCAGTTAGTTAGTTTCGACAGTCTCTGGTTTTATTCACTGTTTTGCATCTGCGGTTGTCACTTAAAGTACTTATAGTTAATTGGGGTCTGGTTTTTAACGTTTTTCAATCGTTCGCTGCACGTGGAGATTAATTAACTGCATAAAAAAGGTTTCTCCGTCACTCCCCCGTAATCTCCTGTGTGGGGAATGGTTGAAGATTCAGTTTCTTACGGTGTTTTTCATACACAAGCTTGGGAGTGGGTTTCGTGAGAGTGTCGGCTATCATTTCTTCACTGGGGCAGTATTGTAGATCGATTTTCCCTTCTTCTTTCATAAGTTTGATGTTGTGGAAACGTATGTCGATATGCTTGGATCGCTTAGTATCTTTATCGTTTTCAGTCATTTTTATACAGGACATATTATCCTCAAATATCGTGATGGGTAGTTTTTGTGGAATGTTGAGGTCGCTTAGCAAGTTTGTTATCCAACTTAATTCTTGTGCTGCGTTGCTAGCTGAAACGTATTCAGCTTCGGCTGACGAAAGTGCAATGCAATTTTGCCTTTTTGTAATCCAGTAAATCGGCGATTTTCCTAGCATGAATAGATTTCCTGACGTTGATTTACGTGTTTTCAAGTCACCAGCCCAGTCTGCATCGGCGTATGCTGTTAGGATGGGCTTGCTGTTTGCGCTAAGAGTTAAATTCAAATTTTCTGTAGTTTTGAGGTATGAAATGATTCTTTTTACTGCTGATCAGTCCATTTGGCGTGGTGTTTCGTTTCTACGACATAATATGTTTACTGCTGCAGATATGTCAGGACGCGTGATTGTTGATAGGTAAAGTAATGTGCCTGTCGCTTGTCGATATTTCGTGTTATTATGTAAAAGATTATCGTCGTCTTCAAGTCTGTTGAATCTAGCAATCATGGGTGTGTAATGAGGTTTCATGTCGTTTAAATTCAGTTTTTTCACTAGTTCCTGTATTTTATTGTTTTGATTTAGGTAATATGTATCGTTGATTTTATTAATGTTTATGCCTAGGTAATTATTCACTTCTCCTAAGTTTTTTAGCTCATATTCTTTCTTAAGTTGGTTTATTGTTTCTTCGATATCACTGTCCTTTCCTGCTATCAGGATATCATCTACATAAATGATGTTGTATATCGGATTTTCTTGATTTGATTTAAAGTACAGACATGGATCATTTTTGCTCTGTAAGAAATTATTGTTTGTGAGTGTTTCCGATATTTTGGTGTACCAGGCCTTTGCGGCTTGCTTAAGACCGTAGATGGCTTTTTGAAGTTTACAAACTTTTCTTTCATCGCCGGGTTTAATATACCCGTCTGGTTGACTCATATAAACAGTTTCAGTTAATTCACCATGCAAGAATGCTGTGGTTATGTCAACATGTTTCACGTTCAAATTTTTGTGCAATGCAGAGATGAGAAATGCTCGTATTGTAGCGTGCGAAACTACAGGTGCAAAAGTTTGATCATAGTCAATCCCGAATCTTTGACTATATCCTTGTGCTACTAAACGCGCTTTATAGCTTTGAACATTTCCTAAATTGTCCTTTTTTAGTTTAAAAGTCCATTTTGAGCCGATAATTTTTGTTCCGGGTGGTGGATCTGTTAAACTCCAAGTGTTATTTTTTCTTAGGCATTGTATTTCATTTTGTGTTGCTTTTATCCAATTTTGTTTATCATTAGTATTTTTCATTTTTTCGATATCTTCCCAATTTTCGGGAATGTTTTCAGATGAACTATTTATGAGACAAACATATCTGTCAGGAGGAACGCCTCTATTTGTCCTATTAGACCTTCTTGGTTCAATTGGTTGCTGTTTGGGCACGGATGGTGTCTCCTCACTGTCAAGTTTTATATCTAAGTGATTTTCATGTCTATCCGGTAATTGTGTATTGTCATCTGATGTTTTTGTGGTGTTTTGTATCTCCTCAATGTTATCTGAGTGTACATTTTCATTTTCAAGAAATTTTACCGTTCTCGCTATTATAATTTGTTTTCCTTGTGTGTGAATTCTATAACCAGTCGATCGTGTGTCATAACCTACAAACATTCCGGTTTAAGCCCTGTTATCGAGTTTTCCTCTATTTACTTTATCGACGTAAAATAGCGCTTTACAACCGAATGTTCTTAAGTGTTTTAAATTCGGTTTAACTCCTTTCCATAATTCGTAAGGTGTTCTGTTGTTGTTTGCTTTAGTTGGGAGTCGGTTTTGTAAATATGTTGCAGTGTTTATGGCTTCACCCCAAAAATGTTTGCTTAATTTTGCTTGTGATAGCATGCTTCTTAGTCATATCTAATAAACTTTTATTTTTTCTCTCCGCAACTCCATTCTGGCTCGGATTATGCGGGACAGTCAATTGGTGTAAAATTCCGTTCTGTTTTAAGTATTCATCTATCTCTTGATTTACATATTCACGACCGTTATCCGATCTAATTTCCTTAGGTTTTTTACCGAACTGATTGTATATCATCGTTATATACTCTTTTATCTTTTCAGCAACTTCGCTCTTTTTAGATAATAAATATATCGTAGTATATCGGGAATAGTCATCAATAAGAGTCATAAAATAAATTTTTCCGCCTAAAGTCGGTGTATCTAAAGGACCACATACGTCACTATGGATCAAATCCACGATATTAGTAGCTCGGTTTGTTGCTGATTTAGGATACGGCATGTTAGTTAATTTAGTTTCGATACAAGTTACGCATGTTTTATTTTGATGTTTACATTTTCCTATCTTTATTCCGTCCGCAAGTTGATTTGTTATTATAGATTTAATCGCGTCATAATCTCTGTGACCGAGTCTGCGATGCTAGAGATCTATGCATTGTTTGCTGTCACAGTTATACGTTATGTTTACATAATTTTGTGGTTCTTCCACATCGTCCATTTCCTCAATAATGTATAAATTTTTCTCATTTTTCGCCCTAATATATATTTCTTCATCAAAGATCAAATCGCATTTATTATCGTCGAAGATTAGTTTACACCCGTTTTTAGCAGTTTTACTAACCGAAATTAGGTTTGATTCTAAGTCTGGGACATAAAGCACTTCACGTAATTTCGTTAGTTTTTCTTTTCCTTCGGGGGTTAATGTTTTTATAAAAACTTCTCCTGAACCTAACGCTGTCAGTTTATTACCATTCGCGATCGTTACTGAAGTTTTATTATAATCAATAAATTTACTAAATAGGCTTTTATCATTACAAATGTGCGAGGTAGATCCTGAATCGAGAATCCAGTTATTTTTGCCTACTTTTTCGGTGATTAATGCTTTATTTTGCGTTTGATCATTTGCGTATTTTTTTTCGTTTGGAATTTTATTTTCTCTACGAGTTTCGGTCTTTTCATAACATAATGAAGATGAGAAATTCTTTTTATTTTTGAATTGATTGTTACGAGGATTTCCGGATTGTACCGTGTTTCTGCTCTTGTAGTGCCAGCATTCGTAAGTGGAATGATTTTTCATTTTACAGTTGTTACAATATTTTTGTTCTCTTCTATTTTCAGTGTATGTATATCTCCTATTTGTTTTAAATGCTCTCTCGTTGTTGTTATATCCGCTATGTGTGATTGTTCTGACATTTCATGTCTACGATTATATTCATCCGTTCATTTGTTTTTGATAAAATCAGGGGTGAGCTCATTTTCTGGTCTCGCCTCCAACGCAGATATCAAAGTATTGTAACTGGGGGGAAGAGAACACAGAAATAGCGCGGAAATATGTGAATCGCTAATATTTTCTCCAATGGCATTAAGTTTATCTATAATTTGCAAGATATTAGTGATATGCGTGATCATGTTTGCACCCTCAGCTAATTTAGTACTGTATAGTTTCCGTAACAGGTAAAGCTTACTAAATAAATTGCTTCTCTCATGTATATTTTTCAGAGCTTCCCATGTTAATTTGGCAGTATCTAAGTTTTTTACATTTACGATTTGAGAATCATCGATGCTTAGGTTTATTAGAGCTCTAGTCTTGCGATCTGTTTTGTGCCATGCGGGATCGGCTGGTTCCGGTGGATCTTGTACTATAATATCGTCGAGTTCCTCTTTAATCAGGAACATCTGCATCTTGAACTTCCATGTACTATAATTCGTAGAATTGAGTTTCTCAATAAATTGAGTATTTTCTTTTATCGCATTCATTATTACTTTTTTTTAGTATTCTTTTATTTATTATTATATTTTTAGAAATTTGTTAAATTATCGTTTTTTATTATTATTATTATTATTATTATTATTATTATTATTATTATTAATACTGGGATATTCTTTTTTCAGTCTTTCATAACCTTTGTTAGGGGAACCGTCGGTAGCGTAATAAATTTTCTTATTTTTATAAATAGTTAAATCAGTCTTCAAATTTAATATACATTTTCATCTTTTGATATGTTAAGGAAGTTTGTTCAGCTTACCTGAAATTTTCCTTTTCGCGCCAAGTGATATCCACAGTAATCCAAAGTGTTGTAGCGATATTTATCTTATCCATTGATTCACTTATATTGGAGTAATAAGATGTAGTATTAGTAGAAAATAACAATTGTGTGAAATAAGCAGAAGATTCATTTTCCTTTGAATATAATATTATAATTCTTGGCTAGATGTACATGTTTAAAATCGCGTTTTGGAGGCTGCGTATAAGTGCTCCAATTTTACATTATATTAAAATATATTTACATCATATATATACAAAAGCGTCTTAACTGCTCGGATACATTTTGGAAACTGAAGGGAGATTGTTATTTGAGTTCTGTGCACACGCGGGACAAACAGCTGTAGATTTAAGTAGGGAGATCTGCAGTATTTCTCCAGTTAGTTAGTTTCGACAGTCTCTGGTTTTATTCACTGTTTTGCATCTGCGGTTGTCACTTAAAGTACTTATAGTTAATTGGGGTCTGGTTTTTAACGTTTTTCAATCGTTCGCTGCACGTGGAGATTAATTAACTGCATAAAAAAAGGTTTCTCCGTCAGTTTTTAAAGGCTTACGCCGCCGTCTTCATTGAGAAATTGCACCAAACTCTGGAATTTTCGATACCAACACCCAATTTTGACTTTTTTTTTTTTTTTTTTTTTTTCCCCAGAAAATGTTACCGTAGGATACCAAACAAAAATTAATTCGGTGGAGTTGTTTAAGAATCATGCAGATTTTAAGTTTTGTATTCCTAATGTTAAATTTATTTGCCAATACTTGTAAAACAAACTGCAACGAGTTTAGCTGTTTAGCCATTACTCAAAAACTACTTGGCGGAATGAGTTCTAATTTTGGATTTACATTTTTTAAGCTTAATAATAATTAAAAAAATATACGTTGCATATAGTATACACATTATTTTCGAATATTAATTGTAAAATCTTAAAATATGCAATAAATGTTCGACAAAATATATATATTGTAACCTATAAAAATTTTAATAGAAATCGATTTCTAGAAACTTTAAATATGTGAATACAAAATTACAGCTAATTGCACTTAGTAGTTTTTGAGTTATGCTTAAACGATTACACGCATTACAGTTTGTTTTTCAACTATTAAAAATGAATTTAACACTAAATGTGCACAATTAACAATCTATTTTACCGCGTGACTTCCCGTTTGGTAACCAAGGGTAAAATTTTCTGAAAAAAAAAGTGTTTGTCAAAATAGGGGGTTTGTATTGGAAATTTCAGAATTTGGTACAACTTCTCTATGAAAACCAAAAGCCTTAAAAAAAAAAAAAAAAAAAAAAAAGAGGGAGAGAGAGAGACATAATTTCCAATCAAATAGCTATTTTGGGTTTTCTATGCGGTAAATTGGGTGATTAAAATATATAGGATTTTCTCTCTGTTTTTTTTTTTTTTAAACCAACTGTACCTGACCGTTTACATTATTTTATATTAAGTTACTATCGTTGAATTATTATTTGTAAAGTGATATAACGTAATGTATCTGATCTATATTTTTGTTTGTCTGTCAGTCTTACCCTTTCTCGAAATTACATATGTTGTTGAAAAACACGTTACAAAATGTTAAAATTTGTTTAAAACAGGCCATTAATTATAATTTTAAAAGTTAACAGAAAAAAGCCATTCACAGAAAGTTTGAATTGTTGTAAACATTCTACACTAACGATTTGCCCGTCTAGTGATGAAAAAAAGTCACACATTTTTATGAACTCTAACATTGATATAGTTTTTAATGAAATTTAATCATCTTAAAAATTATATAACTATTACAAATTGGTTATCTTATAATGTGAAATCTGATAGGAGTACTGAAGTTTCAGAAATGTTTTTCTTTAATAAAATTGCTTTATACATTACTAATTCTTGACATATATTTGTAATAAGCAACGTATTTCCTTAAACCATCTACAGGATAAATCAAAATTTTTAGTTTTTTTTTCTCATAAAATTATGTTTTTTGAGAATCAATTACTTATTTTAAGGTAAAAATAGAAAGTGCTTGCATACAGCACGAAATAATCTAACACCGAAAACCGCACGAACAACTTTCTAAAACAATGTTCCCATTTCCATCTAGAATATATATATGCATTTAATTCAATTTCGCGTCTTTCAGGAACATTCAAGAAGAATCAACATTTGTAACTCAGTCGGAGCGAATAATTACATTCGGAGAAAAATCCTCGTTTCAATAAACAAACTAACGATAAAACTACACATTCTGTCTAAATCCATCCGTCGGGAAGAAATAGAAAACTTTTCTATATTTTCTCTCATTTTCTGTAGCGTTAGTATCAATGTCGCTTGCTTCACTTCGCTTCCACATTCAATTTCCTACTCCCAATCCCTTGAAGTGAAGGATTAACCCAGTGCAATTCACTGGGGCTCATAGTAGTGAAATATTTTTTATACCCTTTCCAAGGGGCCATTTTTGCCACCTCGTACATCAGAAGTGAACAGTAATCTTATTTTTTTTTCTTTTTTTTTTTTTTTTTTTTTTCATTCCTCATTCTGCACTCTCTTGCGTGGACACCCCCAAGAAAGAACAAGCGGAAAAAAAAAAAAAAAAAAAAAATAGAGAATCTTGCCAGAACTTTTGGCAGAAAATGTCGCGTCATTACCATTTCTGTCCCAGTTAGAGGAGGATATCTTCCGGGGCTTGGCATCTTGTTCTCCGAGAAAAAAAGAGAATTTTTTCGGGTACTTCTTATCCTTTTTTATTCCTCTTCTTCTTTTTTCATGTCGACTTGTGTAAGATGGTATGCTGATGAATAGCCCATGGTGGATTAAAGAGTATGTAGGAATGATTATGCGATATTTTGAATGTGTGAAGAAAATGATTTCGAAATTGGATGCTATCGTTCAGTTAATTTATTACGCGTTGCAGATACTGCAAAGTGACACATTAGCTTTTTATTATTTTTTTTAATGCTAATTAAACAAATGTGAAGAAAGTGATTTCGAAGTTGAATAGCTTCTGTTTCTGATACTGCAAAACGATACATTAAGCTTGTTTTTGTGCTAATTAAACATGGTGTTTTAATGGGTGTAAATATTTGATTTGTACTTTCTTAGTATATATGAGCCTCAAATAAATAATTAGATAACTTGCTAAATGAGAGTGCATGTACATATAGTTAGCTGATTTCGCTTAAATTAACGAATCATTTAATTAATTCCGAGTTCTTTACGGGGACAAATTAAAATAATAAGTACGTGGATTATTTTTATTCTCAAGGTAAAAAAATAAAAATAAATAAAAAATGAAATTATTCTCAAGGCAAATAAATAAATAAATAAATGAAATTATTTAAATTTATGAACATAATTGTCTATTTTTTAATGATTATTTATTAAGCAGTGTTATTTTTCCTTATCTTTTGCTATTGTATGTTTAAAGTTATCTCTTGTATATTTAGTAATCAGTTAAAAAAAAAAAAAAAAAAAAAAAAAAAAATGTTCCAATTTGTGATTCTACTTATAATTAAAAAAAAAAAAAAAAAAAAAAAATACTCATAATTTGACTCTGTAAATCGTATTTATTCTTTAACTCCATATGTTTCGAAAAATAATACTCTTTTTAAGAACCATTTCTTAATTTCGAAATCTATTATAGTGACAAAATCAAACAACGATTTTCGTGATTTCGAAATGGAATATTATTGTTTCGTTACTGTTATTACACTTTGTTGTTACTGCAAAATGATACATTAATGAGCTTTTTTAATGTAATGTGTCCAAGACTAATTTGCTTTTATGTTAATTAATGGTGGGATGTTTTAATGCATGTTAATTTTTAATTTAGACTTACATAGCATAAATGAACCTAAAATAAATAATTAGATATCTGCTCAAAGGAGAGAACATGTAGATTTCGCTAATTAATTTTGCCTTAATTTATTAAAGCTTTTAATTTGCAAGTATTTCATTACAGTATCAAATAATAATAATAATAATAAAAACAGGGAGGAATATTTATATAAATATTTACTACTTTTAATGTCTCACAAAATTAAAAGTATAATCAATAAACAGAATTTTAAATATTTTTCTCTATTATTTTTATTTATATTTGTTACACAGTTTTGTATCGTTGTTTGTTTAAACTGTTTTTCTCTTTATTTAACGACCCAACTGAAGTTTTCTATTTTAGAAATTATATTTCTCAGTAAAATAATAATTTAAAAAAAACGAAGAATACTGCAAAAATAATATAGTCGTTTTAAAAGTCATTCTACAGTCGTTCTAAAATAACATTAATTTCAAAATATTTTTAATGAAATAAAAAAAAACATTGAAATTTTACAAATTTAGATTTCCACGATAATTATAGATATGAACTAAAAAGTAATAAATAAACGTTCAATTTTGGAAATAATGAGGATGCAATTTAAATTTCGCCGGAGAAATTCATCATCAGTAACAGATTTGTTTACTTCATAAAAATTGTTTATGATGTTTGCCTTGATACTATTAATATTATATCTACATCATTCACATATTGTTATTTAAAATTAATTGGCCGATTACGAAGTTACCAAAATGAGGTAATGATTTAAAAATATTTATTTAAATATTGTGAAAAGATTTTTGACGTTTGTGAATTTACCTTGCACTCTCTCTATATATTACTTTGTAATCATACTTTAAAAAATAATTATTTTAACAATTTATTTTCTAAAATTAATTACAGAATTTTCGACTATATTTGCTGATACTTTCTGTGTAAACATCTGTTTCTGACTATTTTAACAATCTTTTTTGATTTATTATGGAATAATTTACATTTCTTTAATTATGTTTATTCTTTAAAAGAATAATAATAACAATAATTAAAAAAAAAAAAAAAAACGTGTGCTGTTTTAAATTGATTTGATAAAAATAGAAATAAAAATAAAAATTTGTTTTTCAAAAATTGATTAAAATTTCCTATAATACTGTTAGATTTTTTGTTGTTGTTATTGTTCTTTCTATAGAGTTTTTAATAAGATAAAAAATAAAAGTTCCTTCGAAGACCTTTTTAGGATTTTAAAAATTTGCCCGTTCTTTCAAAATAATTTCACCACGCACTTTTATTTGTTGAAAATAGTATACAAAGTTTCAAGAATAAGACGCCCCAATTTTAAAATAAAAATATATATATATATATATTAACTATAATATATGTAAAAAGGAAATACATGACATGTTTATAAAAGAATGCATAACTTTTATATGACAAAAAAAAAAAAAAAAAAAAAAAAAAAAAAAAAAGAGTAAAATTTTTCAGCGATAGATGGTGCTGCCTTGGTTCAACTTGTAACAGCGCTCAAACTCACCTGTATACTCACTTGTATAAATAATCATTAAATTGTTATTCTTCCTTATGTTTAGCTAATGAAACGCGAAAGAAAATTATGCATTTTATGATCAAGTTATGTATCATCAAGTTATTTGAGTAATTTCAGTAACTCGTATGTAATTTTTACAAACTAAGACAGCGCAGCGCCATCTATTTTCAAAATTTTGAGCTAGATTTAAATGTAAAGGATACAGATATTACAACATAATATAATACAATTTTTAACATGTGATTGTGTTTCTATTTTAATTATCATCTGAGATTGAAATATTTTATGATTACTGCTGTAAAGTTTTTAAACATTATTTTAATTTGTTTTATTTTTTATTGCAGGTTGAAAATGTAACGAATCCTCTGTGCGTATTTTGGGATTATCAGACTAGGTAATAATTTTTCCTGTCTACAAAATTACCATAGCTCAAAGATATAGTTAAAGTACATTCAATATATTATCTTTTAACACATTGCTGACTGGTCACTAACACAGTTGGGTTTGCATAGCTGCAAACATTAAGTTTTTATTTTTTTATTGATACCATTTTTTTAACAATAATCTTTGCCTTATTTAATCGCAGAAATCTGTGATTGTGTAAGACGACGATTGTTATTTTAAAATGTAACAAGAAAGCGTAAATAAAAAACTAATGCATAATAAATTACCAATCAACAATGTGTTTTTAATTATAGAAGCGTAAAAAAACAATAAGTCAAAAATTTACATCAGTGAAATATATACATATTTACGTCTATGTATATTGTATAAAATTTGAAATATCTTCATTAACAATTCATCTTAAATTTTCGGGTACCAAAGTAATAAATAAGTAATGACAGGAAATTGTAAGTTATTGAATGTGATATTAAATAAATCGTCAATGATTTATTCTCTGAGTGTAAACATCGTGTCTTGATCATTGAAAAATAGCATTTCAGTTTTGTATATTTTCTAGTAATAAGATATTAATATTCACTTCTTTCATTCTGTTTTCATATTTAAATATACTCTTTCAATCTTTAAGATTTTTATGCATTTTTTTTTTTTTTTTTTTTTTTTTTTTTTTTGTCCTTTTCTTAACCAAGTATCTTACTTAAGAGGCTACTTTACTCACGCGAAAACACTCACTCGCTAATGATAATCCTATGGGGGAAATATTTTAAGATATCTGGTTCGCATTTCAATATTTTTAAATGATTTTGTTTTGCATCGGATAGCTGAGGTCGATCTCTATGCAGGCCCTTTTAAACTTTATCGATTTTTTTTTTTTTTTTTACAATTTTTTTTCATTAAGATACTTTTACTTTCGGAACCGGTTTCGAAAGTGAAAGTATCCTCAATAAAAGAAACCGCAACCAAAATCGAAACATTTAAAAAAGACCTGCATAGAAATCGATCCAATGCATAAAAAAAAAAGAAAAAAAAATCATTTAAAAATATTGAAATGAAAACGAGATATCTTAAAATATTTCTTCCATAGGATTAACAATAGCGAGCGGGTGTTTTCGCGTGAGTGAAAGAGCCTCTTAACAAACAGAAAAGTTAGAAACACTGTTGACAGTGGCATGTAAAAACATTAATCTAAATCTGCTGAAAATTTTTCTGTATCATAAAATATGAAATAAAATCAACCCATCCCCCACAAAATAAATAAATAAATAAAAAATAAATAATAAATAAAACATGTATGCTAGGAAAATATAACTATATTGACAAGAACGTTTATATTAAAAAAATGACGAAAATATGATTTTGGCCCTCTATCATCGATGAAGAATTATTTCTATATTAACAATTGCAAAATTTTACAGGCAAAATAGTGTTCAAAGTTTCAGTTTTTTCTTACTTGTTATGAATTAACTTTTACACTTGTACAATTTAATATTATGTCGTTTGATACATAGTTGGAGAGAAAAAAAAGTATTTGGCAGATAGAAGCATTATATATGATAATATTATCAAAGTAATGTATTCAGCACTTATAAATTTATACCCGAATAGCTATTCTGGCTCAATAATTCCAAATCTCTTTCCTCCCAAACTGATAGCTATTACATTCAAAGTGACGTTGTCATAACAATGCAGATCTCATCTTCCGAAACGTCTAAATGAAGTCACCATCATATCTTCTGTTTGGAATAACACGCTTGAGAAATATGATAGCTGTGTACTGGAAAAATGTTCTACTATAGGCTTGAGAAATTTTTCTGCAGCATTTGTATTGTTATATTTCAAAACTACTAGATCTGCTTCATAGCTTCTTTAAACTTCTGAAAGTCAAAAGTTAAGTCTTTCTTGTTGTAAAACTGAATTTACCATTTATTACAGATGTGTTTTACTTATTATCAATACAAAATTACGCACATGAATTATAGAGCTGGGAATATTTCTCCTGTATTAATCTATTCATTTTATATTTTGTTTTTCACTTAAAAAAAAAAAAAATTATATATTATTTTATTGTATAATATAACGTTTATATTTCTAAGTTATTAATTATTGAGTGCATTTTTAAAATTTTGTTTTTAAAACTCAAGTAGTATTCGTTTTTCTTAACGTGAATAATAAAAATTTTGTTTCCGATGAATATTACATAGAATAATTTTGAATTAAATAATAATATCCTCAGTTTAATTATGAGATAAGAATTTCTAACTATTAAAACCGAAGGTTTCATACATTTTCCATTATTTTCCGGAGTTTTCAAATACTGAATAAGGAAATAGTAGGCGTACACTGTACAACTATGAATTTAAACCACTGAACATGGATATCACCATGAAAAACCGTCATTAGCTCTTGTTGTGGTAAAACTGAACTGCGCCGCCAGGCACGTCAACCGCCGTAACCAAGTTCTCGAGAACTTTTAACGAACACGACCAGGAGATTTCCTGTAGGCTCTACGGCCGGTGGGGGCGACTCCACCTGGTGACCACTCCCATTTTCCAAAGTGAATGATGACACAGGTCGCTGATTAAACCTACAATAACATACTTCGTTTTTAAAGCACCCCTGTTTCATTGTGTACAGTGTCTCACTGTGAACGATTTTCCCCTTATATTTTAAATAAATTGAAGTATTTTAATGAAATTAAAATATTTACATAATTTATTTAATGTGACATTAAATGCACTTTTATTTTAATATACGTGCGCCATAAATTCGTTAAAACTCTAAAAAATAATTAAAACGAAACAAATGACGTTAAAGATTTGCGGTTTGCACGACAAAGATTTGAGGGAGGTAGGATTTATTTAATTGCAAAAAATAAGTTTTGGTTTAGAAAATTACCCATATTTGGCGCTGACATGCATAATATGAAGCAGATTTATGCAAATCAGGCAGCCAATAAAACATAGATTCTTCATTCGATGTCATCAGTATGATATCGTTCTATTAAGCGTTGTTAGTAATCTCTTTTATAAGAACGGGGAATCAGCAACATTGCAAAAATTCCGCACGGCAAAGGAACTCAAGACGAGAAAATGGCCCGTTTCATGTGATGGGATACTGAAGCTTTTCAGACGCTTCGAAGAAACAAGCCTTTTACTATTAGCCTACATACATCTGCTTCATATTATGCATGCCAGCGCCATCTATCGGTAAATTTTTGAACCACATTTTTTTTTTTTTTATTAAAAAAAAATCTTATCTCCCTCTAATCCCATTCATTCAAACCGCATTTTTTAGCATAATTGTTCCTTTTTAATGAATTTTTAAAGTTTTAATGAATTTAAGGTGCATATAAATGGCACATCAGTAAATTTCAAAATCAGATTTAAAATTATACTTGAAATTTTTTTATCTTTCTTCTATATATTTATAAATATTTCTGAAGCTAATAATTTTATTTCTTCAATTGAGTCAAAATATATCAGCACCAACAATGTTCAACAAATAAAACTTTGCAGTGACAAATAATTATATTCTTTCATTATACACGAGTCAACTGGCTTAAGTATATCACTGTATTTTAAGTGATGAAATAAACTATCACATTTCACATTTATTTTTAAAAATTGAAAGTATTAGTTCTTTTTTCTGTCTTTTTTATATAATAATGTACATTGTTGATCACCAAAACAAATAGACAAAAAAGGATGAAATGTTGACGTTTCAAATAATATTGTTTGTGGATTCATATTTCAGTAAGGTTTTACTTAATGTCACGTTTCTTTGTTTCGCTATGATCCCAGTTCTTTTTTTTATGATACTTCACTCCATATTTAGCTTTTGTATGTTTTATTCTTTCTCTTATCTTTTCACACTTGATACATGGATTATCTTTTTTGAAAACCAACCTATTATTTTCGTTTCAAATATTTTTCTTTTGATACTTTTATTTTTCATAGAGCAGATTGTTAAGAGAAAAAAAATGTTATAGGAATTTTTCTTTGAAGTATAATAGTTTGGCAATAGCAAATCTTTCTTTTATGTTTTAAGATTTTATTCTTAGATATTTTCTTAAAGGAAATTTGATATAATTTTTCAAAAAAAAAAAAAAAAAAAAAAAAAAAAAAAGGCTTTTTGCAAGTTATTTAATTATTTTCTTTCAAGCTATCTAACAAATTAAAGCATCAATCAAAAAATTTAACGATTATATAAAGGTTTCTTTCTGGATTTTCATTCATACATGTCGGTTTCGTTATGCTATCGGTTCAGTAACGTATACAAAGATCTACCCTATTTTGGTATTTTGTCGGGTATGCACCATGATTTTTAACACCCTATTACCAAAATTCATTACCAAAGGGCAAAACATTTTCAGCTATATAATTCAATTCGATTTTATTCTGTTAAAATTAAAGTTACTATTAAAATTACGCAGCATTAATTTTATTTAAATACAAAGTACTTATTCATTTTAATACAAAATTCCCATCCAATAATTTTATGCATTGTCGATATATACAAAAACTAGTTTTAAAAAAAAAATTGTATCACGCGATTTTTTAAAGTAAATTTGGAAGGGGGGGAGGGGAGAGTGTCTCATACATGAGAAATGGCGATAATATTTCAGAGTTCTCTTCCGCACATATAATTCTTTGATAAAGTTCGATATTTACTTATTGTAGGTTTTGTTCATATTAAAACCATAAAGACTTCTCCTTTGGAGTTTCAACCCACAGTTGCTTTAAATTTTATAAAAATGACATTTGTATACATCTTTACTAAAAAAAGTTACCTTTTGACTTGTAAATTCTGTGGCTCAAGAAATTTTTATTCGGCCTATTTTTGAAATTCAACCAAAGTTACGAGATTTTCACAGACAGTAAGTAAACCTTTTTCCAAGATGGGTAAACAAAGTTCAAGGGAATCTGTCCATGCAAAAATAATGTCTGCAGTTCTCAATGTACATTTGACAATTGCTGTACAGTTCATGAAATGCTCTTTTGGTATCACATTGAAAAAACTCGTTACAAAAGGACATTGAATTGGCCCAGATTGATTTAGCCACAATGTGTGTCGAAACGACGAATATCCACGACATAGGTAAAAATTATCTATTTAAAATACCAAGGTTTGTCAACCATGCAGTGTTTTTCTATAAATACCATAGCATTAGAACACTTTTTTTTCCCCCTTACAAACCGTCGAGCCCCGTTTTTAGAAAGAAATGTATCACAAAAGTAGGAAAAACTGATGCAAAAAAAAAAAAAAAAAAAAAAAAAAACGTAAATGCTTTTATGTTTTTTTTTTTTTTTTTTTAGCGATATTCTTAGCCTAATTTTTTTTAATTAATTAGATTTTGATATTTATGTGTGGTTTATTGAAATTTTAATAATTTAAAAATTTTCGTGTTGTAAAGTCAAGATTCCGCGCTATCTTGCAAAATCGTTGGTACATTCTTCTTCTGTAGGCATTTGCGGAATGAGAAAGTTTGAGATTACCTGCGCCCATGTACGACTTTGGCAATTAGCGGTAATTGATTGAATGAGAGTTCGCAGAAAACAACATACTTCTGCACCAACCACGTTTAAAAAAGGGGGGGAACCTTTTTTTTAAAAATACCTAAAATTTGAGATTTTTGAATTAAAAATGTATAATATTAACAAAAATTGTCGTGATTGGGAATTGTGAATCGACTCTATAAAACACTGAAAACCGCTTTCCCAATGTCTGCAAAAACAAAGCGCCACTTCATCACAGTTCGCACTAGGGCTACTGTAATACAGGCTTAATCATCAATAATTTTGTTGCCCACTTAGAACAATCAGCGATTGTTGTCCACGCGGCGGCGCAAATCATTCTTCTCCTACGGGCAATTAAATGGCGGCGTGAGTCAGCCCGGACTGTGGGAGTCTTAGTTCGCACCGTCGCGTCGTGAAAGAAATTTTGCTGTAGAGGTGTTGTAGTTCTTGTTCATCCACGGTACTCACCTGATCTTGCTCTAGCAGTCTTCTTTCTGTTCTGGCACGTGAAATAATTTGTAAAGGGCGAGCGATTTTCTGATTTACATATTCAAAGGCATGTGACGAGAATTCTCCACGCGGTATCGAAATAGTACTTTTTCCCCGGATTTCATGAACTGCAAATGATAAACCTTACTTCGCAGGGATTGATATACAGTATTTTTACATATCTAGGTAAGAATCTTTATTTCTGATTACATTCATCGAAATTTATTGACATAATTTGCAACACATTTGTATAGTTCAATAGCCAAAATCATTTTCAAGTCAGATAATAATTTTTAGTGGATTTTAGAGTTCTAATTGTAAATTTGTTTTATTTCTTTCAATACATATAGATGCAAAATTTTCTTTCATTTTCAGGAGTTGGTCTACTGAAGGTTGCTGGCTCAAATATACAAATAGAAGCCATACGATATGCCAGTGTAATCATCTAACTAATTTAGCTATTATAATGCATGTCACGGAGACGCAGGTTAGTTATTATTTAATTTATTATGACTAGTTTAATTAATACATTTTTTAAAAAGATGTGATATTTACACAGAAACATCTCTCTAAGTATGTCCCAAAATTCAGTGTTAAGTTGCGATCAGGCTATATTCTTCCACAGCAGTTCCTTTGTCAGCTTTTTGGGTGTGGTGGGTCTTCTGTAGCACTGCAAGTGCATTAGAGGAACGTTCCACGTAGAAGACTCTTTGACATGTTTATCACCTGCAATTTCTTTTGTTGAGACCCCCCCCCCCCTTTCATTTGTTGATGACCACAGACCCTTTGTAAAAGAAGGACAGGAGAAATAATTTATGACTTTTTTAATGATATTTTTTGAAAATGTGGTCTGAACGCAGCCTTAAAGCAGTGGTAATGAAATCAAAATGAATCACATGTTTGTTTAAGTATTTGATTGTTTTTTTTTTTTTTATGATGAAGCCAGTATAAAAGCACTTCCTCACACCAATTAATTTAAACTACAAACAGAACTTTTTAAATAAAAAAAGCTGCAATCAAAAAAAAAAATTTTTTAATTAAAATTTTAATAAAAATTTGTTTTATATAATTTGTTTTCTTTTTTTTTTCTATTACAGAAAAATAATTACAAAGTTATCTTCTTCGTATAATCTACACAAGTTCTTTTATCATTGAATGGCTTTATTTTCTTTGTTATAATTTCATGCTAACAAATGTTAGACCAAACATAAAATTTTCTGTATCTTCTGAATATCTCATTAAGCAACAAAGAACAAGGTATTATAAAACTCACATAAGTAATATTTTTCCAAGGGGGGGGGGGGGGTAAAGGTAAAGAAATTGAAGAAATTGTCAAAATCTAGAATTTCCATTTATGTTGCTAAAAGTCAAAATGCTGTGATGCATTTCTTTCTTAACACGCCTTATTGAGAGAAAAATTCCTGTGTTATTTACCTTCAAATAAACACCTTCTGCATTTTATGTAATTCGGATGACTTGACTGAAAAAACTCATAATTTTTTTTCTCCAGCGACAGAGTTTTCAAGTTGCGAAAGAGAAAGAAAGAATTGTGAAAAAACGTAGTGGAAAATTGAAGGATTAGCAACGAAACAAAGTTTAGTTTCTTTGAATTGAATTTTAAAATCAATATACGTAAATTTTTCATTCAACTTTTTTTCCGAATATTAAGAACGCAGAAAATAAAAACTTTTCAAATTTTCAATATATATTCTGATTAGATACATCTTCTTCTTTGATGAGTTGTTTTGATTTTTTAAAATTGTAAATGAATAAGTTATTTTTTCTTCAAGGAATATTTTCTTCTATTGTAAAGTTCTATTTTTGATGACGCAATTTTTTCTCCTTCTTTCTATTTTTGTACGATAAATAATTTTATTTTCTTTAAAAAAAAAAAAAAAAAAAAAATGTTTTCGTTTCTTGGAGATTATTAGCAAACGTATTTTTCAATTCTAAAACATAATAAGAAAGTCTAATTATAATCGTGATGTTTGTTGTTACATCTTGTTTAGATGAAATTTCAAAGCTGTTTTATTATAGATGCATGTAGAAAGGTGTCTGAAAGTATTGTTAACGGTGGCTGTATTATTATTTATTCATTTTTTCAATTTATTTGTTGTTGAAAAATTGTTGTCATTTTTCAATGCAAGTGAAAAGTTTCTTTTTACCCCACTTTGGACTCTTAATTTTTTTCTATTCAATATTATTTTCTTTTTAAATCTTTTAAGTCAAGAAAAAGTTAAATTCATTGAACCAGAAATAAACCGTGAATGCTAAGCGTACTATAAATACGACAGCTTCAATCTGATTCTGCATATTCAGTTAACGCATTTTATTGGTTCTTTTATGCACGTAAGACTATCCCAGCATTCCTTTGCCTTTGAATGATAAGGCTTTAACTGTTTCGACTATTTTTTGGGAACTACGACATGATTTCTGTATAAGAATGATTTCTTTGATAAGGCAACCGCGATAAGGTTTTAACTGCTTGGACTATGTTTTGAGAAGTATGACATGATTTCTGTACAAGAATGTTTTCTTTGATAAGGCAACAGCGACAAGGTTTTAACTGCTTCGACTTTTTTTTTTTTTTTTTGAGAAATATGAGGTTATTTATCTATACGATGATTTAAATGTAGATAGAATAGTCTGAAGTTCGCTATCTTCTGAAATATGTCTTAGAATCGATTTTATGTAAGTTCAAATTGTAGAGAGTTAACAACACTCAGTAGATGGTGTGATTTCATTTCAGCAAATATTGTCAATTAGAACCGTGCCATTCTGTACTCACTCCTCTATTCCGCTGGGAACCAGATTAATGTGAATGAAACAAAAGATTTGGAATATTTTAAGTATTGACGTTTTAAACGTATACTAAAAGGAAAAAAGAAAATCTCGCTTAGATCCAAACTTTAAAAGAACTTGGACGTTAAAGGGTTAAATCTCAGAACCCGTGGCATTTGTCAATTCAATCATTCCACAGTTACGCTTCGGCATCAGGTTACATAGAATTGAAGTCTGTGAGCGTAATGTTTTTATATAACGCGATATTTGGCTAAAATAATACCAAAAAATCGTATGTAAAAGTAGACTTTTTTGTAATTAAACGCACACTGTATATCTAATCCCATGTTCTTTTCCTAATGTATATTTTTTGATTTTTTTTTAAACTAATGAATGAGTTATATTATTTATGTGCCTCATTTAAAAATATATCATTTAAATATTTCTATTGCCACCTACCTTATAAAACTTTAACTAAATTTAGAAAGTTCTGTTAAACAAAATGACAGAAAAAGAAAACTTTTATAGTTTGTTTTTTTTCTATACATTCGTAATACATGTATTCTTAAATGTCCTTAATATTTAAATGTGCAAAGCATTCTTGTAATATTGAATAAAACGTGACTTACTTCACTTATCGCAGAAACTTTCTCACTTGAAAAACAAATCACATTCGTCTGTTGTAAAATTCTGATGAATAATTTATTACTTTTGCTTCGGGTGATTTTTTTTTTACTTTATTTTACTTTTTCGCACCAGTATTACTGCTTCAAGTGTTAACTATGAATCTGTTTGGAATATCTATATTTATATCCACATATTACGAAATATTTATTTCTTTTGCATATTTGATGAGTTACTTTTTGGCCTCTCGAATAATAATTGTGAAAATATATTGGAAAATTTTCAAAAGCCGATTTTATTACAAAGCCAGATGTGCTTAGACTGTGCTTGTCATGTTTTTTAAATGCAGAAATAGAAAGAACTGATCATTAAGTCAGTTTTGCTTTGTTTGGTTTCTTTCTTTTGTGGTTTTTATTTATTTTGTTCGTTACAAGCTTATTGAAATTGAAGATGACGTTTGTTTTGAAGTGCTTTTGTCGACTTGAGTTCACAGAGCGGCCGATTGTTATTTGAAGTGTTTGCTTTTATTATTTATATTGTAGCAGTGTTCAGCACTGTTATGAACAAATATAATTTTGATGTTCGTTAGTTTTTGCAAAAGATCTAATATATTATGCTATGTATGACAACACATACTATTCTTGAATTTTTCTGAAGTTATTCTACTGGAATCCATCTCTTCACTGTGGATAGAAAAGTCTAAATAATTACGATAAAATGTTTAGTTGACTGTTATAAAAAAAAATATAAAATTATTTTGTAGGATATCATTGTTTGCTTATAACTTCCAAATTGAAAAGGAAATTTGGTACTTCTCTATTATCCTGTCGACCACTTTTTATAACAAAAAACTATCGCCAAACTGTTAGATTAAACGCCAAAAATGCAGTCCCGTTTACTTGATGTCAGAAGCATTATACATGTTTGTTATTAGTTATTTCCTTAATTAAAATAATAATTGTGTCCTTAAATTCTTATATTTTATTTATTTATTTATTTTGATATTCCAATGGCAACGTTTTCCCGTTTATTTGGCGTTACAGTTTGGAGATAGTTTTTTGTTATGAAAAGTGGTCGACGGGATAATGGAGAAGTACCGGAAATTTGTTTAAAATTAGCATCAGCAATATGTCTAATACGTAATATATATGGATAATTGGACGAAAACAAAACAAAATATAATTTTCTTTTCTTACTAAATATGAAATAAAGAAGATGCATTAGATGCTAAAATTTTAAGACTTATTCCCTTGAGTTTTAAATATCTTTTAAAAAGATAATACAATTTATAAGATGATACAGTTATCAAAAATTAGGTAATTACAATTAAATATTAAGATAATACTAATAATACTAATAGAATTAAATACTAAATTACAATTAAATATTACTAAAATAATACTAATACTAATTATACTAAAATTTGAGCTTTTATCGACAGAAAATTGACATCCGAGATCGATTTATGGTATACATACCATATTTAAAGAAATATTTCATTGAAGTTTAAATACTTTTTAAAGATAATAGATTTTAAAAATTTTACTTATTTAAAAGTTTAATTATTTAAATGCTTCAAATATACGAAAATACTTTTAAAAGGTAGTATGTACACATTAAATGTCACCATTCTGATTGAGGGGAGCCAATTGTGCTAACAGTTGATAACTATTTTAGGTAAAGAATAATCGGTACTTGTCTATTATCCCGTCGAGCATTTTCTATAACAAAAACTGTCGCCAAATAATGGAATTTAATGCCAATAATACAAAAGCGTGACGTTACGTTTGATTTAAAATGCAGTGGCTAGCACGCGATTTACGTTAGAATTTAGATTGATTTTTATTTCTTTTGTGGACATGCCAGTTTATTATTATTATTATTATTATTATTATTATTATTATTATTTAGGGTGTAAGTTGACTGCTATTTCTCTATTTTCTCTCGTATGTTTGGAATATATACATATATATACATATAAAGATCTGTGAATTTCCATCTACAAAACTTTATACGATACAACTATTTTCAAGGTATGGGATTCTGCCGTAGAAAAAAGTGTGCATTAATGGTCATGTTTGGAGACTCCAAACGAATAAACAATGACGATGTAATGTTAAAAGCTATGTGATAAGCAAACTGTTGGGACCTTTGGTAGCATAATAATTTTCTATTCTTATATTCTTATAAATTGTTATATTAGTCTTTGTATTTTCATTTTCATTTTCATCTTTTGATAATAGTAAAAAGGTTAATTCAGCTTACCTGAAATTAGCCTTCGCGCTAAGATTTATCCACAGTATTATCCTAATATATATCCTTTTGAATTATCGTCGTATCACTGTTTTGGGATAAGAAGCAATATTAGTAGTAAATAACAAATTGACATGTAGCAAGTAGATATCCATATTGGCTTGAATATAATATTATTATTCACTTTCTTGGCTACATATATACATTTATTTCGCGTTTGGAGTCTGCTTATAAATGTTCCAATTTTACATTAAATTTAAGATATATACATCGTATTTACACGGACGTCTTTACTGTTCGGTTACATTTTGCATACTGAGAAAGTTATTGAGTTCACGCGCGCGGTATCAGTTGAAGGTTGAAGAGGCAGTCTGGAGTATTTCTGAGTTGATTAGTTTCGACATAAGGTCCATCTGGTTATATTCAGTTTGGTTCGCAGCTGCGGTCATCACTTGAGGTACTAGAGTTAATTGGGGTCTGGTTTTTAACATTAGCATTTTTCACTGCGATGTTTATAAGTATGCACTGAGTAATGTTCGATGCGTTCTTTCCATCGTTCACAACACGTGGAGATTATTAATGGGTAAAAAGGTTTCTCCGTCACAAATATCTGTTAAAAAAGGAACGTGGTTCAACGGTTACAAAACCATTTGTAACTGCATTAAGGTTTATTTATGGCTTGTCAGATGAATTGACATCAATCAAATGAGTAAAAAAGCAGTTGGAGCGGTTGATTTGAATAGCTATCGCCAAAAAATCTGTGCGTCTAACGTTCTAGAAAAATATTCGTGAAAAAACGTAGGAACTAAAAAGATTGCAGAAATTGACAAAAGTATTTTTACAAAGCGAAAAAAATCAATTATTTTTATTATTATTATTGGCGGGGTACCTTACCGATAATCTTCCGTATTCGAGATACACAGACGAGGCATTCGGCCACGGTTATTGGCCGAAAATTGTGAACGTGTGTCGAAATGTGATGTCAAGTGAATGTGAAGTAATGATTATGCATTTTGGCGTCAAATCTTATTGTTTGGCGACAGTTATTATTATTTTTTTATGTAGAAAGTGGTCGACGGGATAATAGACAAGTGCCGAATAATCATATCTAATCATCTTTTTTAAATGTCCCTATGGGTTAACGTGAGGTTTCGCGATCAGCAAGAATCTCTGAAGCCGACTCTTAAATATCGGTATTTACATAAATTGGTAATATCAGCGGACCCATGCGAGGATTTCGCACTGCAATTCTAATATGTTTCAGCAATTCTAATATTTTTTGGTGCAGGTTTAAACTTCTAAAAAAAGAAAGCATACAAATATCTGCAAACAACATTAATCAAGCCAGAATATCATCTCATTTATTTCATCAAAGATACAGTAAAAAAGCTGATCGCAGATAACAAAAGGCACGCGCAAAAAAAAAAAAAAAAAAAAAAAAAAAAAGTCGTATTTTAACTGCATTAGAGGACGTCATCCATTTCAGGAAAAACGGGGACAAAGAAAAATACATTAAATACATATAAAATACAATTTAATCTTATTTAACAAAGCATGCATTTTAGACTACACGTGGAATACCACTGTTTCGATCTGTCGACGATATCTTTTTCTTCTAAACATTTCAATTTTGATTTTTAATCGCAAATATAAAACAAACCCATTGGAGACATCACATTTTATATTTTTTGCACTATTTATTTATTTTTTTATATAATCATTGCATGATATAATGCATATTTTATTTTTGTGTCAACATTGATTTGAGAAAAACCTTTCATTTTATTTATTAAAACAATGCTGATTTAATTATTAACTACCTGCATATTTTAATCGAAAAACAAGTTTTAACGAAATGTGAGTGTACCATGACAGAAAGTTTAAAAACCTTTCGAACGATACCTCCTTCATTGTTGTGCGTTTTATAAATGCATAGAAAAAGGGATATTGACAATAGAAATAATATATGTGATAGTTATAATTCAATGAAAGAAATTAATTTTATACGCAATATTTGGATTTTCATTGTTTAAAACTATTCGTTTTTAGTAATAAGATTATTCAACTGAAATTTAGAAAACACAAAATAATATTTTAGAAATACAAATCATTCATTCGTAAATCTTAATACATTGTAGTAGTATTATAGTACACATCTTTGCAACAATGTACTTATTTTTTTTTAATTCAGACGTTATTAATGGTTTAGACCATTAAATAGACGAATTTAATGGTTTTTAAATTCAGACGTTAAATGTATATACTGCAAATTAAGATATAAATGAGCTCGCGCCGCCAAACGCCCACGGGGGTCGCCGGCTCGCGTTCCGACCATCGCTCCCAAGTCTCTAAAGCACTTATATCGCATCAGCAGCTTTGTCTCGCCGCGGCTCTGCGATCGGCCTGGGGCCGCTCCCCAACTGCGGACCCCCAAGCCAATTTACCAAGTGTCGACGACACAGGTCGCTGCCACAGCAACCCCACATCTCGGAGGAAACTGCCGTGGGAACGGACACTTGATGAACCGCCGAGAACACCCAGCGACTTCTTCGCCGAAACCCCATGAAGGGAGCCGGTTTCTAGGTCATATGCTAGGCTTCGCGACGGCTCTTGCTTTACCACAGCTCGAGGGATGGTAAATCCATTGTTGATGGACTCAGGACATGTCAAGGACTTTCTTCAACTTTAACTGTTCTTGATTTGTTCAGTCGTTTACTATGCAATTGATTTTTTGCACTGATGATGCCTCGCGTGTCGCTTGACGAAACGTTTACAGATTGTATTTTAAAATGGTTTTTAAATTCAGACCTTAAATGTATATATACTGCAAATGTACTTATTGTGTTTCTTTTTCTACCACTTATTCTTTCTTTAAGTTTTTAGAATATTCATATTTCTAATATTTAGCTTAATCTATAATCATATTTAAATGAAGTTTGAAAAAAATAATGTTGAAAACAACGAAAGCTGACAAAAATGGCCATTAAATTTTCTTATATGGTCGTTATTATTCTTGGCTAATGTCTAATTATAAGCACTATAAAAATAATCTTCTTGGCTTTAAAACAAGAAAGTTCGTGTCTCTAATCACCGTTCTCCTATTAATGACACTTTAATGACGCTCGCCATTAAGCTAGCAAATACTCATAAAAATTACGTGTCTTCCACGTTCGTTGCCCCACTTTGTGTCAATGAGTGTAGCAATATTAGCAAAATATATTTTTAATTAGATTGTTTTGTTCTTTTGTTTTTAAATTTCTGATTTTTGCATGTGTGTCTTTTCTTCATTTTTTTTTTTTTTTTTTTTAATTTTTCACTGTTTCTGATGGAATGAGTTTTTATTATTTATTTTACTTAGTTTTACTAAATTATAATTGCTTTCGGGAAAACAACAAATTGCAATGATCAACATTTTTTTTTCTTTTTAGGGGTTCGTTCATCTCACGAAACCCTATTACTCCCGCTTCGATGTCTGTCCGTCACAGAGCCGGTTCTCAGAAACTATGTAACTTACAGTCATGAAATTTTGTGTACTTATAGTTAAATACCTATTATGAAGCTCAAAATCCTAAAATTTGAAAAAATCGCATTATTTTAATATAGAGAGATAAAAAACCAAAAATCTAACAGCCTTTTCCTGTTAAATGTAAACAATTTTCGTTATAGCAGTAACCAACAATTAAAAATCCACAATAAAATTCTTTCTACAATAATTAATTATCTATTGAAAGATTTTCACGTGAAAAATGAAAATGAAATAAAAAGTTTCATCAATTGAAAAAAAGATTAATATGAAATAAAATTGATGACGATTAATATGACGTCCTATTGGTAATAAAACGGAAATTTTCAAACATTTCTCAATAAGGAGTATGAATATGTGTAAATTTTTGTTTTGGAAAAGGAAATTTTTTTGGATTTATTAAAGGAAGGATAATGTGTTTTGAAAGGAATATTAAACGAAACCCTCTGTGCGATTGTCGATCACCCTTACCCACTTGTTTTCTTTTTTCTTTTCTTTTTTTAAAATTGAAATGTACGAAAAATTATTCCCTTTGAAAGTAAACAAATGCAGAAGTTAATTTATTTGTTACTTTGTACAAACAATGTACAAATAATGTACTTCACATTTTATAAAACACATTTTTTTATGAGCCAGAAAACGTAGAAAATTAATAACATTCAAAGCATTTTAACTCTCTAAGTTTTGGCCTTTACAAATATGAAATTTTTATTGTTTTACTTCTTATAGCATGGAGAGAGTAATAGGACCCGGGGATCGTACAAAATTTTGCGTAAATGGATTTTTATATAATGAAATGAAATACAACATTTGAGACATTTTTTGCAATTAGAACTTTAGATCGAAACCTAATAGTCTAGGAATTAGCTGTTGGTCAACGATAAGAAAGGACACATTATACATTGTACATCTTAATACCAGGAACTTTAATAAGTAATATAGCGTACATTAGCAAATATATAGAGACCATAAAATGCAAGTATTTTTAGCAGAACCAGAATTCCACACAATATTTAAACATTAATTAAGAAGTGAAAAACAACAAAACATCAAAAATTAAACAAATCAAACCAGAACAAGATAATGAAACTAAAAAGGCTTTGTCCTCATCGGCAGTGGGTATAGTATAAAAATAACAAAACAGTGCAAAAAAAGGCAGTGAGTTGCCACTTTTTGCTCTGTTTTACCCTGCATAATTTTCGTTCCATAACATGGCTGTTATTTTTATATTATACCCTGGGCTGCCACTGGCGACTATTTTTATATTTTATTCGCACCACTATTTAAAAAAAAAAAATTAATTTTGTAGTATATTTCTCTTGCATATGTTGTCAAAGTGTATGTGAAAAAAATTTGTTTTGAGAAAGTGGTGAGAGATAGAATTATAAAATAGTCGCCAGTGGCAGCCCTGTATACCCACTGCCGATGAGGCCACAGCCTTTTTAGTTTCATTATCTTGTTCTGATTTTATTTGTTTAATTTTTTATGTTTTGTTGTTTTCACTTGTTAATTAATGTTTAAATATTGTGTGGAATTCTCGTTCTGCTAAAAATACTTACATATTATGGTCTATATATAATTTGTGTGGTTATTGGCAGCTGTAGCGCTTATCGCATAGATAATATTGTTTTGTAATTTTAATTTGGATAATATATATATATATATGTATGTATGTATAAGAAGAAGAAAACAGCGTCGTAAACAATTATTTTTAAGCCAAATATATAGAATCACTTATATCCCGTCTTACTTAAAATTAATATTATTGTTTTAATTTTTTTTTTCCATATAATTTTTTTTAAACAGCGTTTTAGAATCACTAGAATGATCACCTTTTTTCTCTTATTAAAATCGATTGATTCGAGAAACAGTTGAAGGTGAAACGAGAATAAATTCCTTGTCTTTAAGAAGTCACAGAGTGGCATTCTTTGATAGCTACGTTTTTTCTTCGTAGAAAAATTCCTATTCTCGTCACCCGACGCCTTTCTCTCGAAAAACTCAACTCAACTCAACTCTACTGTAATAAGGTAGCATAAAAGTAAAGAAGAGCGAACGATTTTAAAATCTTCCCCATCTAAAATAACGCCCCGTCGTAAGCTGATAGCGCCCCCTTTTCGCCAATTCTGACGTCAATAGGCCCTGGAAATATGAGGCGCCTCGCCGATTTCGAATTACGCTAAAACGAAGACGAACGGAAAGGAAAAAATTCTCTATTTTCTTCCAGCGTCGAATGGCTATGGTTAAAGAGTCATTGTTTATTTGCATCGTCCTCGAAGAAAATTGAAAAGTGATATAAGGTTTATATATTTATGGTAATAGATATGACACACTTTGGGTGGATAACAGACATCAATAGCTGTTTTTTTTTTCTTTTCTTTTTTTTTTCTTTTATAGGAAGTTTTAAACTCAGGAAATTTAACAGCGTTTGTAAGTTATGATATTTAGGTATAAATAAAATTAATTTAATGATAGACTACATAGAAGATCTTTTACTCATGTTTTCAGGAATTTCAATAAAAAATAAATTTAAATAACTGAGACAATACGCGTAATTTATTGGGCTGTTGAACATGTTTACGGGCATTTCCATAAAAGTAAAATAAAATAAGTAGGATACTATTCTCTAGCAACAATTACGTGATAATAACCTTACACAAAATGACTTCTTTTTGCTCGAGATTTAAGCTTAGCTTTTATTTGCACTGATCAAATTTAAGTAAGAATATTTTCCGTTATATGATAAATATATTTCATCGAGCAAATTTTAAACAGTTTTTCTTACTTATTTCTTCGAGGTAATATAGTTTTTAAAATTGTGATATGAAATATCATTTTTCCCCTTTAATTGAGGTATATATATATATATATATATATATATATATATATATATATATATTTGAATATTAATGAGCGTATATATGTTCATTTTTATACAAAAATTATAAAATTGATATTATAGATATAATCGTAGATTACCATAATTTGAAAAATATGGATAAATTTTCTTTTGCTTTGGAATTGGGTTTGAATACTTCGGGTTCGGATCAGTTTCTGGTTTAAATGTGTTGGTTTTCGGGTTGACATTAAACAGAATTTTCGGCCGCGAATCTGAGAAGTACATCTGAAGATGTTGAGGTGTTTTCATGCTTCAAAGCATAAAAGGTTTTTTTTCCCTATTTTATTCTAGAATGTTCAAGGAAACTGAAAAATAAAGTAAACTCCCTCAAATCCTCAACCCTAAAATTCACAAACGCCCCAAATCCGCATATCGTATCACATGTAAACTGTTGGAGGCCACCGTAATACTTACCCATCATGGATATGCATAATATAAAATATGAAAATAAAACATGTGTAAACTATTTATAAAATACATTGCAATTCGAATAAAGTCATGGATTGATAACGTCCTAAACTTTAAATGCTCTATTACTCCAAAATTAATAATCCTATTAACTAACGGATTACTGAGTCGGATTAAGCATCTCATTTCCAATTAAAATATATCTTTGAATTGAAATTTGAATAAAATACAGGGTCAAGAAAAATCGAAGTATGTGGAGAATGTGATTCCAAATATCTCGGCAACTCATTATCCGATCGACTTCATTCTTTATGCAAAATTTAGGGTTTTTGTATTGTCTTTTATATTCACTCCTTAAAATAAACAATTTCGAAAATTTTTATATACCTTTTATCAGAACGAATATTTCGAGAGTCCGAAGACAATAAATAGTTCTGGATAATCGAGGTTACTGAATTTCAATAAGCTTCTTTCCATTATTACATACTAAGTACACACCAAATTTAAAGTCTCTATCTCGATTTGTTCGGGAGATAGAGCGTTTACAGACACACACACAGAGACAGACGGACGGCAATTTTTTTTTTTCTAAAAATATGTTTTTTGGAATCTGCATTGCCTGAAACGTGTAAATCCGTCATTTTTTTTTTTTTTTTTTCGATTTTCAAAACGATTACAAGATTTACTCTATACTACGTATGATGGATAAGTAATAATGAAACTTACAATTAAGACGTAGGGGAAAAATTTAAGTTTTTTTTCTTTATTATTATTATTTTATTCTGTACACATTATAATATGGCATTCTAGTTAATATGACTGAACTCATGTTTTCGCATGAAGTAAGCAGAAATTTTATTCTGAAAAATTTCGAGATAGCGCTGATATCACTGGCGATCTCAATCTTTTTACCAAATACATTTATGTATTAATCAAGCTTTTTGGTTATTAAGTACGGCTAAACGTGAAATAAAACTTTGTTATTTTAAGATTTTGATGTGAATAATTAGCGTACATTTATAAGGAGAGTTTCACTAAAATAATTCAATAAAAAATTATGTCATCATTGTGCATATTTAGTTATGCACGATTTTTAATTATTTACTTGACCTTAATATTAAAAAATATATATTAAAAAATAATGTTAAAAAATTTATTTTCTTAATTTTTATCATTTTACTTTATTGTAAGCTTTCATTATAATTTCGAGTGCATGATTAAATTCAAGTTACTGTTTAAAAATGTAAACAAAACAGTGGTCAGAAATCCGTAAAATTCTAAAATCCGCACAACCTCTGGTTTTAAGTTATGCGGATTTGAGGGAGTCTACTGTATATATATATGCAATTATATATTATTGTCCCAGTTCAGATATTATCTATGAACTTTAGAAATTTTATACATTTTGTTTAATTTTAAATACTCATTTATTAAAATGTTATGTTCATCTTATTTATTTATCATCTCATATCTCAGTTTGCTTTTTATATTAAAATTTTTTCGAGAAAAATTAATAGCATAAAAAGAACTTGCGTATTTTCCGCACAATCTACTTTTAGAGTCGAAGAAACGACGAAAAATACGACAGTAAATACGGTATTACATCTTCCTTTTATAATGTATTAAAATGTTTGCGAATACATTCTGAAAAAGTTAGAAACATAAAATAAGATGCACACAAATAAATGATAAAAATTTATTTTTATGATTTATTTGTAACTTTATTTTCTATAAGCACCCGATATTCTTTTTTTCCGCATTTTAAACATTATCTTCCTTTTCCTTTTTTAAAATTTTGAATTGTATATATATATAAAAAAAAAAAAAAAAAAATCAGATCCTCATATTCGATATTTTAAATTTATTACTACTGCAGATATTTTTGAGTGTATGAAACAATAATAATAAAAATATATTTACACTTTATTATTATTTTTTTTCATTATTAGGAACAACAATTGTCAACAGATCATGAAACCTTACGTATGATTGTCTACATTGGATGCGCTATTGCTATAGTTTTTCTACTTATTACATTATTAGTTCTTCAATTTATAAGGTAAGTCGTATTTTAATAATATTATTGTTTTAATTTTTTATTACGATTTATTTCATAAGTTTGATAAAAAATATATTATTAATAAAAATTTTGGAATCAATCATAATTATTAATTTTTTGTTTATCAATTTCTTTTTCAGAAAGTTTATTTTAATTTTTCAGCTGAAACAAATATGTTATTCTAACAAAGTTTGAAGAAATATTTTTCTTCTATTCTTAGAATACTATTATATTTTGAACTACGCTCGGAGCCTTATTTAGAGAAGAAAAAAAAAGAAATATTTTCAGTAATTTGATTTTGAAAGATAAAAATAACTAAGTACTAGTATTGTTTGCAAAATTCAGTAAAATTGTTTTTCTTTCGTCGTGTGTGCGAGAGAGAAACTGGGAAAAAATAATGATTAACATTTTCCCAAAATGTTCTGAAAAGTACTTAAGCTATAATGAATTATAAATATTTTTTGCATATCATTATAAGTGCATATATATTTTTTTACATGCATGCACTAAACGTGTATTGAAGTTTTATCTACTAAGTCTAGATGAAAAATAAATTATTGTTGTAGGAAGTAATGTGTGCATGTTTTGATTGTTTCTCTATTCATTGCCTCTTTATTTATTTTAATACGCACAAATGTGATTGTGTCTAAAGGAAATTTTCAACCTCGTATATATGTTATTAATGTGCGAGTGTATGCGACTTATACAATACTCGATAAAGCGTTATATACATTTATTATTATTATTATTATTATTATTATTATTATTATTATTATTATATGAGAAAAAAAAAGTTGAATTAAAAAAGTATATGAGAAAAAAAATTACATGCTATGTAATATACATAAATATCTATAGATCATATACAGGTCTGAAAAAATAATTGAGATATTTTCCGACTGTTGATGGTTATTGCTGAACTCGCGTTTTTAAATGTGTTATACGTTTTCCAAATTGTTTATTTAGACATCATTTTTCACCTTATGAATCGGTAAAGTGTTGTTAAAGTGTTCTGGAAGTGTTGGAAAGTGTTTCGTAATCTATGTTTGGAGCATGATTTTTCGTTTTTGTTTTTATTTATATATTGGAAAAAAAAGTAGATTTTTGAAACAATTTTTTGATCTAGATAGATAAATATCTTAAGTTTTATTTATTTATTTATTTATTTTTCATTTATGTATATTAGAATAGAAATTTCTTTAACGAACGAAGTTCAGTGAAATTATCTATTTCTATTGCTTTAGGGCGGTATGATAGAAGATGACATTTCTTGCAATAAGGTCGAACGAATTCCAAAAAAAGAAGCTTATCTCGCATTATCTAGAGATGCTTACATGAATCAATACTTTTGGTTAAATGCATCGTTCTCTTATCGAACATTTTCGAGATTTACTGCATGTAATTGGATGGATAGATTTGCTATTATCAGCAGTAAAAACGTATTAGTGAAAAGTTGGATGAAAAAAAAGAAAAATAACAGATATTCCAACATTTCTTGCTTATCAAAAATATAATTTTCCGACTATTGATTCGCAATTGCTGAACAAGTGTTTTCAAATGTTTAATGCGTTTTCCAAATTGTTATTTAGACATCATCTTTCACCTTATTAATCGGTAAAGTATTGTTAAAGTGTTTTGAAAGTGTTGGAAAGTGTTTAGTAATCTATGTTTGACGCATGATCTTTCGTTTTTTATTTTATTTATGTATATTGGAAAAAAAAGTAGATTTTTGAAACAATTTTTTGATCTAGATAGATAAATATCTTAAGTTTTATTTATTTATTTTTTTTTTCATTTATGCATATTAGAATAGAAATTTCTTTAACGAACGAAGTTCAGTGAAATTATCTATTTCTATTGCTTTAGGGCGGTATGATAGAAGATGACATTTCTTGCAATAAGGTCGAACGAATTCCAAAAAAAGAAGCTTATCTCGCATTATCTAGAGATGCTTACATGAATCAATACTTTTGGTTAAATGCATCGTTCTCTTATCGAACATTTTCGAGATTTACTGCATGTAATTGGATGGATAGATTTGCTATTATCAGCAGTAAAAACGTATTAGTGAAAAGTTGGATGAAAAAAAAAGAAAAATAACAGATATTCCAATATTTCTTGCTTATCAAAAATATAATTTTCCGACTATTGATTCGCAATTGCTGAACAAGTGTTTTCAAATGTTTAATGCGTTTTCCAAATTGTTATTTAGACATCATCTTTCACCTTATTAATCGGTAAAGTATTGTTAAAGTGTTTTGAAAGTGTTGGAAAGTGTTTAGTAATCTATGTTTGACGCATGATTTTTCGTTTTGATTTTATTTATCTATATTGGGAAAAAAAGTAGATTTTTGAAACAATTCTTTCATCTAGAGAGATAAATATTTCAAGTTTTAATTTTACTTTTTCATTTATGTATATCAGAATAGAAATTTTGTAAACGAACAAAGTTCAGTAAAATTTTCTATTTCCCATGCTTTGGGGCGGTATGATAGAAGATGACATTTCTTGCAGTAAGGTCGAATGAATTCCAAAAAAAAGAAGCTTATCTCGCATTATCTATAGAGATGCTTACATGAATCAATACGTTTGGTCAAATGCATCGTTCTCTTATCGAACATTTTCGAGATTTACTGCATGTAATTGGATGGATAGATTTGCTATTATCAGCAGTAAAAACGTATTAGTGAAAAGTTCGATGAAACAAATGACAGATATTCCAACATTTCTTGCTTATCAAAAATATATTTTTCCGACTATTGATTCGCAATTGCGGAACAAGTGTTTTCAAATGTTTAATGCGTTTTCCAAATTGTTATTTAGACATCATCTTTCACCTTATTAATCGGTAAAGTATTGTTAAAGTGTTTTGAAAGTGTTGTAAAGTGTTTAGTAATCTATGTTTGACGCATGATCTTTCGTTTTTTATTTTATTTATGTATATTGGGAAAAAAAAGTAGATTTTTGAAACAATTCTTTCATCTAGAGAGATAAATATTTCAAGTTTTAATTTTACTTATTCATTTATGTATATCAGAATAGAAATTTCTTTAACGAACGAAGTTCAGTGGAATTTTCTATTTCTCTTGCTTTAGGGCGGTATGATAGAAGATGACATTTCTTACAGTAAGGTCGAACGAATTCCAAAAAAAAGAAGCTTATCTCGCATTATCTAGAGATGCTTACATGAATCAATACGTTTGGTCAAATGCATCGTTCTCTTATCGGACATTTTCGAGATTTACGGCATGTAATTGGATGGATAGATTTGCTATTATCAGCAGTAAAAACGTATTAGTGAAAAGTTGGATGGAAAAAAATGACAGATATTCCAACATTTCTTGCTTATCAAAAATATATTTTTCCGACTGTTGATTCGCAATTGCGGAACAAGTGTTTTCAAATGTTTAATGCGTTTTCCAAATTGTTATTTAGACATCATCTTTCACCTTATTAATCGGTAAAGTATTGTTAAAGTGTTTTGAAAGTGTTGTAAAGTGTTTAGTAATCTATGTTTGACGCATGATCTTTCGTTTTTTATTTTATTTATGTATATTGGGGAAAAAAAGTAGATTTTTGAAACAATTCTTTCATCTAGAGAGATAAATATTTCAAGTTTTAATTTTACTTTTTCATTTATGTATATCAGAATAGAAATTTCTTTAACGAACGAAGTTCAGTGGAATTTTCTATTTCTCTTGCTTTAGGGCGGTATGATAGAAGATGACATTTCTTACAGTAAGGTCGAACGAATTCCAAAGAAAAGAAGCTTATCTCGCATTATCTATAGAGATGCTTACATGAATCAATACGTTTGGTCAAATGCATCGTTCTCTTATCGAACATTTTCGAGATTTACTGCATGTAATTGGATGGATAGATTTGCTATTATCAGCAGTAAAAACGTATTAGTGAAAAGTTCGATGAAACAAATGACAGATATTCCAACATTTCTTGCTTATCAAAAATGTATTTTTCCGACTATTGATTCGCAATTGCGGAACAAGTGTTTTCAAATGTTTAATGCGTTTTCAAAATTGTTATTTAGACATCATCTTTCACCTTATTAATCGGTAAAGTATTGTTAAAGTGTTTTGAAAGTGTTGGAAAGTGTTTAGTAATCTATGTTTGACGCATGATTTTTTGTTTTTGATTTTATTTATGTATATTGGGAAAAAAAAAGTAGATTTTTGAAAGAATTCTTTCATCTAGCGAGATAAATATTTCAAGTTTTAATTTTACTTTTTCATTTATGTATATCAGAATAGAAATTTTGTAAACGAACAAAGTTCAGTAAAATTTTCTATTTCCCATGCTTTGGGGCGGTATGATAGAAGATGACATTTCTTGCAGTAAGGTCGAACGAATTCCAAAGAAAAGAAGCTTATCTCGCATTATCTAGAGATGCTTACATGAATCAATATGTTTGGTCAAATGCATCGTTCTCTTATCGGACATTTTCGAGATTTACGGCATGTAATTGGATGGATATATTTGCTATTATCAGCAGTAAAAACGTATTAGTGAAAAGTTGGATGGAAAAAAAAATGACAGATATCCCAACATTTATTGCTTATCAAAAATATATCCTGCGACTCTTTTGTGCGAACGTTAGTAAGGTATTTAAGATGAAATTAATTCCGTCAAATGCCTTTTTGTTCATTTTGAGGATTATTCTTAAGCCGTCTAGTTTGACAAGGAGGAAGCCATATGTATATAATATGATTTATATAAATCATCATTTTAGAATCAGCCAAAAAATGATCGTCGGAATGATATTCAGCATATTAGCCGGATAAGTGGATTTTTTTTTTTTTTTTTTTATCAATTTACGAATATCCCTAGGAAATGCTACATGGATGTTATGTGTTATACATAAGGAACAATTTAAAATCCTCTAAAATATATTACATGAATTACTACAGTGCTTTGTTGATACACTGAGATAAATGACGTTTTCAAATCGGAGTAAATCGATGTTTTCATTTTGTTATGAAACTTTTTGTTTCAAATATATCACGACCCAATGCTTTCAAGTCCGAAATACCTGAAACACTCAGAATATTGAAACATGGACATACTCAGAACTGAGCACATAGAGGTCAGTTCATACTCATTTTTGAAACATGGACATACTCAAAAATGATTAGAATCAGTTCATACTCATTTTTGAAACAAGAAAATACTCAAAAAGGAGCACATAGATGTCAGTTCATACTCATTTTTGAAATATGGACATACTCCAATAGGAGGACATGATGTTTTATTCTTGAGTGATTGCATGTTTTCAGAAATGAGTGTATGCATGCTTCAAACTTGAGTAATTTTGATTCGGAGGCATTTTGACTATGCGACATACTCAGATTTGAGTATTTTTGGCTCAGTTTTGAAAATGTCGTTTTTAGAGTTTACTTACGAGCAAATGATCATTTCCATTAAAGAGAAGTAGTAAATTTTTCGTGAAAAGATATAGTACAAACTCACTCAAGTATCTGATGTTATGGGGTTTTGATATTTATTCTGATTCGTAAACACATTTCGAAGACCAAAGACAAAATGGAAAATCCGAGTGCAAGAAGTTGTTAAATTACATTTCTCTCTTCTCCTCTCTCTCAATTTCTGTCGTTCTTTCTCTTTTTCTTCTTTTCTCTTTTAATGGATGAAGGTAGAATTATGAGATAATCTATCTTATGGTACAGCTGAAATACCGAAATTCTGATTAGTCTATATGATACTTTATTTTTTTTAAATCTAATAGTTTATTTTTAAATATTTTTAAATTATATTTTTTATATTTTGAAAATTAAATGTTAATACTTTTTTTTGAGGGAGAGAGTTTAGTTAACTATTTAAACATGTACTGCCTAAAAGAAAATAAAATTTACTACAAAGCCTTTTACTCGAATTTTCTAAAAAAATAATTTTTGTTACATGACATTTTCTCCCACTTCCAATTATGTTTCTTAAACTTTATTTTATTAATGTTTTCACGGAAGCTAAATTAATACAATGAAAGAACCCTTCGAAGATTAAGCTCGAAGTCGCTGCGGTCGTCGGACGATCTCTGAGACCCGAGCCCTACCCTTTCCGCTTTTCGAATCGATCTTGATTTGCTTCTTTAATTGTGTTTCCGCTTTCAAATTTGTTCGATGACATCGTTTAATTTATTTATTAGGGTTTTTTTTTTCTTCTGCATGTGAAATGTATGGAAAAGTCGTTTATCATTAGTCAGATTTTATTTTAACCCGTTTTAGGCCAAGCATAGAAATTTTATAAACTGTGGTATTATTTTCATTGAAATATGCTTAAATTATTTTCATTAAGATACCAACAGAGTTTCATGCATGAAAAATAATATTTTATTTAAGAAATAAAACTCACCATTTTAAGAAATGGTGCGTTAACGCAAAATTCAATTTAAAGAAAATTTTTTAGTTTTTTATGACATTTGCTTTATTTTTATTTTACTTACCGATCTTGCAACTTTACTTCATTAAAAAAAAAACATATGATTAATCTCAAGTGAAATAATTATACAGTTTTAAAAAGTCGAATTTGTCAATAACCGTTTCAAGTTAAAATTTTAGCGTGCTTTGAAAATTTCTCAACAGAAAGTGATTACTCCAATTGAATTACTAATATTTTATAGATGTCTTCAGAACTCTCAAAAATAGTAGGAAAATAAAATTAGTGAAAAATATACGTCACAATGTTAATAAAAAAATATTTATTGAAATGATGCGTTGACGCACCTATGGCCGAAAATGGGTTAGGCCGAATAGTCGAACAAAATTGTGGTACTTTTCCAATATAGGGTCCTTGGCTAGATAGAGAAAACGGCTTTGGCGAGAGAAGAAAATTTTTCAAGCATATTTTCCGGCAATTTATTCACTGTTTTTTATACACTAGCAATATTTCAATATTTATACAATTTATTTAATATAAAAAAGCCATTTATATATTTTTTTTATACAAACAACAGTAATTTGTATATAAACATATATATACATATAAACAAACATAAAATATCATTAGGTTTTCATAACTGTTTATACCATTTGGCAACAAATCTCGAGTCTATGAAGTCCAAATTGCGCCAAGCTTTAGGAAAAAAAAAAAAAAAAAAAAAAAAAAAAACGCCAAAGCCTCCTATAAAGGAAAAGTATCCCCATTCTTTTATGTTTTCTTTTTTCTTTTCATTATCACTTTTTTCTCTTCATGTTTTACCGTCACTAAAGGTAAATAGATGAAAATGCGCCCTGCGTGTAAAAAATCGAACATTTATTTTTCCGAATATGAAAACGATTGTTATAAAACTTATTTTTTTGTTATCAACCACGCAAAGCAGGGAATTCGCAAAAAGTAAAATGAATAAAGAATCCAATTTCATCGTCACGGTTGGCGGTATGAGAAGTTATGACAAGAGGTCAAAAAAAGGGGAAATATTCTCTACACGCCTAATCTGACAAAAGTTGTTGATGTTCTTCAAATTATTGTTCGGTCCAGAAAGTTTCGTAGAAAACGGAAAATTGCCACTTTGTGTCAGTTTTGTGGTACATTATTCAATCATTTGCAGAAAAAGTGTTCTTTCTCTTTTTGGTAGAATAAAAAAAAATCTTTTTTTATGGACATGACAAGAAAAGAAATATAGAAAATTAATTTGTATGCGTAGGGTGTTTTATTGTATTTTGTAGAAAACCCTTTCAGTTCAGGTTTTAGTAAATATATAATATAAATAGTGAATAACAGAAAGGTAAAATGTTCCCATCTACGTAACCATATAAAAAATCACTAATTATCATTAAAATACAGATATAAATGCTTAAAGTGATAAAAACAGAACACAGAAAGGCTTATAAAAACTTTTTAATATGGTGATCGACATGTTTCGAACGCACAAATGGCGAAATTATCAAGATCTACACGATAAACAAACTATTCTCGCAAAAATTTGAAAATAAACTTGAAAAACACAAACCACAAGATCATATGTGTAATAAAAGAAGGGGCTTAAACATGGTCAACTGTAAACGTGAAAATTGATATTCCCTTATTGATTTTTAAAATTGAAAAACATCCCGTGCCAAATTTTAGGCAATTCAAAAGAGGCTGATTCATTGCATATGTTTTCGTTACGCATATAAATTTCTATTGATTCACAGATAATAGATCGAAAATAATGCTCTCATCTTTTTTTTTTCTTTTTTTTAAGGTGTAAGTATAAGTTTGTAGCGAAATTTCGTTTAATTTCATGTTTTGACTGAGGCCTAACCGTAAATGAAATAGCGTATTTACTCGTATATAATGCGCCCCCCTCCCTCCAATTGTAGAGTTAAAAATTGGGTTGCACATCATGCATGGAATATTTATGACATCTGTATGAAACCACACACTTCCACTGAAGCCACCTGATTTCCGCCTCGATTTAAGAATTTGCGTAATCAGCGGGTTTAAGATTCAATACGTTGTCTCGTTATAACTATTATTTATTTATTTATTTATTTATTTATTTTAATTGCGCTATTGCTCACATATATTTCTAAAAACAGAAATTTACCGTCTTGAATAGCGGAAACTTTCCCTCTTGAAAACGATATACCAAAACGGAGAAAAAGACGCCAACTTTGCTGTCAGTATATTTTCAGATTTATTACGGGATTTTTTTTTTTTTTTTTTTTTTTTTTTTTTTTTTTTTTTTTACAGTTTACCATAACAGAGTTTATGGACATGAGAGATACAGGTGATTCCAAAAAGTTCCAAATTCTAAATATCTCCTTTAAAAGAGTTTTGTAAGCAATCAGATATTTGATTAAGGTAACATTTGCTGCTTACCTAAACGTCTAAAGTAAAATTTGACTAACTTTAAAGTTTAAATTGAGTACACTTAACTATGAAATTTAGATTTTATAATGCAGTTATTTTATTATATTCGCTGCAATGTTTATTCTTTGATAAACTAAAATAATATACGAATTTTAGTAAATTTAACTTTAAAAATCATTGTAGCACAAATGTAACAAAGGGGAATCCATTCTTTAAATTGTCCGAAATTTAAAAATGAACAAAAATCCCTCCAATTACATGTTTTTTTCTTTGTTTTTTGTTATAATTGTATATATGCAATATGTTCTTACAATTTCTTGATTAAAAGGCATTGTGGTGTTAAAAGTACATCAGTTAACTTTTTTCCCTATAAATGAAATTATTTGTAAAAAAAAAAAAAAAAAAAAAAAAAAAAAAAAAAAAAAAAACCAGTTTATACTTTATTATTTTTTTAAGTAATTAAAAGTTTATTAATGAGTTTTCACTGTATGCTTTTATTATTAGTTTTCTTTTAATTGTAGAAATGTTATAAGTTATTTCAATCTCTCCATTAAAAGGCATGATGATATTAAAAGGTAACGCAGTTAACTTTTTTCAGTTATTTATTTGTATATATATTATATATATATATATATATATATATATATACACGAATAAAATGACTTGATTAAACATTTAAGCTTTAATTTATTCAAAAATTCATTAGGAGGTATTTTGTTGTTTCCTTTTTCTTTTACCAAACTTTTTTATATAGTTAAGGATAAAAATGTTTTTACATAAAACTATTCGTGATATGTTCGCTAATTAGTTTAGTTTGCAAGAAATAGGGAAGGAGAGGAGTTCTAAAATCCTAATTCTCTTGGATTAAAAAGGGAAAAAAAACAACAACATTTGTTTGTTTTAGACATTCTAAAATTTATATACAATTCGTAAGCCCCCCCCCCTTTTTTGTAATAGATAAAAATAAAACAAATTTCTTTAATATTTTTGCACACAATTTACTTCTTCGCAAAGATAATACTTTCCATTTATGTTTAAATTTTTAATTGCCGGCCTAAATAAAATATAAGAGATGGGAGACAAAGATAGTTAGAAATAAGATAGAGAAAGAGTATGGGTATTAAAAAATACTTTTTGAGTTAATTACTTATGGTTTAAATTTATTTTGATTATTATCTATACAAGAAGGTAATAAAATCTTAACAGTTATTTCCGAAAAAAAAGTAGCTAAATTTTTCAGAAACTTAATCTTGTGACATTTTAAACCCTACTATTTGAGATTTTTATTTTTATAATTTCCTCACCAAAACAGTGAAACACGAAGAATTACTTAGTTGCTAAATCCGACTACACTGTTAAAACAACAGAAAAACAAGAATTTCTGGAAATAAACATCGACATACTGATTTAAAGAAAAAAATCAAATGATTTTAAACTACCACAGAGGTTTAAACACAATTCAACAACTGCACACCACGTTCTTCCATCAAAGTGACACATTGACAAGTGCGAAATCTCAGAGATATTTAGAAAAATAAAGAAGGACACGGGAGTGAAATAAGAAAAAAAAAAATCTTGGCATCGTACATTTTAGAGTTTTATTTCTTCCTCTTCTTCTAAACTGTAGTTTGAGCTTTTCTTTTTTAGCCACGGAGAACATTTTTCAACCTCTTTTCAACACTCTTCGTGTTCCCTTGTGGGAGTTGCTGGTTGTTGATGGGAAAGATACCTTAGACACCAAAATGACTGCTGGATATTTTTCTCCTTTAATTGTTTGAATTTTATCGAAACTTTCAACATTTTTCTCATGTGGGAAGAGAACTCGTTTTTCAGGATTGCTGAAGTTTTCGAAGAATTTGAAGCGCAGTTGTGCTTTTCGTGATGGCATCATAAAAATGGTCCCTGCGGTGCTCTGTTGAATGCAATCGTGGTATGAAATTTAAAAAAAATAAAACATTACACTTTCTTTTAAAAGTTATCCAATACCTTGGAACCAAAATTTTTGGTTTTTCTTTCAGTTGTGGTCATTTTATTGGCTAATTTCGCAATAAGTTGTTCTAATTAACGGTTTTCTGCAATAAGTAAAATTTATCTGTAAAATACATTGCTATTAAATAAAAACATTAAATATACAAAATAAAAATACAAATAGTAAATAGTTGTACTTCAACTTTGCTAAAAGCTGTGTGGAATGGAAACACTAAAAACTTAATAAAAAGTCAAATTCTTCCAACAGTTTCGGCTAAAACTCTATAACCATCTTCAGGGATATATCTTTGAGGATGGCTATTTAGTTTTCCATTCTACACTGCAATCAGATACTACAATTATGTACTGTTTGTAATTATAATTTGTATGCATTGTTATTGTTCTAAATATAACCAGCTTGTCCATTTATTGATTCCACCACTTACAAAAGATTTCGCGTGAAACTAAATTTCACGATAATTTTTCTTCTTCTTTATCAGCTTGATTTCTAACAGAAACATCTTTATCAGTTTTGTTTATATAAATATTGCTGTAAAAATGCTGTTTAAATAGAGATAAATTATTCCCAATCATGTATAAAATTCAAAAATTGTTTATTTTGCAACTTTCTTAAGACTAGATTTAGATATCGCCGAGTTAAAGTGTATTTGGCGATTGCAAACTCACTCGGAACATTGAAATATCTCTTTTTATGCATTTGCTTGAAAAAATTATGCACTTTATTCTCCCGAGAAATATTAATTGAACTGCTGAATCAGAATTCTATCTCATCTTTGCTTGTATTTGCTTTTATTTGTAAGCTTAGAAATTCATTGTCAAATATTTTATGCAAAATAGACTCAGGGGAAAACCTGAAAAGGGAATTTTATGATGTTCGGATATGAACTTTTAAGCTGAAACAAAAGTTAAAGCTATGTAATATGCTTTACTTTTACATTTCTGAGAATAAAATATTGTACAGAACTGAGATTCCTTTTCTAAAGTAAGTTGTACTTCACAAGAAAATAAAACAGATATAAGTGTTGATTCGTCATGTATTTTACTTTATGTGGAATGACCTTAGACAATATAAAGAAATAGTACGCGTTCATTTTGTAAATAGGGTTTGCGAATCTTGTAAATATAGTGTATTTAAAAAAATGTTTCAATTGCAATTTTAACTGGTTTACCACAAAAGTTTTGTTCTTTTTTCTTAACCCTCTGACTGTACAGCAAAAGGGCAAAAATGTAATGTTGTTTTCTCTATTTTACTTTAGAAGTTAAAAAAAAAGCGATTATTCAAAAATTATATAAAAATCTTAATTACATATATGAATGTAAGCCTTAAGAATATCAGTCATTACTCAATGTATTAAAACTGCTTTATATCAGTAGAATTATATTAATTTAAATAACGCTTGTATTGTAGTGAAACATGTAGCTTATTGAACGTATTAACTCGGGCTTGTCAGTTAGAGTGTTAAAAATGTAATGTTTTAGTGTGAAAGTAAACGAATCATACAAATTAAAAAAATAAATGAAAAATAAGTGTTTTATTCATTTTTCACAAAATAAACATTCAAGAATCGAAATAGCTGAATAAACCATATAACCCAATATTTATAGAGAAAATATTACCTAAATTGTAAAAGCCATTTTTTATATTTAAATTTTATCAACACTTCTGGTTATTGTTGTATTTTTTTATACAAATTTATCACTTATTTATTGAACAAGCCTCGTATTTCTCTTATCTCTGCAATATTTAACATAAAACTGTTTAAAAGTATATCTAAAATTACCTGTTCTTGAATCAAATTAACCACACAGCATTGTAAAATATCCAAATTGGGTACATACTATCAATATTTAAAAATTAATAAGCACAGTATTCATGTTCTCACAGTCCTTAAAAAGTGCAAAAAGGTACTTATATTTATTTTTCATTTCTAAAGGCCTTTATCAGTACCTAATTTTTACCAATAGTTCTAAAAACATCCTTATTTTCTTTGAAAATGGAATTCAAATTCTTTCCGATAATAAACATCTTGCTGGCACCAAAGTGTTTTCAGAATTGTTGGACTTAAGAAAAACTTAAAAATTTATTATTTGTATTCCAAACTAATAGTGGGAAATCTCTGTTTTGTCTTTTATAAAAGTCCTAAAAAATAATTATATGTTAGGGGAACCGTCGGTAGCGTAATAAATTTTCTTATTTTTATAAATAGTTAAATCAGTCTTCAAATTTAATATACATTTTCATCTTTTGATATGTTAAAGAAGTTTGTTCAGCTTACCTGAGATTTTCCTTTTTGCGCTGAATATACCCACAGTAGTAATCCAAAGTGTTGTAGCGATATTTATCTGATCCATTGATTCACTTATATTGGAAGAATAATAAATATTAGTAGAAAGTGACAATTGTGTAAAATAAACAGAAGATTCATTTTCCTTTGAATATAATATAATTCTTGGCTAGATGTACATGATTTAAGTCGCGTTTGGAGGCTGCGTATAAGTGCTCCAATTTTACATTATATTAAATATATTTACATCATATATGTACAAGAGCGTCTTAACTGCTCGGGAACATTTTGGAAACTGAAGGGAATGTTTTTAAGTTCTGTGCACACGCGCGGGATAAGACAGCTGTAGTTTGAAGGAGGGAGGTCTGCAGAGTTTCTCCAATTAGTTAGTTTCGACAGTCTCTGGTTTTGTTCACTATGTTTTTCAGCTGCGGCACTTGAAGTACTTATTGGTAATTGGGGTCTGGTTTTTAACATGTTCTTATTTCAATCGTTTGCTGCACGTGGAGATTATTCACTGCATAAAAAAGGTTTCTCCGTCACTCCCCCGTAATCTCCTGTGTGGGGAATGGTTGAAGATTCAGTTTCTTACGGTGTTTCTCGTACGCAGGTTTGGGAGTGGGCTTCGTGAGAGTGTCGGCTGTCATTTCTTCAGTGGGGCAGTATTGTAAATCAATTTTTCCTTCTTCTTTCATAAGTTTGATGTTGTGGAAACGTATGTCGATGTGTTTGGATCGCTTAGTATCTTTATCGTTTTCAGTCATTTTTATACAGGACATATTATCCTCAAAAATCGTGATGGGTAATTTTTGTGGAATGTTGAGATCGCTTAGCAAGTTTGTTATCCAAGTTAATTCTTGTGCTGCGTTGCTAGCTGAAACGTATTCAGCTTCGGCTGACGAAAGTGCAATGCAATTTTGCCTTTTTGTAATCCAGTAAATCGGTGATTTTCCTAGCATGAATAGATTTCCTGATGTTGATTTTCGTGTTTTCAAGTCACCTGCCCAGTCTGCATCGGCGTATGCTGTTAGGATGGGCTTGCTGTTTGCGCTAAGAGTTAAGTTCAAATTTTCTGTAGTTTTGAGGTATGAAATGATTCTTTTCACTGCTGTCCAGTCCTTTTGGCGTGGTGTTTCATTTCTACGACATAATATGTTGACTGCTGCGGATATGTCAGGACGCGTGATTGTTGATATGTAAAGTAATGTGCCTGTGGCTTGTCGATATTTCGTGTTATTAGGTAAAAGATTATCATCGTCTTCAAGTCTGTTGAATCCAGCAATCATTGGTGTGTAATGAGGTTTCATGTCGTTTAAATTTAGTTTTTTCACTGGTTCCTGTATTTTATTGTTTTGATTTAGGTAATATGTATCATTGATTTTATTAATGTTTATTCCTAGGTAATTATTCACTTCTCCTAAGTTTTTTAGTTCATATTCTTTCTTAAGTTGGTTTATTGTTTCTTCGATGTCACTGTCCTTTCCTGCTATCAGGATATCATCTACATAAATGATGATGTATATCGGATTTTCTTGATTTGATTTAAAGTACAGACATGGATCATTTTTGCTCTGTATGAAATTATTGTTTGTGAGTGTTTCCGATATTTTGGTGTACCAGGCCTTTGCGGCTTTAATATACCCGTCTGGTTGACACATATAAACAGTTTCAGTTAATTCACCGTGCAAGAATGCTGTGGTAACGTCAACATGTTTAACGTTCAAATTTTTGTGCAATGCAGAGATGAGAAATGCACGTATTGTAGCGTGCGAAACTACAGGTGCGAAGGTTTGATCATAGTCAATCCCGAATCTTTGACTATATCCTTGTGCTACTAGACGCGCTTTATAGCTTTGAATATTTCCTAAATTGTCCTTTTTTAGTTTAAAAGTCCATTTTGAGCCGATAATTTTTGTTCCGGGTGGTGGATCTGTTAAAGTCCAAGTGTTATTTTTTCTTAGGCATTGGATTTCATTTTGTGTTGCTTTTATCCAATTTTGTTTATCATTAGGATTTTTCATTTTTTCGATATCTTCCCAATTTTCGGGAATGTTTTCAGATGAACTATTTATGAGACAAACATATCTGTCAGGAGGAACGCCTCTATTTGTCCTATTAGACCTTCTTGGTTCAATTGGTTGCTGTTTGGGCACGGATGGTGTCTCTTCACTGTCAAGTTTTATTTCTAAGTGATTTTCATGTCTATCCGGTAATTGTGTATTGTCATCGGATGTTTTTGTGGTGATTTGTATCTCCTCAATGTTATCTGAGTGTACATTTTCATTCTCAAGAAATTTCACCGTTCTCGCTATTATAATTTGTTTTCCTTGTGTGTGAATTCTATAACCAGTCGATCGTGTATCATAACCTACAAACGTTCCGGTTTGAGCCCTGTTATCGAGTTTTCCTCTATTTACTTTATCGACGTAAAATACCGCTTTATAACCGAATGTTCTTAAGTGTTTTAAATTCGGTTTAACTCCTTTCCATAATTCGTAAGGTGTTCTGTTGTTGTTTGCTTTGGTTGGGAGTCGGTTTTGTAAATATGTTGCGGTGTTTATGGCTTCACCCCAAAAATGTTTGCTTAATTTTGCTTGTGATAGCATACTTCTAGTCATATCTAATAAACTTTTATTTTTTCTCTCCGCAACTCCATTCTGGCTCGGATTATGCGGGACAGTCAATATTGGTGTAAAATTCCGTTCTGTTTTAAGTATTCATCGATCTCTTGATTTACATACTCACGACCGTTATCCGATCTAATTTCCTTAGGTTTTTTACCGAACTGATTGTATATCATCGTTACGTACTCTTTTATCTTTTCAGCAACTTCGCTCTTTTTAGATAATAAATATATCGTAGTATATCGGGAATAGTCATCAATAAGAGTCATAAAATAAATTTTTCCGCCTAAAGTCGGTGTATCTAGAGGTCCACACACGTCACTGTGGATCAAATCCGCAATATTAGTAGCTCGATTTGTTGCTGATTTAGGATACGGCATGTTAGTTAATTTAGTTTCGATACAAGTTACGCATGTTTTATTTTGATGTTTACATTTTCCTATCTTTATTCCGTCCGCAATTTGATTTGTTATCATTGATTTAATCGCGTCATAATCTCTGTGACCTAGTCTGCGATGCCAGAGATCTATGCATTGTTTGCTGTCACAGTTATACGTTATGTTTACATAATTTTGTGGTTCTTCCACATCGTCTATTTCCTCAATAATGTATAAGTTTTTCTCATTTTTCGCCCTAATATATATTTCTTCATCAAAGATCAAATCGCATTTATTATCGTCGAAGATTAGTTTACACCCGTTTTTAGCGGCTTTACTAACCGAAATTAGGTTCGACTCTAAGTCTGGGACATAAAGCACTTCGCGTAATTTCGTTAGTTTTTCTTTTCCTTCGGGGGTTAATGTTTTTATAAAAACTTCTCCTGAACCTAACGCTGTCAGTTTATTACCATTCGCGATCGTTACTGAAGTTTTATTATAATCAATAAATTTACTAAATAGGCTTTTATCATTACAAATGTGCGAGGTAGATCCTGAATCGAGAATCCAGTTATTTTTGCCTATTTTTTGAGTGATTAATGCTTTATTTTGCGTCTGATCATTTGCGTATTTTCTTTCGTTTGGAACTTTGTTTTCCCTATGAGTTTCGTTTTTTTCATAACATAATGAAGATGAGAAATTCTTTTTATTTTTGAATTGATTGTTACGAGGATTTCCGGATTGTACCGTGTTTCTGCTCTTGTAGTGCCAGCATTCGTAAGTCGAATGATTTTTCATTTTGCAGTTGTTACAATATTTTTGTTCTCTTCTATTTTCAGTGTGTGTATATCTCCTATTTGTTTTAAATGCTCTCTCATTGTTGTTATATCCGCTATGTGATTGTTCTGACATTTCATGTCTACGATTATATTCATCAGTTAATTTGTTTTTGATAAAATCAGGGGTGAGCTCATTTTCTGGTCTCGCCTCCAACGCAGTTATCAAAGTATTGTAACTGGGGGGAAGAGAACACAGAAATAGCGCGGAAATATGTGAATCGCTAATATTTTCTCCAATGGCATTAAGTTTATCTATAATTTGCAAGATATTAGTGATATGTGAGATCATGTTTGCACCCTCAGCTAATTTAGTACTGTATAGTTTCCGTAACAGGTAAAGCTTACTAGATAAATTGCTTCTCTCATGTATATTTTTCAGAGCTTCCCATGTTAATTTTGCAGTTTCTAAGTTTTTTACATTTACGATTTGAGAATCATCGATGCTTAGGTTAATTAAAGCTCTAGTCTTGCGATCTTTTTTGTGCCATGCGGGATCGGGTGGAGCTGGTGGATCTTGTATTATAATATCGTCGAGTTCCTCTTTAATCAGGAACATCTGCATCTTGAACTTCCATGTACTATAATTTGTAGAATTGAGTTTTTCAATAAATTGAGTATTTTCTTTTATCGCGTTCATTTTTTTTTCTTTTTTAGTGTTCTTTTATTTATTATTATATTTTTAGAAATTTGTTAAATTATCGTTTTTGATACTGGGATAATATTCTTTTTTCAGAATCAGTCTTTCATAATCTTTGTTAGGGGAACCGTCGGTAGCGTAATAAATTTTCTTATTTTTATAAATAGTTAAATCAGTCTTCAAATTTAATATACATTTTCATCTTTTGATATGTTAAAGAAGTTTGTTCAGCTTACCTGAGATTTTCCTTTTTGCGCTGAATATACCCACAGTAGTAATCCAAAGTGTTGTAGCGATATTTATCTGATCCATTGATTCACTTATATTGGAAGAATAATAAATATTAGTAGAAAGTGACAATTGTGTAAAATAAACAGAAGATTCATTTTCCTTTGAATATAATATAATTCTTGGCTAGATGTACATGATTTAAGTCGCGTTTGGAGGCTGCGTATAAGTGCTCCAATTTTACATTATATTAAATATATTTACATCATATATGTACAAGAGCGTCTTAACTGCTCGGGAACATTTTGGAAACTGAAGGGAATGTTTTTAAGTTCTGTGCACACGCGCGGGATAAGACAGCTGTAGTTTGAAGGAGGGAGGTCTGCAGAGTTTCTCCAATTAGTTAGTTTCGACAGTCTCTGGTTTTGTTCACTATGTTTTTCAGCTGCGGCACTTGAAGTACTTATTGGTAATTGGGGTCTGGTTTTTAACATGTTCTTATTTCAATCGTTCGCTGCACGTGGAGATTATTCACTGCATAAAAAAGGTTTCTCCGTCATTATATTTTAAAAAATTTCTAGAAAGTCCTTATTATTATTATTATTATTATTATTTTAAGTAAGGAATATCTTCTCAAAATAAAAATGAAAGATGAAAATAGGTTTGAACTTAATAAACAAGCTATACCCACATCTTAACGTATGTTTAATTTTAGTAATAATTTAAAAAAAAAAAATTTCATATTTCATTCATATTTAATGTTTCATGTTTCAGAAATGTATTTTCAGGCAGAGATAATGTTTTATTTAATATCAAACATCACACGAATATTTCACTTAAATTCTTATTTCACAGGTGTCAAAAAACTTTTAGAATTTATCAACAACGCTTCTTGCGCCGTATAAAGAATCGAAAAATTTACTTTACGTTTCCTCTTCAAACTTTTGATTCAATTCCGTTCTTCCTCTGGATGGTGTTTAAACATTTCGTTATAGAACCCACATGAAACTTGTTCGTTGAAAGCCGAGTAAAATTTATTGAAAATATCTTCATTTTTATCACATTTATTTTGGCAGCTCAGATAGACGGAAAAGTTATTTCTCGTTCCTCAAAGACGAACGTTCCTATATTATTTAAAGTCTAGATTCATGATGTTGTAACGTTATCGCATTGCATTACTTGTGCGTTACGAGATTTTTTTTTCTTTATTTTCTTGGACCTTCAGGGCTTTTTATTTTCCGGTATCAGAGGTAAAGAGAATTGAAGTCGAAGACGTAATTTAAGGCAAAATAAATTGTTACAAGGAACGCATTTTGTGTCAAAGATAAGATTTTCTTCTTGTTATTGTTGTGTTTTGTTGCAGTTTCCTATTGTATATGGGGATATTGGATTTTTCACTGTAACAGTATTGTAACTAACGTTTTTATATACTCAACAGATTGATTTTCTGTGGAGTGAAAAAGAAGTACATTGCAATAACTTTTGAAAATATTTACATTGAATGTTTTTGTACCGAAAATATTCTTTAATTCCGGATTTCAACTATTCAACTTGTTTATAACATGGTTAATAGAAAATTGAATAATTAAAAAAAATAATAAATAAAGCTGCATTTAAAAACTTTAATAACATTCGAAATTATTTTATGTCAAAAAAATACTTTACGCTAATTTGCATATCCTTTTTTTTTCGAAGTGTTTATCATTTTATGTTTGTAATGTACCATGTGACCCATACAGCGTTCATGCTTCAAAAAATTATAAAAATATACGACTTGCGAATATAGTACATTCTCATTTGCAAATAAATACCGGTTGCATAATCTCAATATTTTTTCAATATCTTTAAATTACGTGGACTTTAATAGCGCCACCATTTGTTGAAATTTAGAACTATTTATTTTTTTAGCCACAAAAAATCCGACTCTTTGACACCCTATTCGAAACCGAAAATTCTATTTAAAATCAACTCGAAACGCAACCATAAAACCTGACTTTTTTTTTTTTTTTTCATGAAATAGAATAAAATTAATCTATATTTTAATACAATTGTGGAGAAACAGTCTACAATTCTATATCTGATATCAATTTTATCTTTTATGTTGAAAAATGAACATTATATATATATATATATAATTATAATATCTTTGAATTTCAAAAAACATTAATCCAGTTCTTGTAACATTCTAATTAAATGTCTAAAGAGATAATTAGTAATAAAGTGTAGACAGAATACCACAAAGTTAATAAATTAACAAGTGCAATCATAATTTTACCCTAGCATTTGCTTCAATGGTAATTGGCCAAAAATACTGAAAATATGAAGAATATTTAAAAAGGGAGAGAGAGAGAAAGAGAGAAAAAAAAAATTATATAATGAACCATAAATTGTTAATAATTGGAAGTTGATATCAAGTGAATACAAATGGATTTTGAAATGAAATGTGAACTAAATATATTGGATAACAAGAGATTTAAATTAGAATTGGATATGAAAAACACGTGTAAATATACTCATCAGCCTGGATGTATCCACAGGTGTTTTAAAAATAATACAGTATTTCATAAATATACTGACATTTATGCTAAGATCAGTATATTCATTCAGGTATACTGTATTATTACCAGAAAACAATTGGAAATAGTAAAATTGGAAATAAAAAACTTGTAAAGAATAGATAAAATATCTTACTCACAATAATTATCAAACATCCGTAAACATTACAAGGTCCACATTTACCATTACGACCTCATGGCACACATAATGAAATATCATAATCATGATGAGATAGTCAAGTTGAGAGAACATTTTTTGAAATAACACTTTAATTATTACACCTTACCATAAATTGATTTAAAACACACGAAATTTATTTTTGTGATAAAAATAAATAAATACAATCAAAAACAAATTGATATTTGTGAATATACAAATTACCCATTTAATTTTAATATTTAAAAGTAAAATTTAAAGACATAAGCGATAAGCACCCCCTATAGGTCAATTAAAAATATTTTTAACATTTATTTGACAAGAATTGTGCTGCCATTTTGATTAGTTTCTATATATATATATTAATTAGTGTTCAAATATATTTAAATTGTTTTTTTTTCTGAAAAAATTGAAAAAACTGGTCAATCTGAACCCGACCCGCAAAATTCATGTACCAACCGAAACCGACCTGAACCCGAAATGATTAAAGTTCACTCGACACTTTTCGAACCCGAGGATTAACACCTAAACAATTTATTATATTAAAGTGAATTGTTATTTAAAATATATTTTATTCGAAGAATCAGTTAATCCCGAAAAAGTTTTTAATCCTTTGGTTTTCTGCGATGAAAACTGAAATACTTTTTCTTATGAAAGAAGTAGTAAAAAAATTTCCTTGATCCAAATGAATGTTTTATACGCATGAATTTAAAAGAATTTTATTTTTAAAAATCATTCTCATTGATTTATTTATTTTATTCTTCGAAGCATTTCATTCATTTTTCTTCACTAATACATTCTTTGTAGATCTGAAGAATTTAGAAAATAGAAATATGTAATTTTTTGATCAAGTCAAATGATATACGAACTTAAAAGAAAAAAAATTCTTTCTTTCTTTCTTTTTTTTTTTTAACTTTAAAAAAAGTTAAAACGAATATATTTCGGCATTGCTGCAGATTCATATTCGATTGGGAGATATATTTTCTTCTTTGTAAAAAGTAGGACTGGTATAAGTTTTACAGATTTAAAAACATGGAAACATTTAAAATGAATCACAATTTATTACGAATTACTAAAATGGGTGTAAAATGAAATAAAGGTTTTAAACACCCCTCTACAGATGTTAAAATTTTCATCGGAGTGCCGAGCGCTTTCGACCAGAACCTGGCCATCACCAAGAGGGCTAAAATGAGAAAAAAAATTCTGTAATTTTCGGAATGTACGCTGGTTAAATATCAGAAGGCGAAACCAAATATAAAAATATATTTAATGTTCCAACATTAGATAAAAAATATTTCTATATATTTAATTTTACAGACTTTTTAGACATTTTGTGTTTTAAATATCTTTCTACATATTGGAGATAGCCACTGAAATGTTTTTTTTTTTTTTTTTTATCCCTATAGAAACTATTATGTCGTGGCCATCCCAAAACTTTCTTCCATCTAAATCAAATCAATTAAATGATTTAAATAGTACAAGAAATTACATAGATTTAGTAGATAGGTTTACACACACACACACACACACACACACACACACACACACACACACACACACACACACACACACATATATATATATATATATATAAACCCAGGTGATATTTCAGGATGCTAAGCGTGAAGTTTCATCGAATTCTTTGCATTTAAACTGGTGATATAAGCATCCTCCATTTTCAACAAATCATCCAATTTCGGCACCCGCTCTTAGATGACCGCAACCAAATTTGAACCCTGATCAACAATCGATTCCTATCATGAGGATTCTAAATTTGATGTTTCGTTGAATTCTGCGCACATAAAATGGAGATGTAAACATCACATGTATCGAACAAATCATCGATTTGCGAAAATAACACTTTTGTATTTTAACTTAAAACTTCATTATTTTGTTACTTACTTTAAAAGTTGAGTTTTTTTACCCAGTTAATGGAATAAATGATACTTGATGTCTCTTACCATTATTATTATTATTATTTATATATATAAAAAAAAAAAAAAAATTCTGTTGACTTTCGCATGAAATATCAAATTTCAGCTCTCTCACGACTATTTATTATACCTTAATCTTTAGATTACAAATCTCACCATCTTCATATTATTAAATTTATTGCACTCGGAAAGCATCGGTGGCGTTGAAAGTTCTTATAAAATTATAATATAGAAAGTTATAAGATGGATGTTATTTAATTAAAATTGTTACTGCGGAAACTTCCCGTGTATAGACTCTTCTATTAGACATTATTATCGGAGTATATTAAAAGTTTTAATTATCAGCTAATGCTGTTTACAAAGCTATTCTTCTTGGAAACGGGAAATTCCTCATTGTTAGATTTCGTAATGGGAAATATTTTTCCACGTATATATTTTCACGTAGCTCTACAAATGCTTTCTCTGGATAATTAGAAGTCTCGATATTTATTTTAATTACGCTAATCAAGATATGCATAATAAAAAAGCATTAAACTCGAAAAAAATAATATTTACGAAATATGCATCCTATTAATAGACTTAGTCGGTGCGTCAAATTTCTACAGAACATTCATACAACCTCAAAGAAAATCATTTTCTCGGTTCATATCGATCAAGAAAATTTGGCAAAGAATGGATGAAAAAAAGAAAATAAACAGGAATATTTGATAATTAGCTGCTCCAAAATTTGTTTTAAAATTACGATGTGCAGAATACAAAGTTGGTATCCTAAACAAAACAAAACAAAACAAAAAATAAAAAGAAGGAAAAAGGAATAATAATAATTACGAAACATGCGATATCTATTTTAAGAGATATTTCCTGCTTCATATTCTGAAGAGCATACTGTTTACTCCGCTATATAACGTGAAAAAAAGTCATTTACCCGTTTTCTTTGGTTCTAGAAAAATTCGCAAAAAATAAATGAAAAGAAAACCGTTACTGTTATTCAATAGCTTTGTAGAGTCTATCAAAATTGGATAGTCTATTTGAGTTTTAATACGTCTTTGTAACACTTGGATAAGTATATCAGTTTCCCGAACGTTTCATGGAAAGTTAGGATGTCCTGTGAACATGTTATAAGTATAATTATCACTTTTAATTTTTTTCATAAAATTCCTACTTTTGATTTCGTTTATGAATACATTTTAACCCATTTATGCCATTTAGTAAAATGGGAAAAAGTACATTTCACACCACTTTTTCTTTTAATAGAAATTTGGTGTGTTATTTTATCGAGGACTCCTCGATAAAATTTTTGTCGATTTTTGTCAAGGACTCCTCGATAAAATAAAACACCAAATTTCTAAAAAAAAAAAAAAAAAAAAAAAAAAAAAAAAAAAAAAAGTGGTATGAAATGCATTTTTTCCCATTTTACTAAAGCGTCCCAAAATTGGGACGCTAGGTATAAATGGGTTAAATCTTACAGCTTTAAGATGTTTTCAAATGTAAACTGGCTAGTTTCTGAATTATTTTTCGAGCTCATTTTTTATCTTAAATGCATGAAATCAGCAGGTGTTCTTATTCAGAAACTCGAAAAGAGTTTTAAAATTTTCGATAAAAAGCAAACAACTTTTCTGAAAATTTTGTCGAAATTTGCATTTTAAGCAGATTTTTAGAACTCGACATTTTCGAACTGGGGAAAGTTCGTCGTGAGAGAAAAAAAAAAAAAAAAAAAAAAAAAAAAAAAAAAAAAGTTGATTTTACAGTATAATACTTGCACCCCAGCTGTCAGTATTATACCGTAAAATTAACAGTAATAACCAGTAAAATAAGTAGTAATACACTACCGCGCATGCGCGACAGGGCAGAAAAAAAAGAGGAAGGAAGTGAAGAGAGGTAGCCAGATGTGTTGAAAAATTTAGTGTACTGAACTGGCAACATATCAGCCAAACAGTTGTATGTCATTTTTACGTTGTTCATTTATTTTTAATGTAACGGCACAAGGTTCAATCCTCCCATTTTAAATAAACTTATACATATATATGTATGTTTTCATCACTGAATAGCGGACACCTCCGAATAACGGACAAATTCCGTGGTCCCGAGCTGTCCATTGTTCAGAGGTTTTACTGAATTTAATACATAAAACAGATAAACCTCCACGATATATGTTTTCCTATTTAGTATTGGCCTTTTCATTAAAGTTTTTATGCTGCATTTTTGAGTTTTAAAAAAGAAATTTCTTAAAATTGTACGCATTGTTTTCTAAATTATGCAAAAGTGATGAAATACTGAAATGCAAAATTTGTTAAAAGTCGGTTTCTTAATCAAAAAACGAAATCTATAATTTTACTGCATAAAATCATTACAACAGCAAAACAAAACAAATTATGTTCCTACTTATATTATACTAAACATAATAAGAATCATCAGTTTATATTTAAATTTTGTTCATGAAATACACGAAAATGTAGAAAATGAAATAAAATTCATTTCACCAAACAAGGAAAAATATATTTGATATTAATAAAACTTCATAAAAATTCTCACTCCTTAAAAGCATTAAGAAAATCGACTGCTGTCAGTTCTGACAAACAGTTAGCACTGTTCATGGACATTCTTTAACGTTTTTTTTCTTTTGAAAATGGCCTATATTTTATTTTATTGGGAATATTTCGATCCGTTCCTTCTTTTTTAGTTTGCAATCTGACAAATGTAATGGCCAGTTCTCTGTTTGGAGGGCTGCGTGACATGTTGTTGGACAGCTTTTGGACAACTGTGGTGCCAAATGTATGGAGACTTTTTTTTTTCTTTTTCTTTCTTTTTTTTTCTGAGTCCTATTTTTCATTGTAACGCTCTCTTTGCAAGAATAAATTGTTTTTATAAAGCATATAAATCGATAAAATGAGCTTTAGTAGTTCTTTCACTAAAGTTTTAAGTGATAAATAATAAGATATTTCAAATGATTACTGAGATTTTTTTTCCTTTCTTTAAAGTAGGTCACTTCTATAATTAATGTACGATTTTTGAAGTAGAAATATCACATATCAATACGCACATCTAGCTTACGTTGATTTGGTACTGCTTTGTCTGTTTCCTTTCTCATATATACATAGGAACACATTTTCATGTATAAATGACATTTTCAGATTGTAACATTTACCACAAACTTCCATTTTTGTATCTACTATTGACTCATTTCTGCATTTTCAATGCATCATAAACATTTTCATGTATAAGTGATATTTTTATATTGTATTTTGTACATTTACCATAAAATTCAATTTTCCTATCTAATATTGACCCATTTCCTCATTTTCAGTGCATCATCTATATTGATTTATCAAAACAAGTCACAGGCGCGCATTTTAAGAATCATAACACAATTAGTATTCTTTAATGAAAATTCTATGCTCGCAGCATTCTAGAAAATGAAATGAAATGATCGGACTAAAAATGAAACTATATGTATATATAAAGGAAATGATATTCATGAAAAATGATATTTTCATATGATATTTCATAACCTATTAGAAAATTATATCTCTGTATCTATTACAGAGCTTCAGAGTTTTATATTAATGAGCATTTTATATTAATGATATTTTCATATTGTATTTTGTACATTTACCACAAAATTCAATTTTCCTATCTAATATTGACCCATTTTCTTATTTTCAATGCATCATCTATATTAAATTTATTCATCAAAACAATTCACAGGCGCGCATTTTAAGAATCATAGGGCGATTAGTATTCTTTAATGAAAATTCTGTGCTCCCATTCTAGAAAATGAAATGAAATCATCGGACTAAAAAGGAAACTATACATATATATAAAGGAAAAGATTTTCATGAAAAATGATATTTTTATATTGTATTTTGTACATTTACCACAAAATTCAATTTTCCTATCTAATATTGACCCATTTCCTCATTTTCAATGCATCATCTATATTAAATTGATTCATCAAAACAATTCACAAGCGCGCATCTTAAGAATCATAGGGAGATTAGTATTCTTTAATGAAAATTCTGTGCTCGCATTCTAGAAAATGAAATGAAATCATCGGACTAAAAAGGAAACTATATATATATATATATTGGCAATGTTTCATTAATGGTTATATATATATATATATATATATATATATATATATATGAGAAAAGATTTTCATGAAAAATGATATTTTATATTGTATTTTGTACATTTATCATAAAATTCCATTTTCATATCTAATATCAACCCATTTCCTCATTTTTAATGCATCATCTATATTAAATTGATTCATCAAAATAAGTCACAGGCGCGCATTTTAAGAATCATAGGGCGATTAGTATTCTTTAATGAAAATTCTGTGCTCGCATTCTAGAAAATGAAATGAAATCATCGGACTAAAAAGGAAACTATATATATATATATATATATATATATATATATATATATATATGTATATATAAAGGAAAAGATTTTCTTGAAAATGATATTTTTATATTGTATTTTGTACATTTACCGCAAAATTCAATTTTCCTATCTAATATTGACCCATTTCTTCATTTTCAATGCATCATCTATATTAAATTGATTCATCAAAACAATTCACAGGCGCGCATTTTAAGAATCAGGGCGATTAGTATTCTTTAATGAAAATTCTGTGCTCGCATTCTAGAAAATGAAATGAAATCATCAGACTAAAAAGGAAACTATATATATATATATATATATGTATATGTAAAAGAAAAGAATTTCATGTACAAATGATACTTTTTATACTGTACTAGCAAGCTACGCCCGCTACGCTGGTCAATTTCTCTTAACGAACCTTTAATCAAACAAAATATTGACATTTCATAATTCACTTTTATATTTTAATAGAATAATAAGGCTACTATAATTTGTGACTCGTGCTATAGCCAATATACACGCCAGGACACGTCGCCCTTATCATTATCTTTTCACTATGGTACTCCATTGTGAAATTTGGTAATTTTTGAAATTCAATATTTGAAAAATTACATAATCATTAGATTTGAAATTTATATTAAGAAATATACAATTTTTTACCTTTCAAACGCAGTTTGTCTAACAATTTTCTGACAAATACTTTTCGAGCTATTATTTTTTTCAGTAACTTCAAATGTTTCATTTTCCGAGATTAATCTGTGGCAAAGATTAGCGAAAAACCCAGTCGCCAGCAACGCATAGCTTTATATTAAAGAGGATATTGGAGCAGGGATTGGCACAATCACTTTTGAAATCGGTTCTGTAGTTCCAGAGATTCCATAGAAATTGTAATTTAGAATGATTTTAGAACGCTTTTCGCTCATCTCACACCTTTTAAATTTCGAATTTTTTTAGAATTTGTTCTTAGAGAGCATTTACATCTTATAAGTAACTACCATGCCAAATTTCATGTTCCTAGCTTCTTCAGTATAAAAAAAATCGAAATTTTAGAACGTTTTTCGCTGTTGTACCCCCTGGGGGTAGTGGCACCGACATAAAATATAGCCTATGTTGGAGCAGGGACTGTCAGCATCAATTTGCCACCATCACTTTTGAAAACGGTTCTGTAGTTCCAGATATTCCATAGAAATTGTAAATTAGAATGATTTTAGAACGCTTTTCGCTCATCTCACACCTTTTAAATTTCGAATTTTTTTTAGAATTTGTTCTTAGAGAGCATTTACATCTTATAAGTAACTACCATGCCAAATTTCATGTTCCTAGCTCCTTCAGTATAAAAAAAATCGAAATTTTAGAACGTTTTTCGCTCCTGCAACCCCTTGGGGGTAGTGGCACCGACTTAAAAATATAGCCTATGTTGGAGCAGGGATTGTCACCATCAATTTACCACCATCACTTTTGAAATCGCTTCAGTAGTTCCAGAGATTACCCCTTACAAACAAACAAACAAACAAAAAAGCAATCTTTTCTACTTTATAATATTAGTATAGATTTTGTACATTTATTACAAAATTCAATTTTTCTATCTAATATTGACCCATTTCCTCATTTTCAATGTATCATCTTTATTAAATTAATTCATCAAAACAAGTCACAGGCGCGCATTTTAAGAATCATAAGACAATTCTTTAATGAAAATTCTGTGCTCGGATTTTCGGAAATAAAATGAAATAAGCAAATATATATATATAACGGTGTAAAAATATGTGAATTATGAGCACCAGGCGCTAACGCATAGCTCGTTTAAGCATACAAACAATTCATGATGAAATTTTAGGAAATTTTAAAAAGCATACGACGATTACTATTCTTTAATGAAAATGCTGTGCTTGTATTCTAGGAAATGAACTGAAATATCATACTAAAAAGCAAACAAATATATACAAAAGAAAACATTTTACTGCATAAAGATATTTTTCAATTGTATATTGTAAATTTACCACAAAATTCAATTTTCCTATCTAATATTGACCCATTTCCTCATTTTCAATGCATCATCCATATTAAATGGATTCATCAGAACAAGTCACAGGCGCGCATTTTAAGAAGCATAAACTAAAATTAACATGACAGCATTTACCCAAAACTTAACTTCGAGAGTTATCAATTAATAATTCAATAAAGAACCGAAAACTTAATTACATGTTAATGCAGAAGTTCCGCTGATTTAATCATGCGACCTTTTACAGAAAGTTTCTCCGCCATTGGTTTCCGATTCCAGTTTTCCGGCAAAGAAAAATATCGCAAAATAGGTTGGTTGATGCAAGGGAAAGTGGTTCGAGTGAGGATTAGAATAATGTTTTGGTTAAGATAAACAAAAATATATTTTCAGAAGTTCTTAGAGAAAGCATAACTCTTCCTAAGAGCTTTTTGAATTATCACTAATAATCAATGATTAGTTTATTATTCGCGATAAAAGTTTTTTTATTTTTTTTTTCAAGAATAGAGCTTTACAAGAATAATGAACATTTGCGGTAATTTCCAAGGTTAAAGCTGTTCTCAAAATATCGCAAAATAGGTTGGTTTACGCAAGGGAATGTGGCTCGAGTGAGGATTAGAATAATGTTTTAGTTAAGATAATCAAAAATATATTTGCGGAAGTTCTTAAAGAAAGCATAACTCTTCCTAAGAGCTTTTTGAATATCACTAATAATCAATGGTAAGTTTATTATTCGCGATAAAAGTCTTTTTTTTTTCTTTTCTTTTTTTTTTCCCTTTCAAGAATAGAGCTTTACAAGAATAATGAACATTTGCGGTAATTTCCACGGTTAAAGCGGTTCTCAAAATATCGCAAAATAGATTGGTTGATGCAAGGGAAAAGTGGCTCGAGCGAGGATTAGAATAATGTTTTGGTTAAGATAAACAAAAATATATTTTTAGAAGTTCTTAGAGAAAACATAACTTTTCATAAGAGCTTTTTGAATATCACTAATAATCAATGGTAAGTTTGTTATTCGCGATAAAAGTAAAAAAAAAAAAAAAAAAAAAAAAAAAAAAATTCAAGAATAGATTACTTTACAAGAATAATGAACATTTGCGGTAATTTTCGAGGTTAAAGCGGTTCTCAAAAAAATTATTTTTCTCCTCTCGACAACGCGAAAGTTTCTGACACATTTTTTGACTAAGTTTTAAACATAGAAGCATAATACGTGTAGGTACACTCTAAAAACGACATTTTCAAAACTGAGTAAAAAATATACTCAAATCTGAGTATGTCGCATAGTCAAAATGTCCCCAAATCAAATTTACTCAAGTTTGAAACATGTATATACTCATTTCTGAAAACATGCACACACTCAAGAATAAAACATCACGTGCTCATATTTGATTATGATCATGTTTCAAAAATGAGCTGGCTTCTATGTGCCCATTTTTGAGTATTTCCATGTTTCAAAATTGAGTTTGAACTGACTCTAATCATTTTTGAGTATGTCCATGTTTCAAAAATGAGTATGAACTGACCTCTATGTGCTCAGTTTTGAGTATGTCCATGTTTCAATATATTGAGTATTTCTGGTATTTCAGATTTGAAAGCATTGGGTCGTCCTATTTGAAACAAAAAGTTTCATAACAAAATGAAAACATCAATTTACTCCGATTTGAAAGTGTCATTTTTCTCAGTGTATGATTACGTTCAGGTATTTGTAATAAAACAGTTCTTTCCTATAAAATAATTACATCATGAGTTATAAGCGATTGTTGTCTCAGAATGCCAGTTTTTTTCTTCTTTCCTGCGCTGTTGCATCCGAAAATTTGGTTCAAAACGCCAGCTTTCGTTTTCGAAAAATTCTTTGGCTTTTACTAGAAAACGGAAAAAAACAGTTCGAATATGTAGTCTCTTAACAAGAGCACCTGCCAATTTGATATGTTTGCTAACAAAAATGTGTCAGAAAGTAGACAGTTTGTGTTTGAGAACAAACAGTCTTAAGTAGTTCCATCTCCTGTAGTAGAATTTTATTTTAATATCCTTTTCTTTTAAATTTGAGGCAAACTCTTTAAAGCAAACAAAGTCAACTATGTGCTATATACCACCTCTGTATTATAAAAAATAATAAAAACAAAGGGAAATAACAATTTTTGCCGCTATGACACATTTTTGATGCATTCAGAAAAAGAATGCATCAAAAATCATGTACTGTAAAGAATAAAAAAAACTAATGTTTCTTAATCTTAGTAAAATGTAGTATTAAAGCACGAACGAAAATATAAAATAAGCTCTTCCGAGTTAACCACGATTTCTGAAAATATTTTTTATCTTTGAAACCTTAGAATTCAAAATATTTTCGGGATTTAATGAAGCATTTATAAAAAAAAAGTTTCTTTTGCCGCCTCTGAATTTCGAAAACGTTTGCGAGACGTTTTTGTGATGTATCAATCAGGTTCATAGATTTTTCGGATGGTAATAATTCTCAAGTAAACATCTTCCTGTTCATCAAATATGTTTTATAAGACAAAAGTGATAAAATAACAACATTAACATTAACATTAACATTAAAATGAATATTATTTTTTAACTCTTGCGTGTGTAAAAACAAATACGCAGCTGAAAATGTTTAGTTGAAAATAGATAGCATCCTTAAAACCGACATGTCGCGTTGAGAAAACTGAGTAATAAGAGTAGTTATTACAATGTATAAATAAATTTTTTCAAACTTGTATCAGCACAGAATGTCTCACGAAAAAATTTCAGTTTCAGATTTCTCAAGTAAATCAATGATAAATTGTAAAAAATCGGCCGGTAATTTTTCTTAATTATGGAAAAAAAATAAAAGAATAAAAAATAACTTCTTTCTGAAAAGGAAAAAAAAATAAAGTGCGAAGTCAAACCAAATAACGCGCTATTTTGTTTTTGTTGCAAAAGTTACAGATACTTGTTAATGTTACAGGTCACTGGTTAAATTTTGAGGGGAGAGCGGAGTTCGGTCGTAATATAAATATCGCGTTAATGTTAAAGGTATATAGATCTTGCACACCCTGGCGGTGGAAGGTGGAACTAATTTATATTGCCAGTGCGTGCGCCGCTCGCTTGCTATACGGTGCCGTAGGCAATGGTTACCCATTCCGGAGGATCCTTCGGAAAGAGGTTTAGAACAGAATGAGCCCCCTGTCGGTGGAAGGGAAGGGGAACTAAAAGATGTTTTAATCATTCCAGGTTCGTTTGGAAAAATCGACCAGCTAAGCGTGCGTAGCTTACTAGTATTTATGAATAATGCTTATAAGAATAAATTAATATATTAGTAATATTTTAGAATGATTAATGATATTTTTTTTTTTAAAGTCTCTAAATATCACAAGATTTTTATTAACGTTAGCTTTTGGTAATAAAAAGAGTGGATTTGTGTAATAACGGATTTCAATGGTAATTTCGCATTGGTAAATTAACTATTTTCATGTTCTACAAACATGATAAATAGATACACGTGTTAAATTAACAGAGCAAACTGAACATAATTTTATTGCTCTCGAATCTATAAATTCTGTTACGGAACTAAAAATGGCTACTTGAGAATTGATAATATCCGAAAAAATAATTTAAAACTTGTTTTGATATTGGGTTGAGCGAACTGGTTAATAGACTTTAAAAATTACTCGTTTGTTAGACTTTAAAAATGTTTCCGAAAATTACGGGCATAAAAAAAAAAAATCTTTGTTTCAGAAATGCTTTTCTTAAAGTTTGGAAATCTATTGGTTTCTGAGAATAAAGGAACGATCTTTGGAATTGTGGGTAGCTCCGCAGAGGTTATATTTTTTTTCGTAATCCTTCTTCCTATATCAAGAAGCATTTCTCTTTTAACAAGTAGAAATCCATCCTCGGGGCATTGCAAACGTCGAACTCTCAATTCCTTCGTCAAAAGAATATATCTCATATGCTCATATAAGAATTTAAACACGTTTGAAATCCCCTGAAGATGGCCAAGTGTGTTGTGCCGAAACTGTTGGGAATTCTAACATCTTTTTAAATGTTTTTATTTGTCATTTCCCATTGTACACTGTTCTTAGCATATTGTAAGTATTTTAGAGTTTCTACTTGTATATTACTTACAGTATAAAGTCCTCTCTCAAGATTTTAATTTCTCTTTTTTTTATATATATTCCATATTCCCACATATATGTAATTCGGCACTTTTCTTTATAACAGTTATGTATGTTAAATTTCAATTAGTTTGGGTAAGGTAAATATTTACAATTTTATGCACTTTATGTTATATATTGTGTGAGATTCGACTTAAAATCAATTTTATAGTAATGTAAAATTTGCTTAGAATTTTCTGCTCGCTTTCAAAATATTATCACAAAATAATATCATTGTATTTTTTACAAAACTTAATCATTTCTATTTAATTGCATAGTTATATAGCAATTTTTTCAAAAAATCTCACAAAAAAATTTCGAGTAGCTTTAAAATTTATATGAATTTACAAAAAACTTACATATTTAATACATAAAAAATCTACAGCATGTATTTTTTTAATTTAGTTTTGTCTTTTTAATTAATGTATTTTATGTTGCAATTTTGAATTTTCTAAAAAGAAATTTCTTAATTTTTTTTTTTTTTTTTTTTTTTTTTTTTTTTTTTTATTGTGCAAAAGTAATGAAATACTGAAATCCAAAATTTGTTAAAATCTTAATCAAAAGTCTATATCAATAATTTCTTAAAACATTTAGTATATATATGAAAAAAAAAATATATATATATACGTGTCTATTCATATTATATTAAAAATGACAAGAATGATCAGTTTATAATATTTAAATTTTGTTTATACTGCGCCTTCCATTTCTCGTATGAATAAATCGAATATTCTAATTTATTTAAATCATGAATAACACACATTCCCAAAGATTAAATAATTGAAATATATTTAAGGGTATTACTTTTGTCAGGAATGTCCCACTAAGATATAATTAATCATTCTTTGGATTCTGTTATTTAAAAAGAAAAGAATTTTAATTACAATAGATCGTTGAGGAGGCATCCGTAAATTCATCTTTAAATTTTAATATTTTGGTGCATTTTATAAAAACTTTCGCACACAAATAAAACAAATCCATTAAAACTCAACCAGATAAGAAAAGAATGGAAAAGAGTATTGTTATTTCCGCAGAAAAAAAAAAAAAATCTTCAATATCCATGGAACATAATTGTTACCCGCTATTCAAGTTTATTCATGAATGAAGAAAAAGAATCAGATATGTATTTTTGTCATTTTGCGATTCTTTTTGGATTTCCATTATTCTTCCAGAACTTTTTATAATTCTAAGACAAAAAGAAGCAATAATAATAATAATAATTTGCTTATTTATTTATTTGTTATTTTTTTAATTTAGCTTATCTAAATTATTTTTTCTTTCACATATTTCATTTCATTTGTTTTATATATTTTTTAAATTTTTCATTAAAAATGTGAGATAGAAATGAATTAACTTTTGCATGCATCTGTTAGTACATGTGTTTTTTTTTTTTAATTTTCTCTCTTTTGTCTTTTGACTTTACCTAAATTACTTACGTTAGAACACACAGGTTACGCTTGAAATGTTCGCTAAAATGTGTGTTGTCTATAGCTTTAATGACGTGCAGTGTTCATTGAATTTAATCTAACAAAAATATGTGAACTGCGTTGAAGACTGATTACTTTAGCTTTCATTTTAATTTTAAAATGTTTGCTTAGTGATAAAATTAAAGATAATTTTTTCCAAATTCTTTGTTATTTTACAAGTTCCATTAGAAACGCTATCTCAAGATGCTTTTCAACGAAAACTATTCCAATGTGCAATTCAATGGTGTTATTTCCTCCCTCCCCTTTTTCAACAAAGTGAAATGCTCTGATATATTCTCGAAATAATTTTTTGCTCAATATGCATGAAATTTCAAGACGTTAACACTTTCCAACATACTTGAAAAGAGTGTTTATGACTTCAGTTTGCTTGTCCGTGCTATAAAATACTCGGAATGCCCTGTAATTTTTATATACAATTGATCGTTACTATAGCACGTGTGTTTAAATGCTCTTTTACACTTGCATTTGCAGATCTTAATAGTTACGTAATGTGAGCCTAAAAACATAGATTAATTTATTAATCCAGTCATTGGATAATAAGTTGGATCCATTTAAAATATACCTCAAACTAAAAAAAAAAAAAAAAAAAAAAGATTTAATCGTGCTGGTATGTTAGACACTATTGCCTAGTTTAGCAATTATTTCCCATTATTTGCATTGATTGCACTTAGACTGTCATTCAGTAATTCGAAAATGTTTACAAGAAAGTTGAAATTATTATGAATTTTACAATTAATAAATATGTGTAGTTTGTCTTTCACAATTATAAACAATAAAGAAAATTAATGCGTTAAGCATAGATTATAAGGCACTTTCCAACACATTCCGAATACTGTATTAATAAAACTTCACCATTTAATACGATGAAAGATGATGTCTAAGTAAACAATTTGGAAAACTCATAGTTAGATTTGAAAACCCAATTTTAGCAATTATCATCCATAGTCGTATAAAGATCCGAATTCTTTTGTGCAGACCTGTATATGATCTATAGATTTGTATATATGGTACGTAGTATGCAAAAATTTAGTTCATTTAGGAAAGTCATAACGCAATTGAAAATTCCCCTTTATCAATTTCCGTGAATAAGGGAAATGCAAGCGAATTCTTTTGTGCAGTCTTACATACGATGTACAGAATTTATATACACTAAGTAATATTCAAAATATTAGTTAAATTTAAAAACGTTTAACCACAATTCAATACGCACTCTCAACTTTATTGCTCATAGGCAGTATTGTAACCGAATTATTTTGTGTGTCCCTATAAATGAACGATAAATAGTGTGCACGCCATATTCTATAGTAACATTTTGTAGTGCACCTCAGTATCAATTTCAATATATTTGAAATAATGTAATATCATTAAAATACACTGCAGATGATTTTTCCGCTGCTATAATGTAACGGCAGTCTTTTGAATGCCCCTGTAAACGAACTATAAATGCTACACACTTTATTTTCAATATTGAACATGCCATGGTAATCCTCAATAACATATATCTATTATATGGCAATCCGACTTTATTTACGCGAGTTACAGTATGGCCGGACAAACCGAATTCAAAAACACTTTTCAACTATGTAGAAAAGTGTTAAAACGATATACTGTTTCTATGAATCTGTAAAAATGTATGTCACACAACCTATACTTAAAAATTATATATATTATATAAATATAATGCGAATACTTGGTTCTAGTTTTAAATGTCACAAATATAGCAAATTGAAACCAATAACATACTTTGAGGGTAGTATCATTATCGTATTAACCACAGTACCTTAAACTTAAAAGAAATTAATGTAACGTAATTAACGTTTTTAGAAAAGATATTATTTTTAACTACTCTCAGATACCTCTTAATCATATTTAACAACAAATTGTTTTCCCTTGCAGTTTTATGTTCTTTTATAAATGTACAATTTTGATTACACGTGTGGCACCGACAGTTATTTTTACTTTATTAAATAGCAACAAAATGGCGCTCCTCATTACCTAGTACCAGAGATGTTTTCTGGCTGAGATTTTTTTTTCTTTAAATTTGCATTGATTGTACAAATTAAAGAAATAAATGATAATAGGGAGAAACGATATTTTCTAAAAGGTACTTACTTGAATCGTTAAACTGTAAGAGGAAAAAAAAAAAAAAATACTCATCTTGTGTAATCTTTATGTTATTTTAAGTTGAAATTCGTGTTTCGGTTAAAATGTTATGTGTAATCGCGAAAACAGAGCTTGGATTTATTTTGCCATTATTTTAGCTTGATAAGTATTTATCTTAATTAATAGATCCAATTCAAACAAAAGAGAACTTCAATTAAATCGAAAAACATTCTATTGCGCGATCTTTTGTGTTTAAAAAAATTAATGCATTCTTAAGTGAAATTAATTAAATTATGTTTTAGATTTCGGTATCGTTAAGGAATAATTTTCATTGCTTAACTATTAACTCTTGATAGGAAATCAAATATTTTACATACAATCGTACATGCTATATATACGGTTTATTATTATTATTATTATTATTTATTTAATGTTGCTATTGGGTCGAAATTTTAAGAAATAGCTATATTTATTTGATGACAGACATTTCTTAAAAATGAATGAATAAATATAAATGACATAAATCTTAGTATATATTTTGACATAGCTATTTGGGGTAATAATTTCATTGCATTTGGTCAGTTATTTCTGTTTCAATGGTTAATTTTTGCAATAAGTTTATATATATATATATATATATATATATATATATATATATATATATATATATATAAAATAAAGCTTCACCACCTGAATAAAAGAATATTTAAATAAATACGCAGTACATTTAAAAAACGCAACAGAAAGTGTTTATTGGCATCTTAAACAAAGTTCATTGACAATATATATATGAAATATTCTTTCAACTCATAACTACACTGTAAAAAATGACCAATGTTTCTGATTTTATGAAAATATGCTATAATTACAAACGAAAATATAATATAATCATCTGAGTTATCCAAAATTTCAAATAGCATGTTACATTGTCTTTTGAATACCCAGAAACGAATACATTTTCAAAATTTAAAGAATAATTTATAAAAACAAATTATTTTTAGCTGCCCGAATTTTTCAGAAACGTTTCCGAAGGGTTTTTATAGTGTATTAATGAGTGTCCTCAGCCTGGAATACCTGTTTTTCGAATGTTATCCATTCTCAAGTAAACATTTTCATGCTCAAAAAAAATGTTTAACATGCAAAATTAACAGCGTTAGCAGTAACATTAAAATTAAGATTATTTCTTTACTCTTTCATGTATAAATTAACTTATGCGGCTGAAAACGTGTACTTGAGAATGGATAACATTCGAAAAGCTGGTATTCCAGCCTGAGGACCCTCATTAATACACTATAAAAACCCTTCGGAAACGTTTCTGAAAAATTCGGGCAGCTAAAAATAATTTGTTTTTATAAATTATTCTTTAAATTTTGAAAATGTATTCGTTTCTGGGGATTCAAAAGACAATGTAATATGCTATTTGAAATTTCGAATAACTCAGAAGATTATATTATATTTTCGTTCGTGGTTATAGCATATTTTCATAAAATAAGAAACATTGGTCATTTTTTACAGTGTATAATCAAATTATTTTAAGTTATAAATGCATAGTCATTTTCTTTAGATATTTAAACCGAATTTCCCCCAGTTGCCAAGAGATGTCGCTGGCAGCAAATAGTTTCTCTTTTAAAAAGTTACAGAATGAAAAATCATTAGTTTGATCGAAATCCGATTTCGTATTTGAATATATAATATATGATCGTTAGTGGTTTCAGAATTGCTGTAATGATCGTGTCTTCTTTTAGAATTGCACTTTCATTAGACAAGAATTTCTTGCTAAGCTTTGAATTGTAAAATTTTTGTAAAGTGCAGCAAATAATGTGTTTCGTTCTATTTACAAGAATACATTTAATAGAAAAAAAATTACATCAAAATGTGTATTATTTTATTTTTTAAAATAAGAAAACGATAAAGTAAAGTAAAGTAAAAAAAAAAAATAAATAAAATAAAAAAAAAATAAATAAAAATAAAACTGAATCTCACATTTTCAATTTTATTGTGAATTTTATAAAAACATATTACTTCTAATATAATAGAAATTGCGAAGGGATTTGACAATTTGCTAAAAAATGTAGCAAATATTAAAAAAATCGCGAACTTTATTTAATTGAAACAAGGAATTTTGGATACTTTCATGTTATAGTGGCCACCAAAAATGAATCGTCAAGCGACCAAGCTTCATCGCCAAATTATAAAGCAGATATAACTTATTTTTTAAGCGTTTTTTTTTTCTTTTTTCATTGTGTCGCCAACCGACGACAAATCGCAAAAAAAAAAGGTTTTTTTTTAATTATGATTTTTATATTTTTAGCCACACACAGGGTGGCTTATTCTTTCAATCTCTATCATTTTTCATGTTTATGAAAAGTCACAGCAATCCATCGCTGCCACAGATTAATCTCGGAAAATGAAACGTTTGAAGTTACTTAAAAAATTAATAACTCGAAAAGTATTTGTCACAAAATTGTTTTACAAACTGCGTTAGAATAGTAAAAAAATTGTATTTTTCTTGATATAAATTTCAAATCTAATGATTATGTCGTTTTTCAAATATTAGATTTAAAAAATTACAAAACTTCACAATGGAGTGCCGTAGCGAAACTTTTACGCGTAAAAAGATAATGATAAAGGCATTGAGGCTCGACGTATATCGTGTATACTGGCCATAGCATGAGTAACGAATTATAGTAAACTTATTATTCTGTTAAAATATAAAAGTGAATTATGTATATACATTTTTAAAAAATAAAGAAAAACATTTTATCACAAACATCAACAAATTTTTTTCTTCTATTTATTCCCTTATTCCAAAGATATCGTTTTATCGTCTGCTGCCATAGCAACATGAATTAAATTTCATTAAAAAAAAATTGCTCAGTGGTAGAAAAATATTTTTCTAAATCGAATGGTTATTGAACAACTCAACACTTTAACAGGGGAATTTTTATTTGTTATTTAGATATTTTAAAATTGTTTGTTGTCATTGCATTTTTATTCTGAGTTACAGCTAGTTTATTTATTTTTTAAATAAAAGCCGTGTGTGGCAATCTATATTCGGCCTTATAGCAGAATTTTCCCCTCTTGTTATTATTATTTTTTTATTTTTTAATTTTTTTTTACGTATGCTGTATCGAAGTTCTGCAGGATTTTTTTATATATATAGAAACATATATATCCTCACGACAAGAATATTCTGAAATTTTAATTTTTTCCGAGTATGCGTTTATAGAGACCTAACTTGTTAGTGTCGGAAAAATAGGATCCAAGGCTTTCATAAAAAATGGTAGAAGAAAAATATTCATAGCTATCCATTAGAGTGGAGATTTCCAATGGCAATTGCAGACAGTTAAATTAATGGAAGGGATTGACGGTAGATTTTCGCGTTTAACGTAGTTAACGCCTTCAAGTCTCTGGGGTACAATTTAGGAAGATAGCTTTTTTTTTTTTTTTTTTTTTTCCTTTTCTGTATTTTATTCCCCTCTCAAATGTTTTAGACAGGATTTTAGAGAATTTCTTCAGCATGAAAAAAAATGATATTTTAATGGTGTTACAATCCCACTAATTGTTGTTCTATTCGCAATTCAATACTGGTATATTTTACCATCGAAGTAATTGAATACGTATTTTCAAGCAGGCAATTATGTTAAGACGTTCGGTTTCAACCATTTTTTCCCTTTTCTTTTTTTCAGGTTCTTTAAAGATGTATATACATTTTTTTACTTTTTATTGGGATGAGATTTTTATTAACCTTCTAATTATTGACTTATTAAAAAGCTTATTATAGGACAAAAGATGACATATAAAATAAATCTTACTTCGACATATTTTGTAATAATCTAGCAGTTTGTTTTTTATACAATGCTATAGTATTTAAAGACACCCGGTATCTTCCATTTTACGAAAAATGACGTAAATGTCAATTTTACAATTTTTTGCTTATTCTTTTATGCACGGACGGTACTTTTAAGTTACATTAAGATCAACGTGTTATAAAATGCATTTAATACATATATTGTCAGTAATGCAAGTTAGCATGAGTTCTAGACAATTTACTTTAAAGTACCATTAAAAGAAACTTGTTATGAAATTCATTTAATACATCTATTTTCAGTAATGCAAGTTAGCATGGGTTCTAGACAATTTACTTTAAAGTACCATTAAAAGAAACTTGTTATGAAATTCATTTAATACATCTATTTTCAGTAATCCAAGTTAGCATGGGTTCTAGACAAGTCACTTTAAAGTACCATTAAAAGAAACTTGTTATGAAATTCATTTAATACATCTATTGTCAGTAATGCATGTTAGCATGGGTTCTAAACAATTAACTTTAAAGTAACATTAAAAGAAACTTGTTATGAAATTCATTTAATACATCTATTGTCAGTAATGCAAGTTAGCATGAGTTCTAAACAATTTACATTAAAGTAATATTAAAAGAAACTTGTTATGAAATTCATTTAATACATCTATTGTCAGTAATGTAAGTTAGCATGAGTTTTATGAACACTTCACTTTATCACCTTCCAAAAGCATTATTCGTTGTACAAAGGAAAAATATTTTTAAATGGATATATATTTTTTCCAACTGTAACAGCTCAGCTTTTTGTATATGTTGAAAGGCATTAAGTCGAAAGTTTCAGTCCTGAAAAATATCTATGTTTATATGTAAAGCCGTTACATTTGTACATTTCCTAATTTTATAAAATGTTAAACACAATATCAGGAAGAAATGATTTGGGTAAAGTTGCAAATAATCTAAAAAAGCCCTGTAAATTCTGATTTAGTTAATTACATTTTAACAAATGAAAATTTTCTAAAATTTTCAAATATTCAGAAAAAAATGTTTTGGAAGGCGAAAATTTCATTAGTTTATAATTTGGTAGATATAGGGTTAAAATAAATTCAGATATCCGTAGCATATTATCATGAAGTGCTGTAAATATTCTATAATTTAAAAATATTAGGGGATCCAAACTCGGGCTTCCCGCGTTGTAGAACGCAGGTAAAAACCATTTTTTCTTAAAATTGTGATAGATTTTTTACATTTAATGTATTTTTTTTAGATTGCCGACTGACAACTCCAAAATACATTTTTATATGAAAAATATCAACTATGCATTCAAATAAAGTTTTGAAATTTAGTAAAAGCGATACCTTCGTATAAGCCGCATATCAGGAGTTTAAAAGACGAAGAAATCGCTTAAGGGGGCTCAGGGCTTGATAGATACCAAAAAACATGTAAACAGAGTTCTCGATTCGAGTCCATATAAAAGCAAAAGTATTCAATGTAACTAATTTAAACTTTCTGATATTTTTAAGGTATGTTTGTAGTCTTATAAAATTGAAAAATGAAGTACTTCAATGTAATAAAATTAAAAATATAGCAAAATTTAGATAACACAAGTTTCGAAAAAAAAAATTAGGTGTCATATCACTACCCGTAAGATATCTTAACGTTGAATTGACCTAACAACCTAATTTTTGCTTTAAAATGATCAAGAAACTTTACTCTATAGAATGAATTAATATATTTTAGATAGTTTAATATTTTGAGTATTTTTTATGAAAAAAAAGTTGTATTTTTTTAAAGTTTTTAAAATTTTAAAATTTGAAAGTTTTTTTAATAATGTTTCCTTTGAGTGGTGGTTATATCCTTAATTCATTCTATAGAGTAAAGTTTCTTGATCATTTTAAAGCAAAAATTAGGTTGTTAAGTCAATTCAACATTAAGATATCTTACGGATAGTGATGTGACACCTAATTTTTTTTTCGAAAATTGTGTTATATAAATTTTGCTATATTTTAAATTTTATTACATTGAAGTACTTCATTTTATAATATTATAAGACTACAAACATACCTTAAAAATATCAGAAAGTTTAAATTAGTTACATTGAATACTTTTGCTTTTATATGGACTCAAAGCGAGAGCTCTGTTTACATGTTTTTCTGTATCTATCAAGCCCTGAGCCCCCTTAAAGATTTCGCTACTTACAGTAGACTTTTTGATTCTGTTAATTTCAGTTTTATCAAATCTTTTAATGTCCCTGAGGATGGCTCTAAAGTTTTAGCCGAAACTGTTGGAAGAATATGACTTTTTAATAAGTTTTAACGTTTACATTTTACACTGCTTTTGGTTAAGTACAAGTAAAATTGCGTACTGTTTATATTTTTAATTTGCATATAAACAAGATATCAACAATTTTCAATTATTTCAAATCAAATGCACAAGACTGAACGATCTCTTAACGAATAAAACAAATGGGAGAAAAAAAAATCTTTGACATCACCATAATCACAACTTCCAGCATTCCCTACTCCTTTGTCGTAACATTTAATAACACTAAAACGTGCTTCTTAAATGAAATGAACAACTCCAGACTAGTTCGCGCTAATCTTTTATTCACCAAAGGTCGCTACATCGGCTTTTGAACGCCCGGCACGTTCGCCTGAACACTTTCTCCAATCAAACAACAGCGATTCTCTGCCCTATTCCTCCCTTGACATTACGAACACAGCCGCCCTCGCCCGCCCCAGCCGACAATTACGCCCGGATTGTTACTTTTAATCTCGCCTGTACCAGCAGAACGGACAGAAGTTTAATTGACCGCGAAAATACTCCTCAGGAATTGTGGAATGCAGAAGTGAAAGAAAGTTCTACATCTGCCACGTAATGGGCCAACAATGCTCCAACAATGCTTAACATGTTTATTAGTTATGTGTGAGGGAAAAAGCAGAATGTTAAGAAGGCGCGGAGCCTATATAACATGCGTGCCCTTTTAACATCCAGTAAGTTGACAGGTGGCGCTCGCTTAGATGTTAGGCTCCAAAGCGTTTTCATGAATTAAGGTATTTAGTGTTTGGCTTGAATTTAATTTGTGCCTGCAACAATATTCTTATCTCAGTTGAAATTTTTTATAATATATGAAACAGTAATACTGAAAAAATAATCTGGATAATAACTGAAAAAAAAAAAAAAATCTACATACATAGAGTATTAAAGCAAAAATAACCGCGCGTAAAATGTAGTTCTAAGTGGAAAAAAAATAATTTCCTAAGTTATAGATTCTTTAGTTATGAAAATATGTATAGGGTGAGCATAAAATCTTTCGTTGATTACAAAACTTTATTGCGCAGCATAGGCTATTATATACTAAGACATATTTTTATTTCTGTAAATTGTAAATATAGTAACTAAGTTTGTATAAAGACATCTTAATGGTTTCAATGAATCAACGGGCATTATCTTCAACGATTATTTCGTGTTAATTTTTTGTAATCAGAGAAATATTTTGTACTGACCCAGTATCAGTGTTGAATTCAGACAGTTTTCTCCGGGAGGGATTTCTGTGGCTCCGGGGGCGGACATTATAGAGTTCCGGGGGGAATTCCCCTTTTTTACCATTGAAAACATAAAATCTCAAAGCTCCGGGGGTGAATGTCCCCCCCCCCCCCGGGCCACCCCCTGAATTCAACACTGCCTATATTTTTAGACGTGATTTGGCTTACGATACAGAAACAAGAGGTGATATCGTGAGACAAGATAACATAAACTTTTATTAATATAATAAAAAAATAATACTTTTTAATGTTTCTGGGGACATGAAATTCAAACACACCAAATTAAAAGTTGAAAAATACTAATAATATTTATTTTTTTTGTTATCGACTAACATTTTTAAGGAAAAACATGTACGACTGTTTTACGGAGTATCTTTTACTTCACTAACAAAAAATAAATAATAATTACTTGCTTTTTTATATATAACTCGTCAGCATTATTAATAAGAATAAGCAAGCAAGTGTTATGCTTCTCCTGTAATTTTGTACAGAAGGCTCTGAGAGGATGATTTAATCGAGTGAAGGTAAGTTCCAAAGCATTTGTGGAATATGGGAACGAAAGAAGGTTATAGATCAAAAGTGTAATGGACCAAGCGAGCTTAACAAGTTTATAAGTTATATGCGGGAACGAGGTGGTACGTTAAGAAGACAGAATCAGTATATCATAGGTACGTGGAGTGCTTACTAGTTGATTTTCTTAGGACTTGAGTTATTATGCTGAGGTAATTGCTGCTACGCATGTAGTAACATTCTCAATTTAATGTTCAAGTATTTGTCAGTTTTATGGGCGGGAAATTAGTGGTTTATATCAGGTGTATTATGCTCTGCAATATCTCAAATGAATCATCATCAGGGATGATATTAATTTCACTGGGTCATTTCTGCTTTGAGGCGATTTTATTTTGTTTCATCCTGGATTCGGGATAATCTAAATTAAGTTCTGAGCAGTTTTAATACATAATGAAAATATTTATTAATATAATATTGGTTGTTCGTACACTGTTAAAAATTTTCAGCAAACTGTCCAGTCATTTGACCGGTTTTGTAGAAAACGTTATTAGTTTAACTCTATTCTGACCACAATATGGACAATAATATGCTCAGAATAATGTTAAATTACGGTTGTATAACCGTTTTCAATAAAAACGGTCAAATGACTGGACTTTTTACTGTAAAATTTTAAAACTGTAATAAAATGATTTTTTCTGTGGTTTTTAATTGAAATTAGCTGTTCAATTGCATTAAAAAAAAGTTTGTTAAATTAATTGCATTTCCTATACAAAATAAGGCATGTCTTTTCCTGTAGAAAATCACTCCAAAAATCGAATTTGCTTATTGATCTTGACTATCAGCTTTTAAAAAGGGCCTCCGCATTTTAATTGATATATTAAATAAATTTACTGGTTTCAAATATCATGCATATATGTGTTCCCTATTTTATAAAGCCAAAGCAAATTAAATATAAAACTCGTAAAATAGAAAATAGTTAAATAAGCTAAAGTTAAATAATAAATAGCTAAGTTAAATAAAATAAGCATGCCAAATTTTCTATAATGTCATGTTAGTTTATAAAGCCGTTAATCGTAAAAAGTGAAAGATAAGAAATATGAAATCAATTATTTGACTTTTAAGTGAAATTATAACAGTAAATTAATAATAATAATAATAATATTAATGACTGAAATATCGTTCTATTTCTTAGAAATAATACCTATTTAAATAAAAATCCTTATCTCAGATAAATAATCCAAGCATGTCATATTTCCTATAGAATGTCATGTTAATTTATAAAGCCATTAATAATAATAATAAAAAAAAGAGATTAAAAATTATTAAATCAATCATTTGTCTTTTTGTCATTATTCATCCTAAAAAAAATCATTTCTCCTCACTCACACTTCTTCCATTCCGGGGATTTATTAATGGAAGAACATTCTTGCTGTAATTGAAGCTAGGACTTGAACTTTCACTTATTTTGAACTTTTATTATTATTATTATTTTCAGAAGAAGCTTAGATAATAAATAAAACGTGATGTTCTTAGCGTACTTTTCATTAATTTCGTTGTTCAAGCATAAGTTGTTAAAACTTTGAGCAAAAAGTTTAAGTGGCATCACTTTTTCTTAAGGAACAAAGGGTCTTAACAACATGGTTTTGTTTGTTTTTATAGAAAAAAATGAATGATAAGTACATAATCTGACCTGCAGCGTGTAAAGTTCTATATTAAGTCGATTATTGTTTTTCTAAGTGCTTATGTTTACTTTCATATAAAAATAATGGTAAGTTCTTGTTGGCATTTTTTTTTTAAAAAAACGTGTCTGGGATTTAAAGAGAAGCTTATTTAGATTTTATTGAGTTTTATTAAACATATTTAAATATGAACATCTACCATAAAATTTAATTCAAAAAAAGCCATATAAATAGTGTTTGTAAAAAAGGATTTTCACAAATTAATACCTAGATTTATATATTTTTTATTCTAAACATTTTATTATTTTTATGTTGATGCATAACTCCGTGGATGTTATTGCTGGTACTAAAATATCATTTTATGTATGTTTAAATGTGTATGCATGAGTATTAATGTATGTTACAAGTTGAAGATTTACCAACTGAGGGGAAAATGTCCAGACCGGGAATCGAACACAGAACATTTGGCTTAACTTGCAGTTGCTCTTTCAATTGAGCTATCTGGGGAGACAACCGGCCGACACAATTCACTCAGACAACTTTTCGGCAATAGCATCTGGTCTGGCATGTAGATAGCTCAGCATGGTAAACCGTTGTTCCTGGTAGCTGAATTTGAAAAACATTGACAATTTAAGCCAAATGTTCTGTGTTCGATTCCCGGTCTCGACCCTTTTCACTCAGTGTTCACTTCTACTTGTAATATAACTTACTGATCTAACTTTACTGATCTACCACTGCAAAACGAACCATTTGCCAACAACGGCCCAACAGTGGTCCAGCAGTAAGCTGCTATAGTTTTATCTTTATGCCGCCATTTGTGTAATTATGGGCGGCTCGAGTCCACTGACTCTAGTCTTTAACCCCTTTTTAATACCTCAATAAAGATGACCGGAAGCATCTATGCTCTACAGTCATGGTTTCACCCACTGTAAAATATTGCTGCAGTAAAATTAGTGCAGCAGAGATTCCAGACAATGTCCATAAGAAAACGGGTTTTGTCCCTAGATAAACGAGCTTTGTTTTACATAAACGGTTTTTGCCCTTAAAACCATGAAATTTACGGAAATTGACCGTTTACCATGAAAAGGGGCATTTCCCGTAAAATTACGGCAGCAATTCACGGCGAATGCTCGTGAATTTACATTTTTTTTACAGTGTTCCTCTGAGCAGTCTCTCTCAATCCTGCTCAGACACACTCCAAATCAGAGAGGTCTCTGTACTTACCATTTTCCATCGCAAAAATTCCCAACCCTACCATTTCCCAAGGATTTTCATAAACTGCCAACGATGGGCCAACAATATGTGCTACTTAGGTTGTCAATTATGAACAAAGACGATTTAGAAAGGAATTATGTAGAGATCTGCTGAAAATAAACGATATTTCTTATTTAAAAAAATAATTAGCAATATACATAAGAATTGTTATTATGACACTTTGCATCAATATGTTTATGAATATTTAAACACGTAATCTGCTTATAATTAGATAATAATTGAAAGAAAAAAATGAAATTTAGAATGACTGCGAGGTTTTTTTTTATATTATTATTAGATGTCTTCGTACAGAGCGTGTTACCATCCACAAACACCTGTGTTTATGCTTGTTGCTGGCTGAAGCTGCGCTTATCGGTGGTTTAGAACAAACTGAAGAACCTAAAGCCTGTTCAGTACTCGCAGGATTTCTTCATTACTTGTTACTGGCTGCATTTGCTTGGGCGTTTCTTGACAGTTTTCATCTCTACATATTGCTTGGAGAGACTGACATTCAGCCTGATCGGTGGAGAGTAAAATGGTATTCCTGTGTTGCATACGGAGTTCCAGCGATTGTGGTGGCTGTTTCTGCTTTAATTGATCCTGCTAGCTACGGAACAGAAAACTACTGTTGGTTACGAGTGGACAATTATTATGTTTTCAGTTTCGGTGGTCCAGCTATTGCCTGTGCTGTGGTAAGTACTATTTAAGTTTCAATGATAAACTGTGGTTAAGAATCTAAAGTATAAAATATTTATTAGGAATATAAATCTAATTTATAACCCATATGAACAAAAAGTAGGTGTTACAAAAATTCAGTATCTTATACTGAATAGATTAATAAATAAAGAATTCTGATTAAGTCTCTTAAATATGTTTACAAAGGATGTATACTGATCCTATTTCAGAATATACTTGTGTTCAAAACTTAAACGCTAAACGAAAGTATTGAAATATTCGGCAAATGGAAAAACGTACAGCCATAAAAAATTATAAATAGTTTGTATCATATTAAAGCATTAATACTGATATTTTCCTTTTAAAATGATATTTATCATTGATCTCAAGATCCTTTGTAGTCCTCACAATTGAATTGATTTGTGAAGTGATTCTCATCGGATTGAGTTTGGAAATCATTTTGAATTTGATTTTCCTGTCATTAACATCATCAAAAGAAATGGTGGTTTGGTGTTTTATGTTTGGAATTACGTCAGTGACCCCATTGGTCTTCTAATTTTTCTATATGTTAGTGTCTTGCCATGCTATAGTAGATGGCATTTTATTTTATATGTTCTAAAGTTTTTTATGACCCAATGGCTTCTTATTCTAATTTTACGGGTTGTAATGAAAAAGTTTAATTTCTGTAAAAACTGTTTCGGTAACCGTTGACATCATCCGACATGAATTACTTTGAACACATAAAAAATTTCTTTGGAACTTTTCCTGTTGATCCTTTTTTAACCAGATTCTCATTGGCATTGGCTTTTAAAACAAAAACACATGATTATGTCTGCTTCATGAATAAAAAGAGATATCCCAAACCCGACATAGATGACCATTTTCTTTCCCAAAAATCGCCGTTTTCACGAATGAGTTTTCTTAAAAGATATCGCAATTTTTTTTTTTATTAAGCGACATTAACAAATGAAAATTTTTAGAGTAAAATATTACGTTATTGTGCATAATTATTTATAAATCATTAACTTTTTTCTTTCGTTTATCAAAGTCTCTTTCAAATTTATCATAATTTCATAAATTTTCAATTACTCGTAAAACTTTACGTTTTCCTGTATTTTCATTTTACTATTTTACTTTTGAGACTGAGTGTAAAGGATTTTAACTACCTTTTACAAGTTTTGTCATGCATAAGTTATATACACTTCGATTACACCGGGGAACAGTGATTTTGCGGCACGGGCTTGAACAACATATTTCGAGTAATTTTGGTCTTCTGAATAAGAAAACAATAGTAAAATTTCTGGATTGGCTCTCATTTTTAAAATAAAGCCAACAACCGATAATAGCACAAGTTAAAAAATAAAAGTAACATTAAATATGTAAAGACTTATTTATTATTATTATTATTATTATTATTATTACATATTGTGTAACATATTATTTTGATTGCGATAGGTATTGCAAACACAAATATAGATTTATCATTACTATTAAAACCATTTCCTGTATGACTTTCTAGATTGTTTCTCTTCAAGACAATCTCCTTGTAAGGTCCAACAGTAGTCAACCCTAATGTGGCGATATCAACGTCCTTGGTATATTTGATCCAGTATTCTGCTTTCTTGGTGGAACGAATCAACCTGATCTTAGCTATAATTACCAAAGTTTTCAGGAAATCTGTCTGTTCAAAAAACGCACCTTAACGCACCTTAAAAAAAGAATTATTGCAGGAATTAGAGCCATTCCAACTAACTAATTTATATTCCATAATTACAAATTTTGTATGTATCAAGTTCACAAAAGAGATGTAATGCCGCTAAAGTTGCAAAGACTAGAAAAAACCCGGTTTAAACTTGGGAATAAACCGGGTTTTTTACGAATAAACTTGTTTTTTTTTTTTTTTTTAAATAAACCAGGTCTTTTGGTAATAAACCTGGCGATAAACCTGGTTTATTGGAAATAGACCTGGGAATAAACCGTTTTTTTTTTTTTTTTTAATTCTAAATGCCGTAGAAAAAAGAAAAATGTTTTCGTTTCTCTGTGTAATAAACAGCCATTTCTCGGTACTAGGAATTGATTTGTAGAACTATGATATGTGAGGATTCTCACATATGACTCTTTCCATGCTTGAAAGTGCAATGTTGTAAAATTTTAAATTTGATTTACTTATATTTCTAGGCATCGATACTGTTCCTGTGTATGACTGTTGGACGCATCTGCGCTCAACGCAACAGCACCATTCCAATCAAAAGTAAAGATCAAACAAAACTGTCCACTGTTAAGTAAGTGACTTTCATTTATTTCATGTGCATAATGTACAGGGTATCACAAAAATCTTTGACACATTTTAAAATTCAATAAAAGATCAAGCAATTGGCGTACGAGAGTGTGCGGTTTAGACGAAAATTCTTCTTTGGATCTGAAATTTTGTTTAAGCAAATAAAAAAATTAGTTCCAAAAATTTCTCATAGATTGCACCGCTTCTGGAAAGTTATCGAATAGGTAGAATGCCATAATGAAGAGATGAAAGTTTTTCTCAACTAGGTCAATCATATTGACCTAGTTGAAAAAAACTTTCCTCTGTTCATTATGACATAATTACATGGTATACAAGAGTTTCCAAGTTGTACCACATTCATCATGTAATATGCTATAGTTATTGCTCGGGTGAATAAAATTAGTGCTGCAGTTCGCAGCCATGTTCAACGAATAAGAGTGAATTATGCCATCCAGGGCGGTTTATCGTTGAGATAGCTCAGTAGGAAGAGCGTTGGCACGGCAAGCCAACCCAAGCTCAAAGTACCAAGGTTCGAGTCCTGGTCCCGGCATTTTTCGCTCTGTTGGAATAAATCTCAACTATGATACTCCAAGCTTTGGATATAGGTAGAATGCCTTTATACATAACAGTGGCGAAATGCGCACAATTCGTATGTACAGATTTTGTCCAAACTATGGCAACCCACATTCGAGAACTCAACAATACTCGCCCTTCCGAGTTCGATTAGATGAGTGAGGATGGATAGACGAGTATTGTTAACTTCTGGAATGTGGGTTGCCATAGTTTGGACAAAAACTGTGCATACGCATGTTCGTCTTTCGCCATTGTTATGTATAAAGGCTACCTATTCGATAACTTTTCAGAAACAGCGCTATCTATGAGAAATTTTTGGAACTGATTTTTTTATTTGCTTAAACAAAATTTCAGATCATAAGAAGCATTTTCGTCCAAATCACACTCTCGTACGCGAATTGCTTGATCTTTTATTGAATTTCAAAATGTGTCAAGGACTTTTGGGACACCCTGAATAATTTTTTACTTGAAACGAGAACTCACATTGTAGCTTGGATATTTCTGTGATCAAAATCATTTTCAGAAAATTATATCATGCTTTCTAAATTAAATATTATAGAATTTTGAATTGCATGAATTACAATTTACAATTTTAATTATATGGATAAATAAATAAATACATAATTTTTTTTTCTCATGTATAATTAATTATACTTGAAGAAAATTATTTTTCGTATTCCATAAATGACCTTATGCGGAAAGTATATATAATTTAAAATATCAAAAATGAATCTCAGTTGTTGACTGAAAAGAATTGTGCTTGGATCGATACCCACACAATAAATTAAAAAAAAAAATGTTTCAATCATTTTTTATGAATTTTAAAGAAAGATAAAGAATTCAACATACAAGTTGTTATTTAAAATGATTTAGAACAGCTGTATTTTTTTTTAATATATATAAAAGTTTGAGTACGTTTTACAAATAACACAACTCATTTCCATGTAATATATTTAGATATGTCAAAGTTTCTACCAAAGTTTTTTTTTCCTCCATTATACTCCAGATTTTTCCTGTACAAAGAAAGTATTCAATCATTTTAAATAATCACACAATATACAAACAAATCTCCCTCTCTTTAAGCATATATTCAAACAAAACATTCCGTCGTAATCAATGTGAACGGCATAGCTAATGTTGACATCTTATTTCGTGGTATAACATATTGATAGGAGGAGGAGGAATGGTTGAACTAAATCTGTCTCCATCCCTACCAGATTTATATCCCCCTCTTTTTTCATTTCATTTTTTTTTCTTTTCCATCTTTTTTTATCATATCTTATATTTTGAAGTTTGTAATAGTCTTTCAATGCACGCGAATCTGCAATTACTTCTGGAAATGAAAAAATAATCTTTTTCCTTTATTTGGTTTATTCATTCTCAAATAAAAAAAAGATTTTTTTTTTCGTTAAAAATTTTGAAGGAAGAAAAACGAAGCAGAAATAGGGACTGTCATCAACGCACTTTTCTTGTTTTTTTATATTTATTTAAAATTGAGTGCGAGGAAGAGTGACATCAGAATCGATGCATGTATTCATTTATCATCTGGTTTTAATAGCAAGTTTTGTGTTTCTTACCCCGTTATTTTAGGAAAAGGGATTTTAAAATACCTGCTTCTGGGAGAAAACATTTAAATGTTTTATTTTGAAATTGTGGTAGGATTTAACACGCATTATATTAATGTACATTTTAAAGGAATAAAAGAAATGTGGAAAAACTTTTTTAGTAGCTAGGAGATTAAAAGGAAATTTGTAATAACTGAACTTTTCTGAATTACGACGGCGTAAAGATAGCAGTTCCTCATAGATATTCATACAGGCAGTTTCTTGTATGTTTTCAGATTTGGTTCATGTTTTCATTAAAAAAAAAAAAAAAAAATCAAAGGCAGGATACTAATTTAAACTACGGTATTAAAAAGAAACAAAATGTGAAAGGTTTAATTGATATTTCTAAATTACATGTTGTTTATGATGTCACATATGATGTTTTATTTATTTATTTCTATTAAAAATAAGAAACGCCTTTTCAAAATTGAGGGAACCTTCGAAGAATATATAAAGTTCACTGATTAACGAAAAAAAAAAATCAAGGGGTCTCATGAAGTGAAGGGGTAAAATGTTTTTCGAATTAAGTTATTTTTGAAAAATTATCGCGAATACAGTGAAAGTTTCATACCGCTATATGCCGAATTCATTCATGTTTTTAACTATTGGACCGGACGTTCTTTGCAAGATGACATTTAGCGACTTCCATGACCCCTACTTTCACCTGACTTGACCTCATGTGATTATTTCTTATAATGTTACATCACAGATCAGGTGTTCGTGCCCCCTATGACAGGTGATTTAATAGAAATGTGGGGAAGAATCACATGTGCGTTCGCGTCAATATTGACAAAATTTCTTGCACGTTTGATATATTGAGAGTTATTTCGTAAAAAATATATAATATGATGAGATTTTAAATGTAAAAAAAGGCTGGCAGAAAGAGTTTTTGAAAATTCACTAGCATTAAACGTGAAATGTTGGGAAGAGCATTGCTAGAACTTGATTTTAGAATCGAAGTATGTCATGTCGCTAAGGGAGCACCAAACACACGTAAAGCACAAGAAGTGATTCTTTATATATGTGGTATGAAATTTTCTGCCTGTATTTTTAATAGTTTTTTAAGAATAACCTTTTCAAACCACGAAAGGAATTATGTTACAACCTTTATAAATAATGCAATAAATTAAATAGGACATACAACTCAACTACAGTCAGTAGTGGCTCGTCAGGGGGTGCTGCAACACGTTACTGCCAGCAGGGCCTGATTACCCAAAAGGCACATAAAGCACGTACTTCCCCTATAAAATTTAACAGGGCCCCAAATGACTGTAAAATGGGGACACTAATTTCCATTTTTAATTTTTTGCATTGAATTTTTAATTTGTAAAGCAAATTAACAAATAGACAAATTAGAAAAATTAGACAAATTAAAAATTGCAAATTAAAAATAGCAAATTTGCGATTTTTAATTTGTTTTGCCTAATGCAGTATAGGACTATTAGATACTTGAGAAAATTTATCTAACGGGAAAATCTTAATGTGATTAACCGGCTGTTAACCAATCATGGTATCCTGATGTGCTGATTAGAAACAACCATGGTAACTGAACATACAAAAACTATATATACTATAAATATACTCCATTTAAAATAAATACAGGGAACATAAAAAAGACTGTTTAATGAAATGTGTGAATTTGGCTAAGTTACTCTCGCGAATAATGCTTTTAGCTTGTATCATTGCTGAGTTTCCATGTTTGAAGAATTTAGAAAACTTTTACCGAATGAAAGGGGGCCCCCTAAAATTATACTGTGCTTCCCCCAGTTTCAGAGGTTTATCGGGCCCTGACTTCCAGTATTTTCGTACGCTAAATTTCGCATTATTTAATCGTATAAAATCTTACGATTAACTAAGACGTATATTAGTATACGAAAATATTGGTAGTAAACTGATGCAGCACCCCCTGACTAGCCGCTACTGACTATACTTGCTTGAATTTTTCGCTTTCTTTTCCCTTTAAAAGTAAATTTCAAAAATCTATCATTGTTTTTTACTATACATCTGAAACCGTCCACATACGCACATTTATTTTGGATGTAAGGATCCAAAAGTCTATTTTCTTTTAAATTTAAGAAAAAAAAAATAGTAAAAAATTTTTACAACGAATTGTTTGAGTTTTTTTGTTTCCATTAACATTAAGAATACCAGGATACCAATTCCTCTTGCAGCTGGCATTAGCAAATTGCTCCATTTTCTCACTCTTTACCGATAGTTTTCTTGCTACACAATACTCTGAAAGGATCATCTGGCACATTAAGGAGAGGCATTGGAATCGCAATCTACCCTAATATATCAAGTGAAATCCAGAAGAAATCTTTGATCCCTTAACATTCATATCGTCTTCGATTTCTGTCTAAAAAAAATTCTTCGATCTGCCCCCAGTTGATTGCAAAAGATAAATAAAATGGAATGCTGAAAGAAAAGCGGAAGAAGTCATTTGTTTTTCTCAGCAACAGTAAGTTTTTTTTTTTTTTTTTTTTTTTTTTTTGTTGATTTATCTTTTCCCGTTTTTTTTTTTTTTTTTTTAAACAATACTTTGTCATTTTATCTTTTCTTTCTTTTTCTTCTTTTTCTTTCTTTCTTTCATTTTTTCTTTTTCTTTTCTTTCATTTTTTCTTTTTCTTTCTTTCTTTTTTTTTTTTTTACACTCAACTACCTTACACAGGACTTTACTGCTGCTGTAAATTACATATTTTCTAAAAAATTATAATTTACAGCATTGTGTATGTTTAGAACTTTCTATTAAAACTCTATGTGAAAGAAGCAAAATACATAATCGCCTTTATGATGAAGGAGAACCTGAGGGACAAATACTGATTTTTATTTTATTTTATTTTATTTTAATATTTTGTCCCTTTGTATGCTCTTTTATTTATTTTTTTTAAAGAAAGCAATAATTAATATTTACTATTCAGGATTTTTTTTTTATATATAAATGCAAAAAATTAAAATAAAAATAAAATATAAATCAGTATTTGCCCTCCAGTTTACATTGAAAAAAAAAAATGGAGATTTTCCTTCATCATAAAGGCGTCTTTGTATTTTGCTTCTTTCACATAAGACTTTTAATACAAGGTTCTAAACCTACGTAATGCTGTAAATTATATATTTTTAAAAAATATGTAACTTACAGCAAAGATGTTCGTATTTTTTCTCTTCTATCTTGAACGTATTGAATTTTTTAATAATTTTCACAGGCTCAACTTCCCTTTTATTTGTGGGGGCGTGCTGTATATACGTACAGAAGCCAACATACGTGGCCGACATATATATTAGTTAATAGTAAACTACTGATGCTTTAAATGCCAATCAAATTACACAAAATTTTACGAACAGCTTAAAATTTTAAAAATGTTCTGAAATAATTATCTTATGTTTTGTTGTGTGAGTTGTGTTAAAAAATATTAATCATAATAATGTTTAATTTTTATTTTGAGGAACTTTTCATCTTTAGTAACCTTTTTTAAAGACAAATACATTTTAAAAAGAACGTTTGGCAAAATAAATAATTTTTTTATAAATTGTAACCCTTCACAAATTTAATCATATTAAAACTAGAAAATATATAACATATATAATTTTTTAAATTCCGTTTTCATACCTTTTCCTCCTGCTAATAGGCAATCTAAAAAAATATATATGTTAAATGTAAAAAAATGTATTAAATTTTTCAATAAAAAATTGTTTCTCCTATGCTGTGTGCAGCAGACAGTATACTCTGTAACCCGAGTTGGATCCCCTGGTGATTATAAAATGATTCCATTTAAATCTTATAATGGATTTATTATATTAGATGTAAGTTAAAACATACGGAATTAGATTTTTTTTTTCTTTTTAAGGCGGTTTTCAAATTTCCTGCTCAACAAACACGAAACTTTTTGACTCATTTTTTTGACGTAAAGGCACAAAATTGGCAGGGCTGATTATTGAAGTGATTTGGAATCAAATGACGCTTTCCATTTTTTGGTAAATAAATCACATTTTGAGTTATAAGCGGCAGGTTTTTTTTTCTTTTCCCGCACTGTCGCGTCCGGAAATTCGGTTCAGAACGCCCACTTTGACAGTATTTTCTGAAAGATCGTTTGCCTTTACTGGAAAACCCTATTCGATTACATTGTTTCTGATTAAGAACATCTGCCAATTTCAGGCGTTTCCGAACAAAAATGAATTAAGAAATGTGTCAGAAAGTAGCTTTTTTGGATTTGAGAATACACTAAGAAAAATGACACTTTCAAATCTGAGTAAATCGATGTTTTCATTTTGTTATGAAACTTTTTGTTTCAAATAGAACGACCCAATGCTTTCAAGTCTGAAATACCAGAAATACTCAGACTATTCAAACATGGACATACTCAAAACTGAGCAGATAGAGGTCAGTTTATACTCATTTTTAAAACATGGGCATACTCAAAAATGATTAGAATCAGTTCAAACTCATTTTTGAAACATGGACAACTCAAAAATGAGCCCATAGAAGTCAGTTCGTACTCATTTTTGAAACATGGACATACTCCAATATGAGCACATGATGTTTTATTCTTGAGTGTGTGCATGTTTTCAGAAATGAGTATATGCATATTTCAAAATTGATTAATTTTCATTCGGTGTCATTTTGACTATGCGACATACTCAGATTTGAGTATTTTTTGCCCAGTTTTGAAAATGCCATTTTTAAAATGTAGTCTTAAAAGAATCTAACTCAAATAATTACCAACATACTACTAGAAATAAAGCATACCACATAGATTTAAAACAAAGCAATTATTTCATTGTAACTCTAATATAATCGCCTATTCTTCTGCTACGAAAATTTTACTTCACGATTAATTCTTTCCTTCTTCTTTTTGTTTCACAGCCTTCATCTTAAATTAGTTCGTTCTACAGCATTCAGGAACCTTTCCTCGCGGTTCGTTTCCTTACTTTAGGTATAAAAGGGGTTTCCTGTCACATTAGAGAGATTTAGAATCGAAATCCTCTGAAATCTATCAACGGAATCCGCAGGAAATCAGAGCAGTAATCCCCTTTTCCCAACCCCCTATCGCGTTCGATTTCTCAGAGGGATAGCCGATTGATTGCCTAGGATCAGAGGACTAGACCCTTGAGGAGAAGGATAAAAATATTTGCCTAACCTTCTCTCGCTCGCACTTGGTATTCTTTTCTATGTTGAAACAACTGTTGTATTATTGTTAAAACGTATGGAATTTTATCCGAAAGATAAAATTAGATAAAATGGGATATTGATCTATGCTTACAAATAATGGTTGAAAAGGTTTTTGTAATTGCAATATTGAATTGAGAAACAATACTTAGTTTGTGAGAAATAAAATCTCAGTTAGTAAGTTGAGCTTACAGGGGTCGATGCAGGTTTTTTTGCTTGGTGCTCATTTTTGTGAAAAGTAAAGTTTAATTTTTGTGAAATTTCTTATATTTTTGTGAAAATAACATTTTGTAACGAAAGTTGAAATCCAGTTACTCAAATTCAAACGAAGCATTTATTAACAAAAACTTTTTAAAATCCTTTTGCTGAAGTTTTCTTCTCTGATGAACTTGTTTGTTTACAAATTACGCATTTTAAAAGTCACAAAATAAATAATTAGAAATAGTAAGTTTTTACGGAATAGATTTTTGTGAAAGTGCCTATTTTATTTAAAGGAATTCTGTGAAGGGCCCTGTTTTGTTATAAAAAAGTTTGTGAAGGGATCCATTTTATGAAATTAATTTTGTGAAAGGGTCCTAAATAGGCCCCAAATTTTGCCTAGTCGACCCTTGGCTTATGCCTAGAAAAAAAAAGAAAAAGAAAAAAAAAAACTATTTTCTTCTGTATGTATTTTATTAAAAACATACAGAATCCTACAGAATCATTACAGAATTTTTATAGTTCTTAATCAGCAAATGCTTTAGAATACATAACACACAATAAATATTAATAATAATAACAATGATAAAATCGATAAAGCATTTTCCATGGAAAACTTTTCCTTTCGTGTTTATTTACTTAAACTACTGCAACTTTGGATATTTTTATAATTTTTTTTAGGAATTCAATAAATAATATTCCTTTGTTTATATTCAGGATCGTATTTTAATTTTTTATTAGATATGTTTTTTGATTTTCATTTTACTTTATACTTTGTTCGTATGTATACTTTTTCTTTCAAAAAGAACAAAATGTAACAAAGTCCTTTGAAATATTTCTAGAACTTGGTATTTTAAAGAATTTATCTTTCACACAAAACTAAATAAAAAGTAAAAGACGTAACAAATATGATAAATTAAATACACGTACACACAGTTTTCTATTTTGTATTAAAACAAATCGATTCGGGAAAATTTTTTCTTTAAATTCAACTTTCTGCTTCATGTATTCTTTAAACAATTATTAAAAGGATTCAGTTGCGAATATTTAAAAAAAATTTCATTTTAAATAAATAATGTTTTACCGTTTTTTTATTTCCCAGTTTAATGTATATAATTAAAAATAACTTACAAAATTATTTTTAATATATTATGTTTGGTGATAAAAAAAATTTCTTCTGGCAATTTTCATTTTACTTATTATTTAATTTATATAAAGTATTTGAGTTGAATATTTATGATTACGAAAACATGGTTGAAAAATGATCATAGAGCTATATCAAAATTAACTATCTAATGTTATATAATATACATACAAATGTATATTTATTTTGTTTAAAAAAAGATCTAATTTAAAATTCGTTTTCTACTCTTTGTATTCTTTAAATAGTTTTAAAATAATTCGATTTCGAATAAATGCTAGTAATAATAATTTTAATCAACTTTTTTAAATAACTAATGTTTCGCGATTTTTCATATGCAATTTATTGCAATCAAATAAAAGCAGTTTGTGAAATGATTTTGAAATGATTTTAGTGTTTAAAGAAAATTAATTTTTCTTTTAAAATTTTCATTTCCCCTTTTATTTAAATTGAGATTATTTGAGATGAATATTTATGCAAGCGGAAATATATCAGAGAAATTAAAGTTATACCAAATATAGCTTTCTAAAATTTTTATTCTTTTGTTTTTCATAAATTTTGTTGGGTGTTAAAATATTCTATTAATTGGCAGTTTTTGAAAGTTTTAAATATAAGTAGAATTTGTTTATTGAAACATTGTTTAAAGAGAAAAAATAACATGCAAAACGGTTTAATATCAGTATGAGAGAGAAAATATTTTTAAGATATTAAAATTGCTGATACGAGGAAACTAATGATTACCGTAATGAATTCTTTTACTATGTGAAATTTTAGCAACACTTTTATCTGTTTTACTTAATGAAATGATCTTTTAAAAATTAACTTCTTTGGGAAAGTGTGATAGATTCGGAAAATCTTTTGAACAATAATATTTAATGTAAAATATCTAACGGAAAAAGCAGAAAATAAAATGAAAATATTTCTTTCCATTTTATTGAATGCGTCTGGATTTTGTTTGGAGTTTCTTAAATATTAGTTCAGATGAAAATATTTCTAATTTTTTTGCTTAAATTTTGACAAAAGTAATGTAAAATAATTGTAAAATAATACTTTATCGTAATAACAAGTTTTAAGATGACCATATATTTAATAATTATTAACATATCTGATTATGTTTGTATGCATCAGTAATTATTTCTCAAAAAAAGATTGTTATAAGCTGCAAAATATGCTAGGATTATCTATCTATCTCAGGCCTGTCCAACCTTTCAGTAAGCCAAGGCGCACCTTAACTTGGGGCACACAATCAAGGGCGCCATAATTCATATGATTCGAAAAATGCAAGAATATTATTTCCCTTTAGCAGTGATAGCGATACCCACATGACTACAGGATACACAGACAAAGTGGTTTGCGTTATTAAAATGGTATGTACAATGGTTAACAGTGGTGTTCATTGGCGTCCTAAGTTGGAGGTGGCTCATCTGAAAAATTGAACAAAAAACATATCATACTAAATTTAACGTTACATTTTTCTGAGGTTTGGGGATGAAAAAAAAAGGGGGGGGGGAGGAATTTTAAGGACTTTTGCATGTAAAGGAGGCAAAAACCTTAATAACACCTGTAATAAAAAAAGTATGCAAATATTAATTATATTAAGGCTAGTTAACTTTGGAGATGGAATTTTGTTTAAAGAAATCTAGAAAAATTAAACATTTGAAGGGGCGCCAAGAAAATCTTCAAAGGGCGTCATGGCGCCCGCGGCCGCCGCGTTGTATAGCCTTGATCTATCTATATTATAATGGACAAACTTGTCCGTGCGTAACGCTGACGTCATTTTGCGAATGGCAACAGTTAACGATGAAAGTTCGGTTTTGCGATTTTTGTTACTGCAATTTTTTTAATTTCTAAACGTCGCATATTTTCAATTTTTACACCGTTATATAAGTGAAAAAATCTACTTTCAAATGCAATTTATTAGAAAACTGTATCGCAATTTACTTAATATTATATCATTTAAATAAAATTTCAAGCATGTTCTTTTTTTCTCTTTTAATCTATCTCTATCGTTTGCAGACGATTACAAAATAATAATCCGTTTGCTCTTTAAATACTATAAAAAGTTCAGCATTTGTTTCCAGCTAATATTCCATAACGGAATTAAAATTTCGTTAAGCAATAAATAAAATAGTATAAACAAAACACATATTTCACAGACATATAATCGAAATAAGCGCTTAAAACCTCTGAAAATTTCAGAAAATATAAATAGAAAAAAACTGCTGTAGATAACGACATTTTTAGGGATTTCTTCTGCTTTTAACTTTTGGCACGAGGCCAATACAAACTTACCGCTTTTTATAAATTTTAAAAATTTAATTTAAATATATAATTGACATATTTTATATAAAAATGCTCTTTGGTGTTTAAAAAAATAAAAAATAAAATAAATAAATGGTTTTCACCTATATTCTGTATCCCGGGAAGCCCGGGTTGGATGCCCTAGTTGCATTAATAGCATAATACTGTAAAATTAGTTTTATATCTGTTGTGTCTGAAATTCTTTTAAACACTAATGTAAGTTCTTATGTAACATACGAAATTCTGAGATAGCAAAAAGGAAAAAAAATCATTCTCACTAATGCATGTTCTTGCGTAACATACGAAATTCTGAGATAGTAAAAATGGAGAATAAAGAAAAGAAATGTTATTATCCTAGAAATAAAAAAAGTAGTACATGAACATTACGTGTCTCAGCTTAAAACTTGTTATTTTTTTCCTGTCCTCAGCAAACAAATGTCCGGAATACTCTCAACATCAGACTAATCAGTCACTACAATGGTGAAGGTCTATAAATTGCAGCATTAGTTTAGCTCTGGGAAGAGAAAATAGAATTACGTGGCTTGTTTATCCTTATCCATTTCTACTGGCGTCGAGGCGTGGTATAGATATGTCCTTAGACAAATATTCATTTTACGAAATTTATCCGAATGTGTAAACATTAGTTTTTCGCTGAACATCTTTGTCTGCTTTTAGAAAAATATCCCTATTACATGAAATATTTTACGTATGTTGGGAGGAGTGTTCATATGTTTTTAGGTGCGTTCGTAATTATATAAATACGTAGCATCTATTGTCGTCGTCTGGTCCGTCCGTCCGTCCGTCTGTCCGTCTGTCCGCATATAACAACGCGAAAACTACCCAAACGAATGGTTTGAAATTTAAGATATTATTATCTTTGCAGAATTTTGTCGAGACATTTCAAATTTCTTGAAAATCGAATCAAAATTTTCGAAAATATTAATAAAAATATTTATTAATAAATCTGAATTTTTTTTTGAAAAAAAAAATCGGTGCTTCATTGTTATAGGAGCTACCGAAGTTTAATCATCAAGCGATCGAGATACTTATTTTATTACAGAAATTAATCTGCAGACTATGTAATTCATTTCACAGAATTAAAAAACATCAAGATCTGAATATTTATATAACTAGCTATAGTACGAACGCACCCCATTTGTCACGTTTGACGTACAATTTTCAACTTTTTTTTTCTTCTATGGACAGTTAAATAGATCCAACTTTTTTGAGCAGACTACCTAGAAACTGAAGTTTGGTGCAAAAATATACAGGGTGTACTTCAACTGATGCTCAAAATTTTAAGGGATGATAATATATGCTAAGAAAAACAATTTTTGTATAGGGAACCAGCGTCACAATCCACTATTCTTATTAATTGAAAAATACATGACATGTTATATAGGAAACCAGAGTCACAATCCACCAATCTTATTAATTAAAAAATACATGATGTGTTTAGTTGCCAGCTTTCTGCTTTTTAAAAAGTCAAATTATTATGTTTTGAACCAGAAATTGTATTTAATAATTGAAATTAGATAAACAATCTATAGCAACACGATATTTTATTATATAAACTTTCAGATTCAAAACATGTTTTTTTTATTTTAATAAAAAGCAGTATGTTAGCAGCTGTGGAACCGTATTTTTTCATTAAATATGTTGATTGATATCCTGGTTTCATATCCAAAATTTTTGTTTTTGCGTGTAATATGACCCTTTACATTTCTGACAATTAAATACAGATATATCCCGTATATCTTTGTAGACACCCTGTAGCTATGGAGCTACATATTTTACGCTAAGTAAGTGGATTGGGATACTAGTTTCCTATAAAGTATTGTTTGTCTAAGCATGTATTATCATCCTTACAGTTCTGACTAACAGTTCATATATGTCCTGTTTTTTTTTTTTTTTTTTTTTTGTGGAGACCCTGTAGCTATGGAACCCCATATATTTCATTAATGCTTGGCGATACTGATTTTCTATACAGTATTGTTTGTCTAGGCATATATTATCACCCCTTACAGTTCTAATCATCAGTTCAGATATATCCTGTATATATTTTTGGACACACTGTAGCGATGAACTTTCTGTATATTTCATTAAGTGTTTGGCGATACTGGCTTCCTATACAGAATTGTTTGTCTAGGCATGTATTACCATCCCTTACAGTTCTAATCATCAGTTCAGACATATCATGTATATATTTTTAGACACACTGTAGTGATGAACTCTATATATTTCATTTAGTGTTTGGCGATACTGGTTTCTTATATGATATTGTTTGTTTACGCGTGTATTATCTATCATCCCTTACAGTTCTATTGTAATCATCAGTTAAGATATATCCTGTATATATTTTAGGACACACTGTAGCGATGAACTGTATATATTTCATTAAGTGTTTCGTGATACTGGTTTGCTATACAATAATTTTTGTCTAGGCATGTATTATCATCCCTTACAGTTCTAATCATCAGTTCAGATTGTCCTTGAATTGAAAGTAATTCTTACAAGCTTCCTACCTTTTTCAGTAAATTTCTTTTTTTTCCTTCTCAAGTCTGATTTGAAACTCAGTATGTTAGTGGTGCCATATGCTATTGTATTATATGTATTTTAATTCCATTCTACACTCTATAATGTCACGACAGTTACTCTACATCATTTCTCATTATTAAATTCATACGAACAGGTTGCAACTCCCCTATTGAGATTCTCATTAGTTTATAAAAATACAAGCAATCCCAAATCCCAGGACGCTATGCTCCATTGTGTTTATGTTTAACTGCAAAACTGCGTCACGTGTTCTCAATAATTCATTGTCTTCTGAGTAATTCAATTATGGTTTCAATTGTGTTCCTTTTCATTTCTGTTTCTTCTTTGAGTGGTGTATTTGTCTGGCAGTTAAACCCGTCAGATCTGACAATGGTTAAATTTAAAGCTGAGCTGGTTCCAGCGCTCTCCATAATAGCCAAGATATTAAATTTCAATCAATATCTAAAAGACCGACATCTTTTCGCCTAAAGGGTTGGATGATGGTAAAAAAAGGTTTTTCTTTTCTCTCCTCCCACTAAAATATTTCATTTTCTTTATGTTTTGTATGGCTTTATAAAATATACAGAGGAAGTTTTATTTGCGAATGAGAAAAATTTTGTTGCACAGAAAATTACAAAATATATCCTTATGCGCATGCACAAACCTCATCCATAAAGTCATCCATCGTTTGGGCATATCTTGCACGCATCTGACAGCACGAAGGTCGCGCATGCGTAGTTACATCCTTTAACTCGAGAACGAATTAGCCTAACCATTTTGTTTGATTACGTGAACGTTTGAAGTCAATGTTTGTCGGTAATCATGTTTAAAACAATCGATTGTCCCGCCAGCTGTGAAAGAACCGTTATCAAGTTTTTGAATGCGAGAAATTTCGAACCTTGTAAAATTTATCATCAGATAAGTGATACTTACGGAGAGTACGCGATGAGTGAAGGTATGGTGCGAAAGTGGGTTAGGATGTTTAACGGAGGAAGAAAAAATGTCCACAGGAGCGCAGTGAACGTCCGTCGTTGATCATCGAAGAATTGGTGCGCTGCATCGACGAACAAGTTCATTTGTTTTCTCATCCCAAGAAATATCTTGCCAGCCAGCACTTTGCAAGTAATGATGAGATCAAGGTCCAGAACGGGTTAAGGTCGCAATGTAGCTGAATTCTACGAAGCGGGTATGTTGCAATTATTGCCAAGATATGACACACGCCTTAATTTGCACAGTGAATATGTGATAAGTAGTTTACGGTGTGTAGATTTTTCTGTAATAAAATATAAAAGGAAACAATTAGCTAATCTCTTTTAACATCCAAACGGTAATTATTTTCTGGATGAGCTTTGTATGTATGAAATTTAAACCTCAAATACTACATTCGTTCTAGGTGAAGATCAAAGTTGAATAAATCTTTTTCCAACAGAGTGAAAAGTATCTAGGCCAAGATTCGAACCTGAGACCTTGGCTCTACGCTCCAATGCTCGTACCAACTTGTCAGTGAATTGTATCAGGCTGGATATGGTTTGGGTAATTCAGTGATTGCGCACTGGCATTGGCAGGTTTAACCAAGGTCTCAAGTTCGAATCCTGGCCTAGATACTTTTCATTCTGTTGGAAAAAAATTATTCATCTTAGACCTCCACCTACAATGAGTGTATTTTTTGTCCTTTAAATGAATGCGGGTGATGAAGTAAATTCAAATAAGTAATCAGAATTCTCTATTATGGAATGTTTTTACTAAATATACTCAAATATTTAGTGAAAACTCAAAGATACACTTGAGAATGGATAGCATCCAAAAAACCTTTGTTCCAGGTTGAAAAAATCGATTAATACACTATAAAAACTACTCAGAAATATTTCCGGAAATCCGTGGCAGCAAAAGAAACATTGTTTTTATGAATGCTTCTTTAAATCTCGAAAATATATTATTTTCTGAGATTTCTAAGGATAAAGAACATTTTTCTGAATCGTGAGCAACTCGGTAGAGGTTATTGAATATTTTTGTTTGTGGTTATATTATATTTTATATATATTAGGAAATATTTGTCTTTTTTTTTGGCAGTGTACTAAAACGTTTTAGCGTAAAAGTCTACTGTTTTTTTTTCTTTAAAAAAAAAAAAAATGTATTTACTAAGATGTTTATTTAGTTTTCTATATTTCTTTAAAAATGAAACTCATCCCATTATTTCATGAATTTGTTACTTTCTGCTATCAGGACAAAATAAATAAACGCTTAAGAACATATATATATAAATTGAGTTTTTTTGTCTCATTAATATAAATTTTTGAAAAACTTGAACTCTAACCCTCTCCATGCTTTTTTTTTTTTTTTTTTTCCCCTCAAAGAATTCAACTTGTGTTCTTGAATTCCTAAATTCGTTCTTCTTACTTCTATTTAACCCCACGGTATAATTTTTTACCCGTTCCGATTTTTATTCAGGAGAGTAAAATAAATAAATAAATAAATACAGGAGAGAAAGGAAAACTTTCCCTTGGAAACTTTCTTTCGTAATTCTGGAGGAAAACTTTTAACATCCGTCCTCCATCAAATATAAATCTTTTAAGGCAACTTTTTTTTTTTACTATTCTCCGGATCCAATTTCGGGAGAGAAAAGGGAGAAATTCCAGAAATATTTCTGGTCACGTGTTCTCCGAAATTGTCGTGGGTATTTCAGTCTAACAGACGTTTCATCAATCAGGATGAATACAACTTGTCATAATTTTAGCCAGCCAATTTCTGCGAGCTGTTAGAGCTAAATTCTTTTCTTTGTGATATTCCCTTTGGGTAATTTCCTGTCAATGCCGAGAATTTCTTGATGATCTAAGTTACAATATAAATGCTACTTTGTACGTAAGTGCAGTTTATGTTTTAAGTATAGCATTTTTTGAAAAGAAAGTTTTATATATATTCATATTTCTTTTAATGTGTCAAGTATCATTCAAAGTGTTAAAAATTTGATTTTATTTTTATTAGCTTATAATTACATATTATTCTGTAGGAACATTTTAAAATAAACCCCTTGCAAAAATTCACTTTTAAAGAGGAGTTATGTTTTAAACAGTCTGAGCTCTTCGTATATAATCAAGGGGTAGTTTGATCTTTAAATTCAACTTTCAGCGATTTTGGTCATTGCGTGCACGATTTCTGAAAAATGGTTGATTCGAATTTCATGAAATTTTGACTGAATGTATTAACCATCAGATGCACAACAAAATGACCTATTATTATGTTTTTCAAGTAACAAGTTTAGAATTCATGATTACTTTTACACTAAAAAACCCTCGATAAATCGAATTTCTCTCTTCTTTCTTTTTTTTTTCATCAATTTTTCATCAATTTCAAGTCATTTTGAGAACACATTATATTTGTACACATTAAAAAATTTTTGGTTGGTTTTAGCAATTCAAATGTGAAGAACCATGCGCGGAATGCATGCAAAAATTCTTTCGTAAAAAGTGTATTATATTTTTAAATTAATTAAAACGCTTTATATGAGTGTATACATTTTTTGATAATTTTAATTGATAAAATAGACAATTGTTAATATGTGTTTTAAGTTTTATTATTCAAAGTCAATTAGCTACGGCGTTACTGTAATTCTTATAGAGGTCCCTTTTTCACATATTTTGTGAGTTCAAAGGATATCTTACCCCTTAAGTCTTTCTCGAACTACATTTTAATATTTATAAAAATAATCCATTATTAATCAATTAAAACATTATATTATTAATCCTTGTATCTTAATATACTATTGTACATGTAAAGCATTCCTCTGAAAATAATGTATTTTTATAAGAATCGCAATGATTGTATTATTATAAATTTTTATAGGCCAGAACGCTTCGTCATTATTATTGTTCTTGTTATTATCATTGTTATTTTTCGATATAAGTCCAATCCAAGTAAAAATCCGTGTTCTGTTTTATCTTCACGTTTATATTTTTGTTAATTTAGAAAAAATATATATAATAACAATTTAGAAAAGAATATATATAATAACAATTTAGAAAAGAATATAATAATAATCAGTTTTTTTTTTTTTCATGTAATACCAAACCTTTAATTTTTCAGTAAAGCGCTGAACAAATATAGCATCATCATACAAATTTAGCATATCAATGTAATAATTAAACATCACAAAAACTTTTTTATTATAAAATTTCTAGAATTTGTGTTCTGTATTTAGATAAGAATTTACTTTTCAGATAATTTAATAATATCTATATATTGTTTCGTCGTTATTAATGTTAAACCACAGGAAAAATTTTGATAATAATATAAACTTCATAACTCTATTGTCATTCTGAATATATATATATATATATATATATATATATATATATATATATATATATATATTTGGTGAACAATGATTTTTGTTTGCTTGTTTGTTTATCATGTTTTATATATCTTGCGAAAATAAAATAACTGGACAGATTCATTGGAAACACACACACACACACACACACACACACACACATGTATATATATATATATATTCAATATCCTAGAAAAAATAACTCTATATAATTCTACATCCCATAGAATTTATACAGTGTTTACAGTATATGCCATGGGTCACCAAAATTTTACTACCTCTGGCGCATTTGAAATTTCTTAATCATCTTCGTGGGCGGCACCGCTCTGCACTAACATACGCACAATTATTTATATATATGCGTATGTGTGGTGCATATTACAAAAATATACAAAATTTCATATGTATAGATAGTAGATGAATTCGTAATATTATATATTCATAGATATTCTTGATAAGAAATGTGGTTTTACGTAATTATCTGTCTTAATTTTAACTTTTAATTATGCAACATAGTATTTTTTATTTTTTAAACAGATATATATTTAGTCAAATTTTCATGTGAAAAAGTATATAACATTATGAAAGTATATAACACTATGAAATATCTATACAATAAACAAAAAATTATTTATTTTATAAACTCACATATTCCCACAGTAAAATTATTAAGAGAAAAATAACAGAACACCAGCAAGAACATTTTTAAATAATAAGATGACAACTACAGCTCCCTCAAAACTGTTTTCTTTTAATTAATTTATATTAATTGGTTGACAATTTGAGATTTTTTTTTATTATTAACATAAATCATTTACTTCTTCAAATATTTCTTTCATTTCTGTTTTTTTCTTTTTTTTTCAATCACACTGAACATATTTTCTGTAGAAATACGAGTTAGAGTCATTAAGTAAGTTACAAATTGATATTTAAATCTTAGTAACTTTATAACTTAGTAACTTTCCAAGAATGTTACTAGATGGCAGCATCATCTAGCTTTATGATGCAGCTTAAAACTGTTTCAAAATGGCGATTGGCTTGATGATGTGTCCAGGCCTGTTGACAGACCTAACAGAGGGACAATTCAATAGTTTGGTTCCCAATTTCTTTTACATCCCCCTTAGAGCCCCGACTTGGCGCCAAGAGATTTTCATCTGTTTAGTTCAATAAAAAACCATCTTGGAAACAAGATGATGAAAAAGTTCAGCATGAAGACCTGATAAGGTTGAGACAGCAACCCAAAGAATTTTATGCAGCTGGTATTGAGGCACTGATAAAACGATCGGATAGGTGCATAAATATTGGTGGAGAACATGTTGAGAAATAAAAATAGTTTTGAAGTGATTATCGCCGTAAGTTATTATTTAATTATCTCTGTAACTTATTTAATGACTTTTCCTCATAGTTCAGACAATTTCGAGGAATATTTTTTTAAAACCGAATATTTGATATATAGAGAACAAATATATTGCACATTTCGCAACATTAAGGATAAAAATAATATCTAGAAATGTCAGTGACCTATGTGCATATCTTCAGTCTATCAAAATAATAGTATGCCCCCAGAGAACGCAAATAACCACTGAAGTCGACGGAGTTGATTCTTATTCGAATCATAATGAACATGTTAGTATTCTAAACTTATCTCACTTTTTCTTTGGAGTTTCATGGTTTGCTTTCTTGTTTACTTCTATTTTTAGATTCATGTCACTCTTCGATGTTATTTCCTATTTATTAAATGTACCGTCGGAAGGATTTTCAATTATTTTCCAAGATTCCTTTTACAAATTTTAGCTATTTTTTCTGTGGAATATTTACGGAAGATTGATTTCCGGTTTATCTTTGGAGGAATTTCAAATTATCCTTTCATAAATCTCGGCTAGTTATATTAGAAGGAGACTTAAAAATACAGTCAATATTATTGGAGATGTTTTCAATGAGTTTTAGATTTAGCTCATCTGCCAAAATTGCAAAAAAGTTTTATATGAAAGTCAAAGGGAATGAAAAAATTGAAAATTGCTGGAGATGTCGATAGTTATTTTGTATTTGAAACAGGAAATACAACAAGAAAATGAAAAGCAAAAATTCCATCATACTCTGATTATAAATATATAGTTGAAATTTTAGATTAGGCTTTTTCGAACATGAAAATTGCAAAATTTATATATATATATTCTTGATAGAAATGTCTTTTTTATGTAATTGTCTGTCTTTTAACTTTTAATAATGTAGCATAATATGTATATAGATATGTGTGTGTGTGTGTGTTTGTTTGTGTGTGTGTGCGTGTGTGTGTGTGTGTGTGTGTGTGTGTGTGTGTGTGTGTGTGTGTGTGTGTGTAAGGATACGTAGATTCTCGCATTATCTCATTACGCCGTTCTTTCCGGTTTCTCATAACGCGGCGTATCACGAATTTTCTTTGACGTGTGTAGTCATGTCCGAAATAAAACCAGTTTTTTCTTGGAATCTGACTTTTTAGTTATATGCTCCTTGTGCAAGTCAGACCCAGGAGTTTGAGAGCATACGGATGTTAACGGCTCATATTTTAGAGTATTGAGCCTAGCCCGTTCAGTACGGCATTTTCGGGACGGTGCCGAGCGGGACGCCGGCTGCAAGTGTTTTCAGCAGGTGGGAAACCGAAAAAACCAACGCAAAAACGTGTACTCCGGCTTTTTGTTAAGGCTTAACTCGAATATTTTTGGCTAGAATGCGCCACTGAGAATGGGAGGGGAAAAACTGTTAATTGGTTAATTAGCTCTCGCATGTTGCCCGTGTCTCTGACGAAACCAAATCCTGCAAAACCTGGTTGCATCAAAAACCGCAAGCAACTGCAAAAAGCACAAACTCGGCACTTTTTATTCTTAAAGAGAAATTAAAATTGATGGATGAAAGTAATAATTGTACGGATGGAAAATCAAGATAACAGGGGCAAAGTAGATTTAAATATGGATTTATAAAGTTAGAAAAAAAGTTTTGAGGATTTTAAATTTTGAATTTTGAATTTTGTAGCTTAAAAAGATTTAACTTTTTATCCTTTCATATACATATATTCTTTTTCATGCATATACACTGATTAATCTGCTATCGCGAAATTCTTATACGACATATTTGTTCTCCACAATATAGAAAAACTGGAGGAACCTTTATTACAAATGATGAAAATGATTAAATGGATTAAGTCTATCGCGTTATCTATTTCCTTTCTTCCGATTTAAGGTTATTTTCCTAATTGCTCTTACATTATCATTACAAGAGAAAAATGAATATAGAAAGAAGAAGAAAAAATCAACACACTGTGAAAATTGACTCGTTTCGAATCTTAGATTTTAGAACTCAGCCTTGTTTGAGTTTGTTTATACAATTTACTCGTCTGTAAATGCTTCACCCTGAAGTTTAATGTTCAAAATCATTTTCATCTACTTGATAACGATACTTTATAAAGATCGATTAGGAAGAAAGTGCCATTTAGTTTCTTTTTCGCATTGTGTCTCAGATGGATGCGAAATGGTTGATTGATATTATTTGATCGAAACGTAATAATGGTGCAATTCATCATCATTTTCTACCTTACGGTTTTTCCAATTTTGTGGGCGTGACCGATTGAGATTCATCCATAAGGCGAACATTTGTGCGATTTTTCCTTCCATTGTTTTCTTTTTCTTCTTTTTTACAAATATTATTGAAGATGTTCCGCCATTCAAGTTCCATTAAACTAATTTGAAGAGTAGAAATGAAAGTGAAAATATTTTTGAAATATAACATGAAACTTTAAATGGAATTTGTTTTTTTTGTTTTTTGTCAAAATTATACTTATCTTTAGCTTTATCTAAATTCTTGAAAATATTCCATTAGAATTACTACAATTCTTCATATATTCAATTTATTAAAAATTATGGATGTTTTTCTAAATTAACCCTAGAAAGCTGTCCTTCTTCCCACCTATATGTTATTTCTGATGGAAACATTTGTGTTTAAGTTTATTAATCTGCTGTTATTATTATCTCTTACAACTCAAGAACAATATACTTTGACTAAAATAGAGTTAAGGTAATGTCTACTTACCTTCTATTCAGTGGTCCATGCAATCCTTTGCTTATTTAATCGAGTGTTTGTAATAATCCGGTAGCTGTACATATCCATGGGTACACGTTTTCACTACTCAGTATGGAGAGAAAACATATTCATGTTTAATTTAGTATTAAAGAATTGTAGGCAGTCGTTTTATACTGCAAAACTTTTAATTAATCTTTAACATTTACAAAAATACATTTAAGTTTAAATTTAATAGGAGCGTATACATTTTGCTCCTTCTAACTGTATTACATCTTATAGAGTGAGACAAAAGGAAGAGAGAACACAAAAAAACATCATTATTTATACTATAATTAGAGTTCTTAAATTATATGGGGAAAAACGTTCATTAGATATAATACTCATTATAGTTCTTTATTAATGTCCTTATTTTATTATAGATAATCGCGGTGAAAGTTCAACTTGATTTCATTAGAGTAAGTAATTACGCTGTTGCTTTGCGTCAGTGAAAGAGATGGTTTTTACTTGTTTACGTAAGATTCCTTGATTCATCTGTTTGAATAACAGATTATTTATTACTCGATATTAAAGTTCTAAGATCATATTTTTCGACAGTTTCAATGAAAAACGTAAGTAAAAATGAAGCCGATTAGCTTTCTAGCGTTAAGACTAAGTCCTGAGGCGTAAGGTCGGGGCTTCGTGGAGGCCATGGAATTGGGCCATCTCAATCAGTCCATGAGTTGGGGAACTTTTCATGCAAAAATTACATTATTTTACTACATTTCAACACAAGAATTATTTCCGTACGTTTAAGAATGAATTTTTTATAAGGTTGCAACATCCCGGCATTCTTTTTCGATGACCCCGTATTCCAGATCGTGTGATACTATGTGTGATTGAAATTTTAATATAACATATTCCAATAAACACTTATTCTCACGACTCTACTTCTCATATTTTTTAAATATATTTTCATAAACAGTTTATGAAAGAAAATTCATTTGTATTTATTTGTATCTGCAATACATTAAAAAAATTAGTAACGAGAAAGCCTATATAGTTTTATAAGATTCCAAAATTTTTCTCCTTTTTTTCTTTTTTTAATTTTTGAAGAAAAAATGCTAAATATCTCAATGCTTAATTTTAGAAATTTGAAAATTTGATTTAATTTTAATTTTAAGAACATTTTTAGGTTTTGTTTTATCAATGTTTTATATAAGAACAATGTTACATGTATGATGTTTTACAAATAAATAATTTTTCTTTAAAACCCATTTAACTGCAAAAAAATATACTTTTTATATTTCATTTCATATATTCAAGATTCAAAATTCAAAATTTATTTAATAAGACGTGCATATTCATAAATTTTAAAAATAAAAATTGCAGCCAACGTATTTGTTTAACTATACAAATGAATAGAGAATATTCTTCACATCGGAAAAATATTTAAAAATAATGAATTGTTCAATGACGAATATATTTAATTTACTCATATTTTATTATGTTTTATTTTTCTGATGAAAAAATTCTTAGTTTTTTTGTATTTATTAATCACTTTACGTGAACGGATTTTTTTATAGGAATATCAAATATTTCCTTTCAAGGCATTTGATTTTTAAAAATGATATTCAGTATAAAAAGTTATGAGCAGTTAAGTACTTAACTAATTTTTTCCTTCACACTCGTGAGAATTTCTCGCCTTTTATTTTTTGAATTAAATAAACGATTTCTAAGGTTTTTTTTATGGTTTTTATTTTATTTTATTTTTTATTGTCAGTAGCATTCGTCTAGCAATATATTGTATGGGAAGTTTTAAGAACGCAAAGATTTTATAATCCGTACAATTTTTTCAGGCTATAACATTGAAGATTTTCAAATGTATTTTCACGCTTATTATTTTGCTCGATTTCTATCAAACAGAATTAATATGAAATTTTAACAATTGTTTTTTTTTAGTTCTCGTTAAGTTTTTTTTCTTTAAATAATAGGAAATTTAATATAAGTAAAATGTTTAAAATGTCTACCTGTCTCATGCAATATCTAAACATTTTAAAACTAGTTTTTTCAGTAACTGCATAAGTTGAACTTTTTATTATTATTTTCTACCTCATGTTCATATACAGGGTGTCTCTTCTTATCATTGATTAATAGCTATTTCCTAAACTGTTAGTTTAAGAAGTACAGTTCTAATTTCCAATTGCTAAAATATTTTAAAAATTGTTTTTTATCATATGATCCATTTACGTTAGAAAAAAAAAATTAGGTCCCTGGGTGCTATAAGTTATACATAGAACTATACTGTAAAAAAAAAAAAAAAAAAAAAAAAAAAAAAAAAAAAAAAAAATCTGTAATTTTGACAGAAAAATATTGTATTTTTTACAGAAAAAACTTTTAAAGAAAAACAATCTTTTCCTGTGAAGTAATATGAATTTTGTTATTTTTACAGAAAAAATCTATATTTTTTTTACAGGAAAAAAAACTGTTTTAATGAAAATATACAGATATTTTCTGTAAATTAAACGATTTTCCACTAACGCCAAAATTGACAGTTTTTTTCTGTCGATTTGAGAGTTTTTTTTTTTTTTTACAGTGTATTTTTTTCCATCTTCGATAAATAAAACAGAAAAAAATCCATTCTTCTACGATCAAAATTACCGAGTAGTGATACTTTGAATTTTATGCTTTTTCGACATTTTTTGTCACTATAAAGGTGTTTTTATTATCTAAGATTTTACAAAATGCAAATTGTTAAAGTGTTTAAATTTTGGTAGGATTTAAGATTATGTCAATGAAAATATCTTCCTATTAATTTTCTCAATGTTACACTTTTTAATCTTTACACGGTGGTCTCTGGGTCCTGTAAATTACATTAAAAAACTTTTTTCGCTCTGCTCTGACAACTTTAACAATAAAAATTCCATTCTTCTGCGATCAAAATTACAGAGTAATGATACTTAATTTTATGCTTTTTCGGCATTTTTTGTCATTAGAAAGGCGTTTTTAGTATCTAAGACTTTACAAAATGTAAATTGCAAAAGTGTTTAAATTTTGATAGGATTTAAGATTATGTCAATGAAAATATCTTTCCATTAATTTTCTAAATGTTACACTTTTTAAATCTTTCTACTGTGGTCTCTGGGTCCTGTAAATTACGTTTAGAAAAATTTCCTCTCTGCTCTGACAACTATTACAATAAAAATTCCATTCTTCTACGACCCAAACTCACCTAGTTATGATACTTTGTATTTTGTGAAATTTCAGTGATTTCCTGCACTGAAAAGTCTCCTGTCCGTTTTTAGAGTTAGAAAGTTCCGAGATTTCATAAATTTCAACTTCTCATAACTCGATGAGTTCAGGTTGGTTGGTTTTATTGGCACAAAGTCCATATTTGGACATGCTGCGCCAAACAAGAGTTTAAAAAAAAAAGTAAAGATGTAAAGTAAAGAAAAGGCAACTAGCGTTTTTTACATATCAGGTAACAAACATACAAAGATGATATATAAAAACATGTTAAATTTATACGGATGGGGTAACCCTCCATATTAACAATTACAGAACCACATTATATTAAAAGGTAAGCTAGAAGAATACTAAAAAAAAATTATGGTAAACGTGAGATGCGAAAAATGCTAAATATGATGATAAAATTCTGCCTGTTTTAAAAACATGAAAATATTCTCACACTGAGAAAAATGACTTTTTGAAATCTGAGTAATCGATGTTTTTATTTTGTGTTATGAAACTTTTTGTTTCAAATAGGACGACCCAATGCTTTCAATTCTGAAATACCAGAAATACTCAGAATATTGAAACATGGACATACTCAAAAGTAAACACATAAAGGTCTGTTCATACTCATTTTTGAAACATGGACATACTCAAGAAGGATTAGGATAAGTTCAAACTCATTTTTGAAACATGGACTTGGACATACTCAAAAATGAGCACACATAGAAGTCAGTTCATACTCATTTTTGAAACATGGATATACTCAAATATAAGCACATGATGTTTTATTCTTGAGTGTGTGCATGTTTTCAGAAATGAATATATACATGTTTCAAACTTGAGTCATTTTGATTCGGAGACATTTTGACTATGAGACATACTCAGATTTGAGTATTTTTTGCTTAGTTCTGAAAATGTCGTTTTTAGAGTGCATTGGCATATTCTCCAAAGTCAGTGAGTTCAGAGCAGAGAGGAAACTTTTCTAAATATAACTTATAAGGACCCAGGGCGAGTATAAATTTTAAAAAGTTAATTTTTTTGAAAATTAATAGTGGGACTTTTTCATCGAGATCCTCAACCTTATTTTGACCGCTTTTGGAATTTCAATTGCCTCCGTATCTCCTACAGGTAAAAAAAAAAATTAAAGCGCGTTTCAATCTTTTGGCGGCACCCAGTATATATATAATGCATATTTAAATGAATGAATTTTTTTTGTTAGAAAGAAATTCAATCAATCACAAGTGTTTTATTCTTCCTCCGTTATTCTTTTTTAAATCTTATTTACTAGACGTAGAATTTGAAATTAAAAGTTTGATGGAATCGGAGTGATGCATGTAAATGTAGAAATATGAAGGTGAAGGGGAAAAAAATGCGAACTTCAATCAATCGAAGAAGAAAAGAAAGAAAAAATCTCAAAGAAATGGGTATTTTTTTTTTTTTTTTTTTTTTACTACAAAATCTTGCTGCTTTGAGAGTACTTTTTAATGTTCTTTTGACTTAATGCATTTTCACCACTGCTGCAGCCTATTCAAAAGCTATTCGTTGATTCTTTTATTCTTTCGTATAAAAAGAACCATTTTAAATGCCAAGTATAAGAACATTCGAACGAAGGAGACATTGTGAGATTGCAGACATGCAATAAGCCCTTTTCTTCTTAATTCACGATTGAAAATACAATTTTCTATAAAAAGATTCTGTTGGCAATATTAGCTTTTCAAACTTTAAGCTTCTAATTTATATCAAATTTTGCTAGGTTTTTTTTTCTTTTTTTTTTTCCCCCCCAAAGAAAATGTGTTAGCTACATTAAAAAAAATCGGATTTTCTTTTATGCTATATATCGAATTTACGTGTTTTGTTGTTTTATTTATGTTATTAAAAATGATTGGGTAAATAAAATGTAATGTGTATTGATTTCTCTCTTTCTCTCTCTCTCTCTTTTTCCCCTGCATATGTTAGATGTTTGTATTATGCGTGAAGTGAAAAAAGAAATGTATCAAAACTCTTTTAATTTTAATGTACTAATCCTTCTTTCTTTCTGCATCTTTCAACAGGTTCTGGGTCAATTCGTCGCGCACAATTCATCGCGGAACAATTCGTCGCGCACAATTAATCGCAGCGTCAATTCGTCGTGGCGACAAGTCATCGCGGCGTCAATTCGATGCAGCGTCAATTCGTTGTGGCGACAAGTCATCTCGGCGTCAATTCGATGCAGTGTCAATTCGTCGCAACGAAAATGTTTTTGAAGGCTATGATGATAAAATAAAGACAATTTAGTAAAAATGTTTAACGATAATTAGTTTTTTAAATATAGAGAATTATAACTAACAATTTACATGCGATTATATCTAAAAAACAAATTATCATTAAATAATTTTACTAAATTATCTTTATTTTATCATCATAGCCTTCAAAAACATTTTCGTTGCGACGAATTAACGTTGCGATGAATTGACACCACGACGAAATGACGCTGCAAAGAATTGACGCTGCAATGAATTGTCGCCACGACGAATTGACGCTTCGATGAATTGTGCGCGACGATATGACGCGACACCCTTTCAACATTATAAAATACTTGAATTAATATTGCTTAAAAATGTAACAAATTATAACACCTTGTAATAATATATTTCTTTTAATTGCTAAAAGGCTTATAACACTTTATAATCAGTAAAATAAATTTTAATAGACTGTTGACATGTTTCGGCACCATCGGAGCCATTATCAAAACATGTAAGAATATTCTACAATTGCATGTTAATGAAGTTATTACTTGAAACGCCATCATTTAATTTTTCACGTACTTTGTCAAATTACGCTCGTTATTTGTTATTTTTTCTTGGATGTTTATTTCCATATATGTAACCATGGAGTAACTCGAGCCACAATTTTGGTAAGTTAAATGATGCTGCTTCGTTACATATTGTATTTTTGCGTGTTACAATCTCTATGGTTTCTCTTATAATGAATGGATAGTATAGATTGGAGGGGGAAATTATCTTACTTTCATTGAAATTAATTTGGATGGTTTCTTCTTGATATAATCTCACCAGGGCTGTGGTTTTTCTGTTATACTTAATATCAGCTATAGGCTCTTTTTTTCTATAACTAAATGTCCTGCTTGTCATGCCACTATGGTAATACTTTTATCCGTCTTCTTTAATAAATGGTATTTCATATACTCCTGAATAATTCTCAAAATTAATTGGGTCAATTTTACTGCATATGATATTCTTTACTTTCTGAGGGAGGTTTGGGTATTAATCAGATATTGAAACGTTTAAGGCCCCCAGCTGCCAGTATTATACCGTAAAATTAACAGTAATAAACAGTAAAATAAGCAGTAATACGCTGCCGTGCAAGCGCGGTGGCGTATTCTACTTATTTTACTGGTTTTTTCCGGATTTTAATAGGGTAAATTTATATGTTATTTTAAAATACTTTTTGATTTTTATTATAATTAACATTTTTTCCCTTCCTTTTACAGTATATGGAGTGGAGAGGCCACCGTTCTTCTTCTAGTCTTGTGTTCTACATGGACACTCCTACCTTTATTTTTGCACGATGAGAAACCAATCACAGCATATTTTTTCTTAGGACTCAACATTTTACAGGGTGTCTTGGTGTTCCTGTTTTATTGTCTCAACAGTGGCAAAGTAAGTGTTCTTTTCATTTACACTGTAAAAAATTGCTGCAGTAAAATTACTGCAGCAGAGATTCCAGGCAACATTCATAAGAAAACGGGTTTTGTCCCTAGATAAACGAGCTTTTTTCTACATAAACGGTTTTTGACAGTAAAAACATGAAATTTACGGAAATTAACCGTTTACCTTTAAAAAGGGGCATTTCCCGTAAAATTACGGCAGCAATTAACGGAGAATGCCCGTGAATTGACAATTATTTTTACAGTGTATGTAATTTCTCAACAATGTGCAATGTCCGTCTTTTGAAAATCCACCTTACACAATGTAAAAAATGCTGGTCAACAATTACGGTGCATATACTGGCAACTTTGTGAGCAGTATATATACCGTTTAAAACTGTATTTAACTGTACGGTATATGTATCGTAAAATATGTAAAGTATGTATACCGGCTGCACTTCCCTCTCCTGAGGCCTGCACGCATTACGTAACAAGAGCAAGAGCATCACTTCAGGGGTTGCCGTACACCGAGGCGGGCTACCAGCTTTTTCCTTACTGAAAAATAATTATTTTACGGTATAAATAGCGATTTTTTACTGGAAAACAATCATTTTAAAGTATAAATACCGTTTATAATCAAAATGGCACATATACGTTTTTTTTTTCGCTTAATATACCTTAGAAGTACGGTACTCATACCGTAAAGAGAGAAAACAGTACAAATACCGTTAATTTACAGTACATCTACTGAAATTTTACTAAATTTTTTTACAGTGCAGGGTCTTGTATGTCGTCATTAGAGATGAGTTCGTGCTCTGTTTTCGGAGCCCTCGCCCACCCAAACCCGACGATTTTAAATCCGAGACCGAAAAGTTTTGTGTCATCAGAGTACCAGCCCGATATCGAAAGTATGAAAAAAAAATGCATAACGAATATTTTGAAATATATTAGAAATTGTTTCAAAAGTAATATCTTATTTTTAAGCTTACTTCTTATATACAAATAACTATTATCTCTTGCACACAATTAATTTTATGAAAATTTACACTCAATCTTATCAAATGAAAATGTACTTTTTACTTAAAAAGATTATCATACTTTTTCTCCCTCAACAAGTAAATCTGATGGACTCATTAACGAAATGCGTTTTATAAATAAATGCAATAAATCTGCAGAAATTACTATTTACATGCCGAAGAATCGAACAACTTTTTTCAATTTCCTACAAAAGATGTTCATTTTAAACTATAATCAATTCCTTCCTCATAATAATCTTTCATGATTGCTATGTCTCTGAAAATCAGTTTATATTAAAATTTTGAAACAGTTATCTGAAAGATCCGATGCTTTTATAGGAAAAGAGGAAACAATGCTCGATTGCTTTCTATCAGAATAACAATACATGACAAGTATATCCACTTATGAATGAAAATTATTCGTAAATACAATGCTTTAGCATGAGCAGAGTTCATGATGAATAATAGATATAAGAATCATTAACGTTATTTTTATATGCAGAGCAATTATGACTCGAACAACAGAATACTAAATTCGCGAACCTCAAGCTAATACTGGTTGACTAAAAACAGAAGAAAATATTCTTTTCGCATTTAATTTCTAAATTAAAAAATAAATAACACAATTAAAAAATATCCTACTGTCACAAACGAAAATGGAACTGAAAGCAAAATCGTAGTTCCCACCTCTTCCGACTGGCGCCATAACAGCAGGACGTCGCCGTCAATGCCAGACATAAATCTGCAAATATCACAAATTTTCTTTTAAAATAGTATTCTAATATTTAGAATAGTAAAATTTCATTATGATCAAAATAGCATTAAAATGACTTCATACAAAATAAGTAATTTTTTAGGGGGGAAAATCGTTTTATTTTTTCTATCTATACGTGAATAAATAATTTTTTTAGTTTCAGAAAGAGTGTGCCCGAGCCCGCGTCGTACTCGGGCTGAGCCTGTCTCATCTTTAGCCTACATATCATAAACAGACAACGAAATACGCATATATTCCATGGCTCTTTAACTATAATACTTATAAAGATGAAATTTAAGTTATTTGAATGAATGGCATTTCTATATAAAAGCTTGTAAATTATGTGTACAGTAATTTAAAAGAAAAAAAAAGGTTAAAGTTGTAATGGCCATTGCCATCAGTAGTGAGTGAGCCAGGTGTACAAGGAGAGCACAGAGGTAAAGTTTAAAAATACTTTTTATTGAAACTTAAACGGGCAGGGGTTGAGCAGACCACTACTAGTTTTTCTTTAGGCCAAAATAAATAAGTAAACTTCTACTCGAAGCTATTCTTCGTAAAAAAATAACACTTTCAAATATATTAAATGTAAAGATTAAACAGACACGAACTAACAATTTCAATAGACAGCCACAGGTCAGGGTGCATTCAATAAATACTTCAATTCCACACTGTAGACCAGGCGAGCGCTGATGCAGTCGTTCGTCCGGGCCAGAAGCAACTATTCATATGCTTGCGCAGCTTCAATTAATCACATGATCTAGATTTCTTCGTAGCGAGAGAGGAACCGATCCAAGTTCCCAAGTTCCGCTTTTCAAACGTAAATTCGAAGCTTATATATCCCAAATATCGATTGACCAGCTACAATAATTTGCATGAATATCGATAAAAAGCTTAAACTCACAATTTCCGAGATTCACACAGCATCCGTCGAAAGTTAGAGAAAGAGAGCCTTGATCAACTTTTACGCACATGAACAAATAGTGGACAAAAAATACGATCTCATTCAAAACATCGCCTACTCACGTGATCAGAGTAGCCGAACCATCACAAAGTTTTACCAAATGTATGGGGCTGGAATTCCTCAAACTGTGATAATGCTCAAGCTGGCGCGTAAAGGTGGATTAATGTTCACTCTGTTTAGCTGTTGAATGACAGTCAAAAAACGTTTGCTTTTGGAACTTTTTATGTGAGATCGACATTGAGTCAGCGAGAATGCCATCTATTTTCTAATATTTGAACTATTTTTTAAAATATTGTCTGCAAAATTTACAAACTTGCTTATAGTCACATCAGTGATTTTACATTTATATTTATTATAGTTAAAGGATTTTTGGATTTTACAATTTTCATGTTCTTTTGGGGACACTTTGCATGTAGCAAGAAACAAAGAAGAGAGTAAAATTATGAATAAAAATTCACAACTAAAATTTTTGTTTTAATATAAAGCATATATATTTTTTAAATTAATTATAATTAATTACTATATAAATAATATTTCAGCATTTTTATTCGTAGTTTTTTTGCTTCCTTAAGGGATTTCATTGCAGAAATAGTAGCTAACCTTTCAGTTTTAATCAGAAAAAATATTTAATGAAATGTTTCTTGTTTGTGGTTATTAATTAACTATTTTTATTTTAAAAAAAATCCTGGTTTTATTTGATTAAAAATAACAGAAGGTTGGTTATTCTCAAATATTTTTACATTTTTTTTATAAACACTAGTATATAACCCCCGTCAAAAATGACAGATTGTTGATCTGCGTTTCATTTTCATAAGACTTCATACAAACAAACAGCATAAAGATTTTATTATTGAAAGGTTTTTGTATTCTAGAAAAGTACATTTTAAAGACGGTAGATGGCGCCAAAACAATATTATTCGCAACAGAGTTCGTTTGTTTACATCTGGGATTTCGATGTTTAATCTGGATTTTTAATTAATAACTTAAAACATTATAATAGGATATGATATGCATGTTTTATAGGAAAAATATGCTGAACAGACATGATTTCAAGTAGAAGATATTATCATTTAGCTATCATATGTTAGCATAGGTTGTTCATTCAGCCTAACATGGCGTTTAACTACGGTCGATTCGCAGACCAGAGTGGTCCCACCCGGAATGGTTACAGACACTTTCTTCCCTTCGGATTTTATTATAAATAGATTTTAATATGTATTTAATCTGTTGCAATCTACATGTTCGCATTGATTTTCTATTTTTGTGCATCTGTATATTTTATTTAAAATCTCTCATTTTCTTCTTCTTTAGATTCAGAGCTCTGAAGAACCTCCTGGGCCTGACTGGCTCTGCTCGTGCCTGCGTGAGCAACCCCGAAGGAGGAGCTTGTACAGTCCACCAGGAAGCTGTCCACACAATGTCAGTAATCCTCTGTCACATCCACATATCAATAACCCCACGCCGACGTTATATCCAGGTACGCGTCCCTTAAAAGAAATTCAGCACACCCCATCCCCTGATGTTGCTATCAGACAACGACAATTTTTCGAACAACCAACTTTTGAGCCGATTTTAATTCTAATATCTCCGCAGATAAACCGAAAAAAGGGCAGCAAATGACGTTGCAAAATTTGTATGAAAAACCGGTTATAAGTTGTAATATTTATCGCTTTTTCGTTGGCACAAATAAATCGATTGGTGTGTTCGTTGCTTTTCGCTATTATGTTACAGGAATACATTTTCAAGTTTTTGTTGGGATATAAATTATGTTTCATATACCACAGATGTCTTTTTAATCTTCTGACTGAGTCGATTAATATGTTTTTGTTAGTGGTTACATTTCATTTTCCTGCTAGTTTTCGTTTTATCGGATATATTTGTAAATGACGTTTTAAATGCATATCTCTGATCGGAGGCGGAATTGACCGTACGAACAACTTTTTGTGAACTGACGGTAAAAAGTTGCACGTTTTCTTGATCGCTATCACACTCGTTGTTGAGGAAATTTCACAAAAAAATTGGCTCAAATTAAGTTTTGTGATAAAAATTACCCGAAAAGTTGTTGAATGTGATAGTAACTTCATGCGTGCAATAGTTAGATAACTTTTCCACACATTTCTTCTAAATGACAATGTGGCTTTTGTACTTTTATTTACTCGCAGAATGATTTTTGGGGTAATTGTGTAGCAAAATTCAGTTTTGATGCTTAGAATATTTTTCTTTTCAATGTAGTGAGTTTTTGTTATAACACTTTTGTGCTATTACTTTATAAGAAATTCAATTACATTATTCTTTAAAGCGTGTTATTTATTATCTAATATGCTAGAAGAATAAACGGGTAAATACCATTTTTATTATTTTCTACCTGACACTGTGACTTTTATATTATCATTTACTCGTTAATTTATTTTCGGGGTATTTGTTAGTCAAATTTGGTGTTAATGTTTAGAATATTTTTCTTTTTAATGCAGCCAGTTTTTGTTAGAACGCCATATTTTATAGCACTTTGCTTATGTGCTATTATTTTACAAGGCATTCAATTAAACTATTCTTTGAAGCGTGTAATTCTATAATTTGCGCGTAAAAAAAGAAGCGCACGTATTTTTTCCCTGTTTGTGTAGTAATTATTTTGTTTTGCATCCACTCCATATGATATGCATAAAACAAGATTATATTAATTTTATTTTTAGAAATACGTTGATAGAAAATGTAAAAAAAAAAAAAAAAAAAAAAAAAATTAAAATTAAAAATATGATATAACATAATGTAATTGGTAAAGATTACGCGTATTTACGTTTCACCAAAAATGCATGAAAAGATACAATTGATGTATCCTAGACCAATGGTTTCCAATTACTCAACCGTGGTGCAGAAATACCAGTAAATGCTTTAACTAGTACTCCCAAGTATACGCTTAATACGTTAAAATCTTATTGTAACCGGGAACAATTTTGGATAGGTATAATATGGAAAAAAGGCTTAACTACGTATACGTTTAAACGTATATAAACGTATATTCACGAGCACTAGTTTTAACTAATCTTCGTCGTATTTAATCCCTTGAAGCTAATTAAAACACTGCAATTAAACAAGGTAAAAAAAAAAAAAAAAAAATCTACAAATTAACTGGCAGCTCTGTGGTCGGCGGTTCAAATGTTGGAAACCACTGGCCTAGAAATTTTAAATATTTTGAAAATTAGGAATTTTCGAATTTTTTTTTACAACTTTTCGGGTATAAATATATTTATGGTAAATTAGCAGTATGTGGAGATTTATTTTCAAATACTAATTTAAAGAGTCGAGAGTATAAATATTTTTTTATTTACAAAACAGGTGACAAATTCGTAACTGAAAACTTTAGTTCTAAAATGACGAAATTTTCCTGAAGCATATTACTTCTTATACATGATTTCATGTTCCCATATCATTTCATGCTAGGTAATGAAAAATATTGTTAAAAATAATATGTTTGGTATGTCAGTACGTCTGTTCAGTACGTCTCTGTATAGTATGCTATTTGGAGTAAAAAAACACTTTTTGTGTAAAATTCCATGTGGAATAAAATTATATGTGCAATTGGTATTCATCCAGACCAGTTTGATGTGATTAGTGTCAGAATTCTAGGCAGTTTATTGTCCAACTATGGGTTTGAGTGCTGGTCCCGAACGTAACCATATCTTTTAGCAGCAGTTTTTAACACGAACATTCCTATTTTTATTTTTACACAGGAAAAGAAGTGGTCAGTTACTGGCGCAAGCTCAATTTTCAAATTAATACTGTAAATAATTTAAATTCTAGAAAAGAAAATAAGAAAAACCTTCCTGATTATGAATCTCTATACAATAATTAGTATTTGGGAAAGTCCGCGAAAAAATATTTCCAATTTCCTTAATAACCCCGCTATAATGATCTCGAAGCCGCAGTAGTCGTCCGATGTATTAAGATCCAAACAGACAACGTTGTTGTCGCTTTCTCTGAAGTACTAAAGCGGTCCGTTTTATCTTTTATGACTTTCTTAGCATGTCTAAAGGTCAGAGTTCAAGAGCGGGGGCTGTTGATTTGGGGAAACACCCATTGATTTTGTTGAAACTCCTCTTTCTTTTGTCGATAACACAAAATGATTCGAGAAGAATGGGAAGAGGTTTGATTTATACCCATCTCAGGACGACTTGCTAAGTTTGCTTCTAAACCAGCCATACTCAACTTGCGGGCCGCATGTGGCCCGGCGACCTTTTATGTGCGGCCCCAGACACATAATCACTGAATCGAGATGTGTATAAAAAGCTTTTATATATTTTCACTGCTCTTTTATATATTTTCATGGGACGGCAATTTCTTGTTATTTATAATTACTAAATTACCTTAAATTATCTTAAATATCGTTTCCTTAGTCAAATTTCTTTTTACATATAGTTTTACTTGAGCTATACATTTCTTAATTCTGAACACTAAACAAACACAACTCCAGATTAATTTAATTTGCACTATATATTTCTACATTAAAAAAAAATGTTTTTGCATTGAGAACAAAAATTGATTATTAGAAAAAAAATCTCTTTTTTTTTTTACTTTTTTTTTTTTTTTGTTGAAAATTTGGAATTGCTGCATTGTTATATTGTTACTTTTTTATACTTATCATATAGCTAATAAGTCTTATTGGGGTTAAATATTTATTGCAGAAAAAATTGGCAGCAAAAAGTTTTATACCACTATTTCAAAACAACAATGTTCGTGGCATTTGCTATAGAAATCTATATTTTTTTACATTATTATACAAGTGTGTTGCGGCTCGCCTAACGTCACACATATATGTTTGCGGCCCGCGAGAAAAAAAGGCTTAGAACGCCTGTTTCGAAGTCTGATAAGATGATCTCGAGGCCGCCGCAGTCGTCCCGTACTTCGCGGAAGAGGCGCGCGCGCGGTCCTTCTCTTGTATTATCTCATCAGCCGGTTTTTACTTGTCACTGATGGCTAAACTGGGCTTAAAACTTATTTTGGTTTAATAGCTCTCGTTATAATTTCGATATTTAAAATCTTCAGTTTAATTTAAAAGCATATTATAGATGGCGTTGGTTGTTCCGTAATCGACTGCTGTGGAACATACCCTTTTGCCAAAGTGGAATCGCCTCATATCGTATTTCAGATAGTATAAATGATTTCAACGTTTTGAGGCAGGAAATTCGCTTCGCTTCTATAAGCGTTTTCTTTTGGTTCAGAACTGAATTAGTTATGTTACTTTTATAAATGAATTAACTTAAGTTTACAGTAGTATGATTTAATTTTACAGTGTTTTTTTTTTATTATAACTTATTATAATAACAGTTACTACTTACTTTAGTTAACACTTTTATTATAACACTGTTTTATAATTATAACTAAAACTTATTTTTAAATAAGTTTTAGTTATAATTTAACAGAAAGTTTAAGTTGTTCCTAGGAATTAGTTTTATTTCAATAGACTGTTTTAAAACTCCGTTTTAATCTGTCAAGTTATGTTTAACTAAGATATTTTTACACTTATGAAGCTCGTTTATTATCTACACGTTTGCTCTGAATTAAAATAAATCTGAATGTGTTTTTAACAGTTTTAAATGAAGATTAAGTTTACTTTGAATATAGAACTGTAGTCGCCAAATAAATGACTTTTTATTGGTTTTGAACTCAACGTTTAGATTTACTTCAGGTGTCTTCCAGGGCACTATTTTTAAAGTTCTGATACATGCATTATCAAGGATATTAGACCTGTACTAATACAGGCTATTAGATAAGATCTTGGTTTCCGATCGGTAGAAAATCGGTCACGAAAGATGCCACGGATAAAAAAAAAAATTAAAGCTAAATTAAAGTTTAAGACATCGACCAGCATTCAAGTTGGCCGGGGCGTTTCATACATTAGACGACTCCTGCTTCTTCGAGATCAAAACATTTCCAATTTTCGTAACTTCATTAACCCATTAAAGCCGGAAATATTTTTCTAATTAAAATGCAAAAATTGCATTTCATACCAATTTTTCAAAGTAGCAACTTTAGTCTCCTTCTATTACAGAGTTTCTGTCATTAGATAAAGATAATATTTCTCTTAAAATATACTGGTATAGAAGCAACAAAATGGATGGCAGCTATTCCGTTACCATATGGTAACAGTAGGCTTTAACACTAGAACGTCCGGAATTTCTGACATCCTAAAACAGCCGCCGGTGTCATTTCGACACCACTAATTTAATTATACAAAATGGACACTATAAATTCTAATTCAGCACTATATTTCGTCATTGTATTTTAATTAAGCTTATATCCTTAACTTTTCACAAAAGAACGATGCTTTATTTTACAAAAAATACATTAAATCAAAACGGCGGACAATTTCGACATCCGAAAACAGCCGTCTGTGTCATTTCGACACCACTAATTTAGTTATGAAAAAATGGCACTATAAATTCTAATTTAACACTATATTGCGTCATTGTGTTTTAATTAAGCTTATATTGTTATATTTTCACAAAAGAACGATGATTTATTGTAAATTCTGCTTGGTGTCGAAATGGCACCAGCGGACGTTCTAGGTAAATTGGGCTGTGATATTTTTAAAAATCGAATCACATAATAAAAATTTCGACAGTCTTCTTAGTACGTAAAATGATTAAAAGTCATACAATTTGAAGAATACAGGTAAAAAAATGTGATAGAGAGATAAAGCTAAATTCGGTTTGGTGTCGAAATGACACCAACGGACGTTCTAGTGTTAATGGGTTAAAATAAAAAAGAAAGAAATAAAAGAAAAGAGAAAAAAAAAACTTTCATTAAATTGTCCATTACTGATGTAGTCAACCTACATCAAACATTACATTTATATCGAAAAAAAAAAAAAATGTATAGCTCACAAAGACTATAACCAAATTCATAACGTGGTGATTTAAAGAGAAATAAATAAGTACTTGGAATGAAATGAAATTCAAAGAAACAACGAAAGCAATGTGGCCTTTTTCTCATCTTGATATTTGTGCTCTTCGATCACGCACATGTCTGCATCTTTCTTGTCGTATAGAAATTCATTAATACGTCCTGCCTCTGTTTCTAAAAGCAAACCTTATATTTCCCTACAGTGATTTATCATGTCAGTCACGAGATATTTAAATACGAAATACACGGAATAATTTACTTTCGTTTTCGATTGTATTTATTATTAAAACATGTTGAATAATGCGAATAATTTCTGCACAAGAAGAAAAAATAATAGAAAGAGAAGTCTATGGCTTACTTTATACAATTTTAATGACGGAAACCTTTGTAATACAAATTATTTGGGATCTTAAATCATATGTATATAATGAGACAAGGGAAAACATATATCACATTTTATTATATTCACTAGCTGTTTAACCCGTTCTACGCACGGATAGTTTTTTATTTCTCCAATTATATTTAATATATAGTTTTAATTTTTTTTATCTAGATTTTTATGCATGATAGAAACTGCTCTAATAAACAATATTTTATTGAATTTGGACACGTATAAAGAAACGTTATTATATCTTTATTACGTAATTCATTATTAGACAATATGTCATACACATATTCAATATTCCTAATGATTTAAATGTATATATTCAAATATATATTATGTATTGTTAATGTACAGATTATGTAAATAATCGATATAAGTTCCTAGATGCGCATCTTCCAAAGTAAAAAATTAATTAACAAATCCAAACCTAATATAATTAATTAACTAAAAGTGTCTACAAACAGAGTTTTAAAATACTGCATTGAGAAGAAAAAATAAAAACATGCATTTACATAGCTTTACAAGGCCAAACTCCCTACTTAATATTTGTTTATAGCTACTCTCCGACAATATCTCATACACATATTCAATATTTCTATGATTTAAATGTATATATTCAAATATATATTATGTATTGTTAATGTACAGATTACGTAAATAATCGATATAAGTTCCTAGACGCACATATTCAATATTTCTATGATTTAAATGTATATATTCAAATATATATTATGTATTGTTAATGTACAGATTATGTAAATAATCGATATAAGTTTCTAGACGCGCGTCTTCCAAAATTTAAATTTAATTAACAAATCCAAACTTAATATAATTAATTAACTAAAAGAGTCCACAAACAGTTTTAAAATATTTTGCATTGAGATGAAAAAATAAACACATGTATTTACATAGCTTTACAAGGCAAAACTCCCTACTTAATAATTGTATATAACTACTCTCCGACAATATCTCGTACACATATACAATATTCCTATGATTTAAATGTATATATTCAAATATAATAGTATGTATTGTTAATGTACGGATTATGTAAATAATCGATATAAGTTCCTAGACTCGCACCTTCCAAAATAAAAATTTAATTAACAAATCCAAACCTAATATAATTAATTAACTAAAAGAGTCTACAAACAGTTTTAAAATATTGCATTGAGATGAACAAATAAAAACATGCATTTACATAGCTTTACAAGGCAAAACTCCTTACTTAATATTTGTATATAACTACTCTCCGACAATATCTCGTACACATATTCAATATTTTTATGATTTAAATGCACATGTATTATGTATTTTAATGTACAGATTATGTAAATAATCGATATAAATTACTAATCGCGCATCTTCCGAAATAAAAATTTAATTAAAAAATCCAAACTTAATATAATTAATTAACTAAAAGAATCCTCAAACAGTTTTTAAATGTTTTGCATTGAGATGAAAAATTAAAAACATGCATTTACATAGCTTTACAAGGCAAAACTCCCTACTTAATATTTGTATAAGGTAAAGCTAGGATAGTCTGCGCACAATTCAAAAGAATAGCAATAAAAAATCTAAATTATAATTTATTGCTAAACTATTCATGAATAACTTTTACTTCATTTGTTTTTTATGCATTTCCATTGCTATTTTGTTGTTATGTTGCAATTTAATAGAACAGTTGTAATAAAACCAAGAAAGTTATTTTGCGCAATCTCTCCTTATAGGGTTGGTGTGATTGCGCAGATGGGTAGGAGAGATTGTTACTTATAATAACTACAATTAAATTGTTAACAGTAATAATTACATTTAAATGATATTGCTGTAAGGTTTTTGTGAACAAATATTATTGTATTAGGAGTGAATATTTCAACCTAATGATAAAAGAATCAGAAAAAGGAAATGATTTTAGAAACGATTAAAAAATTTTAATTAAAGGAAAAAAAAATTAAAGAATCAGAAAAAGCAAGTCCAGATAAGAATAAAAAATAAAATAATGCTACTTAATAACACGTTTAACTTAAAATTAGTCCATTTTCATTTTTCATTTTTTTATGCAAATTTACCAATAAGCTGCGTAATCTCTCCTACCATGGAAACGAATGGGAACACTGCGCCATCTCTCCTAAGTAGCAAATGCGCGAACTCTCCAATTTCGGTAAGAGAGATTGCGCGGCCTTTTATTTAAACATGACCTCTTCTAAAACGAACCGTTGATGTTCACATTGTTAGTCTAGATTAGAAGCTTATGAGAAATCGTTTAAGTTTAAAATATTTTGTACTATTGACATTGTATAGAAATTCTGATGAAGAGCTATGAAAATTCAAGCACTTACTTTGGGAAAACAAAACAAAATAGCAATACTTTATCTTAAACGCTCAAAGCAATCAACGTGCACTTTTAAGTAGACACTCCACTACTGTTGTTGTACAACTACCTGGAGTCGTTGCACGCTCACTCTACTCCTTCCCCCCAAACCACTATGTGCGCAATCTCTCCGACTGCGTCATCTCTCCTGGCTTTACCTTATAACTACTCTCCGACAATATCTCGTACACATATTCAATATTTCTATGATTTAAATGCACATATTCAAAGATACATTATGTATTGTTAATGTACAGATTATGTAAAATATCGATATAAATTCCTAGACGCGCATCTTCCAAAATAAAAATTTAATTAACAAATCCAAACCTAATATAATTAATTAACTAAAAGAGTCTACAAAAAGTTTTAAAATATTGCATTGAGATGAAAAAATAAAAATATGCATTTACATAGCTTTACAAGGCAAAACTCCCTACTTAATATTTGTATATAACCACTCTCCGACAATATCTCGTACACATATTCAATATTTTTATGATTTAAATGCACATGTATTATGCATTGTTAATGTATAGATTATGTAAATAATCGATATAAATTCCTAGACGCGCATCTTCCAAAATGAAAATTTAATTATCAAATCCAAACCTAATATAATTAATTAACTAAAAGAGTCTACAAAAACTTTTAAAATATTGCATTGAGATGAAAAAATAAAAACTTGTATTTACATAGTTTTACAAGGCAAAACTCCCTACTTAATATTTGTATATAACTACCCTCCGACAATATCTCGTGCACTTATTCAATATTTCTGTGATTTAAATGTATATATTTAAATATATATTATATGTATTGCTAATGTACAGTTTATGTAAATAATCGATATAAGTTCCTAGACGCGCACCTTCCAAAATAAAAATTTAATTAACAAATCCAAACTTAATATAATTAATTAACTAAAAGAGTCCACAAACAGTTTTAAAATGTTTTGCATTGAGATGAAAAAATAAAAACATGCATTTACATAGCTTTACAAGGCAAAACTCCCTACTTAATAATTGTATATAACTACTCTCCGACAATATCTCGTACACATATTCAATATTTTTATGATTTAAATGCACATGTATTATGTATTGTTAATGTACAGATTATGTAAATAATCGATATAAATTCCTAGACGCGCATCTTCCAAAATAAAAATTTAATTAACAAATCCAAACCTAATATAATTAATTAACTAAAAGAGTCTACAAACAGTTTTAAAATGTTTTGCATTGAGATGAAAAAATAAAAACATGCATTTACATTAGCTTTACAAGGCAAAACTCCTTACTTAATATTTGTATATAACTACTCTCCGAATATTTATATTTAAGAGATCATAATTAAATTCTTCGCAGAATATTTAAAAAAAAAAAGAAAAACGTGTTTTAATAAATTGGCGAGAGAATTTTAAAATCAGGGTGTTTTTAGGTGCGTTCGTAATTATATAAATACGTAGCACCTATTGTCGTCGCTTGGTCCGTCCGTCTGTACGTCCGTCCGCATATAATAACGCAAAAGCTACCCAACCGAATGGTTTGGAATTTAAGATATATTATCTTTGCAGAATTTTGTCGAGACATTTCAATTTTTTTAAAAATCGAATCAAAACTTTAGGAGATATTAATAAAAATATTTATTAAGAAATTTGAATTAAAAGAAAAAAAATCGGTGCTTTCTTGTTAGAGGAGCTTCCGAGGTTGAATCGTCAAGCGACCGAGATACTTATTTTATGACAGAAATGAATCTGCAGACGATATAATTCATTTCACAGAATTAAAAATCATCAAGATCTGAATATTTATATAACTAGCTATAGTACGAACGCACCTCGTTTGACGTACAATTTCCAACTTGTTTTTTGTTATTCTAGTCGGCAAATGTGCAACTGAATTAGTTATTCAGTTTTTTACAGTGTTTTTCTTCGGTGTTCATTTTATTATGCTTTGTTGCAATTCACAACATTAGAAAGATAAATACCTCGCTACGAGTTAGATTGTGGCACGCTTCCAGGTTTACATAATTATTCTACTGCAATTTCTTATTTCTTATTCCTTTATTATTCAATAATTTTGTACTTGAAGGCGACCAAATTTATTTCATAAGTAAAAGTTTATTTTTCTGCTCCGCTTAGAAACATTTCCATTTTTCACTAAGCAAACACTTACACTTTTAATTTATTTACTTCGTAGTTCTTTCCTTTTTCCTTTATTATTATTATTTTTAATTCCATAAAAATATATTGGGATGCAAATGCTCCTTTCTAATTAGGTTAAAATATCAAACGAATATTAATATTAGTATATCAATATGTATTATCATCAATAATTAACAGGCCATAAGAATATTGTAAAAAGGAATTAAATAGAACTATAGTAAATATTAAAATATTAAAAAGCTACAATATTTCTAGTGATGTTATAGAATAATGATGTTGATTACTAAACTTTGCTAGTTTGAATATACACATATATATATATATATATATATATATAAACTTATTGCAAATATATATATATATATATAATGTATGTGAATGAGTGTGTACAAATACATATTCTTTGATTTGTAAATATATATAATGACTAATAATAACTATTATGATATATAATATATAACTATTATGAAATATATAACTGCTATGATAAGCTTCCCAAAAATCAAGGTCGTAAATAGATGAGTATGTGGATCATGTATGGAAGAATTCAGGCAACTTAGTTGATGATATGTTCAGTACACCAAATATTTAAAATGTCTGGCTACCTTTCATTTAATTCATTCTCTTCGTCTCCCCCTCCTTTTCTCCCCCGTACTTAAACTCGTCCAATCTGGCCGGGCGCTTCTATTGGTCCCCTGCGTCACATGTGTTTCCTGATTCCGCTGTTGTTTTTGAAAAACTCACCGCCGTTCAATCTTGGGCGCGTGCGGGAGACGCAAGCATATTTACATGGCTTTACATGGCTTAAATTTTCGAATCGGTTTTGAATCTTTTAAATTTTTCACTGGTGATGTAGCTTTACGGGCCCATTTTATATATTTTTATTTGTGCTATTTATATTGTACAGTATAATACTGGCATCCCAGCTGCCAGTATTATACCGTAAAATTAACAGTAATAAAATAAGCAATAATATGCTGCCACGCATGCGCGGTAGCGTATTACTGCTTATTTTACTGTTTATTACTGTTAATTTTACGGCTGGCCAGCATTATACTGTAAAATCAACACTTTTTTTTTTTCTATGCAGTGTAACCTCAGAGGTCAATTTAGAATTGTATGTTATATTTAGTTAATGAATAGAATACGTATAAATAATAGAAAATATTTCGATTAGAAGTGCTTCTTTCAGAGATGAAACTTTGACTTACAAAGCTAAATCCAAAAATTAATTAACTAAAAAAGTCTGCAAATAGAGTTAGAAAATACTATGTTGAGATGCTGAAAAAAAATAAAAATAAAAACATGCATTTATATCACTTTAGGAACAAAGCTCCCTACTTAATGTATAGCTGCTCTCCGTATATTCATATTTAAGAGTTCATAATTAAATGCTTCTCAGTATATTTTCTGAAAAAGTGTTTTAATAAATTAGCGAGATGATTTTAAAATTAGAGTTTCTTTTTTAATCTAGTCGGGAAATGTGCAACTGAATAGTTGTTCAGCTTTTTTTTTTCAATTTTTTTTTTTTTTTCAGTGTTTGCTTTATTCTGCTTTAATTCAATTCACAAAATAAGAAAGATAAATACTCTGCTACGAGCAGATTGTGGCACGCTTCCAGGTTTACATTGTTATTCTAGTGACATTTCTTGTTTCTAACTCCTTTATCATTTAATAATTTTGTTCTTGAAAGAGACGTAATTTGTTCTATAAGTAAAAGTTTTTTCTGCTCCTCATAAATTTTCCTTTTTCATTAAGTATACACAAGAATTTTAATTTATTTATTTGCTTCATATATATTTTTTTATTTATTAATTGTTATTTAAAAAAAAAAAAAAAATCAATCGGAACGGCGATACTTGCTTTTTCTATTTAGATTAGAATATCGATAATTGTAATATCGTTATAACAAAATAACTTTAATGGACATCTTAATTTCAACTGAAGATACCACAGCATTGATAACTATCAGACCATAAGTCTATAGTAAAAATTTAATTAAAAATTAAAACATTTAAAAATTTTATAGTTTCTTAATATTTTGCGACGTTCTAAAATACACAAATTGATTCCTGTCATTTATTTGTTTCCAAAAGAAAATCAGAAGATAAAATATATGTGTGTGTACAAATATATACTCTTTGATGCAATTACGTGTGCCGTGCATCGAATATTTATCCAATGGTTGCATCTTCAAATTTGGAAAGGGTTTGTGAAAACATTTGCAATACGAAGGGGTGATTTACATAATGAACTCTTTTTTCCTTCAGAGGTAACCATTCCAGGCAATAATGTATCGAACCGGATGATCCAAAAGTCAGAAAACATTTTTAAACACAAAAATTCACAAATTAATAAATATAAGAAAAGTGAATATATTTCTTCCTTCAAAGGTAACCATTCCAGAAAATTTTGTATCGCACCGGGTGATCCAAAATTCAGAAAACATTTTTAAACACAAAAATTCACAAATTAATAAATATAGAAAAGTGAAAATATTTCTTCCTTCAGAGGTAACCACTCCAGGCAATTTTGTATCGCACCGGATGATCCAAAAGTCAGAGAACATTTTTAAACACAAAAATTCACAAATTAATAAATATAAGAAAAGTGAATATATTTCTTCCTTCAAAGGTAACCATTCCAGAAAATTTTGTATCGCATCGGATGATCCAAAAGTCAGAAAACATTTTTAAACACAAAAATTCACAAATTAATAAATATAGAAAAGTGAATATATTTCTTCCTTCAAAGGTAACCATTCCAGAAAATTTTGTATCGCACCGGGTGATCCAAAAGTCAGAAAACATTTTTAAACACAAAAATTCACAAATTAATAAAAATAGAAAAGTGAACATATTTCTTCCTTCAGAGGTAACTATTCCAGGAAATTTTGTATCGCATCGGATGATCCAAAAGTCAGAAAACATTTTTAAACACAAAAATTCACAAATTAATAAATATAGAAAAGTGAATATATTTCTTCCTTCAAAGGTAACCATTCCAGAAAATTTTGTATCGCACCGGGGGATCCAAAAGTCAGAAAACATTTTTAAACACAAAAATTCACAAATTAATAAATATAGAAAAGTGAAAATATTTCTTCCTTCAGAGGTAACCATTCCAGGCAATTTTGTATCGCACCGGATGATCCAAAAGTCAGAAAACATTTTTAAATACAAAAATTCACAAATTAATAAAAATAGAAAAGTGAAAATATTTCTTCCTTCAGAGGTAACCATTCCAGGAAATTTTGTATCGCACCGGGGGATTTAAAAGTCAGAAACCATTTTTAAACACAAAAATTCACAAATTAATAAAAATAGAAAAGTGAAAATATTTCTAATTATTCCACGCTGACATTCAAGCATATCTTCCGTTATAACTATGTAACTTGTAAAAAAGCATTTCTTTGATTGTTAGAAGTTATGTTTAGAAGTTTTTAGGAGTTATATTTTCTAACAACCCAATCAGTTAATTCTTGTTTTCTCTAGTTTTTATATTTTACTGGCTAATTAGTGATGCCTGGTCAACTACTGATATACTCAACTATATGTATTTAATTATGTAACATTGTTTTTGGGATTGTTTTTGTACCTATTGTTACTGAAATTCGTCATCTTGAAGAATATGCGCGTATTTTTGTAATAATTTTAGTACATTTAATACAGATATGTGAAATTAGATAGCCGGCATAGAAAATTCATTAAGGCAAAATGAATACTTGCATTTTATTTACCACTAAGAACAAATGCATATTTTTCAACAAAAAATAATATTTACATTTCCGAAATTTTTAAAGCATAAAATCATAAAATCGTGTGATTGATTCATTCCGTAAATCTCATTTTAAATAATAAAGTTGACAATTGCCTAATTCTATTGTTTTGAAAAAAGTTACAAATTGGAAATAATTTGAATTATAAAATTTTTATTGGTCATATTTTTTTAATAAAATTTAATAAAAATGTGTTTTTTTTTTTTTTTTTTTTTTTTTTTTTTTTAAATAGATGAAAAGGGTAAAATGGCGTCATTGAGTTCGTGCATTTTTATAGAGAAAACTACATGTAACTGTAATTGTATCAAGATTATAAGATTTTTCACAATATAATTTTCATAACGAACTTTTAGCCTATATTGTGATCATGACTTCCAACTTGCTATAAGAAATTAAATAAAATTAATAACATAAATCTTTTCTAAATGTAGTATAATTATAGATCTCACCCCCCCCCCCCCCCCCTCTTCACTCTCAAAAACGACTGATATCGTGCCACATTGACTTGACACTCAGATTGTAAGGTTATTAAAAACAGAAAAAGGGCTGAAATCGTGATTTCGCCCCTAATTAATTTTATTTATATATCCACTTATCCAGCTTTCTTGTTATATTAAATACCTGGACTTTAAATAGATTTAGTTTTGTAAATGACATGTCACTTTTTGTTGTTGTTGATTCTCAGTTCTATTGTTATCCGCCATTTGTACAAAATTTCATTAACCTGTTTTGCTCTAATGAAAACACAGCATGTACTCTCGTCCGCTTTCCTCTAATAAAGTACAATAGGGGACAATCTTTTCAAAAAGTTCTCGAATTCCATCTCTCTCCCAAATTAACACAGCAGTTGGAAAACAAAGCGTAGAAAACAATGAAGCGACGGAAATTGCTTTAATATAACAAAATTCTTCCTTTTTCCTCTCTTTGGCGAATCATACGTGAGATATGATAGAACAAAAGGCAGCAAACTTGTTAATTAAATGTTGAATCATATCAGGAGAAAACAAAGTGCGGTAAATGACAGCAATGTTTTATATTTATTCGTTCATAGCAGATTTATTATTAGAGATAAAATTCGGTGGCATGTGTCTGTCCAATATGAAAAATACTTTGCTTATTAAAACTTGCTTTACTGGTTCTACATCTATACTGGGTATTGAATTTTTGCCATTGGTGGTTTAAGTTCAAGAATGTAAGCATTATATATATATATATATATATATATATATATTAGCTTCTTTCCTTCGTTTCTCTTCAGATTAAAAAAAAATTGTTGTATTTTTGAATTATTCATGAATTTTAGTTTGAAATTTTATGAAATTTCTTTTAGTGATTGAAAAACTATAATCTTCAATTTTCTTAGAATTAATAAATTTCTATAAGCATTTCCTTTGTTTCTTGAAGAATTTTTTTTTGTTCCTTTTATCATAAAAAAGAAGAAAAAAGATCTGATAAAAGAAATAATAAAATAAAAATAAGCGCCGTGGATTTTAACAAGAAAAAACTGTCATTCAGGCCGCCAATAAAATCTGTTAATAATAATAATAACTTTATTTATTACGAATTTTATCTAACCAGTGGACCCGTGCGAAGATTTCGCACTGCAGTCTAATATTATTTTTTTTTAGCAATATCTAATAAATTTTAGATGCAGATTTAAAGTTCTAAAGAAAAATTAAGGATAAAAATATCTGCAAACAACATTAGTCCAGCCAGAATATCATCTCATTTATTCCTTCAAAGTTGCAGTAAAAACTGATCAAAGATAGCAAAAGGCACACGCGAGAAAAAAAAATAACAATCGTATTTTAACTGCATTAGAGGATGACGTCAATTGCTTTAGAAAAAACACGGGGCAAAGAAAATGAATTGAATACATATAACATTTAATTTAATTTATATAATTTTATATTTATTTATTTTGATCTTCTTCTTTTTATGTCAAAATTTTATTACGTTTTGAAATTATTCAGAAATTTCAGAGCTAAAGTTTCATTAAAGTTTCTTTTATGGTTAAAAATTTCTTAACTTTTAATTTTCTTAGACATATTAAATTTCTATTAATCTTTCTTTTGATTCTTGAAAATATTTTATTTTTGTTTCGTTTTGTTACCTTCAGTTTTAAATAAAAGAGACAAAAATACAACGCTATTAAAACTAGTCGTTGGGGGCCACCGTAATACTTACCCATCATGGATATGCATAATGTAAAATATTAAAATAAAAATGTGTAAACTACTTATAAAATGCATTGCAATTCAAATAAAATCGTGGCTTGATGACGTCACAAACTTTAAAGGTTCGATTGCTGAATTGCTTGAAAGAGGTTTTTCCTTATAACTCCAAAAATAATAATCCTATTAACTAGCGGTTTATTGCATCTGATTAAGCGTCAAATTTGCAATTAAAATATATCTTTGAAGTGAAATTTGGAAGAAATACAGGGTCATGAAAAATCGAAGAGTGTGGAAAATAGGATTCCAAATATCTCGGCAACTAATTATCCCATCGACTTCATGCTTTATTCAAAATTTATGATTTTTTATTGTCTTTTATATTCATTTCTTAAAATAAACAATTTCGAAAATTTTTATATACCTTTCATCAGAACGAATATTTCGAGAGTCCAAAAAAAATTGTTCCGGTTAATCGAGGTTATTGAAATGAGATAGGCTTCTTCCCATTATTACATACTAAGTACATACCAAATTGCAAGTCTCTATCTCAATTTTTTCGGGAGATAGAGCGTTTACAGACACACACACAGACACACAGACGGACGGCAAAATTTTTTTTCTAAAAATATGTTTTTCGGAATCTCCAGTGTCTGAAACGTGTAAATCCGTCAAAAATTTTTTTTCGATTTTCAAAACGATTACAAGACTTACCCTATACTACGTATGATGGGTAAGTAAAAATAAAATCGTGGCTTGATGACGTCACAAACTTTAAAGGCTCGATTACTGAATTGCTTGAAAGAGGTTTTTCCTTATAACTCCAAAAAATAATAATCCTGTTAACTAGCGGTTTATTGCATCTGATTAAGCGTCAAAGTTTCAATTAAAATATATCTTTGAAGTGAAATTTGGATGAAATACAGGGTCATGAAAAATCGAAGAGTGTGGAAAATAGGATTCCAAATATCTCGGCAACTCATTATCCGATCGACTTCATGCTTTATTCAAAATTTATGTTTTTTTATTGTCTTTTATATTTATTTCTTAAAATAAACAATTTCGAAAATTTTTATATACCTTTCATCAGAACGAATATTTCGAGAGTCCGAAAAAAATTGTTCCGGTTAATCGAGGTTATTGAAATGAAATATGCTTCTTCCCATTATTACATACTAAGTACATACCAAATTGCAAGTCTCTATCTCAATTTTTTCGGGAGATAGAGCGTTTACAGACACACACACAGACACACAGACGGACGGCAAAATTTTTTTTCTAAAAATATGTTTTTCGGAATCTCCAGTGTCTGAAACGTGTAAATCCGTCAAAATTTTTTTTTCGATTTTCAAAACGATTACAAGACTTACCCTATACTACGTATGATGGGTAAGTAAAAAAGAGTGTAAAAATGATAAAACAGGCTTGTTAATTAACTGTTGAATCGTGTCAGGAGAAAACAAAGTGCGCTAAATATCAGAGAAGTTTTATATTTATTTGTTCATAACATGTTTATTATTAAGCTGAGTTTGTACTCTTCGGGGGATTTGAATACCAGATATTTCGTAAAGTAATATTTGCTTTGTTTAGTGAAGAAATACTGTGTTTAAATGTTTAATTTTCTCTCTCATTTTCATACGGGGGATATGATATAGAACCAGCCTTGTTAATTAAATGTTGAATCGTGTCAGGAGAAAACAAAGTGCGCTAAATGGCAGAGAAGATTTATATTTATTTGTTCATAACATAATTTATTATTAAGCTGGGTTCGTACTCTTCCGGGGATTTGAATACCAGATATTTCGTAAAATAATATTTGCTTTATTTAGTGAAGAAATACTGTGTTTAAATGTTTAATTTTATCTCTCATTTTCATACGGAGATATGATAGAACAACAGACTTGTTAATTAAATGTTGAATCGTATCAGGAGAAAACAAAGTGCGATAAATGGCAGAGAAGTTTTATATTTATTTGTTCATAGCATATTTATTATTAAGCAGGGTTCGTACTCTTTTTCGGATTTGAATACCAGATATTTCGTAAAGTAATATTTGCCTTATTTAGTGAAGAAATACTGTGTTTAAATGTTTTGTTTCCCCCCATTTTCTACTGTTGAGAAGTTCACGTGATTGTAATTAAAAACATTGATATAATCTAGTTTATTTAAATTAAAAAAAATAAAAAAAAAATAAAGAAAAGAAAAGAAAGAAAAAAAAGAAAAGAAAAAAAGACAGTGAGCCCAAGGTGTTCAAATAAGGGAGATGTTGAATCGTGTATCTATTTTTTTTTTCTCTTTTCTTGAGCATTCTTTTCTGCTGTCTGAACCCAATTCTATACTCTCTTTTTCTGTGCTATAACTTTCTATTTTTCTTCATGTATTATTTTGGAAATTAAAGGCGTGGGCAGTGAAACAGTTTAATCTTTCAGTTTCCGCCAATGAGATGGAGTTTCCCGGAAGCAGGAGAAGCCCTTACCCATCAGTGTGCCACGCCCGGTAAGTCCTTGACTAAACCTAACCCATCTCCTTACCTTCTTATGTGTCCTTACCAGTCCCTTGTTCTTGCTTAGAGCACTTATTTTCACCTTGTATTTACTTTTCCCTCTTTTCACATTTTTCTTTTCTAAACGCACAGTTCTTGTGTCTCCAGTGATACAAGTATACATAACATAAAACAAGTCGTTGGGAACCACCATAATACTTACCCATCATGGATATGTAGATATGAAAATAAAACATGTGTAAACTATTTATAAAATGCATTGCAATTCGAATAAAATCGTGGCTTGATAACGTCATAAACTTTAAACGCTCTATTACTGAATTGCTTAAAAGAAACATCCTTATAACTCCAAAATTCATAATCATATTAACGAAAAGTTTACTGCGTCGGATTAAGCGTCTCATTTCACAATAAAATATATCTTTCAATTGAAATTTGAATGAAATACAGCGTCATGAAAAATCGAAGAATGTGGAAAATAGGATTACAAATAACTCGGCAACTCGTTATCCGATCGACTTCATTCTTTATGCAAAATTTATGTTTTTTTTTTTTTTTTTTTTTTTATTGTCTTTTATATTACTCCTTAAAATAAACAATTTCGATAATTTTTATAAACCTTTTATCAGAACGAATATTTCGAGAATCCGAAAAAAATAGTTCCGGATAATCGAGGTTACTGAAATACAATAAGCTTCTTCCCATTATTACATACTAAGGACATACCAAATTTCACGTCTCTATCTCAATTTGTTCGGGAGATAGAGCGTTTACAGACGCACATACAGACACACACAGACAGACGGATGGCAATTTTTTTTTTCTAAAAATATGTTTTTCGGAATCTCCAATGTCTGAAACATGTAAATCCTTCAAAATTTTATTTTCGATTTTCAAAACGATTACAAGGCTTACCCTATACTACGTATGATGGGTAAGTAAAAAAAGCGGTTTGGGGGGGGGGGGGGGGCAAAATTTGTTGCATGCTTTTCTGTAGACCCTTTTTCTCCTTGTATGTGTATGTACAAACTTGGGGAAAAAAAAACTATTTAAAAGATCTTTTTTTTTTTTTTTTTTTTTTTTTCAAGGGAAACAACTGAATTTTGAAACTATTGCAAAACATACCATTACAAGTAGCATCTATTACATAAAACACAAACATGTCAGTTGCTCTATCAGTAACAGTAAGCTCAAAAATAAACGTTACATTGCGTTGTCATTTTCGATTTAATCGCAGACATCGCTCATAAATGTCACATCAAATCAATAAATTTACATATAAAGACAGAAAATTTACTTAATGATACATAAAAACAAGAACAATTATATGAACTTGTAAAGTTTAATTATGATTATATATACATAAAATCAACGTTTCGACCTGCATCTGCTGTCGTCTTCAAGATGTAAAGTTAAAGCGAACTAAAAGTCTAGAGATGTAAACATAAAGTATGACAGACAAAGAATTGAATTTCGGTCAATAATGATTGAAAGGATCTAGTGGCATTCCAATCATGTTATTGGCCAAAATTCAATTTTTTGTCTCTCATACTTTATGTTTTCACGCCACTACATTCTTTCCATCATGTTATTGGCCGAAATTCAATACTTTGTCTCTCATACTTTATGTTTTCACTCCACTACATCCTTCCAACCATGTTATTGGACGAAATTCAATTCTTTGTCTCTCATACTTTATATTTTCATCGCTAGACTTTTAGTTTGCTTTAACTTTACATCCTGGAGACGACTGCAGATGCTGGTCGAAACGTTTAACTTCGATCCTATAAGATTTAGTTACATCTTCCATTCAAAACGACCTGGTTACTGAAGCATGTAGTATCGTTTTTTCCACAAAATAGAAAATTCCGGCAGTGAAAACCGATACTAAGCAACTGTTGCTAATACGACTTAACGAAGTGATTTAAAAATATTGTAATTAAACTTTATTAAAAAAGGTAGTTATATGCTTCCTTGCGTACTTTTAATAGGGTTCTAAAACAAAGCCTGTGTCATCATCATTATTACGCTTACATTCTTATGAATTGTGTAATATCTTCTTCGAAAAAGAAATTGATTAATCAACCTTTCTCCCATAATAAAATGATGACTCGACTTTCATTTCCACTATAAAACGTGCAATATATTTCTCTTAAAACAAATTGGTTACTCAACCATTCTCCCATAATAAAGTAATAACACTATTTTCATTTCAATTATATATGGCGCAATATCCTTCTCTTCTCAATGGCACTCCTGTAATAAGCTAATAACACTACTTTTACTTCAATTCTAAAAAGTCCAGCTACATCTTTCGTTGAAACGAACTGGTTACTCTAAGACTCCTATAATAGGAGCTGACGCATATCCATTTTGTTTCAGATTATTCGTGCTCAGTTCAGCATGAATCTACCGCAGCCGGAGTTGGGGTTGTCTAAGACTCGGTTCTGATTGGCTGAACCGGTTCTGATTAGCTTGGTTTTTCGACTGAACTTCAATTTGAGACCCAAATCTGCGAGGATGCGTCAGCCTGTATTATAGGAGCTCGCAGATTTGGGTCTCAAATTGAAGTTCAGTCGAAAAACCAAGCTAATCAGAACCGAGTCTTAGACAACCCCAACTCCGGCTGCGGTAGATTGATGCTGAACAGAGCACGAATAATCCGAAACAAAATGGATATGCGTCAGCTCCTATTATAGGAGTCTTAGGTTACTCAAGTCTGTAGTATCGTTTTTTCCTACAAGTGAAAAATACTGGTAATGAAATTCGATACTTAGTAACTGTTACTCATCCGTCATTGCTTATTAGGCAGTAACTGATAAGAAGTTCTTAGAACGGAAATATGGAAGGAAAATGGCATGAGATGGGGAGGCATTTATCCAAGCCTAAACCTTATTTCTTTTCAGAAATTCTGTCATTAAAAGAGGGGCATCTCACTATTAGGAAATAGTGCTATTCAAATTCAAGGACCGTAAACTTCCCGATTCCCTTTGCTAATGTTAATCCTACGGGCGTAGGATGCATTCGTATCCATGCATCCTAGGACCTGTTAATATCTCCCCAGGAAATGAACTGTTTTAATTTCTGTTTTCTGTCCTCTTAAAGCATGTCCCTTTTTTTCTTAGTTGTCAAAATACTTCTAAAATACGTGCTTAATTTATAATTTTATGTGTTAAAATCTTAGCAAAACTGAATAAGATTTTAACGCTTGACATAAAATTAAGTATATAGTTTAGAAGAATTTTGACAACTAATAAAAAAAGAAACATCCTATAAGGAGTGTATACAGAAAACAGAAGTCAAAAATATTAATTTCCCGAGGAGATATTTTAAATATACAAATAAATCCTACGCCCATAGGATTAACATTAGCGAGAGGAATCGGGAAGTTCACTGATGGTCAGCCTTAAATAATAATATAAGCAAGCTAACTCGAAAAATACTCAATAATGTTTCGAAATAGACGGAATCATCTGTCTAAATATTCTCATCCATAATTATATATATATATCAGTACTTTCATTTCATTTATAAACGGTACAATGCCTTTCTATTAAAACAAATTGGTTACTCAACCATACTCCCATAAGAAACTACTTCCACTTCAATCCTAAAAGGTATAGTTACATCTTTCGTTCGAAACGAACTGGTTACTCAAGCCTGTAGTATCGTTTTCTCCTCCAAGTAGAAAATCCTGATAGTGAAAACCGATACTTAGTAACTGTTGCTAATCCGGCTTGCTTATGAGGCGGTAACTGATAAGAAGGGCTCCGAACGGAAAAAAATGTAAGAAAAATGGCATGAAATGAAGTGGCATTCTCCATCATAACCTCCTCTTTCAAGCTTCCTAATAGCTTCCTTATCCAATATATTTACGGATGAGAATATGTAGACAGATGATTCATTCCCATAAGAATCGTTATTGAGTACGTTTCGCTTTAGTTTATGTTATTTAAAGGGCATAATATACAACTTAGGTTTTCGCTAATGGCATCAAAATAGTTTTGCATAACTTGCATATCGTGTTTTTGAAAATCTATGAAGAAGTTATTGAAATTCAGGATCAGATCATTAAATGTCATATAGAGATGTTTTTTATTACATTAAATTTATTGTTAGACTTTTGTTTTTGTTCCATAAAATATCATGTAGAAATAGTTTTACTGCAATCTTTAAATTTTGTCTGAACAACAAATATTTCTTTCTTCTCTCTCCTCTCTTCTTCTCTCTCTCTTTCTTTTATTTTTTAAATTAATGGAATAATTTTTCATCATAACCGTAACCAGGTGAAGCCCGAATATGTTGAGTCCCCTCCCCCCTAGCACCTTCTAGAGGCTTCATAATCTTTCAATACTAATATAATCTATATTACATTTAAAATTTCCAATTACTTTGTAACCGAAAGATTATTTTATTCGGACTTTCCTTCTACTTCTATATATATTTATTTATATATAATTAAAAAAAGAGGAGTCCTTAAACTTTAAGTATTTAAAAATCCCTACAAACTTTGAAATTTCTACTTGATGAAATTTCATCATCTTCTTAAAAATACTTAATATTTACGGAGACAATTTTTAAAAACGTACATCGTCTCTATCTGACGTGTACTTTTTGATGGTGAAAACCTTATTTTAATAATTATATTAGGTAATGAGTTATCGCACTTCTAAGTTTTCCCATAGGTTAACATGAGATTAAACCATCGGGGAGTTTCAGTGCAGCGGCCCCTTAAGGTCTAAATCCCTTTATTTTCCTAATACCATTGGGGTATGTTTTGACACCCTTTTTTTTGTTTTGAAAGTTTCCAAGTTTCAAACCAGAAAAAAAAAAAATTAAATTTATTTAAAAAATCAAAATCAAATAGACACCTCTGAGGAAAAGCTACATTTTATTTAATTAAATTTCTGATTAAATCATGCAAAAATAAGAACTCTCACCAAAAGTTAAAATCTGGTACTGGCAGGGTTAAATAGACAACAGTAACTGTAACTTCCGTCTCTTATCTGTCTTGTTCTGAAACTTTTTGATTATATGCTCTTACATTATCTGTAAAACAGTTCCCGCTTTACTCCCGCTCTTTACATTTCCTCTTAAAAGTCCATTGCACATCAGTCTATTAAATGACTCTGCGTCTTTCACGCCGCAACAACTCCTTTGTACTGCCCCTCACTGTCGATTATTCAAGATTCATTAAACAATTTCAATGTTTGATGGCCGTATTGATGTAGTGCACTTTCCATCCAGTGCATTGTTATGGATGCTGCTTCGCGCATCGTATCTTATCAAGTAACACAAGTCCATATATCTCCAGGAGTGGGGGATGAGTGAATGCTATACTTGTTTTGAATTTCATATCTGACATAGGGCTATCTGTTGTCGGTCGAATGTCCATACTTGTTTAGTGGGTCATTATCTGAGATGGGTTTCGGAAATAAATGAAAGCCTTAAGTGGGACAATTAGAATTTGATCGAAATAGTCGAGAGATTTTCGGCATCGCCTTGCAAGTATAGTGATTAATAAACGGAAAAATATTTTTCAAAATTTGCTCAGAAAATTTGGAAAGGTTTTACTAAATTAAGGCAATCATAAAGATAAGTAAATAAATTACCTGTGCAAATAGTTATTTATTATTTTCCAGTAATTTTTATGGGAGCCTATTTTTTTTTATGATGGATTTCGGAAATAAATCAAAGCTTTAAGTGGGACAGTTAGAATTTGATCGAAATAGTCGAGAGATTTTCGGAATCGCCTTGCAATTGTATGTTGATTAATAAACGGGAAATATTTTTCAAAATTTGTTTAGAAAATTTGGAAAGGCTTTGCTAAATTAAAGCAACCATAAAGATAAATAATTAAATTACCTGTGCAAATAGTTTTTGATTATTTTCCAGTAATTTTTATGGGAGCCTTTTTTTTTTTTTTTTTTTTTGATGGATTTCGGAAATAAATCAAAGCTTTAAGTGGGACAATTAGAATTTGATCGAAATAGTCGAGAGATTTTCGGAATCGCCTTGCAATTGTATGTTGATTAATAAACGGGAAATATTTTTCAAAATTTGTTTAGAAAATTTGGAAAGGCTTTGCTAAATTAAAGCAACCATAAAGATAAATAATTAAATTACCTGTGCAAATAGTTTTTGATTATTTTCCAGTAATTTTTATGGGAGCCTTTTTTTTTTTTTTTTTTTTTTTTTTTTTTTTTGATGGATTTCGGAAATAAATCAAAGCTTTAAGTGGGACAATTAGAATTTGATCGAAATAGTCGAGAGATTTTCGGAATCGCCTTGCAATTGTATGTTGATTAATAAACGGGAAATATTTTTCAAAATTTGTTTAGAAAATTTGAAAAGGCTTTACCAAATTAAAGCAACCATAAAGATAAATGATTAAATTACCTGTGCAAATAGTTTTTGATTATTTTACAGTAAATTTTATGGGAGCCATTTTTTTGCGTCCCGTAATGTTTGATAGTGGCGCAAAGTTCTTTTTATACTTTTCGTTTGTTATGTATTTTTGGTTGTACCGAGCATTATTATACCAAAGATTATTATTATTTTTTAAAGGATAGGGTGGAAATTTTTAAAGAAAATTATGTACGTTCATCTAAATCTGTCTAATACCAATTAAAATATTTATTATTATTATTTTGTCTATAATACTTTAGTGATATAATGTGGGTTCATAAATGGAAGTACTGGATGCGGGGTGAAGAATTTAGAAGAAAAGGATGCACGTTCATCTAAATCTGCGTCTAATATTTATTAAAATATTCCTTTTTTATGATTTTAGTAATACTTTAGTGATGTAGTATGAGTTCATAAACGAAGTACTGGATGCAGGATAAAGAATTTAGAAGATAATTATATACGTTCATCTAAATCCTTCTAATATCTATTGAAATATCCCTTTTTGATGAATGTCTATAATACTTCAGTGATGTAGTATGGGTGCATAAACGAATTAATGGACGCGTGTTATTTTCCTTTTGAATGGAACTTCGTTTTTTAATGTCTGGTGACACCCTCGTAGCCTTATGAGTTAACAAGTGCAGAAAAAAAGGAAACAGAGAGATTAATTGGTGAAAAAGATATTTATCAATGAAATATATCAATGGTTTTGAAAGAGACAGTCGTTTAGCTTTAGTCTGTTAGGTTTAAAATTTATTTAGAATAGAAATAAATTGAATAATTCCGCTTTAATATTACTTTACTATAATGTGAAACAGTTAAAGAATCTCAACTTTTTCATAAATATTTAATATCTCTCTAATTTGTTAAATCTATTTGAAAATGTTCATTGTTGTAAGCAAGGGCCAGTAAATGAATTTCATATGATTATTTTATAAACCTTAAAGGAAGTGAAAAAAACATGTATATGAATTCAAAGATATTGTATCTATAATATTCGTTTTTTATTATTTTTAAACGAAATAATAACATACAAAATATAATAAATCAGGATCCCGTTTATAGATATATTTCATTTCAGTATGAATTTAAATTATTATCATTTTACTAAAAAATGCCATTATAAATAATAGTATAAGACTTTTTAATTTGTCACTGCTGATTTTTTTGATCGATTTCTCTTTCATATAAATTTAAGTGGAGGAAGTGGCCTTTCTATTACCGAATTCACTCAAATTAAATACTCTTTATAATAAATTTGTTTGAGACCATTTCTTAAAAGAATATACAAAACATTTATGATTTAAAAGCATAACAACTTCAACTGTCACCAGTTTCTCATTTTTATTTATTGGTATTTAGCCTAAATTGAGCATTATAACTTTCTAAAAGAATTATATTTGAAAACAAAAATGTGTGTTACCATGTATAGCGGTCATTAAACTGATATATTTTGAAAGCAGGTTTTGAAAATGGTCTCTAAAATACGCCTTTCTTATTCATTACATTCCTTAATAAATTATCTGAATGACTATTTCAGCCTTAAAGTATTAAATTTATAGAACAGGATGCAATCAATTCTCGAAATTTCTAGTCTTAACGATTCTAATCTTAACATTTATGAGTGTGAGACAGCTTGCGTTGATAAATTGTCTTTCTTCTTTTATGGACAGAGCTCTGATTTGCTAGCGTCATGTTAAGTCATGTTTAAGCCTATAAAAACGCAGCGTCTAATAATTTGAATGTAAATAATTGTAATGGCTCTCTGAGAGGTTCCTGCTAACCGTGAATTGTTTTTCGATCTTTACTAATGAGGATTAACTTAATTGGTTTGCCACTTAATGAAATGATAAAATAGTCATTAAGTCATTTCATTGTTGAATTGTTCTAACCCATTCGCAGCCAACCACGAGTATATTCGTGGTTTTCCCATCTAAAATTACGAATTCGTACCGGAAATTTCGAAAGAAGAATTTTTATTTTATGTAATCACGAAATGTCTGTAATTAAATAAAGTAAATATTGCTATTAGTATTTTCTGGTATGAATTCGAACTTTCTAAATAAAATAAAATTCCGGTAATTTTAACCCGGCAGTGAACGTGTTAAGGCTGCTCGTCAGTGAACTTCACGATTCCCCTCGCTAGTGTTGGGAGTAGGATGCATTCGTATATTTAAAATATCTCCTCGGGAAATTAATATTTTTGACTTCTCTTTTCTATGTACACTTCTTAAAGGATGTCTTTTTTTTTTCTTAGTTGTCAAAATTTTTCTAAGATATATACTTAATTTTATGTGAAGTGTTAAAATCTTATTCAGTTTTGCTAAGATTTTAACACATCAAATTGTAAATCAAGCACATATTACAGAAATATTTTGACAACTAAGAAAAAAAAATAGAGATGCTTTAAGAACAGTACACAGAAAACAGAAGTTAAAAATATTAATTTCCCTATGGAGATATTTTAAATATACGAATACATCCTACACCCATAGGATTAACATTAGCGAGTGGAATCGAGAAATTTACTGACGAGCAGCCTTAACGGTAAGAGTTATTTTTTAATGCTTAGTGCAGATGATGAGTTGTAGAATGTGCTTGAACGACCCTTTCTTTTATTATTCTCTTATAAGAATTTATGATGAGAAACACATAAGTACAATAGATCAGGCTTCCATTTACACGTAGATAACTTAATACTTAGCTAAGTGTTACTTGTTTAGAGATTCCGAAATTCTGTATTATATTTATTCATATATTATTCTTATTGTTACATGTGGGTGCAATAGGTAAAAAAGTTTATTGCTTTTTTACACATATCTAAACATTTATGATAATGCTTAATCTGAAACTAAATTTAATAATAATAATAATTGGTACTTCTCTATTATCCGGTCGACCACTTTTTATAACAAAAAACTATCGTCAAACTGTAATGCCAAATAAACGGGAGAACGTTGTCATTGGAATATCAAAATAAATAAATAAATAAAATATAAGAATTTAAGAACACAATTGTTAATTGAATTAAATAATTAAAAATTAATTAATTTAATTTAATTTAATTTAATAACTAATAAACCAGTAAAACCTAATGAAAAATACACGCAAATATCGAATTAAAAACCACTTGATGACATAACAAACACGTATAATGCTTCTGACAACAAGTAAATGGGACTGCATTTTTGGCGTTTAATCTTACAGTTTGGCGATAGTTTTTTGTTATGAAAAGAGCTCGACGGGATAATAGAGAAGTACCTAATAATAATAATAATAATAATAATAATAATAATAATAATAATAAATATAATAATAATATAATAATAATAATAATAATAATAATATAATAATAATAATAATATAATAATAATAATAATATAATAATAATAATAATTATTATTATTATTATTATTATTTTTAATTAATTAATTAAACTAGCCCCCGCTCCTCATTCTTATTTATTGGTGAAAACAAATATATATAGGTGTATCCATGATAAATAAGTATGTCCACAAAGTCAGCAGAGAAGAGCACATTAGATGATAAATATAGTTTATTATTAAACGTATAAAGAATTGAGAATTATTTTAAAAATCATGATTAACTATTTGTTCCTTATTAGTTCAGCTTCTAATGCTGAACTTTCCATATTCCCATTACATCTTTCTCTCAAGATATTTAGGACAAGACTGAAAACTTTCATGAAGGTTCATTTTTAAAACAACAAATGACGTCATCAATCTAAGAATTCCAACATAATGTTGACATAATATAATGTACTTATTGCCCATTATAAACATTAAATTATCTCAAACTCATTATAAACAATAAATTAGATGAAAATCATTATAGACGAATAATTTATATGAAAATCATTATAAGATAATAAATTACATGAAAATCATTATAGACCAATAATTTATCTGGAAGTCATTATAAGACCATAAATTAACTCTTATGAGTTCAGAATGTAATTACATCAGGTTTTTACCATCATAATCCAAAATTGCATCATTTTCTGTAAATAAACTATAAACAACTGCTGGGTTGTTTCCATGTGATGCTTGATTATGATGAGAATCAAATTATAAACAAATAAATGATTATAGCATGCATGCATAAAGAACTGATATTACACCCAAACAATTGGTGTTTAGTCTGAAGTGAGCATTATAACTTTCTAAAAAAATAATAGTTAAAAACAAAAATGTATGTTTTTCATCTAAGCGGTCATCAAACTGATACATTTTGAAAGCAAGATTTGCAGATGTCTCTAAAATACGACTTTCTTATTCATTAAATTTCTTAATAAATTTTTTTTTTCGGTTGCGAAGAATTAAAGGATCCATAAGCCGTGTTTTTGGCCCATAAATTAAGACTAAAACTCGATTTCATTATACTGACTTAATTATTTCACTTTTCAATATTAGAAGGTTTATTCTGTATGATTTCAACAATAGTTTTTGCATTTCGTTCGGATTTATATGACTTACACAAGCTCAAATTTCGTATTATTCGTAGTTTTTGATGAAAAATACGCAATTTCTTCTAATTTTACCTCAATTATTTATAGGAGTGCAATCATGCGACACTTTCTTCGTCACATATATTATAAAATAAATCAAAATGCACACTATATGTAAAAATAAAAGTGTTGCAAAGCTGCGCTCATAGTAAAATATTAAAAAATATATTAAAATTTGAGGTAAAATTATGAGAAATTGCGTATTTTTCATCAAAAACTACGAATAATACGAACTTTGAGCTTGTGTAAGGCATATAAATCCGAACAAAATGCAAAAAATATTGTTGAAATCGTACAGGATAAACCTCTTAATATTAAAAAGTGAAATAATTAAGTCAGTATAACAAAATCGAATTTTAGTCTTATTTCATGGGCCGAAAACACGACTTATGGACCCTGATCCTTTATAGAACAGAATGCAATCAATTCTTTTAAGTTTCCAGTCTTAACGAATCTAATCTTAATGAGTGTGAGGCAGCTTGTGTTGATAAATCGTCTTTCTTTTTTAAAAAGCAGTGCTTTGATTGGTTAATGTCACTTCCAGTAATGCTTTGGCCTATAAAACGCACAGTTCAATATTTGAATATAAATAAATGTAATGGCTCTTTGAGCGGATACTGCTAACGCGAATTGCTTTTCGATCATTTTTAATGAGGATTAACTAAATTGGTTTACCATTTAGGCACGTGAAACACTCGCTTTTTATTGATCTTAAATGAAATGATAAAATAGTCATAAAGTCAGTTTATCGTTTTATAGTTTTGGCTGTAACGGTTACCTTTAACGCTAGTGGAAATGTTGAGGTGTAAAATTGCTTGAAATATTTTTTTTCACATTTTCTGGGTAGGATTTGTGATAAGAGAACATATAAAATATAATTTGTCAGACTTCCAGGTATAAGAATAATTATTTTTCAGTACAAACTTCAGATGATATAGTTTTTACTATAATTATCGCAATTAAAATTGATAGTATAGTAGTATTCTTTATTTTATTACTAACGGTTTTATATACTGATTTCTCTTTCATATAAATTGAAATTTAGAAAGTTACCTTTCTAGTGCAAATTCACCCAAACCAAACGCTTTTTTTTTAAACGCTTTTTTTTTTTTTTTTTTTTTTTTTTAAGAAAATATTTTTAAATATTAAAACTATATTTAGAATATAAAGCGTAATAACTTGGCTTACATAAGGCTGTATTTGGTGTATTTATTTAACTGTATATATTTCACATTTATGAAAGTTCATACGTTCCTTGATTTTGGAATAGTTTCCACCTTATTTAATTGCATAATTTCCAATAATTTTTTTTAGATTAAATTCGAAAATAGTAGTACTCAAAATCAAGGACCGTTTGAATAATTTAATTCATGTAATATATATTTTTAGTAATGTGGATAAATTATCTTAAAAATCTCTCTTTAAGCCATTTCTTGCATATGTGCAATATATAATAGTCTATTAACAATAATAATAATAAAATATTTTATCCTCGTACTTTTCTTCATCATCTTCTTCTTCTTCTTTTTTTTTTTTTTTTTTTTACTTTTCAACTTATCCACTAATATAATCATTAATGGAAATTTGAAAGTATATTGAACAATTTTTAATCTTTCAAATCTATTCTACTTTCTTACTAAAAAAAAATAATAATAATAATAAAAAACAATAATGTCTAATATTTCGCTACCGGTGCTGTACATAAAAATGGAAAAATTTATCAATTGAAACCTCTTTTTTTTTTCCTACCTTCAACGGGTTGATTTTAATAAAAGCAAGTTGTACATAATCCTGCACGTCTTGAGTCATAATCACATCTCGTCAATCTCTCCCGACACGCCTAAACCACGCCTCAAGTTAACGCCCCCTTGATTAATGATATTTCGTGACACCTAGCCACATGCTACATATTATCCTGGATGCAAATTCCCGACTATCGTTAAGACGCCATTTATCTGAAAGGGTTTAGTACAGTCCAAGATTTTGCATGATGGGCATTATCCTTTTCAGAGAGGCTTACTCAGTTATTTGGATTATGAAGCAGCTGCTTTGTTTTGTAATCAGTTTGGAGATATTCTCTTTGAAATCATGCCAAATACTGTTCATTAGCTAATTCTAGATGTCAATGTGAAATCCGGAAATTGGAATATTTTAAACAATGAAGTCAATTGAGAACAAAAAATTCGGCAGCAGAGTTAAAATTTTCATTTCAAAGAATGTTAAACGGCGGGGGGAAATATCTGTGATGTTTATTTATTATAGTTCATTTTAAAAACTTATACTGGCAGAAAAAATTAAAGGAACAACTACAAAAAGGTACTTTATATTAATTCTATGAGGTGAAGTAGAATGAGAGGTAGTAGATTGGAAACTCAAAGTTAGCGTTATCACATAGTCCAATAATATTCATCTTCTCCACAGAAAAAGATGCAAATTCGAAAAAATCTTTCGTGGGTGGAAAACGTAACATGCTGTTTGGAAGACATTTGACGGATTGCGAGTAATGGTGTTTAATTGGGAGAATGGGATTGGGACAGTTTGCTTGTAAAGCTGTAAAGCTTGGATTTTCATCAGGGGTGTCCCCACACCTTATAAAAATGTTCCACGTATCTCTAAAACGTTGTAAAAAGTAACATAAATTTTCCCCTACCCCATTTTATATCACATTTTTTGTATTCTTATTTATATTTATTTTTTGAAGAAATAGGATATTCTACATTTTGAGGATATGTCAAGCTTGAAAAAATAAAAATCTTATGCAAGTTCTGCTGTTTTAGCTGCAAAATCATTCAAGTTACACGAGTTTTTATATTTGTTCCTTTAATTTATCTTGCCTGTATAACTTTTATCCGCACAATTAAATCCTTTTTTGATATTCCTTTCATATATTTTAATTTAAACTTATATAAGCTTATACCTCTTAATCTAAATAACTTATTTTACTTAATTCGAGCCGAAAAGTAAATGCAAAAGATGTGAGAAATAATTGAAGAAATGAGAGCTAATATTTCTTTAAATTGCTTATTATCAAAATAGCTGTTTTAAAACACAGTTTTTTTCTATTTTTGAATTTGCATCTTTCTAGAATGTGTAATTCTCACCAAAAAAATGTATTCCTGGCTTTTATGGTTGGAAAATAAGTTATACAAAAGTAACTTGATTAACTGTCTTTTAATTCAGAGGTCTGATATTTTGCATTTGAATAGATAAATTCAGTTATGTTAATGCAAACAAATATTTCAATTGCGATAGTAAGTTAAAATAAGCATAGATGTAGCAGTCCTCTTTAATTATGCTGTTTTATTTTCTTTCTTTCCTTTATTTTGAGTTTCGATGTAGTTTTTATAGCAGTATACAAAATAAAGCTTTGATAGACATTTGTATACACATGTCTAAAAAACAAAATACTTTATTAGTTTAAACTATGCAGGAATATAAAGTTATTACTGTTGTTTTTTTGAGTTAGGTTTAAATTTTATCAATAGTTAAACTTATTACATTTACATTTTATATTAAAGAAAAAAAAATGTAGTTGGAAACAGTGAACTATATTTAACTTTATCTCAAAATTCCTGTTTAAATATGTTTTTATTGAAATTTTGCTCTTTTTCTGTTACAGATCGTCACTTTGGAAGCAGGAATTGTGAAGAACACCCCTTGCAATATCTGTTACGATCATCCGAGCCCCAGCAACAACAGTGGGGGCTTCCAGATTCCCATGACAACAACAGAACGCTCTGCTGCTACCACCAGAATCATCATTCCCCTTTGCACCTTAAACAGCAGCAACTCCAGCTCCAACAACATCAGATCGAACCGCATTATGAGACTCTGGAGCCGCTGGAGGGGCCACCGAGGCCGCTCTTCAGCTCCTTGGCTGCGGTCCTGAACAATGTAGGGCCTGGGATAGGGAGCTCTTCACCCTGCCATGTTGCGTACTGTGGTATTCAGAGCCCGACGGACTCTACTGATCAATCGTCCAGCAGTTTTATGGACACTCAGATACGTCTGAGCCCAGGTGGCAGCTCGCCAGATAACGAGATGACAGACAGTCTCCCAAATCTGGACAGAAGGACTGGTTGTGGGGCCAAATCTATCCCCACTTCACTAACTTATTGAAACTTTCCCACAATGTAATATTACTTTTATAAATGGACCAGTATTTCGGGTGGTTTCAGTTAATGAGCTTCAGTGAAATGCTTTGTACTATATCAGAGCTTCTGACCCGTCGCATTTTGGACGATTGTGGTTTGTGATCAGTGTCTGGTTTGTGATATCAGTGAATGTTGAAAAATTTGGCCATTTCAGTTATGGACCTTTTATCTAAAAATACATTCATGTTGTACAGTATTCAAATTTACATGCCATCATCTCTCATTCTCCTATATCAGCAGCGGTGGTGGACATTTGGGATTATCTAAATGGATCTGCATCTTCTTTCCTTGCTGGAGACATACAAACAGTCGTGATTCTAAATCGAACTAATTTGAGAGTCCAGAAAAATGTTCATCTTGAGTTTCCTCTTTGATGGTTAATAATAATAATTGAAGACACGAGTGGAAGGAGGTGTTATGTAATTTAAAAAAGTAAATTTCGAGAAAATGAAGCGAAAGCATTTTTGTTGTAAATATTTTTTAATTTATTTTCTTCTTGGTAAATGTTTTTAATGTTAACAAGTGATAACAAACTCTCTCAGAAAAACTTATGACCATTCAAATACTAATAATTTGTATTATTACTTAAATTCTTAAACATGAAAATAATTAAAAAAAACATGATGTATTATATCTTCAAGAATGATTAATGTTTTTAGCTTTATCATATCATATAGATAACCTCATAACATCTTCATCCATAAAATAAAACAATTTTTGAGAAAAATGTGGCATTAACACCTATTTCTCTTCTTGTCTTTAATTAGTTTGTGTTCAGATCCATACTTCTCGTTGTCCAAACTTGCCTTTGTCGACGATGTCTTTTGAACATTCAGTGTGATTTGAACTCAGAAGTATTCATATTAAGCTGTTTGTGTTCAGTGTGGTATTTATTCAGTGTGAACTTTATAATAAAATGCCGATATTTACATTTGTAACTATTATTTCCCCGCATGCTGAATCAAATTTTGAAACCGGTGGTTCAGTTTCTAAGTCACATTTATCTGAATGGCCACCGAAAATTATTTGATAATTCCAAAACTCCTTCATGCCTTCATGGAAAAAAAAAAAGAAATCTATATAAAAGAATCTAATTGAGCTTTTCAGTACTTTGTAAATGTTATGATAACTGTATGGTGTATCTGTGAGGGTCAGTTTCCTGTGTGAGATCTTGTGGGATATTTTTCGTCCTACAAAAAGCTAATATCCCTAAAATTGTAAATTTGCTTAAATAAAAGAAATGTAAAAATTGTTTGAGTTTTCGTTTTATTTCAAAACATCACATGCATTTAACACATTGTTGATAGGTCGAGAGCATTCCCTTGTTTATTTGACCAAACATCATAGACTAAGGACGTGTTCTGAACCCTCTGTTCCATCTGCATAATGTTTCTTGCGTGCACATAAAATGTTGATAAGCTTTTTTTATTAAAAAATATGTAAATTCATATCATCCATCTGTTTATATTGTTTTAGACTCTAAGAAATGTACATTAAACACGTACAATCTAAGATATTTACTGATACATAAACTTGGAAGGAAAAGATGTCGCAGAAATGTAGGCAAAAAAAACTCGTTTTCGAATATGTATTAGGCATAGTGTGCATGTTAGTTTCATTTTATTATGAATCAATTTATTTTATTATAAAAAATGCACAATTTTATATTAAAACACAAACACCCACAAATTATCTTATAAAACCCACACAATGTTTAATTTATTATAAAACACAAACACACACAAATTATCTTATAAAACCCACACAATGTTTAATTTATTATAAAACACAAACACACACAAATTATTGATTCTGAGTCGTTTTGATTCTGAAATAGTAAAATGGCTGACATTTTGAAACAAGTTGGGGGATGAAGCTAGCCAACGAATTTGGTCGAGACTTTGGTAAGTCACGTTCAGTCTCATGCAAATCGGTTAATAAACACGAGGCCTGTCGCATGTCAAAAATAAGTTTGTTTCAAAATTTCTCAGTTTGCCACCCTAGAATTTCAAACTGCTATATATCAGCCATTTTTCAGGATAAGTGCGAGAAAAAAATGCTCCGGATTCCTTCTAACAAGGTCGAACAATGAAAGGAGATAAAATTCAATTTCTACTTTTTTACACCTGTTTGAATTAAAATAAATAAATACCGCCATTTTGAAGCAAGGTGGAGGATGAACCTGGTCAACGAACTCTGTCAAGGCCTTGGTATGCCCTGTACACATGTTCAGTCACATACAAATCGGTTAATAAATACGAGTGCAATCGCATGTCAAAATTAAGATTGTTTCAAAATGTCAGCGACCCTAGAATTTAAAACTGGTATCTCTAAATCTAAGCGTGCCGCTAGGCGTGAACAACCGCCGCGACTTGTCCAAGTTCTCGTGAACATGTAACGAGACGTGCCAGGTGGGCCCAGTTAACCGGAACACCACACAGATGTGCTCTACGGCCAAGGAAGCACCGCCACATTCGTATCACTCCCACTGCACCCCACATCTCAAAATAACGCCTGGTCGTCACAATAGTTAGTTCCCAAAGTTATAGGAAAGAACCGTATGGCTTGGTAACTGTGCCAAGTCCCTCTGAGGAGCCCGAGTAACCGTAACGCCCATAGAGATGCCGGACCCGAGACCTTATCCCGAAGTTCTCCGACAAGTCGTTGCTTTACCGTGCTTTTGGACGTCGAAAACCTATGAAAGGTAGCGACTAGTTCGTCGGCAGTAGATGAGAAAAGAAAGGATCTACTCGCGAACCTGGGAGGTCGTGGAAACTCCTTCCTGTACGCTTAGGCACGTCCTCGCTTAGGTTATGTGTTCAGATGGGTCCTGAGCCTCCAGGTGACCTCCCACACGCGGTTCTCTAAGTCGCAGGACCAGTGAACCGGGTCCGGACCTCGGAACTCTACCTTACGTTACCTCTCGGACACGTAGTACAATGTGTCCGGTACCAAGGATAACCCTACCAAAAAATATTTAGAGGTGTGGCTATTACAAAAATAAAAAGTGGAAGTTACATTTAATAAACATTAAGTTAATGTTGTGTCCATGTGGCCTAAGTCAAGTTCTGTGGTGCTTTATCTCAACACCTTGTGAAAATTTATGATATAAAAACTTTATTTAAAATACAATGGAAAAACTTTATTTAAAACGACACACAAAAATATAACCAAGGTAACAAAAGACGACAATGACGACACCCAGAGTGGAGGGCATCAGACCCGGTGGCCAGAAGAATCTTGAGGGACCCAGCCAGTATGTTCATAGAATACATCTCTACTATAGGCTATAGTCTCACTCACGATGATCTTTTTCATCATACGTGAGTAAGACCTAGAGCACAACTTCTTGATATGGTGGTCATTTGCTGGGTCCCAAGTCCCGAGTGCCCCAACGACAATGGCATCAGCAACAGCAACACACCCGTCCTTAGACATCTCTTTCGCAAGAGCAGCATACTTGTCTCTTTTCAACTTGCGAGCTGCCTCAAACGCTTCTAATCCATTGTCGAAGGGACAGACAACATCTAAAATCTACGGCCATCAGGATAAAATCAGGATATCTTTGTTCTTCTTAAGTACCAGGTCTGGTCTTTTGTTTTCTTCGCCAAGCCGACGATCCTCTCCCACCACAGTCCACCTGCCACCAGCAGCTTTTTTCAATCTGTCAACAATTGCATTGTGACGCTTCTTGTATAATGTGCTGTGGATCATGCAGTGGTCGAGGACGTGCGGCAACGTTTCTAGTTGGGCATACTTCCGACACCCCTTGTTAACCGGGCCAGGATGTGCTCGGCTGGGCCAATTATAGCCATTGAGCTTCACCAAACCGAGCCTTGCACGATGTATGAAGCGCCAATCCTTGAAGTGGGTATATGCTCCATCATCAAAGAAATGACTGCTCTCCTTGGCCGCGGCAACATTAACATTTGTCTTCCCAAATGTTAATGGTGCTTGTGGAGAATGGGGTCTCTCATGGGGCAGGTCCTCTTCTTTCTGAAATGAGGAGGAGGTCCGCCGCACAGCTGAGGCATTCCACGGGAAGGCCCCGACGCTGTTCCGAGCCGAGCCGTACGTATCGCTACGCACTGCTCGCACTGCACCCAGTCTCGGTGCAGTGCCACACCCGCTTCGGACCTCAGCCTGACGAGCCCGGCCCCCAGAGCCAATCCTTATTCCGAAGTTACGGATCGAACTTGCTGACTTCCCTTACCTACATTGTTCTATCGACTAGAGGCTGTTCACCTTTCCACACGCGGCTCTCCAAGTCGCAGGACCAGTGATCCGGGTCCGGACCTCGGAACTCTACCTTACGTTACCTCTCGGACACGTAGTACAATGTGTTCGGTACCAAGGATAATAATAGAACCAGAGAACAGCGGAAAGCTTCCTCTCAAGCGCCAAAGAGCGCCCCGCTCAGGGTCAATAAAGGAAAGTTAGTTTCGAGAAACCCTTGCTCATCCAAAATCATACAAAAATGATAAAATAATAGCATGAACGAAATTAACAAAACTAATATTATTTTGTTAGAAAAGTTACTAGCATAATTAATAGTATTTTGTTACCATCGCATGTATAAATTCATTTACGCAGCTCATATCCATTGAAATGTGATGAATGGACATACATTAAAAAAGATATAGGCAAACGAATTGTTTAAACTTCTTTATTCAACGTATAGTTGATTAAAAATTTAAATAAATACAATTTGTATTGAAAACAATATTTTAATTATCTACGCCAATAAAATGAATAGCCATTTCTGAATTAATGTGTGAACTCTTGTGTCAGCAAAAATAGTTTTCAAAGCGGAAAAGATCTGGTAAATGGTGCAGGTAAAATAGCAATATTTCATCAGCATTAAATTGACAATTATTGTAATAATGGACTATAAGTATTATGAATGTAAATTTAAATGCTTTGAATTACACTTTTTAATCTGTTAAGTATCAATATATATCAAACAGTGCATTAATTTATGGTTCAAATTCTGAATATCTTCTCATATTTGTATTGTAATATTTATGGATTTTGAACACACACGTAGAAATTCTATTATACGCCTGAAATTTGACTCTAAACTAAATTGTAAGCAAATTCAGAGGTATTGTTGGGAAATAATAAGCAAATCTTCGCTCAAAAACAATTTTCTGGAAAATCCTGTGATTATCTTTTGGAAATAGTCCTCATAAAATTTGACAACATTATCATGCGGATAGAGCATACTTTAAGATTCTAATACTTTCAAAAAACGTTCATTGCAATTCTTTGAGAAACTGTATGTACATTACATCCCAGAAACATTTCTGGAATTCTCTGCAGTGTTTACTGATAATATAATTGATAATAAGGTATATAAACACCATTGTAATCATTAAAATTTGAATATTTCAAAATGTTTTCGTTTGAGATACCGGACAAATGAATTTTCTATTTTTGGCATAATATTTTTAACTAAAGAAGAAATATTCAATGATGTAATTTTTCTCTGAAAATTTATTAAAAGTTAATATTAGTGGAAATTTGCGTTAAAAATTTTAATAAATCAAATCATTATCTGCCGATTCATATATTCTTATGAACCGATTGTATTTTTTTAAAAATATCTTCAAATATCGAACGTGCGGGTCCAACACTTTCGAAAAGTTTGTGGTGAGGACAACAATGATTAATACAAAGCAGTTTGAATTAAGGTATATTTTTAATTATTTCTTTGCATATTTAGCCTTCTACTGGTTTAGGATAAATATATCTATATCTATATAAGTCAAAGTGTGTGTGTGTGTTCCTACACTAATGTTTTGACATCAGTAGAGACGACTTGCTCTTCTGAAATTAAATATATCTAATCTGAGACTTAAATATATCTATCTATATATAAGTCAATGTGTGCGTGTGGGTTCCTCCACTAATTTTTTTTGTCATCACTAGAGACCATTTGCTCTTCTGAAATTAACGTTCATTAACTTTAGAGTAAATGCTTAATTTTCAAGCCACACAAAATAGAATTTCTCTAAATGCTACACATTTATTCCCCATATTGTCATGGGAATAATTTTTTCTTTTGTTAACCCTTTCCGGCACAGTGGTCCCACTGCGGACACTTCTAATTTTAATTCCAAACTTGCATTCGACACCAAGAATATTTAATAAAATTTTGTTTCTACAATAAAAGCTTAAAATAAGGAGTTCTTATTTTCTAAAAAAGTCGTTTGTAAATTCCGGTGTCAGTCAGTAATTTTTCATTTTACGAACAGACTTTGTCTGTGCCGGAAAGGGTTAAGAGCCTACACTAGTCACGGGAAGAAACGCTCAAGCTAATGTTGAGTCTATGGGAAGGTTCTAGCGTGATTTCAACGTTTTTAGCAACTAGCACTTCCCGCAAAGGGATTAGTCTGAGTGATATTGCTGACAACATAGAGTAAATAACTTTTGATAAGTAATGAAAATGAAACGTCATTAATTAATTATATATTGGTATACATTCAAATGATGAAAATAGGAAAATTAAATGGTAGAATTACAAAATACCATATATAAATTCATATACACTGTTAAAAATTACAGGGAAGAAAACCAAGCATGACAGCCATGCCATTGGTATAAAATTGTAAGTACACATATATTAAAGGTAATACAGAAAATAAGACATTTAAACATTGTATATCGGAATTTTAACTCTTTGAAATGATGTCAAGAACATGAAAATATTTTAGCACGAATTACAGTACCTATAAATGTCAAAAAATGAGTTATTTGACAAAGGAATGTTTTATGTGTCACCTCGGACAATTAAGACTGTTGTACATCTGTTTTCCATGGATGCGCATGCGATGAGGTTGTTGATGGGAGTTTGGGGAATTCTGTTCCACTTTTTAAAAAGTGCTATCTGAAAGTCCCGAACAGTCAACTTCAACGGAGGCATTGCACTCGCTGCAATGCGTTGTCCAAGTGTGACCCAGGCATGCTCCATTGGATTTGAGTGAGGAGAGTATACTGACTAATACACACGATGTATTATTTCCTTTTTAAATGTATTCTCTACAGGTGAAGCAGTTTTATCCATTAGTATGCATTTAAAGAAAGGAATACGCAATGACTTCAGCATCAGGTAGGACATGACATCTGAATATTTCGACTGCATACCTTTGGGCTGTGAAAGTGCCATTGCAAGTAATTTACAAATCTGTGCATTTTTTTCTGCAATTCATACTAGCTAAAATGCGCCAACATGAACTCGATTACGGAACTTTTTCTAAATAAATTACTATATAAACAATCTGCTAACGACAATTGAGAAAATAGCTTTTCCATAAAATCTCTAGATTAGTGAAGCTGAAAAAAAAAATGCATATCAATATTAAGCTGGCATTTGCCAAGTAATACTTTCACAAGTGGCAAGTAACACTTTCACAAGTACTTTCGGGCAATCTATTCACTATTTCATACACACAAGCATTTCCTCAATATTTACACAATTTATTTAATACTAGTTGCCCGTTGGGTTGCATTTAAATGACATAAGGTTTTTCTTTCTTTTTTTTTTTTTTTTTTTTTTGGAAAAATTCCAATTTTAGAACGTTTTTTGCTTTTGCATCCCTTTAGGGTTTGTTACACCAACATAAAATATAGCCTATATTGGAGCAGAGATGGTCATCATCATTTTGCCCCCCATTATTTTAGGTAGATTTCGTAAGAAATACTACCTATTACATTCTCTCCTAAGTTGGAATTTTTGAAAATTTTTTGCAGATCCACGCCAATTATGTCTCCCAAAACTTAAAACCACCCTCAGTTCAAAACTTTATCTATGTCACTTTTTTATGGACACGATAACTTCAACAATTCTGCACAAATCTCTTCCAAACTGATACATAAAATCAAGGGGCATAAAATCTCGGTCACGTTCGTTAATGGGCAAAATCGAACCAGGGGGGGGGGGGGGGCTTTTTATGAAAACTGAGAAGAAAAAAACCATAACTTCTTAATTATGATACGTACCAAATCTGTTTAAAAAGTTATTATTACTTCTAGGAAAAGGGCCGAAAGTTTGTGTATGACAGATTTTTGATATCACTAAAAATGGTCATAAGGGGGAAAAAAAGAGGGGGTTTTAGAAGAAAAAAATTCACAACTTCGTCAATTTACAAGATATCAAATCCGCTTAAATTTATTATAAATCCTCTTAATATTATCTAAAACTTTTATATTGACAAGTTTCTTATAAGACCAACCCTTTTAGCAAAAATAAATAAATAAATAAATAAATAAATAAAAATAAAAAATAAAAACAAAAATTAAACCGCTCTGCCTGCAAACAAGTTAGATTTCGAAGTGGGCGGTCCCAACAGCGGCTCCATGGCAAAAATGTCATTTTTCCGCAATTCCTAACAAACAGGCGCCCCATGGTCTGCGTCTTCGAAATCTACCTGTGCCTGTAGGCCGAGCCCTCAGGGATTTTTTGAAATCGGCTTGGTAGTTCCAGAGATCATCCCCCCAAAACACACAAATGCTTCTTCTTTATAATATTAGTATAGACATAGACGACATTTATTTTATTATATACAAACATAAATAATTTTTTATTTAATACGTGTAATCAGATACAATTTTTTTTCATCAGTTTTATTTTCATAGTTACTTATATAATTTGGCATTAAATATCACTTTCTTAAACACGCACTGAGTCAAACTTTTTATCAAAGTGCCAAGGTCGAATAACAGTAAAGTACTGACAGGAGTATGAGAAACATGTTAATAAGGTCTTTTTATGTTAACCTGGCGCAGGTGATAAATCGCCAAATATTGTTCCTATCGCCATCTTTCGTATTGCATTATTTTCATTTAAAATACATATATTAAATACATTTTAAAAACAGACCTTTAACTCATTTAATTCAAAATAGAAATAAATATATAAAAATAGTAAGAAGAGATAATAATATAAGCCAAAACATTTTATTTCACTATTAAAACATTGTTTTCATGTTACACATGCGAAAGAAAAACGCTGCTTTTGGCGTAACTATCTCCCGGCTAACATAAAAGTACCTTAAATAATTCAATTTGTTGAGGAAATTTCCGTAATTGGGTTTGCAGCCAATGGCGTATTTTAGAAAGCGTGGTTTAACGCCAAATAATTCCATTGCTGTAACTTTTTTAGGTAGCTTTGATTACAAAAAATAAAAAGATACATATTGCAGACGTTCAGAGGAAAGCAATTCCGAAAATTACGGTAATTTTTTACCGATGATAACCCCCAGACCCCAAAACCAAAATGATGATATATATATATATATATATACATTGACAACTAATTATTACATACTTAATCAATATTTCATAGTTTAAGTTGGTGTTATGGTAATGTTTCACTTATGTTTATATATATATATAATATCTTTGAATTTCAAAAAACATATCAAGTTCTTGTAACAATCTAATTAAATCTCCAGAGAGATAATTAGTAATAATGTGTAGACAGAATACCACATAGTTAATAAATTAACAAGTACAATCATAATTTTACCATAGCTTATATATATATATATATATATAAACTTATTGCAAAAATTAACCATTGAAACAGAAGCAACTGACCATATGCAATGAAATTATTACCCCATATAGCACTGTCAAATTACACATTATAAAACATAGTCCTAACAAATGAAGTATTATTTATTCAAAAAGTGAAACAGAAGTAAAAACACAAATGTAGACTTATAATGTAATTTACTTTTTCAAGGGCTGGGAAACCACATTATAAGCAAAGAATGATTGTTTTCTGTAATTGACACCAGCTTAATACCAAAATTTTTGTCAATTCCAAGCCCAAACAATCATTGGAACATAATTGAAAAACAAGGATACCTTTGAATATGTAACACTACAAATCAACCAACAATGTGATATAGAGGGGAGAAAATAAATACATGTAGAAACAAATAAATACAAAGGAAGACAAAGAAAATCTATACATTACAACATCATTTATCCTTAATCCGAAGCCAAATTTTGCAAAGCACATGGTAAAAGTGAGTAAGTGAATTCAAAAGTACATGTGAAAATTACAGTTAAGTAGCTAACAGTAGCAGTTATTAATTTAACCACTGAGATTTTAACTATTTCTAATTTAAACTTTAAAAAATACAAATACATAATATAAAATCTATAAATTCATTTAATAAAATATTTTTTAACTTAAATAAATTTAATATATATATATTATATTATTGGAAAATTTAAAAATTTCACTTGTATTCCAAGTGTCAAGGGAAAAAAAATTTTTTTGGATAATTTATTTAGTGCTGTCATCTATTTTAAGAATATGGAACAATGACTAAAAAATAATAGTAATAGGCTTTAGATTATTTAAAAACTTTATATGGTGCTGCCATCTAGTTTAAGATATAAACTATATCTAAATAAATATTAATTATTTAGATTAAGAAAAGTTTCCAATAAAAAATTCTTTTATCTATTTATTTTTACATATGTCAACATTTAAATAATTTATATTTATTGTGAATTGTGTAATATCATTTTATCAAAACATTAATAATCCCATAAAAACTTAAACATAAATGTAGAAGTCAAATTAAATTTTCATTTTATAAATAAATATATCCAAGCTTAAAAGATTTTCCAATATGGCTACACGCACTTATTGGAACTAACATCTTGCTAAATATTATCTACCCTGTAAAATAAAATTAGACTTCACACACTGATAGCTTAAAAATAACCTAACTTTTCCAATATGGCAACCTCACTTATTGGAACTAATATCTTGAAAAAAAAATCTCTAGCTTGAAAAGTATTTAAAAAAAAAAAAAAAAAAAAAAAAAAAAATAGAAATTTTTAATATGGCAAACGCAGCTATATTTTGGAACTATATTTTGTTAAAAGTTCACTACCTGGAAAGGAGAAAAAAAAACAGTAATTTTCCAATATGGCAGACGCACTTATTGGAACAATATTTTATTAAAATTTCTCTACCTAGAAAAGGAAAAAAAAAGAAAAAAGAAAAAAAATTAGAATTCACAATTATTTAAATTTTTAATTAATGAAAGATATTTAACCAAAATATTCAGATCGCACATAAAGGAATTCAATCTTTTGCCAAATATATCAACAATCAAAATGTAAATGATTTAACAGAAAGAATGTAAAAACAAATAACCCCAATGAAAGCAAAATTTATATTCGTAAAATTGACTTAACTAAATAAAAGGGATAGCCATATTCTATTTCATGTTGAAGGATAAGTTTTAAATTTTGAGTTCTAAAATTATAAGAACAAAGATTGTTAATTCTATGTGCAAAATTTAGTAAAATATTTACAAATACTGATTTATGTATACATGACTTATAATTAATAAATAAGTTAACTTTAAATGTGAAATCATTTCTTTTGTCATAAATGTCAAACAAAATTTTATTATCTTTAAGAATTATCTTAAGATCAAGAAAATTAATTTCATTATTTACCATAACGTTGAAACTATAATTTAAATTTTTATGATATTATATTGGTAGTAAATAATTTGAATTATTATTAAAATAGAAGACAATTATATCATCTATATAACGGTACATTTTGCAATTAGCAATATGTGAATTACGCTCATAATAATATAAATATAATTCTGCAAGAATTGAAGAAACAATGCCACCCTGTGGTAATCCACAGCTTTGAATATATATAGTCTCATCAAAAACAATATAATTATGATGTAGAATAAATCTAGTTAAAGTTTTAAAGTAATTTAAAGAAATATTATTTTTTTATTTTATGGAATCCTTGTATTCTTTGTATAATAAATTGACAATCCTGAGCATATCCTTGATATCAATATTATTAAATAAGTCATTAAAGTCAAACGTCTTCATGTAATTTATGTTATTTAAATTTCTAATATTATTGACAAGTTGAAAACAATTTTTTATGCTAAACAAATTATCTTTTAGTTTTGAAAGTTCAAACAATTTAGTGAGAATAGTTAATAGAAATTTACTTGCATTATTATTATACGTATTACAGCCTATAGTTACAGTTCTAAATTTTATAGGAGTTTTATGAAATTTAGGTATAACAACAATATATGGATAATTAAAGTTGTAATTTTTAATTTTTAGCAATTTATAATATTGAAATATATGTCGATTATTAATAATTGCATTAAGATTAGTTTTTTAAAAATTTAAACTTGTACTTATAGCATTAGATATTAGCTGCGAATAATATTTTTTGCAGATGAAAGCATAGTTGTTTGGTGATTTATCAACATAAGTAATAATAAATTTGTCTTGTAAATTCTTTAATTCACTATTTAGTTGTTTAACATTAAAATTATAATTTTCCATATTTCTGAAAAGTTCAACATTTAAATTACTTAATACATTTAATTTCCATTCCTTAAAAAATTCAATGGGTTTATTATAATCTATTGAAATTTTATATATAAAAAGGTCAAGATCCAGATTAAATTGTTTTAATATAGAAAAAATATTATAACATGAAGGTATTCGAAATTTTGTTCCATTAGTCATAAAATTGTGCAGATAATCATTCTCGACAATATTAATATCCCCTGTAATAATGTGACCATGTACCTTATCTACATAATTACTAAAACTAGGATTATTACATAAGCACGGAGATTTATCATTTGATGTAAGAAATTTTGCAAAATTAGTGTAATTAAAGATCCTACGTCCAAGTGTAACATTGTATTTATATGATTTATGTATTGTAAAATTTTTTATCTTTGTCATACGAAATCACTCATACTTATAAATCAATTAGGATGTAACTAAGGTGTGTATTAGGCTTACCAATATCTCACCGAGTTCTAGGTCGTTCTAGGCTAGCTAGGTCGGTCATCTTGTCTCAAAATGACGGCCACTAAAAGATTTAAAACTAAAAAAATATACAAATAAATTAGATATTTAAATTTATTTTTTGTTTATGTGTTAAGCTTTGGTACAAGAATTCCGGAGCATTTTTTGTTTTGTCTCTATCTTAAAAAATGGCTGAGATAGAGCAGTTTGGAATTCTAGGATGGCTGACATTTTGAAACAAGACAAGAGATTACCAAATACAAAAAAAAAAAAAAAAAAAAAATCAGGGATTAATTTATCAGTTTTAGTGAACGCGATTTTGCGCAAATGATTTTCTTTCATTGTTGTAATCATTTTCCCAATCATACCATTAAAACGGTATATTCGTATCCGTTAGCGTCAAATTCTCGCCAAGCTTGGGGACACCTGGGCTAAATATATCCAAATTTGGTGACTGAAAATAAGCCTTCATAGATGAAGCCAACTTGGTTATAGATGACTAATTTGCAAATTTCTTATTCAAATTCAGTATTAACGAATCTTTTGTAATCGTGTTCTTTGTATTTTAGCATGCTGTTTTCGAGTAACATAAGTTAAAAATTTAAAACTGAGATATATGAAAGCAACCTTTTCCTCCCGGTATACAGGCCTTAGGACTTTTTTGTAAAGGAAATTGGGGGGGGGGGGGGATTGCAAATTTTTACACTGAAATTTAAACTTTGGTTTATATTAATAATAGTTTGTATAAATAATTATTATCTTGTTGATCTAGCTTCACTCGCAGCAAATGTAAAATATTCCTTCTGTGATTATTTTCTAGGAGAAATTTCCGTAGACTGGCCCAAAAACAAATGGGATTATTTACTATCATTATTATAACTCATGCGGTTATGTGCTGCTGTTGTTAGCATTACTCTTGTTTGACGCCAAGCTTATCTGTGTATCTGAAGGCAGAACTATCTATTTTTCTTGTACAAATAGTGATTATAAAATATTTGTTCCATTTTGCGCACCACGTGTAATTTGCAATATTTGTACTTTTATATTAGCTGGGCGAAGGTGATAAATTGCCAAATATTGCTCCCATACCGTATTCATATTCCATTCATTTCATTTAAAACATAAACCTTTCACTCATTTAATTTAAAATACATACATTCAAAATACACGACTATCACTCATTTGATTTAAAATACACGACTTTCACTCATTTGATTTAAAATACATGACTTTTATTCATTTGACTTAAAATATATGATTTTCACTATTTCTATTTAAATTACTAAAAAGAAAAATATCAGAAAAAATAATGTCAAAATTCATAAGATTTTATTTAAACATCAAAGAATTGTTTCTAATTTACACACACGAACTATAAAAGCTACTATTGGTAAAAATGCTATTGGCGAAGTTTGCGCCAAATTTCTACTACTAAGTTATTACGGGTGTTTTAGTTCTTTCAAATAGAAAAAAATCCATATTTAATTCCCATTTTTATTAAACTGAAATATATTTTATTGTACTGAACTAGGGGGCCTCCGTTCCCCTGCTCGCTACGCTCTCCAGCCCCCCCCCCCACCACGCGATTGCTTTCATGCAGCAATCCCTATTTTCTAGAAGAAAATAAAAGAAAGAAAAAGCCGGGAAGATCTACGCAGATTTTGATTGGTCCATTTCCTAATCGTTTGGCACTTTTCCAGAAACACCATGTATACAAATAAAAATATATTTTGTATTTAATTCTAATGGAAAAATGACAACAAATGATAACATTTGTGACAACGTCACAATAAATATGAATTTTTATTTGCTTATAAAAAATAAAGTGCACGCGAATAAATATTTTTACCGAAATTTAACTTGCAAATTAAAAAATTCGGCCTAAAAACCGTGTGTCTTTAATATTTATTATTTCTCTTTTATCCTCGCAACAGTGAAAAGAAAAATAAAAGCTGGGGAGATCTACGCAGATTTTCATTGGTCCATTTCGAAATCCGTTTGGCGCATTTCCAAATCGTTACTTTTTTTAAATATAGAGAGATAAGTGCGTGCATTTTTTTTTATCCATGTGCTGTAATCCGATTGTCTACGGAAATCTACCGCCGGTGAAAATGACGTACACACTAAACTTTTTTGACGTATGCACTTTAATTGAACTCTCTTTATCTATTTTTTAATGTAATTTCCAAACGGTTTGAAATTTATTCTTGGTAACTGGATGGGTTTCGTTGTCACCTTCATAGGTACCTTCTGTGAAAATTAGAACGACATCCGATAAATATTTTTTGAGTTATGCTTGACGAAAAGTTTTAATATCTATCGTAGCTATATGTGGGGCAAAGAAATATTGCGCTGTGTATGAGTCTTAGTTTTCACTCAGACAATTAAATGAATATTTTAAGATGAACTGACATGTATAAAGTGTATTGTCGCATTTAGGACTTAAATCATCTCATTTAGGTTTTAACTATACTGTAAATGCGACAAAAATGACCTAAATGCGACAGTCATATATTAATTGTACATATTACGGATAATGATTCAAATTCTACAAAATAAGTAAATTTTGAATTAAAAACACAACATTCATTCATTTTCTGCTTAAAAAAATATATATAGTTATTTAGTGAAATGCAAATTTAACACTAAAGGTGACGAAACTATGGGTAATCACGTAGCATTTAAACACAATGATTTTACAGCATAAGCATTCTTAGTATTTCAAACATTCTTGTCATGAAGTGAAAATTTTAAGTACGTACAACGAATTATAGAAGCATTGCCTTTCAATTTTTTATGTATTTTAAAATTTTGCTCTGTAAATAAATGACAAAATTTTCTATACGCTTTCTTTTTTACGACTGTTCCCAAAAATGAACAATGGCCAGGAAAATGAAAAATGGTATGTTGATAAACTGTGTAACTGGAAATTCTATACGAGAATTAGTACGAACAAAAAGAAAGCAAATTGTACTAAATTCTAGGTAAAACGTTTGAATTAAATTTTGCATTTCGTAAAATCCTTTCCAGTAAACCGATTTACACTGATTATTATTTTAAAGAAAATGTTCCACCATTCTTCTGCCACCAGACTACTCTCAGTAAATTTAATTTACTGCGAAATTAAAGCATTTAGCACCTCTTTATTGGTAATCGCATTGTAAAAATTATAGTTGTAAGTCAATTAAAGTGAAGAAAACTTATTTTAGTTGAAACTTTCGAACCGAAAAATTGTCAGCACTTTGTGTGCTAGAATGAATTAATTAGTTTCAATTGAATTTGAAAAGATTGTTAAATTGCAGCAATGAAAAATAGTAATGTCTTTTAATTATTAACAGCATGGATAACTTTTATTCAATTCAAATTCACAAGATTTTGTGTTTCAGTCTACTCGATGACAACCGGTAGATATATATATTTTTTAAAACTTTATTCTGTTTGACTAAATTTTCTTCTCAAAAATTTTAGATGACTTTCATTTAAGCATAAAACTTGTTCAAATATATAAAAATTATTTAATTTTCTTCTCGAAAATTTTAGGTGACTTTCAGTTAAGCATGAAACTTGTTGATAGATATGGAAAATAATCCCAGTTTATGAAAGGAAATGAATCACATGTGCCTAAAATTTTATTTTGCTATATACCTTTTGAAACTGAACTTATATATATATATATATATATATATATATATATATATATATTACAAAGCTGTAAAACAAATTGCACAAGTGTGCGACTACAATTTACTATGAAAGATATTTTAATATTTACAGAATATATTCAAACTGCTGATTTCAAAATTCAAGACAAAAATGCCTGTTCCAATTAATTGTGCGTTACTTAATTTTTTTTACTTCTCATTTCAGAGTAATTAAAATACTTTAGCGACAGTTTGTTCAGTTGCAAATGAAAAAAAAAAGTCCTTCCGGCCTGCACCGAGAGGAAAAAGTAGCGTTCCTGTCTTCGTTTTAAGATTTTAGATTGTTACGCGAAAACAGCAAGCTAAAATGCGAAGAAACCCGATTACAGATGATTCGCTAATACTGACTTTGAATAAGAAATTGGCGAAATTAGCCGGTTATAGTTAAGTTGGCTGCATTTATGGAAACTTATTTTTGGTCGCCAAACTTCGCGATATTTCGCCAAGTATCGCCAAGTTTGGCGAGAATTTGACTCTAAGGGATATGAATGTAATTTTATGTGTATGTTTCGAAAAATGATTACAACAATGAAAAATAATTTGCGAAAAATCACGCCATTAACCCCTTGAAGGCCACCGCTATATTATATATACCACTTAAATTTAATCCCAAATTGGCACAATGACACCAGAATTTTATAATCAAATTTTGAATTTATAAGGTACATGAGGAAAAGCTTTTACCTATATTAAAATAAATTCGTTCGTGAATCCTGGTGTCAATCAATAATTTCAATATTTTAGCTACAAGAGTACTTGGCCCCTGAAGGGGTTGAAACTCATAAATTAATTACAGATTTGTTTTAATTTGTTGTCTTGTTTCAAAATCTTAGCTACCCTGGAATTTCAAACTGCTATATCTCAGCCATTTTTTAAGATAGAGGCAAAACAAAAAATGCCTCGGAATCATTGTATCAAGGCCTAACACTGAAACAAAAATAAATTTGATTTTTTAATTATATATATATATATATATATTAGTTTTAAATCTTTTACTGACCGCCATTTTGAAACAAGATGGCAGACCAAGCTGGCCAACGAACTCGGTCGAGACATTGGTGAGCTTAATCCACACACTTAGTTATATCCAAATTGGTTTATAATTATGAGCACTATCGTATGACATAGATCAGATATATATATATATATATATATATATATACACATAAATCAACATTTGAACGGAGGGTGGTTTTGGGGTCTGATGGTCATGATCCGAAAATATACCGAAATTTTTCGGAATTGCTCTCCTCTGAACGGCTGCAACTTTTTGTATTGAAAGCTACCTAAAAAACAAATAGATATAGATAGATATAGAGATACAGACACATAGGTATCTAGTATTATACGAAAGCACTGAATAACGTTGTAAAATATAAGTTATTCATTCTAGTAAATTATTTTCTTAACCCATTGATTACAGGTCGGGATATATACGGCACAGTGGACTATTTTATGTAGCTTTCATTACAAAAATTAAAAAGCTACCTATTGCAACCGCTCGGAGGAGGAAAGAAATTCCGGAAAATTTTGGAACATTTTCACCGATCATGACAACCAGACTCCAAAACCACCCACCATTCAAATGTTGATTTATATATATATATATATATATATATATATATGTGTGTGTGTGTGTGTGTGTGTGTGTGTGTGTGTCTGTGTGTATATATATTTATATATATATATGTATATGATCTATGTCATATGATAGCGCTCGTATTTGTAAACTGAATCTGATGTAACTAAGTCTGTGCATTAAGCTCACCAATGTCTCGCCCGAGTTCGTTGGCCAGCTTGGTAAGCGATCTTGTTCCAAAATGGCGGTTACTAAAAATTTAAAACAAAAAAATATATACAACAAATAGAAAATCCAATTCATTTAGGTGTTAGGCCTTGATACAAGGATTCCGTAGCATTTTTTGTTTTGCCTCTATCTTGAAAAATGGCTGAGATATAGCAGTTTGAAATTTTAAGGTGATTGACATTTTGAAACAATACAGAAGATTAAAACAAATCTGGGATTAATTTATGAGTTTTAGTGAGCGTGATTTCTATCAAATTATCTTTCATTGTTGTAATCATTTTCCTAAATATACGCATAAAATTATATTATATCCGTTTGTGCCAAATTCTCGCCCAGCTTGGCAACACTTGGCGAAATATCGCCAAATTTGGCAACCAAAAATAAGTCTATATAACTGAAGCTACAGCGGACTAATTTCGCGCATTTTTTATTCAAAATCATTATTAACGAATCTTCTATAATTTATATAGGTTATTTACATTTTAGCTTTCTGTTTTCGCGTAACAATAGCTAAAATCTTAAAACGAAGGGAAAGCTACCTTTTCCTCCCAGTAATTTTCTATCCTATTTGTACCACATTTTGAAATAAATTAAAAACAAAAAATCTCTGCCATATACATATTCTAGCGTATTTTCAATAGAAATTTACCACAAAGAAAATTTTTTATACATTCTGGTACGATTGAATATAAAAATAGTCGCTATCCATGGCCCGTAATCAAATGGTTGATTCCCTGACAGTATTTGAAAAATATTTGAAAAATATACCAAGTTTTTTATATACTTTCAACGAAAACTGATACATCAATTCTAAAGGAAAATAATTAAAATTCGAACGGATGAAAAACAAAAATCACTGTTTACAGCACTGTTATTGGAGTTACAGAAAACTGACATCTGAATTTTTTTGCAAACTTGTTGCATTTTTCTGCTGAGTGACACAACAGTCTGAAAAAGAGAAATTATTAAATTTATTTAAATCTTTCTTTTACAGCAAACCATGAGGCACTTAACTGATACAATGAAATATTAAAGAAAAAAAAGTCTGTTAGTCTCATAAGGTATAAAGTAATGTTACTCTACAAATGACAATGAATCGATGAGAACAAGTAATATAATTTTTTTTATTAATTAAAATTAATTAATTAAATTTAATGAATGAATTAATCTTTGAAAAAACTGTATTAATATCAATTATCATCCAGTACAAGTTTAAAAAAAATTATTTGGACTTGAATGAATTAATAGAAAATATTTTATTAACGATTGAAAATTCCAACAAGATATATATATATATATATATTATATACAGAGTGTGAGCTAATAGTAGGAATTTAAAAATAGGACATCTGCTAAAATTTATTTCTGCATGCGTAGTTTGAAAAAAAATTGCATTAAGCGGGATATTACTTAAATGTATATAAATGGGATTAGCATAAAATAAGTTATCCAAGTTAGAGCGCTTTGAGTGCGTTACACTGTTAAGAATATGACGAAAAATTAAAACTATAGATAATTAAAATAAGTCGCTAATCAGATATATGGTTTAGAATGTTTACAAGAAATGCTCAACGTGCCTGTCTTAATTGTCAACAACATGCTGTAATCACAAAATTATATTTCCTGTAGCTAAATGCTGTGGATCTAACATAATACTGAAAAGACATGGTGACGAATACGTTATTTAAAATCTGACACAATTGCATTTATTGGTGAATGTTGTACTAAATTGTTTTTATTTAAACATTTATGCGACAACATGTTAGACAATCAAATTTACAAGCCTATTGAACACTTGTTTCAATGACTCCGCGCCATATTTCAAAAATTTTTCGAAAAGAAACTTTTCGTTTAACAAATGACAAGTGCATCATTTGAGTTATATGCAATTAAAATTTTGTTTCATTTCGCGCAGTCACAGTTAAAAACTTTGTGGTGAGTTGAACCAAATTTTGGTGCTGCAGTGGCTGCAACCATAAGATGGTGAAATCTAGTTCCAACATTTGGAGTTCCGGATGAACCATAATATCAAGTGTTGGAACGAGGTTTCACATCATGTATTTTGTTGGAAGCTATGTGAATAAAATACGCTTTAAAGGGATCCAAACACTAAAGTTAAAATAAAAAATTAATTTCAATTTATTGCATTTCAAAATTTCTAGTTATTCACCATTCTAAATACTCCTTCTTTTAATCTCTTCGAAAATTTGAAGCTTTAAAATTGTACTTTAATTTCATTCCTAATCTAAAATTACGCATAGAATTATTATGGTAATTTTTTTTATATATTACACATAGAACTCGGCGTATTTAACGATATCAGTATAGGACATTTTGACGTCACGGAATGAGAAATAAATTTTTTAATAAAATGTAAATATTGCTGCTTGAAAAAAACAAATGAATTACGAAGAAATGCATATCGAAATTTTGAAACATAAATATTATGACAATCTGTGTGTTGCGTAAATGAATATGTGACACAGAAAAATGGATTTATTTAACCTTCGCACAGTGGAGTATTTGGAGTAAAATCCTGGACAAAATTAATTTTCTTTTTTTTAAACTTAAAAACGTTATTGACTTACTATTAGTAAATACACTTAATTAATCTTATATATGCATAAATGTATGTATTTATTTAAACAAATAAATATATAATACAATGTTTACTTAATTTTGTTTTGTTTATAAGAGGAAATTAATTGTTGATAGGTTTGTTTTATTTACAAGTTATGTGCAATTAAATATGGTTAATTTTACTACACATAAATGTTTAATTAATTATAAAAACCAATGCATATAATATATATATTACTTGCTATTAGTATTTACCAAAGTTGAGTCTCTATATTATAGAGATGCTGGTTTTTGAAAGTTTTTAATAGGTTCGCAGTCCTCTCAAAAAACATTGATATCTAAAAATAGCAACAATATGCGGACATTTTAAAAAAAATTTTCGCCTTCAAAACTTTAACCAATACGATTATAATTCAAAATTGGTCCGATAAACCCCGACACAGCTTTAAAAAAGCTTTGAATATACAGGGTCATTCATAATTCCCTCCGGAGTTTCGAAACGTTATAGTAAAAAAACGAAGACGAATATGAAAAAAAAAAAACATATGAAATTATTCCAAAACTATTCAAGTTTTAATGAAAGAAATCTTGTGTGGATAAATATACTAAAAATACCAACGTTTGACACACAATAACATCGTGTAATAAACAGACGCACGTTTCATGAGTATCATGGACTCACTTCCTCAGTGTAAATAAACCTAAACCCTATTGTATCCCCCCAACACAGATTAAATATATTCCACCAGATAGGACACTTCCATAGGCTCAATGGTAACCGAATCGCAACTTCAGAGCCCCTAGTGACAACAGTCGCAAACCTTCCGGGCGTGTCGCCACAGGTAGGTATTACTTATCTTAATTGTATAGTATCTATCCTTTTTTTTATGTAAATGCGTCGCAGCAGTTTGTTATTGTTTAAAACATCAAACATATTTTATTTTATCATACAAATACTTACAAATATAGATATTTACACGAGTTTCTTACAGATTTACACCTTTTTCTTAATAATTTAAACTCAGAAACTGTCGTGTCGATATTAAATAAACAAAACTGCCAACAGGTACATGTGACCCTGACAATCTGACAGTTTATAGATCGCGCGCGTGTGCGTTAGTTCTTGACTGTGCTCAGTAGTGGCGCTTGTATCGCGCCGGTTCGGGTTTTCGCTCCACTGTCAAATCTGTATGACTATATTTAATCTGTGCCCCCCAAAGACATGAAAATGAAACTAAAAACCCAAATGAAAAACAACAACACACCGAGGAACTCCTCCAATCTGATTAAGTCGGTTGGTTGGTTGTAGAGGATTCACTATGACAAAGTAACTCAACCCAGAAAGGTGAGATGTACGGTACACTTGAAAAATCATTAACCAGGGAGTTACCAAATTTATGAATATAAACTGCCTCAAAGAAGTCTAAATCTAATGGAGTGTTACATTTCTTAATAATAGTGGCTGAGTCGAAGTTAAAATTATGTCCCTCACTCCAACAGTGACAGGCAATAGAGGACTTTTGTAATTCTTTTTTCTTAATGTAATTTCTGTGTTCATTGAGTCGGAAACGGAGTTGTCGTTTAGTCTGTCCTATATAGGACAAACCACATTGACATTGGATATTGTAAATGCCCCAAAAGTTTTGATGTGAAATTTTATCCTTTAACTGTGAAAAATTTAGTTTATTAACTAGCTTAAAAACAACCTTAAAATCATATTGCCTTAAAATATTAGCTATTTTATAGCTAATGCTATTGTGAAATGGTAAAATAATGAGGTTAGAAAAAGATTCTGGGACATCAGAAGGAACAAGATTACTATTTTTATTTAGACAACGAAAAATTAAACGGTTGATATAAGTCAAACTAAAACCACGATTAATAGCAACAGATCTAATATAATTCGATTCTGTACCAAGGGAAACATTATCCGGTTGTGCGGTAAAATTGTGCGGTTTAGATCTAGATACGGATTTCTTTTCAGATGGACAATTATATGTTGCGTGTTCTAGAGTAGGCAAACCAGACAATTCTATATATGCACATACAATGAAACAAAAAAAAAATTGTATACCCACAAGCATTGTGAAATTAAACACAATAGAAACATAAAATTTCTCTTTTTTTTTTTTTTTCATTTCCATTTAAACAGACTGAGCCACAGCATCTCGTGGCGGGTACTACTAGTGTATATATACAGTCGAACCTCGTTAACATGAACCTCAAGGGGAATAAAAATTTTGTTCATGTTAACAGTAATTTATGTTATCAGTATCAAATCTTTGTACTCGTTTTTATAGGGGACTGTGAAAACAATTCGTATTAAAAGTAATTCACGTTAAGCGTGTTCATGTTAACGAGGTTTGACTGTATATATATATATATATATATATATATATATATATATATATATATATATATATACACTAGTATATATTTATATTTGTAACATTCGTCTTGAATGCATACTCGAATCTCGAACCACTTTTATTACGTAGAATGCACTCTCTATGTAATATTAGTAATGGACATGATTTTAGTAGATTTCTAGTGATCCTGAAGTACACTCCACTTCTATTAAAAATATTGCACCCTCCATATAAACATTCCTTACCACTCGAGGTCAAAACCCCATTAGTACCAGTTTATTACGTGTTCCTATTTCTCTATATGCCAGCCAACACTCGTAAATTAATATGCAGCGTAAGTAATATATTTTACCATTACGATGCCGATGACATTCACAGCCACAGATGCGTTAAGAAAAATGGCAAGGACCAAAAATCACCAGGGTTTCCAAGAAGTAAGTTGTAGTCAGATATTCAGTAAAAGAAAATCCACAACGCTCATTGTCCGCATCTTTTAGAAACACCACTGATTTTTATGAGCTACAGCATAACGCCGATGGAAATTCCATGCAATTCCACTGTTTCATACTGTAAAAAATTTAAATTCCTGGTGTCGCGATTATTTTAATAATCTCAGAACACACAAGAATGTGTCTCCGTAGCTCAAGCACATCAATAACTATTGCCGGACCAAGGTTATTTTTACTGCAATGCGAAAACGATCTTGGCACATGAGAAAGCTGAAAAAGACGGATTATGCATCCTAGAGGGTAGAAAAAATAGACGTGCAAAGACACTCCGGATAAATGCGCGAATTTTTTAGAATACGGAAAAAAAGAGGGCAATAGAATGAGATTAGCAGAACAAACAATTTTATTAGAATTCATATCGGCGTACACAAAAATGAAAATACCTTGAAACTAACAGATGGGTTTCGAAAGAAAAAAAATATTAATACGTGACTTATTCTTTTGAAGTAGGATTTTAAAAAGAGAAATAAAATATTAATGTATGCAATTACATGACTTTGGAAGTAAAGGTAAATGAATGATTGGAATAATTTTACGACAGGGAAGAATTTAATAAACTAGGGTTGTATATTATATTAGACGGGAAACATTAAAAAATATTTTACTCGTAATATATATACATGTTGTTTTTGGTATTTTCTTCTGAGTGCCCTAATCCTGTTTCTTGCTTCTTTTATTTCTGGTGTCCACCAGTTTGGGGCTGTTATGTCCAGCGCTTGCCTTTTCTTATAGCATGTAAACGCTATTGTTGTTATTTCGTTTTGGAGTCTTAGTGTTATATTATCTAAGTTGTCTTTGTTTTTAGTTCTTTTAAGTTCTTCTATGTATTTATTGCTTAGCTGTTTTATTTTTTTCTCAAATTTTGAGTGTTTTCCGTGTTTAGTTTCTAACCAGTGCCTGTGATAGCTATTGTTGTCATGACTTATTTTAAATTTGATGTACTTGTGGTCACTGTTTGTTTCATCGTCACTTACTTCCCAATCCTTAATTTTGTCACTGAGTTTTGTTGTAGCTATTGTGAGATCGGGCCATTCTTCTATTGTTTTTTTGTTTCGCATTGCGCTAAATGTTGCTGGAGCGTCTGGCGGGTTTTGTACATAAAGGTTATTTTGGAGAAGGAGGTCTCTTAGTTTTCCTCCCCTGTCATCAAAGTCTTTATATCCCCAGGCTTGGGAGTATGCATTAAAGTCTCCCGTCAGCAGAACTTCTCCTTTGGCTATCTCCAAGGCGTCTTCGACCTCTTGAAGCACTTCCAAGAAGTCTGCTGAGGGGGGGGGGGGCGTATACATTTATTATTGTTATTTTTTCCTTTACGTTTTCTATTGTGATTGATGTTGTATATTGCTTTTCCTTTAGGGTTATTGTGGTTGTCCCCGTGTTTGAGATTATTGCCGATCTGTTTGTTTTTGTTTTTGTGATTGACCATTGTTGAGGGTTGGATCCGGATATTTTACATGCATGTTTGGTGTGATAGTAATCTTGTATTAGTGCAATGTTTATTCCGTTATCTCCCATATAACCTGCTAGTGTTTTTGTTGCGACTGCGCTGTTGTGTAGGTTTATTTGTATTAATTTTATTTCATTTTTCGTCTGTGTTATTGTGTTAGTGTTTGTGCTTGGTTGAGTTAAATCTTGAGTATTATTGTCTTTATTGCCACCAGGGCTTTGTTTTTGTTTAAGTGTGGTATCGAATATTTTGTTTAGCTGCTGGATTCTCCGTTGCACTTGGTTAAGTTCCTCCCTCGTGTATTTCACTATCCTAGGGACCCCTCTGGACTCGTGGATCGTAACATACCGCCTGAGTACGTCTATGCCCTGTGTTAGTCGTGTTTTCCCCTCTTCCATTTATATTTGGCGAATTTTTAATAACCTCTGATAGACCCTACACCGTCCATCATGGGCCACGTGATCGACTGGGAAAGCTACTTGAAAGTGCCCCTTGGTCAAGTCGTTGAATGTTAGACACATTATGCACTTTTTATTCCTTTTTGGGCACTGGTCAAACTTGTGTTCCCCTTCGCAAAAGGAGCAGGTTTGTCTTTGCTGGCAGTTAACAGCTACGTGGTCAAAATCGCAGCAGCGGTGGCATCTCTGGATTGTTACATAATTTTTTACCGGGCACTCCTTGAGTCCCAGGCAGACCGTTTTCCCCTTAAGAAGGTGGTCTGCCAGGGGTTCCGGGAGCGTGATCGGTACATGCTTATGGCCCTGATTTGCCTGCATTGGCTTCAGCATCTGTATCACATCTTCGTTGTCCTTCTCTGTGCCTATGCATAGTTGCTTTATTATCTTAATTATTATCCTTGATAGTTTCTTGTTCCACTTTTTCTGGTACGTGAAATATAATAATCCTTTTCTTTTTAAGGTGCGCCGTCTTGATATGCAGGTTGCTACTCGATTCTTGCTCTTCTGCCAGTGCCTCTTTGAGTTTTGATGCTTCGGCTGCATTTTCACATTCTAACTTCACTCCATTCCTGATGCGCCTAACCCTCTTTACTACCATGTGGTCCTGGATTGAATCCTTTACTTGATTTTCTATTTCTTCTGCCGTTCTGAGTTCCTTTCCTTGAATTATAATTGTGGAGGACGCTGCTCTCACTGCCTGTGCATACGTTGCTGGTGGCCTTGGCTTTTTACTTTCTTGGCTTCGTTGCTGGGTTGTCTCCGCACTGCTCCGCACTCAGAAAAGGCTGAGATATAGCAGTTGGAAATTATAGCGTGGCTGACATTTTGAAACAATATAGCAGGATCCCTCCATAAATAGGTTTAATTTATGAGTTTTAGCGAACATGGTATAACCAAATTTTCTTTCATTGTTTCAACCACCGTTTCAACGCTTATATGCTTAACACTATATATTTTTATTTGCCAACGTCAAATTGTCGTTAAAATTTGGCGGCAATTTGCGAAATAACGCAAAATTTGACGAGAAAAATACGTTGCATATATTAAGGCAACTTGGCTATGTCTGTCTAATTTGGCGATATTTTCATTCAAATTCAATTTTGACGAGAACTGGGAATGACTCTTCTGTGATCGGGTTCCACGCCTTTTAGCTTCGTGCATTTTCAGTAGAATTAGCTAAAATCTCAAAACCAAGGGCTAGGGAGGCTATCTTCTCCTGTCGGTACATGCGAGGAGGACTTTTTGAAGTTTACTATAATACATCGGTTGCTTGCATCCAGGTAACCCGACGAGACGTGCATTAGAATGACGAAAAATATTGATTTTTTTTTGGCGGTGTTATAGAGAATTTTGAAGCATTAAGTTGTATGAGATAGAAGAAAGTTTTGGGATTGGCATATTGCCCTAGTTTAATTTAATTTTTAAATGATAGATTCGCTTGTTACTGTCAACCGCTGGAAAAATGTTGGTTCATATTTGTTCTGCGATTCTGTACTCCGATCATGGAAGTATACCATTGTTTTATCATTGTTACATTTGATGGAATATCTATTCCTGATTCAGTTCTTTATGCCATTCATTGCTCTCTCTCTATATATATACAGTGTGATTATAAATAATTTCAACTTGCAAAAAGCGCTAAAAAAAAGAACCACCTGTCAGAATGACCTGAAATTTGACCTGAATATAGGCAAAGAAGGGGGAAATGGTATGGCATAAGAAAAAAATAGTTCAAAATTTTAGCAATAGATGGTGCTTTACTCGTCATAACGTACATGGGTTTAACTACCAGTGACATTGGAATCCCAATGCGACAGCTATTGCTTGAGTTGCAGGTTAAAAAACTGTTCTGTTCATTGTGCATGATTGTATCGGCGTTTTACTGAAAAAATGACTTCCAAGACATTTAGAAGTTGTGGCTATCTTAGTAGAAAGCCCATACACCACGACAAGGTGTCACCACATCGGATGGGAACAATAGGTTTTTAGTTGTTCTGAGACAAATCCGCAGAAAATGCAATAATGAAATCGGTTTTTAATTGTCTTGAGGCCAAAATCCGCAGAAAAAGCAACAATGAAAACGTTTTTTAACTGTCGCAAGAGTTTCTGAAGAAAAATTCAAGTTGCTGTCCACCGTTTTCTGCCATCAGTTGAAACCGAGAATCAACATGTTCCACAACAGATCGGAGTGTATCAGTGGCGACCAGTGTAGCCAGTAGGCTACTTTTTTTAAAATCAGATTTTGTGATTCCCACCACTTTTTAAAAAAATGTGTAATTTGCCTTACTCTCGCATTATTTAATCTGTCATTAAATAAGGCGAATATATCTACTTCAAAAAAGTGGTGGCAATCAAGAAATCTGAATTTTAAGAAAGTAGCCTACTGGCAACACTGGTGGCGACATTGTGAATGTGTTGCGCTATGCGTGGCTTCAATTCAGGTATGTTAGCAATAGGACCACTGAATACATAATTTTTCAGATAACTCCACAGCCACAAATCACAAGGTTCAAGATCAGGTGATTTTGACGACCAGGATGTTAGAAAATGACGACTGCTAATTCTATCATTTCTAAAATAGATGTTGAACAACTGCTTCACTGGATTTGTAATGTGTTGAGAAGCGCCATTTTGCATAAAAATATGCTGCCCATAGATGCACGCTCCTAAAATGCCAGAATGACGTGGTTGTGCAAAACAGCCTCATAACGTTTACCATTAACGGTACAGATAACAGGACCTGCAACACCTATCTCCTCGAAAAATAATGGCCCTACGATAAACGATGCCGTAAACTCGCGTCACACCTTTGCAGAATGAAGGGGTACTGGTTCAAATCGAATGGATTCTCTATTCCCTATATTTTGTAATTCTGAGTATTGACTTACCCTTGGAGATAGAAATGGGTTTCGTCTGTTCACAAAATGTTCCATGGCCATTCATTGTTCACTTCTATGCGAGCAAGAAATTCTAGACCAAAAGTCTGTCGTACTAGCAGGTCAGCAGGATGCAACTCTTGAACATGGGTCATTTTAACCCCTTCAGGACCGGCGGCTTTTACACAAATTTTATTCGGTTGGCACCACTTTTTTAAAAAAAGCTACCTTTACTTAAACTATCACAAGAATGCTCTAATTAGAGAAAGCAAATATTACTTTTATTTTTTACTGGTGCCTAAAACAAATTCGGTATGTTCTTTTTGAGGGTGCATATATGCACCCATGGTACCGAATGGGTTAAATGGGTAGCAATGCAGGATGTTTCCTAACATTTTATGTGCCCTGCTCCACAGGCATATCTAAAGATCGGACAATTTCCCGTGCACTGCAGTTTCCCATACCACCCGTCTTTTTCTGCAATGCTGTGGCCACATCTTCTACTGCCGTCGAACAATTGATTTCCTCCCTCTGTCAGATTTTAATTCGAATGAACCCGTGTCTTCGAATTTCTTAATCATTTTCTCCAGACCGTTGTAGTCATCTGTGACCACAGCCTTTTTAGCACTTTCCAACCTAGTTGAAAAGTGCTTATGACTTCGGTTTGTCTGGCCGTCTGCCGTCTGGCCGTCTGCCGTCTGTCCGTGCTCTAACTCACGTAAATATGCTCGGATTGCTCTGCAATTTTTATATGTTATTGTCGTTATCTATAGCATGTTCCCTATTTCAACGGAAGTGTGTAGCACTTATAGTTTTTTTACAGGAACACTCAAAAGAATTCCGTTACATTGCGGTCTATGGGGAAAAATCATTTGCGGTTTATTTAAATAATGTTTCACTATTTTAAACGCATTGTAATTTATATATATTACTAAGGTGCATTAGAAGAAGCTTAATATGGAACAGGGTGTGCATAGCACTTATAGTTACTTTACAGGGACAGTAAAAATAATTCCGTTACATTACGTCTATGGAGAAAAATCGTCTGCGGTTTATTTAAATAATGTTTCACTATTTTAAACGCATTGAAACTTATATAGATCACTAAGGTGCATTACAAGAGACTTACTACGGAATATTGTGTGTATAGCAGTCATCGTTCATTTACAGGGACACGCAAAAGAATTCTCTACTGTCTGTTAACAATAATTCCTGGAAGTGCGTTTTAAGTTATTTAACGCGATTTTAATTTTAACTTGCTTTTTGTCTATTACGTGGTGTGTATAAATTCTGTAGATCCTATACAGGGCAGCACAAAAGTTCGCGAACACATTTCTGTTTATTGACAAACTCCAGACGGAGAATTTTAAACTGTGCTACGCGTTTCCTAACTGAACTAAAATTATCATCCTATGTAGTATATATACAAATCTATAGATCCTATACAGGGCTGAATAAAAGTATTCGGATATTTTTCCGAATATTGTATATGTTGGAAATTCATGAAATTATGTTTTTAAATATGTTATGCGTTTTCTAAATTGTTTACTTAGATGTTAGCTTTTAGCTTATTAAACGGTATGACTTGTAAAATTATTTTGGAAGCTTTGGAAAGTGCTATATAATCTATGCTTGACGCATGATTTTTCGTTCTTGTTTAATATTCTTTACTGCCCAGAACTTCTTCAGAGCTACTGCCGCTCAGAAACCGTTCTCGTAAAACAGTTTCACAAGCATAGTGCCATCCTTCATTGAGAGAGTCGTGACAAGCTTCTCAGACGCAATATCAGAGAAGCGGAAGGTATCCCGCGTTTTAATAACAAATGCAATGTGTGGTGCGCATGACAAGTTTTTTATTTTGCATATTATGACGAGTCAAGTGCCATCTATTGCTAAAATTTCGAACTATTTTTTTCTTATACAATTTCCTTCTTTTTTGGGTATAGTCAGGCCAAATTTCAGGTCATTTTGACTAGTGGTGCTTTTTTTACAGCTTTTTGAAAGTTGAACTATTATTTTAGATTATCGGAATGCGACAAACTGCAGATGGTACCCAGAATTATCATTTATAAATTTTAATTAGATCCTTCAATCAACGCAATATTCCTTAAACTTGATCAATTAGCTCCCGAGTATTAAAGTATTGAAAGATTGGTTGATTGATTCTCCCGTATTTTCCAGTTTTTTCAAAAACTATTCTAGGTAATCGGAATGCGACAAACTGCAGTTTGTATCCAGAATTAACATTTATAAATCTTAATTAGATCTTTCAATCGCCGTAAGATAACTGAACATTGATAAATTAGTTCCCGAGTTTTTGAGTATTAGAGGTTGATTGATTGATTGATTATCCCGTTTTTGGCTTTCTTTTTTTCCTGAAAAACAACTTTAGATTATCGGTTAGCGACAAACTGCAGATGGTACCCAGAATTATTATTTATAAATCTAAATTAGACCTTTCAATCGCTGGAAGATTCCTTAAACTTGATCAAATATTCCAAAGTTTTTGAGTATTGAAAGTTTGGTTGATTGATAAATTCTCTCTTTTTTTTTTTTTTTTTTTTTTTTTTTTTCTTTAATAAAAACTAGTTTAGATTATTGAAATGTGACAAACTGCAGATTGTTATCAGAGTTATCAATTATAAATATTAAATAGACCTTTCAATCGCCGCAAGATTCCTTAAACTTGATCAATTAGTACCCGAGTTTTTGAGTACTAATATATTGGTTGATTGATTGATTCTCTCCAACCCCCCCCTGTTTTCTGAAAAACTAGTTTAGATATTTTAATGCGACAAACTTCAGATTGTATCTAGAAACAATCTCTATCGGCCTCTGATAAACTTAGTGTTTGTTATGCAACCGTTTCTGAGCCTATTCCAGACAAACAGACACACATATAAAAATTTCAATGTTATTTTTTAACATGCATAGTCTAAATAGTGGAATGAAATTAGAAATAGCAGTTTTTTAGAAAATCACACACAAAGGCTCCTATATTATATACTAGCTTTTGCCAGCGTATCCTGTCACGTAGAATCTAAGTTTTGAAATTCGGAATGTAATTTTTACATATAATTTTAGTATTTTTTTTGTAAAATTTATCTAATTATGGGTGCAATTCCTATTATTAAAATCCGTTCAGCACAGGTTCATAAAAAAACCTAATATTTCATAATCGGGCTTACCCGATTACAGAACTATCTCCAGAAGTTCTATAACTAAGGAACAGAGAACGATGTGTTATACACTGAAACCTTTCTCTAACAATTACCTAACTGACAATGTAAGTATCATAAAAATTCGTTTAGCAACACATGAGTTATAATCGTTCGAAATTAAATTATCTTTCATAATCGGATTTACCTAATTATAGAACTTTCTCCCACAGCTCGGTAACTAAGCAACGTAGAGCAATATATTGAGTACTAAAACTTTTACTGAAATATTACCTAATGAGCAAAGCAAATTCCACAGAAATCCACTCGGAAGTCTTTTCCAAAAGGCTGATCTTTCATAATCGAGTTCATCTGATTATAGAACTCCCCCTCCTACATATATAACTAAGGAACGTATAACAATTTACTATATGCTAAAATCTTCCCTGAGAAATTATCCAAGTAACAGTGTAAGTCTTGTCAAAATCCATTCAGCAGAACTCAAGTTATAAGTAGACAGAGTGAAATTTAAATTTGTATTTTACATATTTAATAGATTAGTATAGATATATAATAACTAGCCGCCACTGGCGACCAGTTTGGTCTCCCTTAAATGTATGTTAAGCATTGTAAATTTGGTCTCCCTTAAATGTATGTTAAGCATTGTAAATTTGGTCTCCCTTAAATGTATGTTAAGCATTGTAAATTTGGTCTCCCTTAAATGTATGTTAAGCATTGTAACACGTTACTTTTATTCATAATTTATTTTTTTTTTCTCTTAATCCTTCATTCTTAATAATCATTTCTAATTTGCACACGTGAAAAATAAAAGCTGGTATTGGCGATTTTAAAAATGCTAATGGCGAGATTTTCTCCCAAATAACATAAAAGTACTTAATGATGTTATGTATTTTATAAATGTATATTAAATTTCTGTTTTGAACACAATTGGTCATTAACAATAATAAATATGATTGGCGATTAACAATCATTTTCGGTGATCTCTCTTTCTGGCACGTATAATACATAAATACCAAATTAACTGGCAATTCGTTTCGAAATTTTGTTCATTAAATATTATTACATAAGTTGTATTTGTTTACCTTCAACTTGCGTCAAGAAAAAATCCCGAAGGAAGTTAAGTTGTATTTCACTTCATCAAACAGAATTATTGTAAATTTTGATTGTCTCACAGGTCCTGGTGCGAATTAGTTTTTTGACACCAGACAGCGCTCCAAAAATTCATTCGCGGAGAACTTGCTGTGCGAATGATTATCTCCATGGTGTTATATTCTATCGCTCACGATACACGTATCTTTTTTTTTTTTTTTTTTTTTTTTTTGTTATTTACTTTTATGGATAGAGAATTTGAACTGCGAACCTAATATCAACTGAAGTTATTGCAGAATATATACATAATTGTGAACGTAAGTCATCTCTCAAATATTAATTTATTTTGAATGATCTTTCTAAAAATGTAACTTTTATGCAGTTTTATTCGAAAAAATAATTTGAATAAAAATGGCCGCCTGGCATATAAAAATTGAAACGGGCATCCCGGAACTGTTGATGACAGTCACATGACTTACGGTTTTATTATATAGAATGCTTTATGAGTTTGGTTCGTTGAATATACAGAACTTATCTGAAAGTTATATTTTTCCCATCCTGTTTTAGCTTTAGTAAAAAAATCTCAGAAATGCTTAATTTTATATAATATGAGATGCGGATGAAGTATATTTATATAGAAAATTATTATTGTATCAAGACATTCTGCATTATTCTTTTTTTAAATGTTTGCATCTAAATTTATTCGGCTATAAAAGGATTCTAATCACTGTGACCAAGTTTTCGTTTTAATAAATAATAATAAAAAAAAATAATAAAAACTTCTCCTTATTAAATTTTTTTAAAAAGAAGAATTAAGAGTCAAATAAATTTTTGAAGTAGTTAGAGGAACTTCCGCTACAATGGAATACCATTTACGTTTGAGGCAATATCACAGCTCGATATTGTTTAATACCCGAAAACCGAATACAATCACAAACTTAAACACCCAACCAATAACTGATACTTAAACAAAAATCTAGCTAAATAAGTATTTTGTTGTAAAATTCTGCAAAGTAATATTATCTAATGCTAAATGAGGAACTTATTTTTATTTTGGAGTCAATTTATTTCCCACTAGACGGACAATAACATATTCAACGAGGAAGAACCTTTTGAGAATACAAAAAGTGCCATTTTGTAGCAACCATCTAATTTCTAAAATTAAGGAAGTGTTTTTCGGATCTATTTGTAATGCAACCATCCTAAACTTTTTTCTTAAAGTCATAATTGTAGAAATTAGTTTAAAGATGCATCTAATACATTAGGGGCCATGATTTAGTGTTTATAGTTATTTAATTTAGCTTAATGGAGGGGGGTTGCCAGTGTTATACTGTAAAATCATTTTTTTTTTTTTTTTTTTTTTTTTTTTTTGCAGTATATTATTCGTAGTTTTTGATAAATAAAGCGCAATTTCTCCTAATTTTACCTCAATTATTTATATGAGCGCAATCGTGCAACACTTTCTTCTTTACATCTACTATATATATATAACACAAACGGAAATTTCGTTCCGTTCCTTTATAACTCGAGTTCTGCTGAATGGAATTTGATGGAACTGGCACTGTTGGATAGATAATGTTTCAGGGAAGGTTTTAGTATATAACATATAGCTCTACGTAGATTAGTTATAGAGTTATGATGGAAAGTTCTGTTATTTTTTACGATAAGGTTACCATAGATTTGTTTGGCGACCATTATCGTTGGCGAAAGAATTGAAACTGCTATATCAGAAAATAATGGAAACACATAGAAAAATAAAAGAAACATTATGTTATTAATTTTATTTTAAATCCCCCCCCCCCCCCCAGCAAAAATGAAAAAGAAAGAAAAAAATGTTTTAATAAGGCATAATATTTAATTTAAACCCCAAAGGAATGTTTGTAGTGCTTAAAAATATTTGCAATGCATGATTGCAATTAAATCAATATTTGGCGAGTTATCGTTTGCGTCAGGCTAACAAAAATGCATCTGATAATTTGATTAAATAAAATATAAGTAACAATTTTTTTTTAATTTTTTTCTTTCTGTTAATTTTTTTTATATAACTTCCCTATCATGTGACTTACTGGAGGAACTAGCAGATGTAATTGTAAAAATTACTGCATTTATGAGTTACACGTTATTTGTTTATTTAAGATTTTGATTTTAATTTTGTCGCCAAACAATGTGATTTTAAGCCAAAAATATATAAGCGTGGCATCAGCTTGAGCGATATTAGCAATAATAGTGTTTTTTTCGTGTATACAAGATTAAATTTTTATATTCAAATGCAAATTATATAAATAGCAGTTATTGATATAAATATGGGATAAAATATTTAAATTTTAGTGAATTGAGTGTCTGCCACTCAAACACATATTGTAAAATAATTAAATTTTAGACATTTAAAAATTTACTACGGAAACATGCCTGTTTGTTTTCACCAAACATATTATTTTTATAGCCTCGAACTCAAATCAGCGAATGTTGTCTATTCTTTTATTATTCTTTTTTTTAACATATCGCCAATTTCACTTATAGAAATATTCACTGCGTCAAAAGTTAGGAACTAAAGAATATTGTTAAGGAGATGCGTGCATTTATGTGTTACTACTATGACAAAAGGCTACATTTTGCAATAAAAATTGCTTGCTGAAATAAATTTTCGATGCTCTTTTTGATTCGTCATTTCTTTTTAGTTTTTTCTGCATATCTTCCCTTCTTTCAGGAATGATTTTAAAAGATATTGGACTAATGGTCCGTATTCCGGTCACCTGCCAGTTGGCATTTTTACTATATTGTTGGATGTTTCGTTTATGTTTGAAGGTTACTCTTGACGACGATTCAGATTACAGAAGATTAGACGACTTTTGAAATTAGTGATTGCTAAATTTATGAATTTTTTTCATTATGAAGCAAAGTTTTACTAAAAAAGCAATGCTTCCAATGTACGTTTGGTTGATTTTATGACGACCGATTATCTACACGAGGGATATAGGCCCTGGGCGGAGTGCCCTCCATAGGGGTCTTTCTAAGGGATCCTAACCCGTATTTACGGCAAGGTTTGAAGAAAATCACGGAAAACTCCGAATGGTTAGGTCGACGAGCGCGATAGGGGTTTAAACCCAGCACCTCCTTTCAAGCAGCTTTTAGAGCAGAACCCCTCAGCCACTGATGGGGAGCTTCCAATGTACGGAAAAACTTAAATGGCGAATGGAATAAATAATATTTGTCGATTTATCATTTCAGCCTGGATAAAAAAAAAAAAAAAGAAAAAAAAAAAAGAGTACCCGAAATTCTGATTAGATAATTTTTCGATCATTATAAAGCATTTTCGACCTACACACAGCCCTAGCAGCTAAACATAGTGACAAATGAATTTATTTCTGCGTGTTATTATGCTCTTTAGAGAAATTCAAATAAAATCTCCGGTTTAAGTATTCACCAAAAAGATTATTACTAAACATTTTGCATAATTAACTTTATCATTGTCAGTTTTATTTAAGGTATGGAATTTTGTTAATGAAAGATCTATAAATGAATTAACAGCAATTTGACATTATTTAATGGAACATAGCTTGGCGCGTAAATAACTTCGTTTTGTAACTAACTCTGGTACATTAGTAACTATATCGTTTCAAGCACTTCTAATGTTTGACGTCAAACTTGGATATCGACAGGATTATGGAAGATTAGGAAGATTTTATTGGATACAAACTAGAAGTTTATTATTCTACCAGAGTTAATCATCGGGTTTTTTTTTTCAGGTTAACGGTTACACGAATGCAACTGGTCTAAAAAAAATGAAAATACACTTAAAATGGCGTCATTTAATTTTATTCACATTCAGCTTTAAAATGCACTTTTTTTTATTTTTCACCATTTTTTTAAAAATATGTAAATGAAACGCTGTTCTTTATGTGAAAACAATTTATTACAATTTTCACTGTATTTACTCTGCTGGAATCGAACGATGAAAAACCGTAGTAGACTTGCCACAAGAGGACGTACATTACGAAATATAACGTAACATAGAGATTGTACTTACGTTACCAGAACCTCACATAGAGACAAGAAAGAGGGATGGAGTTCAAGAATTTACAGACGAAAATGAATCACCCGAACATTGTTTAAGTTTAATGGTCAATCTATGCAATCATTCTAATGCTATCTTTTTTAGTACTATGTTGACTAGAGAACATTTTAGTTCCTGTTCTCATAATCTCATAATGGCCTAATTTAAATACCAAACTCTACTATAAATTATCAACTAAATGAGTTGCTTCTTATTAGACAAAATTTTGTCCAATGTATGATATAACATAACGCAATGTCGTTCGCATCATTTACAGCAATATTGAAGGAAAAACCAGGGGCACGTCCCTATTGCTTTGAAATACATGCTCAAATCCATTGATATAATTCGTTTGAAAATTTTGACTAGGGTAGCATCCGTAGGTGAAGATCCACATTCCTTTAACATACAAAGCAATTTCGTTTGATTTAAGTTACATGATTTAAGTTAATTTAAGTTTGATTTAAGTTAATGAAAAATGAATAATCACCAGTTTACATTTCACCATACATTAATATAGGATTCGTTGATCGGCGGGGATATCTGAAACATTCCCTTAGTTATAGACAATAGATTTGAATTTTATTTCGTATTTCGTAAAATCCTTTTGCGCTAGACTAATTTATTCTAAACACAATTTTTACAAACGTATTGTACTGTTCTATTAATTTTGCCTGGGTTACTCTCATTAAATTTAATTTACAACAAAATTAAGTGCATTTAACATTGCTTTATTTGCTGTCGCGTTGTAAAAATTACAGTGATACGCCGATTAAACGAAGGGAATTTATTTTAGTTGAAATTTTTCAGCCGGAAAATAGTCTGCATATTATATGCTAGAATGAGCTAATTAGTTTCAATTGAATTCGAAGAGATTGTTAAATTTCAGCGATGAAAAGTAGTAACTTCTTTTAATTGTTAACAACAGATTTAACTTTTATTCATTTCAAATTCACAGGATCTTCTGCATTCGACAGTATTAGAGAACAAAAATTTTTCAAATTGATTTCATTGAACTAAATTTGCTTCTCAAAAATTTTCCCTGATATTCATCAAAGTATGAAACTTGTTCAAAGTTATAAAAAATGAACTTAGGTTATGAGATGAAATTAATCAGAAGTGTATGAAATTTTACTTTGCTATGGCCGTTTCGAAACTGAACTTACATTTTTAAAGATTAAGAACTTATAGCTAACTGCAAAAATAAGGAACTAACTTTATTGCGAAAGATATTTAAAATTTTACTAAATATCTTCAGCCTGGTGCTCATATTGAATTTTAATTTACATAAATTTTAATTTATCTAACACAGCTAATTGTCCAATACATTATTTTTTATGTTTCTGCACTTGAGAATAATTGAGACACTTAAGCGACACTTTATTTCGTAGTATTGTATATGAAAATGAAACAAGTTGGAAATTGTACGTCAAACGTGACAAATGAGGTGCGTTCGTACTATGTTTTATAAATATTCAAATCTTGGTGCGATAGCCGTTGCACTTTTATGCATAATATGAATTTTTTAAGCTACGTGAAGGAAAGAAAAACAATTTAATTGTATACAAAAAAAAATTGCCTGCAAATATCTCCACTGAAGAAGGTTATTTTGGAAGCAATTCTTGCAAAATGTATTTAATTTCTATTTTTAGACGATTTAAGATTATTTGTTATGAAATATCTGATTTAACATGTATAAATACATAAATCATTCAACAAATTCAAAATATGTTTAAAGTAAAAAAAAAAAAAAAAAAAATTATTCGAACGATAAAAAATAACCTTAACTTCTTTGATATAAATATTTGACATTTTGCATTTTTACTTCCATGTAAATGGAAAAGATCTATAAATATCTATATATTTAACGCTAAGCGATTTCTTTCGACAATCCGTGAGAACAAACTACTGCATCAAATTACACCATTCTTTTAAACGAAAGATATTTGGACACAGATTTGTTATCGTGCATTCGTTTGTTCGAAAATTTAATTAAAGAGCAGTAATTTTCAATTAAAGTTTTACTTCTGCTTATGACGTCATAAAGTCGGCAACTCCCACTTTTGCGAGGCTGAACTCTGTGGTTCGCCAATCTTTTGACATTAGCTAATATCAACTAGGTAACATTTTAACATTGTAGTATAAAATCTTAAAAAAAAAACTTAATTAGCTAGAATATAATCATAATAAAATATCTAAACGTAAACATATCAATATGAATAATAAATCTCACTTAAAATGTTGCAAATTAAATGATTCCAATTGAAACAAGATTTGGAGAGTTATCCCTGACGCCCAGATAACATAAAAGTGCCTATTTTATTTTATTTATTTACACACATATTCAAATTTAATATAAAACACCAGGTTGCCATACAAAGCAAAAATCGTCATTTAGGCGCCAAAAAATAACCCTGCGTCTGCGATATATGTACCGAATTAATCAAAATTCTTTTGGTTGCACCGCATATTGCAAAATTAATTAAATCCATGATTATTGTTTCTTTCTCAGATTAAAAATAAGAAAATTGGTAATTTTCTATTATCCCGTCGACCACTTTTCATAACAAAAAACTATCGCCAAACTGTAACGCCAAATAAACGGGAGAACGTTGCCATTGGAATATCAAAATAAATAAATAAATAAAATACATGAATTTAAGGACACAATTGTTATTTTAATTAATGAAATAGCTAATAAATCAGTAAAACATAATGAAAAATAGACGCAAATGTCGAATTAAAAAATACTTGATGACGTAACAAACACGTATAAACGAACAATGATTAAAGAAGACATTTTAAAAATTTTGATCAAAACATTTTAAAACTTTTTTTAGCGTCGAATTTCGACGGTTCGTTTGGGGAGATGCAATGCACATGTGCATAGGAGCTCATTCGGTTGCATTATCACAGGAAGGGGGGGTGTGCTCTATTTACTATGTTCTTTTATTGACTGAATATGAGATGAACGTAGGGATATATTATTTGTATGATCCTTCATAGGTTCAGGAAATTTTGTTTCTTGCCGTGAGGAATAGGGCGGTAATGTCAAACTGATTTGCATTTTGTTTACGGATTGTTTGTTTAGAGTTTGCATCGGATATAGTAATTTAATTCACTAGGGGAAAAAAAAACTTTTTAAATAAAATATTTGAAAGATTGTTTCATAAGCACCTCTTCTTATGTAATAAAGAAGCTTATTTTACTAATATTGGTATTGTAATTTTTTTCCCGTCAAGTTTTGACGGGTTCCATCTAGTATGAATAAATATCTTAATTTTTTTTCACACATTAGCTATTTATTGTCTGAGGCAAATATTTTAATTAATTTAGGAAATATAAAATAAAACATTTCACGATGGCAACGACGATGCGTGTTTACATTTTGAACGAAACAATTCGAATGTTATATCAAATAATTTAAACCTTACAGTAAATTTTCAGTAAAGGAAATTAATATTTAGGCTTCTTACGGGTGTAATATCTGTTTTATCTGTATTTTTTAACCAATAAACTCTCTATATATGATCAAATATATAAATCAAATTCGGTTTTTAAATTCAATAATGCGGAAATAATATGATTCCATCATAAATTTGACGTAATCACCATGGCAACCTAGAATCATTAGCTTCATGGGATAGCATTGAATTAATTACGTATGATAGGATTTAATAGAATGAAGAAATCTTTTATAAATATCTTTTTACGTTTGATTCGATTTTCACAAAATGTGAAATGATTCGACAAAATTCTGCAAGGATCATTATATGAAATCTCCAACCATTCGGTCCGGTAGTTTCTGCGCTGCTATATGCGGACAGACGGACGGACTAATCAGACGACGACTGTAGGTGCTACGTAAAAAATAGATATATTGTATTATACCAAATTACTGAATAACGTTGTAGAAGAGATGTTTACGTTAGCAAATTAATTATATGCTTCAATCTTGAGGATAAAAGGAAAGCAGCTGAAAAAATATAAAAAAAATATTTGGAAAACCGTGACTTTAATTTGGAGGCACAGGCTTTCCGAAATATGAATACAAATCCCTATCACAATACACCAGAAAAATTTAATGAATTCACCGATATCTTTTCAGGACGCAAGCTAAAACCGTTTCTTTACAAAGTGGGAAGAGCCGCACGTTGTTTGAGAACATACACGCAATGGCGAATGCAATGTAAATAGTTACTTTTTAAGTTGTCAAGGTACAGGGTAGGAATTTGAGGAATCATTTGAGGAAAAATGGGTATCGGTAAAAGTGAAGAATCAGGTGAGGGTGGGAAAGGGTACATGATAAAACAGAACAAGTAAATATTCAGAAAAAACTATGTCAAGAGATGATTTTTCAACTTCATGTTTGCGTGTTAGTTCTGTATTGTTATCTACATTAGAGTCCAACATTGGTTATTTTATACCAACTCGAGACTAAAAATTCTATTTGAAGTCGACTGTAAACTTCAAGCCGAAATAGAAAATTAAAGTAAATATATCCATATTTTAATGCAGTTATGAAAGTAATTCTTTGTAATTATATTTCTGATACAAATTTTATCTTATGTGTAGGAAATAAAATATATATATACACTTATAGCAGGATACAAACGCTTCGCTTTTCGATTGTTCTAACAGAACCTCGAATGATTAAAACATCTTTCAGTTCCACCTTCTACCGCCAGGGGGCTCATTATGTTCTAAACAAACCTCTTTCCGAACGAATCTCCAGAACGGGTCCCCGCTGCCTATAGCATTGTATAGCAGTCGTGCTGTGCACGTGTCGCAAAATCTTTTAGTTACACTTTCCACCGCCAATGGCCGCATTCTATTCTAAATGTACCTCCGTATAGATAATTTTTCAGGGAAGGTTTTAGTATATAACATGTTGTTCTACGTAGATTAGTTATATAATTATGATGGAAAGTTCTGTTATTTTGCACGAAAAGGTTGATATTGGTCATTTTTTGGCGACAATTATCGTTGGTGAAGCAAATGAAACGGCTATACACCTCGGAAAAAAATCGTTGCTAATTTTATTTAAATAAAAAAAAGGGGAAAAAAGAAAAACGATTTTGATGAGAGATAATATTATAAAATGAACATATTTAATTTAAACATGAAAGGCAATTTTCGCAATGCTTAAAAGACTATTCAATGTGAAAGATTGCAATTTAAACAATATTTGGCGATTTATCTTTTTCGTCAGGTTAAGAAAAATGCATCTGCAAATTTGATTAGATTAAATCTGAGTAAAAATTTTGTTTTTGATTTGTTCTTTTTTCCAAAATTTAAATTTTATTTTTATCTAACTCCTTCATCATGTGACTTATAGAAGAAGCTAGCAGATGTAATTACACAACTGACTGAATTTTTGAGTTAAATGTTATTTGTTAATTTATGATTTTTATTTTACTTTTGTCGCCAAATAATTTCATTTTAAACCAAAAAGGCGTAAGCATCTGTCTGAGCGATGTTCACAATAATGGTGTTTTTCAAGTGTGCGACATCATTTTTGGATTTTTTTTAATTAATGTAAATTAATGTAAATTAAGTAATGTAAATTATATACAAGTGGGAAAGTGTGATCGAAGATAGTACAAAGGGTTTCGTTTAATATTCCTTTCAAACACTTTATCCTTTCTTTAATAAATCCAAATAAATTTCATTAAAAAAAAAATAATAATAATGTATTTTTTAAAGTAAAAGTTTACTGGTCTATTTTCTCGTTTTTTCGAAAATCTGAACCGGTCCGATAGCGAGCGAATCCCGCTATTATACTCTGTCATAATAATATCTGTCATGTGGGCTAAAGGCGATATTAAAAAAAATTAATTTCAAAATTAAACATGTTGTATAGAGACTTTCAAAATGTTAAAATATGCCAATATTTCCATAAACGGTTTTATCATGATTCAATACGTTTCTCAAACTCATATATTTACTATTCTCTGTTACTCATATTGATACTCTCTTTGTATTATTCTCAAACATTTGAAAAATCCGTTAAACTTCCAATATGACGCCAGATTAATTTTTTTTAATTCTCTAATGACGTCATATTAAGCTGCTTTCTGCATTTATACATACTCATACTTCTTGCATTATTGAGAAATGTTTGAAAATTTTCGTTTTATTACCAATAGGACGTCATATTAATCTTTCTTTCAATTGGTGAAACTTTTTATTTCATTTTCATTTTTCACGAGGAAATCTTTCAATAGAAAATTAATTATTGTAGAAAAAAAAATTATTGTGGATTCTTAATTGTTGGCAAGTGCTATAACGAAAAATGTTTAAATTTAATAGGAAAAGGCTATTAGATTTTTGGTTTTTCATCTCTATATATTAAAATTATACGATTTCGATCACATTTTATGATTTTGAGCTTTATAGTAGGTATTCAGCTATAAGTACACAAAATTTCATGACTGTAAGTTATATAGTTTCTGAGAACCAGCTGTGTGACGGACAGACAATGAAGTGGGGGTATTAGGGTGTCGTGAGATGAACGAAATCTTAAAAGAGCAGTTGATATAAAAAGAGAGTCAAATATATATATATTTTTTTAACCTATCGCCAATTTCCCTCAGAGAAATATTCACTGCTTTCAATGTTAAGAGCTAAAAATTATTCTTATGAAAATTTATACAATTATGCTTTATTGGTACGTGAAAACATTTTGCAATAAAAATTGCTAGCTCAAATAAATTTCGGTATTATTTAAATTCGTCATTTAATTTTATTTATTTCTTTTTTACATATAATTTCTTCATTTTGAAGGTTTTTAAAAGATATTGAACTAATATTCCATAATCGGGTCACCCGCAAATTGGCGCATGTACTATATTGTTGCACGTTTCTTTTATATTTGTAGAATCTGAATGCATAAAATTACGTGAAATTTGTACTTAGCTAATAGCAAATTTATCGTTTTTCATTATGAAGGAAACGAACAAAAGAAGATTTACTATTATTAGAAGTCTACTATTATATTTTCCATTTGCATTTATTTTACTATCACTGAAAAGCAATACTTTCAATTTACGAAAAAAAGGTTTAAATGCCAATAGAAGCTAATGAAACAATATTTTTGGATTTATCATTTTAATGTAGATAAGGTTAAAAAGGTAGATTATAAAAGTCCCTGAAATTCAGATTAGATAAAATTTCGATCATTATAAAACAATTTCGGCTGATGCGCAGCACTAGCAGCTAAACTTTGTGACAAATTAAAGATTTTTTTCATTATAGCTTTTATTTAGGCAACAGACTGAAGAATGATGTAATCTTGAAAATAAAAGAAATAGCAAGCCTATTTATTTATCAGTATTATTTTGCTCATTAGAGAAATGCAAAAAATCTTATGTTCAAGCATTCACCAAAAGGATTATTACTAAAAATTTTGCAGAACTAACTTTATTTATCATTTTCAAGGAGTTTTCTCTGGAAAAGATCTATAATTCAGTCAACAGCAATTTGACATTATTTAATGCGGGTAATTAACTTCGTTTTGCAGCAAACTCTGTTACATTTGTAACTATATCGTTGCAAATACTTTTTATATTTGACGTCAAACTGGGCAGGGAATCTAATTACGGAATATTAGGAAGATTTTATTGGATGCAAACTAGAGGTTTATTTTTATACCAGAATCAGTTATCAAAGTTTTTTACAGGTTAATGATAGCATGATTGCAACTAATATATAAAATGAAAAGTCAGTGAAATGATTATTTTAATTTCATTCAAACAATCCAGGTTTAAAAATCCAACGATTCACATTTCTTTTAAATATGGAAGTTAAACACTGCTCTTTGTGTGCAAATAATTTATTGCATTTTTGTCTGTATTTACTCTGCTCGAATACAAAGATAGAAATCTGTAGTAGACCTGCCAGAAGAAGACGTATATTACGAAATATAATATAACATAGAGTGAAATTGTATTTAAGCTACCTGAACCTCACCTGGTACCAAACTGAGAGGCCCCGGAGTTCAAGAAATAATAAAAGAAAATGAATAATCCGAACATTATTTAAGTTCAATGGTAAATCTCTGAAATAATCGTAATGCTCTTTTTTTTAGTAGTGTGGTGACTAGAGAACCTTTTAATTTCTGTTAGTCATAACGGTCACATATCCCTACTAAACTCTACTATAAATGATATACTAAAAGAATTGCTTCTTAATAGTCCGAATTTTGTCTAACGCAAAAGATAACATAACAGCGCAATAGTGTTCGCAATATATCCAGCAGTGCTGACAGATTTTCCAGATGAAGGTTCATATTAATTTAAAATACAATTTCGTTTGATTCAAGGTTCATTTAGGAAATAGACCAGCGCAGCGGGCTTTGCCTGCCAGTATTATATAACTAATTTAAATTTTTTTCAAGGTCGCTCAGTTTTTATTTTTTATTGTATGTATATGTATATGTTGGAAAGCAAACAAACAAAAAAATATTGTAAAATTTTGAAGGTAATTTGTTCTATTTTACAAACTGAGAGAGCGCCATCTATTGAAGAAAGCATTAAATATTTTTAAAAATTGTTGCATACAAAACGTATAAGCTATCTCATAATCATGTCGCTTATTTTGTTTTATATTTATTACAGACAAGGTGTTCTTGGATTTTAAAATTGCATAGTCCATTATTAAACAATCTCGTTGAATAAATTCTATTTCTATGATTCAATTCTTCCTTTATTCATATATTTAAGCACATTTATTTACATTTTTTCAAAACAATCATGTCCTTTTTGAATCATCGCCATAATACTTCAAATCCAGAAACGTTACCTTATTATTCTTGCGACTCCATTTTCTTTAGAATCATTAGCTTAAATATCACATGTCCAACAATATAAGTGACCTAAATTTAAGACTTCTTTTCCAGCATGTAGCTTACACTGTTAAAAATTTGCAGCAAACAGTCCAGACATTTGACAGTTTTTATAGAAAACTAGCAAGCTACGCTGGTCAATTTCTTTTCACGCACCTTTAATCAAGTTAAATATTGACTTTGAATTTGAACTTGTATTTTAAAACCCTGTGGATCTTTACTTGGAATGTCCTTCTGCATGTCTGAAAACGATACGAACACTATTGCGTTATTACATTTTTAATGTGTCAGACAAATTTGGGCTGTTAAGAACAAATTAGGCCAATTCTCTGTATACTTTATTATGGAATGGGTCAGCATTAAAAAAAATAAATAATTGTGTTAAACTATGGTGTCTATGGGGAAAAATCATTTCCGTTGGATTCAAATTGGATTTGAATGAAGTTACAATTTACAGTACTTCAAATATAATGAAACTGATATGCCTCACTGAGGTGGACAAAAATATGGTACTCGTCGAGAATTAAATAAAAATCATGCACTCGCGACATCATAATTCACTTTTATATTTTAACGGAATAATAATGCTACTATAATTTGTGACTCGTGTTATAGTCAGTATATATACGTCAGGACACAATACCGTTATCATTATCTTTTTATGCGTGAAGATTTCGCTATATGGTACTCCATTGTAAAATTTGGTAATTTTTGAAATTCAATATTTGAAAAACGGCATAATCATTAGATTTGAAATTTATATCAAGAAAAATACAATTTTTTATCATTCTAACGCAGTTTGTCTAACAATTTTCTGACAAATACTTTTCGAGCTATTAATTTTTTCAGTAACTTCAAATGTTTCATTTTCCGAGATTAATCTGTGGCAACGATTAGCGAAAATCCCAGTCGTCAGCGACACGTACCTTTTTATTAAAGAGGATGGTTGCATAACCGTAATTTAACTTCTATTCTGACCGTAATATGGTCAGATTAGAGTTAAATTACGGTTTTGTAACCATTTTCAATAAAAACGGTCAAACGACAGGACAGTTTGCTGCAAATTTTTAACAATGCACTCATATTATATTGGCAACAAAGCTTATCAGTGATTTTCTTCATATGTCAGGACCTCTTTTATCAGACCAGAATTAGGGGCCGAACCTGCAACAGGTGATATGATTTCTCTCATTTTGAAATGAAAATATACATCGGATTGAAAAAATGCATTTTCATTCTGAAAACTGCAAGATTTTACTGGGATTGGATTAAAATGACATTTCTCATTGATTATTCAAATCTCCGGCATAAAGTTTAAGACTAAGGGACTCTTTATCTTCATTTTATGTACTCTGCAACCATGGGATTTAAACTCGCAGAGGTCGAATGCCTCTGTCGGTAAAAAAAAAAAAAAAAAAAAAAAAAAGCGTAATATTTAACAAAATCTGCACAATTTTTTTCATTAAACTTTCCCACTTTAATACAATTGTATTAAAATGACGTAATTGTAAATTTTTGTTTAATTCTGTTGATACTCAGATCAAATCTCAATCTCAGAAGTGAAAAATGTTCTCGCCACTGGAAATCTCTCCATATTGAAATAAACATTCATTTTAGTAATAACATTGAAACAAAAATAAAAGGCAATATCAAAACTAAAAAAAAATTCTGTATGTATTCATGCTGTTTCCTGTAAAATTTTAAAACAATTTTTAAACTCATTATTTTAAATTAAATACGCACAGTTTAAACGTCTCATCAGAACTGAATACATTTTTTTAGTCATGAAAATATTTAGAAGTTGACTATTTTATGAAAATGAGATGGGCTTATATATTGGAGTTGAGTTATTTTTGGTGTAGTGATGTTACAAGTAATGATTATGAGCATCCTAAAATCATTATTTTCAGATTAGGTTTTATTTTCGACGAAATTGTTACATAACATTTTTGAAAATAATGTAAAGTCCTATGATGTTATAAATATTTTATTAAAAATACTAAGAAACCAGTTCATCTTCCTTTTCTTAAATAAATGGGATAATTATCACCAATCTGCTCATTTCAAATGACAAGTATCTTCTGTTTTCACCCGTTTATGTATATGTGTGTATGATAAAGATCATATACATATTTTCATTATTATTTTCAATTTATAGTTCCCTTATATTTCTACAGATTAATTTATTTTTACTTAAACCCTTTCTATTTTAAAGCTGAAAACTAATTGCATTTCATAATATATATTAGCGTTTCTGTTCTTCATTTTCATGTCAGCTCTTTATTTAATCTCAAAAACGTATCTTCCTTTCCGGCATATAAATACATCTGAAATTATTCCATAAGTACGTTATTTTTTTTTTCATTTATCCTTTTAACTTTATTCTCTGTCTGTAAAATTTCAAGATAATTATAAAATGGTTTTTACATCTGCGCTTTTGTCCAAGTATAACATTAACTTCTTTGTTTAATCTATATTCAGTCTTTAATTACTTTCTAACCGTCAAAATTCTATTTAGCTCATCAAATGATTCATGTCCAGAAAATCACAGCTGCCCTCATTTCTCATAACATTCGTTGGGTTGCCTGACAAAATTACGAAAAATAGCCATAAGGCGCCTTGCATTGTAACCCTTTTATTTCTTCCCCCCTCTAAATTAATTTGCCAGAAGTCTAACTGCTACAAACTCCTTCTGGCGAAAACTGTTCGATACACATGTATATTGGCGCCGTAACCAAAGTGTTGGCGCACAAATGTACTGCGAAATTAGATCAGATAATCTCTGACTTCTGAGCTAAAAGGCTCTAATTTTTCCATTGAGGTAAGGGAGGCCACCCCTCGTTTCATCGTACATCACGAGCAATAAAAATACTTTCCATGGATTTGACTATTCTTTAATGTTGCATTGTTTTAACATCCTCAGGATGAGAACGCTGGTGTCTTGCTTGTGCCAACGCATGCTAATATTACTTTGGACTGCTTTACGATCTCGAAAACTTTTGGGTTGTTCAAAAAAATCTTATTTCTAAAAACTCAACGATTCCTGTTTCTCCTGCTCCGATCCTGAATTCACCATTTCCACAACTGCGAAATAATCTCTACCGTAGTATGTTTATATAATGTCAGCAATCGTCTCAAAAAACACTAAACGGGTTTGAATGTAGTTTTTTATCTAAAATATTACTATACCTTGGAAGGTTTTAAGCTAAAAATAGTCGGTGTGTAGTGTATAATTTTTTTTTACAGGGATTCATCAAAACTTTTAATGTATGATTGTTTGCTGTATGTTAAACGTAGTCGATGAAGACAAATGAAATGATTTTATAAATAAGTGAATGGTGATACACGGACGACAAAATTTCATTTGTCTTGTGGTGATGAAAAATGTTGAGCTGAAATATTTTAATGCATAACGCATGAATTCGGATATAATTTGTGCCGTTCGTTCGTACAATTTGCGTTGTAAACAATTAACCGACAGTTTGAATCCAGGAAGGTAGAAATAAGAATATCCAATGAACGAAGACATCTCAGCTGAAATTATTTATTGATATATAGCCAGTAAAAGATCGTAAGAATGGGGTGGTCTCGGATATTAGATGCTAAAAACGTTATTGATAGACCAAGAGTTAGGAGTGATCTGCCGTTGGGCAATAGATTGTCTCGCCAAGATGCGAAAATACATTGAGCCAACAAACCGCAGACGCACAAAAAAATTTATATGTACGTTAAGGATAATTAATATAAATGTTTTGGGAGGATGTAAGGAATAGGCTACCACATTTGGCGAACCCGTATTTTTTGTGAATTTTAGAGGACACATGCGGGCAACCCGGTGGGAAAGGAATTTTAGAAGGAAAGAGTTAAACTTTGTATTTGAGAAATTACATTACTTGCACAATTTGTTTATGAACAGAAAAAGGTTGGGCGCCCAAGCAGATGTCAATGAATGTCCGGAACACAAAACATTACATCTGTTATAACCGCATTGGAATTAAAATAGATTTATAACGTATATGCTACATTTAGTAAATATAGTCTTTCATATGAGAAAAGGAAGTAACATTTGAGGTTCCAGAATAAGAGATATTTTAGCGAAGAGAATATTAATTAATATATTAAAAATTAAGTTAGCAAGATTAATAATTTAGAATAAAGATATGTATAAAACCTTCTATTTATTTACACTTGGTTAGCCTTCCATTATCGACAACCTAATGTTTGTTGACTTCTACTACTCATCTAATCAAACTTTTGAAGAAGAGTATTATCAGGGTTTGAATGTTTGCTGCGATAGTATATACAAAAACATCCAATCTCAGCATGCACCTTGTTTTAGCGTCTAAAAGATATAGTGTGACAACCAGCTATTTCAGCAATGCTTTAAAAAGTGCTAAAAAATTGAAGCCGATAACGATGCTGAGCGATAAATGTCAATCGCAGCGATATATGCTAGGTCTTCACCTGACGAAATGTTTTCTCAATTATTCAGTCCTTATACAATGTTTACGTTTCAGCTACCAGATGTCACTGTGATAGACATTTATCGTTCAGAATCGTTCCATATTTATCGGCTTTAATTTTTTAGTATTTTTTAGAATAGCTGATTGTCACACTTTATCTTGCAGACGTTATAACCTTGTGCTTATGTCGCAACTCACTTATTTATAAAGACATTCTACTGAAAATAACGTAGATTAAATTGAGAATTAGTCGCAAAAATAGATCATCACAACAAAACTCTGTTGTGCAAATTACTCTACACAAAATGCACGAAATAAGTAAATAAAAAATAGACAATGATAATAACACCAGTTCCTTTAGAAGCAAATCGTGAATACTATTTTATGCCCCAAATTATGAAAGAAAAAATAATCTTTAAAAAAACTTTTTTCTATCAAACAGTTCAAATACAGATCATCCTGTTTTTATAATGTCCTGCTTCTTAAATATCTTAAATCTTACTTTAGTTTCTACCACTCCTCAGGCATTAGTATTTACAAGAGCAGAAAACGTATAAATGTGTCTTTTTTATTAGTACTATTATTGTTAATTACCATTACACTTCTTTAAAATAAATTTATAAAAGTTAAAAGAAATACTATGTGTGGAAGAACTGGGAATGGATTATGTTATCTTTTTTTAAAAGATCGAACTTAAACATATGTGTTTTTTAAGTGGATAACTGACTATGTTTTTAATTATGACTTTTAATATATGTATGTTAATGACAATACAAATAAATTTATTTTTAAGAAGTGTAATAGTAATTAACAATAATAGTACTATTAAAAAAGACACATTTATACGACTGCTGCTCGTGAAAATATTAATGGTAGAAACTAAATTAAGATTTAAGTAACTTTTTTCTATGTTATAAAATAAGGTAAGATGTATACAATGAAAATGTAAAATAAAACAACAGCTCGTTATTAGACCTAATAATAAACTGAATTTTTATTTTTAGGTAACGTCGGGAAAATATAGTTGAAAATATTTCACATCTTTGAAAATAAGAAAACAGTACAAAAAACATTTGAAAAGAAAAATGTATCTATTCATGATGAAAATTATGAAAATATTTTTCCCTTTTCATTTAATAAACCTAGAAACATGTTGCGTATCAACTAAATGTTCCAATATCTTATTTTAAATTATTTTATTTATCTTATAGATATACAATGTTATTTTTGAGATATACAATGTTATTTATATCTTGTTTTGAAAAATACATGAATAAAATATAATGAGTTGAAATCTTCCAAATCATTTTGAATCCTGATGCACATCTTAGTAATTTTCCAAAATGTGGTACTTTAAATTATTTTCAAATACTGCACTTCGTCTATTACTAGTCAGAAAGCAATTTCAAAGAAAGTTTTTTCCTGTTCTTAATCTTACGCAATCAATATTTTAAATTTTATACAAAATTTAATATTAAGCTCGCTGTTTAATAATCCTTGGAATAAAATTGAAAGTGAAATAATATATTGAATTGCGTGGATCCCCTTCTTTCAATTTCTTTGAAAAGTTTCATAACTTTTCTATTTTGAGATTAAATTTTCCATTTTAACTTCACATCTGCTGCTTTTACATAGCACTTAAAATGTTCAAAGAAATATAGAAAAGCAAAAATAAAGAGTGTACTGAGCTCGTAGTCAATTCCTAAAATTGATCTATATTTTGTCTTCATTCTTGAAGATATTAAACATATTTCAAGTGCCATATGTTACGTAAAGCATTAAACATAGAACTAATTAAAACTATTATTTTAACAAATAATTCACAAGGAGAGTTCTTGTCAACCAAATGGATTTTTAAACATACCCGAAAAATAAATAATTTTATTCTTTAATATTGAACACAGAAAGTTTTTCATGCAATTGCATCAAGATTTTTTCATCATATTTTTTTATTTCCAAACATTCATAAATTTAAGAAAATAGGCTAATCAACAGGATGTTACTATTAGAAAGAAACATATTATAATTCTTATCCATATTTTATACAATATTATCAGGGATATAAAGTTAATTAAATCTAAATAATCGACATTTCTTTCTCTTTTATAGGAAATAGGTTTTATTTGTAAAATTCTTGTTCATACATTTTACACAAAAAGCACATGCATTTTCTTTTAATTAGACTTACATTTATAAAAATATATATAAGAGTGTACTGTGCTTTTATTCAGTTCTAAAATTGATCTATATTTTGTCGTCATTCTTGGAGATATTAAACATATTTCAAGTGCTAGAGGTTACGTAAAGTATTAAACATAGAAATAATGAAAACTATTATTTTAACAAATAATTCACACGGAGATTTCTATTCAATCAGAAACGTTTTTTAAATATATCCGAAAAATAAATAATCTTATTATTTAATATTAAATGCAGAAAGTTTGACATGCAAGTGCATCAAGATTTTTTCATTATTTTTTTATTTCCAAACATTCAAAATTTTAAGAAAATAGGCTAATCAATAGGATGTAACTATTAGAAAAAAACATATTATAATATTTACCCTTATTTTACATAGGATAAATTGCGTGAAGATGCCGTAGTTTTTTATTTAATTTTTTATAAAATCACCTGTTGTTTTTATTTCTTATTCATTAATTTCTTGTTAAAGTTGTGTACATTTATGTTTAATTTAAAAATGTATTTCATTTTACAAATGTCATAGAAAACGTTAAAATGTTTGCTTTTGTAAATGCTTGCATTTCGGCATCTTACCCCCAATCTTGGGGTAAGATGGCCAACTACATAGAAACTGCATAAAGAAAGAGCGTAAATTATTTTGGACACTTAGCAAAGGTGTTAAAACGAAATAGAAATAGAAAATAACTATTTAAAACTTAAATAAAACAACGCAAACTGGAATTAAAGTATCAGTAAGGAAGCTTCTCCTGCATAATTTCCGTCTCCACCGCCGATCGACTATTGGGATTGTTACGCTTTCTGATTGGTTGTAAAAGCGAACGCTTCTTAAGTCATTTCCGGTATTTGAGAGGATTATGAAGATATAAGATTATATTATATAAGAAATTAATAGATATTATAAGATTATATAGAAATATTAGATTATATAGAAATTAATTAGATTATATAATTTATTATATTATTTTATATCTTATTATTATATTAATTATATAATATATATATATATATATAATGCTATTATACACAATTTTCAATTACAATAATTTTGCAAAATTTCTTACATCAAATGATAAACCTCCTTGCTTATGTAATAATCCTAGTTATAGTAATTATGTAGATAAGGTACATGGTCACATTATTACAGGGGATATTAATATTGTAGAGAATGATTATTTGCGAAATTTTATGACTAATGGGACTAAATTTCGAATACCTTCATGTTATACTATTTTTTCTATATTAAATCAGTTTAATTTGGATCTTGACCTTTTTATATATCAAATTTCAATAGATTATAATAAACCCCTTGATTTTTTTAATTAATGGAAATTAAATGTTTTAAGTAATTTAAATGTTGAACTTTTCAGAAATATGGACAATTATAATTTTAATTTTAATCAACTATATAGTGAAATAAAGAATTTACAAAACAAATTTATTATTACTTATGTTGATAAATCATCAAACAATTACGCTTTCATCTGCAAAAAATATTATTCGCAGCTAATTTCTAATGCTATAATTACAAGTTTAAATTAAAAAAAAAAACTAATCTTGATACAATTATTAATAATCGACATATATTTCAATATTATAAAATTCTAAAAATTAAATTTTCAACTTTAATTATCCATATATTGTTGTTATACCTAAATTCCGTAAAACTCCTTTAAAATTTAGAACTGTAACTATTGGTTGTTATACGTATAATAATAATGCAAGTAAATTTCTATTAAATATTCTCACTAAATTGTTTGAACTTACAAAACAAAAAGATAATTTGTTTAGCATAAAAAATAGTTTTCAACTTGTCAATAATATTAAAAATTTAAATAACATAAAGTACATGAAGACGTTTGACTTTAATGACTTATTTAATAACTTTGGTATCAAGGATATGTTCAGGATTGTCAATTTATTATACAAAGAATACAAGGATTCCATAAATTAAAAACATAATATTTCTTTAAATTACTTTAAAACATTAACTTGATTTATTCTATATCATAATTATATTGTTTTTAATGAGACTACATATATTCAAAGCTGTGGACTGCCTCAGGGTGGCATTGTTTCTTCAATTCCTGCAGAATTGTATTTATATTATTATGAGCGTAATTCAAATATTGCTAATGGTAAAATGTACCGTTATATAGATGATGTTATCGTCATCTATTTTAATAGTAATTCAAATTATTTACTACCAATAAAATATCATAAAAATTTACATTATAGTTTCAATGTTATGGTAAATAATGAAATTAATTTTCTTGCTCTAAAGATCATTCTTAAAGATAATAATAAAATTATGTTTGACATTTATGACAAGCGAAATGATTTTACATTTCAAGTAAACTTATTTACTAATTATATGTCATGTATACATAAATCAGTTTTTGTAAATATTTTACTAAATTTTGCACATAGAATTAACAATCTTTGTTTAAATAATTTTAAAACTCAAAATTTAAAACTTATCCTTCAACATGCAATAGAATATGGTTATCCTTTGTATTTAGTTAAGTCAATTTTACGCATATAAATTTTGCTTTCATTGGGGTTATATGTTTGTACATTTTTTATGTTAAATCTCTTACATTTTGATTGCTGATATATTTGGCTAAAGATTGAACTCCTTTGTGTGCGAGCTGTATTGGATTATCTTAGTTAAATATCTTTCATTAATTAAAAATATAAATTAGTGTGAATTCTAAATTATTGTTTATGATTATTTTGGAGTTTTAAATTATTAAGGATGTTACAAAGGTTTTACATTACAATATAATACAGGGTGTTTCTAAATGAATATCGGAGTTTTAACATTTGGTAGCATTTATTACATAAAACTTAAAATTATAATTAATACATAAAATGAAAGAGCAACTCAAACAGTTTTACCTAAAAGCTTACAAGTGTTCAATGTGAACAACTTATTTAGCTTAATATAGAAACTTAATATAGAAACACTCCAATAGCTTTCGTCACACGGCACACATCAAGTCGATAGCTCAGTTCTTTCCAAACGTTAATTAGTGTTTGTGGGGTAATTGTTGCAACAGCTGGCTGGGGGATCATATCTGAACTTTATCCGGAACGCACGTTGCACGGTAACTACAGATTTGGTCTTTGCAAACTGCAGAACACAAAATGATTTCTGTTCACTAGTCGTCATTTTCGGTACTAGCGCTTTCTAATGGATCACGGAAGAAACATTGCCTACGCATGTGCATGCACAGGTACCAACAAACTGTTTGAGTTGCTCTTTCATTTTATGTATTAAGTATAATTTTAAGTTTTATATAATAGATACTACAAAGCGTTAAAACCCCGATATTCATTTAGAAACACCCTGTATAAATATGTTAAAAAGATATTTAAATATAGTACATTATACATATTTAAATATAATACACTAATACATATACCTTTTTTTTTAGGATAGATAATTTTTAGCTAGATATTAGTTCCAATAAGTGCGTTGCCATATTCGAAAATCTATGTTATTTTTAAGTTTGCATATAATTATTTATAAAATGAACATATTATTCAAATTCTACATTAATGTTTTAGATTAATAGGATTATAAATGGAATTGTTAAAATGGTATTAAACATTTCCCAATAATTATAAATTTAAAGAAAATTATATAAATATTGTCATATGTAAAAAATAAAATTATCTTATACTGTAAACTCTTATTCTTTATCTAAATAATTAATATTGATTTGTAAAATTAATATACTTACACTAGATGGATGAAGCAAATAAGAATTTATTAGTTAAATATTGTACTAGATATAGTTTAATATTTTTTACACTAGATGCAGCACCGAATAAATTACCTAAATGATCTAAAATATTTTACTAGATGGAATTTGGAATACAGGCGAAATTCTTAATTATATAATTTTAAATTGTCCAGTAATATAATATATATTTTTAATTTATTAAAGTTAAAATTATAGTAATTAAATTAATAGATTTTATATTATTTATTTATATTTTTTACATTTTTAACTTAGAAAATGTTGTAATCTCTGTAGTTAAAAATAATAACGGCAACTGTTGGTAACAGTTGATGATATGAAAGATATTCCTTAACTATTAATTTCACCTATTCTGTTAGTTACAATTTTATAACCATGTGCTTTTCAAATTATGCTTCGGAATATGGGTAAATAATTAATATAGTAATATATAAATTTTCTTTATCTTCCTTTTTATTTATTTATTTCATCCCCTCTTATTCAAATTGTTAGTATGATGTATGATATTCCATTTTCAAAGGTATCCTTGTTTGACAATCTTAATCCAATGATTGTTCGGGCACGGATTTGGCACAATTTTTGGCATTAAGCTGGTGTCATTTACAGAAAACAACCATTCTTTGCTTATAATGTGGTTTCCTTGCCCTTGAAAAAGTGAATTACATTGTAAGCATCCATATGTGTTTATACTCTTGTTTCCTTTCATTTTTTTCCATTTGAATAAATATTACTTCATATATTAGGACTATTTATTATAATTTGTAATTGGACACTGCTATATGGTAAAGTAATTTCATTGTATATGGTCAGTTTCTTGTGTTTCAATGGTCAATTTTTACAATAAGTTTATATATATATATATATATATATATATATATATATATATATATTATTTTATATATTATTATATTATATGTTATATTATATTTAGAAATTAATTAGATTATATAGAAATTAATAGATATTATATAAAAAACAAAGTTCAACCGGAAATGACTTAAGAAGCGTTCGGTTTATCAGCCACTTAGAAAGCGTGATAATCGCAATCGTCTATCAGCGGTGGACAGGGGAATTATGCGTTTTTCCCACACCACTGAGTGGCGTCTCCCTCCAGCGCCTGAGCATAGCAAAACCACGTGACACGGCATCATGACCAATACGGCATCTCACCCCAAGTTACCTTAATATGATCAGGGATATAAAGATAATTAAATCTAAATAATCGTCATTCCTTTCTCTCTCTTAGGTAATAGATTTTATTCGTAAAATTCTTCTTCATACGTTTTACACAAAAAGCACATGCATTTTCTTTTAATTAGACTTACATATATTTTATTAATTCAATTATTTTATCTCTTTTTATCTACTATCTTTGATATTCAAGTATTTGAGGACATTTTAACGAATCATATCCTTTTCATTCTGAATTAAAAATTTATTTCATGTCAAATTTGATTCCTAGTTACAAATACTTATTCCTGATACTCAACATCCCAGATTATGATGGCACTCCTACTGTTACAAGGGCTCATTTAAGGACGATATTTGATCTTGTTGTGATGTCACTCGATGCGCCACAATTTATATTTATCAGTTTTCATGCTGAAGAAAGAATTTTCTACTAAAAACGAAATTTTTTTCCCCAAATGACCCAATTATAAACTCATAGTTGAGTTATTTTTTCCTTTGAATTGCCTACACTTGAGAATTCAAAAATTGCATTCCATATATCCAGAACGATTCTTGTTTAACTACATTATCAATTTTATCATAACGAGTTAGTTGAATATAAAGTAAATCTAACAGTAAAAAAATTATAACAAGGATATTACTATTATATTAGATTTTGAATTCGACATCTTAAATTAATTATATTACGTAGAATTGTAAAACATAAAAATAATTTAGTTTTATTAACTTTATGTCAACAACCCGAGAAAAACAAAATGAACGATATTTCTAAATTTTGTGTTGGATATAGCACTTTTTAAAGATATATAGCTGAAAAATTGTTTTTTATATTGCATTTGTGATATTATGGTAAAAAGTTTAAATCCAAAAACATTTTTATACGCATATGTATTTGATTTGTCAATTGTTTTTTATATTGCATTTGTGATATTATGGTAAAAAGTTTAAATCCAAAAACATTTTTATACGCATATGTATTTGATGTATTCAGTGTGATTTAGAATAAATATTCTATCATTTTCAGGAACTTAAACGGCACAAATCTAAGCTGTAATTGTATAGTGACATGAGATTGTAAATGGAAAATACAAACCAGAGACAGAAATCACAACTGTTGATGTGCAAAATGGTTTTTGTCTTTTCATTAGGCACACAGAAGTCTTCAAAAAGAAATAATAAAGGCAACATTTAGACAGAATGATATTTCACAGTTCGTTAAGAGTAAATGTTTGAAATTACGAAGGAATACAGCCTTCATATCGACAGCGTATCGATCGATGAACGTGACAAAGCGTGCCTGATGTATCAGTAACAGCTCCAACTGCTGAATTCTTTCATTCCACCAGGTTCATGTCGAAATAAACAGGAGTATCATACAAATTATCTTACAACTGACAATCTTCACTGATTCATTTTGTCAAACTCACCGGCGCCGGCGGACACATATTATTCCTTCTTTCATATGTTTATGCATTTGTGGCCATAGGTTCATATGTTATCATTTCTTAGTTTTGTGTTTCTGAAACTCTTAAAAATTACTAAATAGTTATTGTGCATAACCCTTTATATATATATATATATATATATATATATATATACACACAAGCTGAGTCTAGTATATTCGGTGATTGACCTGATATTTAAACAACAATTTAAGATAGGAACGGGCGCGTGCACATGCGGATTGAGATACATGTGAAGAAGCTTACTTCTGGCATCGAAATCACCATATTTAAGCAGATATGCCCTCTTTGACCAAACTGCGGGAACCGCCTTGACACGTCATGTCAAATACAATGCAACAGAATCAAAGATAGGCTACAATGAAACAGTCATAACAATTTTCACAGATGGCTCAAAATTGGAATCAGGCGCTACGGGCTCGGTGTACGTAGTATACAAAAATTGAACAAAAATAAAAGTATGGACCGCACCACTCAGGAAGAAAAACAGCGTCTTTCAGGCCGAACTACCGTCGATACTCAAGGCAACAGAATGGGGAAACAACACAGGGAAAGAATACAGCATACGCTCGGAGTGCCTGTCAGCAGTACAAGCACTAAGCAAACCATTTAATACAATAAAGCTAATAGCAACCATACAAAAAACAAGAAGAAATTCAAACAACAAATTAAAAATCTGCTGGGTTAAAGCACATGTGGGCATCCAAGGAAACGAGGATGCCGGTGAATTAGCTAAACAAGCAGCAAAGAACCAAAGAAATGACATACCATACTACATAGAAAAACCATTATCTAACCTCAAAAGAATGTTAAAAGAAATAACAATAAAACAGTGGCAGTTCGAGTGGGACTACGGGGACACGGGCAGGACAACACATGAATACTTCCCAAAGGTAGACATAAACAGACTCATAATCTGCAAACCACTGATCCAACTTTACACAGGGCGTGGAGCATTTCCAACCTACTTACACAGATTTAAGCGCATGGATTGGGGAATTGGGAACCTCAAAACATTATCTCACAACCTGCTGACTCACACACTCACACCATCTGGTCAACATCACAGTGAATAACGAGAAACTTCTGCACAACCAGCTGGCAAACAACAAACACGTAAAAAACAAAGGCAAGGCAGTGATCAGATGGCTAATAAAAAACATGGATGACATGAAACAATAGAAACAGAATAAACAAACCACAGAAATCACAGCAATTACACCACCTCCGTTTGGTCAATGACACAAAAACGTATATCCTCTTTCTGAATTTTTCTTATCTATCTCAATGGACTGTTTGCCAAATTCCAGCAATGCAACAAGCAGCATCGTAAAAGTGACTAATAATATAACAGATGAGAAAGCTGCAACAAAGTTGAAATTAGCAACAAAGTCATAAACCTGCAACAAAGTAAAGCCCAACCATCACAAGATAAACAATCGAAAAAGTGACAAGTAACCATGAGTGTAATCTACACAAGGTAATAACCCAATAAAGGTAAAAATAAGCCAACTAATAGTTACAATTCACAAAATAATATTAGGCCTAGAAATGGCACCCTTAACTAAGATAATCTATTCCCACAGAACCTTAGCTCTCACCAAACTCAATCAAATTAATAGGTAAATAATCGTTCTTAATACTTAATAGTCCCTAGACCAAATAGTCATGATTATCTAGTATTTAATTATGGTTATTTTCAAATTATTCATAATTAAAATAAATATCTTAGCATTACCCTTAAGGAAACTTCATAGTTCTAAGTAACAAAAGACATAACTGTATATAAACCAAGAAATAATCAAGCATCAACCCGAAGCCCCATAGTCAATAGATTTAGTCTTAAAATCAAACTGACATTAAAAGTTAAATAGACTAAATACGCCTAGTTATAACTTCTTCCTCACCCAGACTCAATCCTCAGCACAACTCCTATCATTTAGCATAACTTAAGGTCCAATAGTAGCTTCTTCTAAAAATGCAATCCAAGGCTAAGCTCTACCAATCTTAAAGTTAAATAATTGACTAATAAAGTTATTTTGTAAGCCCAATGTCAACTTCATAGCAGTCATTACCTTATTAGTCTAAATCACGTCCCATAGGAAGAGGCAGCAGTATAATAGCTAGTACTAAAAAATGTTACAAGTAAATCATCATCCTAGTAACTTCCCAGCATAAAAGTCTAAGTTTAGCCATATAAATTATTAGTTCATACGAATTAAATAAAATGTACTAACACCACTTTCCCTTTCAAAGGTTTTTTTTTTTTTTTTTTTTTTTTTTTTTTGACAGCTTTTTCAATAGGTTCATATTGGCTAAAGCCAGCACAATAGTTACCGGACCCGCTCCAATAGGACAGTCTACGGATCCAGATTTTACCTAGTGGGGTATGGTAGAAAGGCGGGGTCTCGTCACCATTGCAGCGATGAGTGTCAGTGCCAAGCGCAGGTACATTTAAGAAGAGTATGCAATAAATAGCAGGAAACCAAATATAAATCAAACAAAGTCCTCACCTACCTTCTAGAGGACAATATAGCAGTCCTACCAGTTATGGCCCGCCGCTACACGGCATCCCTTCTATGGCACTAACGCGCACCGATGCCAGGTAAATAACCCGTTCAGCTAGGGAAATCTGGCAGGTAGGGGCCTGTTCATCGGTATGAACGAATGAATGTCAAATAGTCAAATACAATGAAGCAATGCACAAACATCAAGTTTTGCGACAAATTGTGGAAAACGGCATCTATTTGACCGTATGACTTTCCGTTCGGTATTATAAAGTAAAATTTACCGAAAATTTGAAATATGCTGTCAAAGTTTTATACTCGTATTGAAGTTCTTAAAAATTGGTTTAGTTTCTTTTTTACACCTCCCCCGCCCCCTAAGCTTATTTTTGTATTGCTTGATTAGTCTAAACCAATTCTCAAAGTGGAGTAGGATTATATACACGAAATATACACACTCTTGGATATACACGAAAATGCTCTAAGGGTGCGCGATTGTGGAACGTAAGGTATACAAAACATGTAAAATAATAATAAAATCAAAAACGGTTAAAAATTTTAGCTGTAATTTGAAGTGTTTTATCTTGAAGAAGAAGGATTCGTTTATTCAAATTGTGCATATATTTGATATTTTAAAGAGTTTCAAAACGTTTTTTCATGCATTTTAATCTGAATATGTTTTTAACAAGTGTCCGTAAAGCTATGACTTTATAAACGGTAATGCTTTTTGTGAGCTTTTATGCTATGCCTATTAAATCTATTTCCATGCACCTTCTTAAGAAAAAATGTACAAAGGTTAACTATAGCAATAGTGAGCCACTTCAAAACATTTATTTAATTATCTCAAAAAGTTATTGAACTCTAAAAGATATACATATACTCATAAGTATATATACATATACTTAGTCTTAACCTTTTCCTATCAGATTTTACATTAAAAATTTTAATCTAAAAAATATTACCATCCTCTGTGCACCAGTAATGGGCATACTGAATTTCTGATGCACCAATAGTTGGCTCCCGAAAATATGTCACTCACAGTTTTTCTTTCTTTTCTTTTTTTTTCTTTTTTTTTATGTATCAAACAGAGGTTATAATTCGCTTTACAGTCTTAGAAATTTATATAGACACAAAATAATATGTATTTAGATATCTATAGATTGTTACATCACATAATTTTTTTACGAAATAATTAAAAATCCATAAATTTGGATTTGTTTTGTTTTTACATTTTCTTTTTTATAGTTAAACTTTTAACTGTCTATTTTTCCTTTTCTCCAAAACGTACTGTTTACGCCTTCGCTTCTTTTAGACTTTTTTTCCGTTTCCTTTTCTTTATAATTCTCTTTCTATTTAGATTTATAAATTTTAACTTTTTCCCCTTAACTAGCTATGCTCGTCAGCACCCGCCCGGACCCACAGGCTCAAAAAACACTTTAATTTGCTTTGTTTTGAAAAATATTACTTGTTTACGAAATATTGAATTATATTCTCAAGACCAGTAGCGATTTTCTGTAATCCGGGTTGCCATTCATTTCCCTTTCATTGGAGAGTTTTTTGGTACCCAATGTCTCATACACCGCTGTTGCGACAGTTGACGGCAGTTTTCATGATTTATTAAGTAAGATTTATCACACATTTGAAAATCAGCTGTACAAAATGGTTAAGTAAAAAATGTCGCTGCTTCTTAGACTTTTATAATAGCTAGGTTATTTTCACCACAATTATTCTATATGATAAAGAAATCATATGAGATGTAATCTTCCCAACTGGGCGAAAAGTGTGGGCCGGGAATCGAACCCTTGACTGAAGATGTCAATACTCTACCAACTGAGCAATCCTGGACGAATATGGCTGAACTAATTCACCCAGTTAACCTTAATGATCATAGCATCTGATCTGATATATGAATCAATACAACAGAAAAAATCACAGGTAATGGGACCTCCAGTAATTGCTGGAAACGTGATTACACTACATTAATTTTACCACAATTATTCTAATTGGTAAAGAAATCATATGAGATCTAATCTTCCCAATCGGGCGAAAATGCCTGTGCCGGGATTCGAACCCGGGATCTCTTGGCTAAATCTGCCAATTCTCTACCAACTGAGCGATCCCGGACGAATATGGCTAAACTAATTCACCCAGTTAACCTTAATGATCATAGCATCTGGTCTGATGTCTATCAGCACAACAGAATAAATCATGGTTATAATGAGACCTACAGTAAACGCTGGAAACGTGATTACACTAGATTAATTTTACTACAATTATTCTAACTGGTAAAGAAATCATAAGAGATATAATCTTCAGAACTGGGCAAAACATCTAGAAGAAATAACGTCTAGAAGAAAATTTTTCTTTTAGACGCTATAAGAAAATCGTTTTAAATATGACGCATTAAATACATAGTTTTAAATATGACGTAATTTTCTTCCATTTAATGCTATTCACACGTATTAATTTACTAATTATTTTAAAGTTGAAAAAATTGCATATGCAAAGAGATTTTATTTTTATTGAGTGGTGATGCTGTATTGTTGGATTTATTATCACTCGAGCATCCAAGCCGGGCTTCCCAGTATAGAGAATATATGTGAAAACCGTTTACTTTTTATTAAAAACTCTAATAAATTTTTTACATTTAATAATTTTTTGCTTTTAGATTGCCACCCAACAGAACAAAAGAGCATTTTTATATGAAATATGTCAATTATATATTCAAATAAAATTTTTAAATTTATTAAAATTGGTAATTTAGTATTGGCCTTGTGCCAGAAGTAAATAGCCGAAGAAATCGCTAAAAATTTCGTTCTCTACCGCAGTTTTTTCAATTCTGGTAATTTCAGCGGTTTAAAGCGCTTATTTAAATTACATGTCTATTAAATATGTGTTTTATTTATACTATTTTATTTATTACTTTATGACGTTTTTATTTCGTTATTGAATATTAGATGGAAACAAATTCTGAACTTTTTATATTGTTTAAAGTGCAAACAATATTTTGCAATCATCTGCAAGAGATAGAGAAAGATTAAAAAAAAATTATGCTTGAAATTTAATTTAAATGCTATAATAAATGAGTAAATTGCGATACAGTTTTCAAACAAATTGCATTTGAAAGTAGATTTTTTTTCCTATATAGCGGCGTAAAAATAAAAAATGAGCGATGTTTAGAAAAAACAGTATCAAAATTGCAAAACCGAAATTTCATCGTCAAGGGCTCATCGCAAAATGACGTCAAAGATGGTCCTCTATAACACAGATACAGGGCGTTATTATGAGCCAAAAAACGTATAAAATTTATGGTTTTGTATTTGTATTCAGGTGAATCTGTTTCTACGGCAGTAGCAAAACCGAAGAAAATTCTTATTGTTGAGTTTTATTTAAATTATCTATTTCTGCACATAAACAAAATGACTCTGACATTTTTTTACATATCATTAGAACAGAAGGAAATGGAATTATAAATTTTAGTGGAAAAAAGTTTTGGTGCAGCGAAAATCTGGTACATGTTGATAGGCAGTATATCTATATAAGTTTCTTTATAAAAGTGTAACCAAATAAACAAACAAACAATCTTCAATTTTTTTTCAGGTATTAATTTATTCTTCTATCAATCACATGTCTAATAGCTTAGTGAAGTTAGACTTGCATTGCTCCAGAAGTGCGCTATTTGTGTGCTCATAGTGGGCCTCATGGCCCAATATTGGTTCCGATAAACAAAAAGTTAAATGAATTACACAAAAAGCTTCAGAATCACAAAAATTAATTAATAAAAATTAACTTAAACATAAAAATAAAATTTAGAAATTGCTCAATTTAAGAAATGGCGATCAAGAAGATACAGGCCATCTCTCATATTAATAAATTACCATTTTTTATATATTTTAAGCTTATTTAAAAAAATTCTTATAGTGTAATAAAATATATAAACTAAATAAAATATATATATAAATATATATATATATATATATATATATACTAATAAAATATATAAAAGCATACAGCATTTAAACGGTTTGCTAGAATTTATATCAGTATGTAATTTATCATTCAAAACATTTTGCAAAAAATTAGTTCTAAATTAATAGTTGATAAAAATGTGATGTCACAACATCATACCGAGGAGGGTATCCCTCGAGTGTGACAACTTATGACATCGCGAGAGGGAGGTATAAAAATCTCGAAAATTGTCTGACGTAATTAATGTATGATCTATTAAAAAAAACAATGGAACTGAATCTCTAAATCTTCCGTTAGTCGCGCGGCATCTAAGAAATTCAAGCCCAAAATTCTGGACCCGTGCTGGCTCAAGCTCGTATATGCACTGATGAATTAGTTGAAGGAGTTAAGAAGGGGTAGCGAAAAGGAAAAAGAACCATAAAACTGTATTACTTGACATGTGACAGATCGGCGCGACTAACGGAAAGCTATGAATATCTATAAAAATGTGCTAGAAATCGTTTTTTGAAGACAGTCTAGAAAATAAATTTCTCCAACAACAGAACAAAACAATTATTCCAAATAACTTTACGGACAGTTAATAAGCCAATCATATATATTTCAATTGTTTATGAGAAATGTATTAGAGTTTTTTTTTTTTCAAATTAAAATTAGTGCCTCACTAATGGTACATGGTCCATTTACCTTACATCATGTCTTCAATATGTTGTCTTTGTCCTTATCTGAGTATTTTCACGAAATTTAGAGAACTGACGAATAAATAAATAGACTTACTCAAGTAATAAATGTTTTTCTTGTATATTCAAAAAAAGGCCATAGTTAGAAAGAAATTTCGGGGTGGTGGGGGATGTTAATTTGTAGAAATTAACTCTCCCGAAATCTTTGACATTTCCTGGAGGGCGAACTTTTAGCATCCCCCTTGTTGCGCCTTTTATTGACACAAGTTTAAATGAAATTTGAACGATAAATTATAAGCAAAACGACGCTTCCCATATCTAGCATCTTGTTAATTAGCAAAAGTAATGTATTTTTAATCCATAAAAGTCATATAAGAGGCGATGAATTCCATTTAATTTAATTTAAAAAACTTTAATAGTTATCTCAAACTATGTTCTTGTCTTTCACTCTACTAATAACGTATCATACAATCATTTAAAAGTATTTCCAAATGCATGAATTGTAGCGGCACGTGTGGATCATATACCTTTGTTGATTAGCTAATTTGAAATAACAATAGGACAACTTAAACATGCAAATTAGTTTTCAACACAACTAATCAATAAAGCATACAAAAGAATTCAATTCACGCTTTCAAATTATCTTTTGTCACGGTTGATTTAACTCCGTGATAGCATATAAACTGAGAGACAAATTCCATTGTACTCGAAAAGTAATAGATTTACATTACAGATATTTTCATTAGTCGAACCAATCTACGGTACTTCGAGTTTTAGAAAACTGTACAAAACTACTTGCTATAGATGATTTTGTTAGTCATGATTAGTGTGAAATTGAATGCCTGGGATTTTTCCATTATTATTGGTATTTAAATTTCTGTTAATTTAAGAGTTTTGTGATTGAATTTGAACTTTTAAAAAAAGCTCGATTGGAGATGAAACGTTTATTTCGTTTCGCAATATTTTCTTTGTTAGCCTGGGGAAATAAAATAATTCATTAATGCATTTAAATTTCATACATACGAAATGATAAAAACAATTTCGTTGTCCTGTAACTAAAAACTGACAAAAACTGTATGCTAATTATTTCTGTATAAGGAATATGTGGTGTCTTCAAACGTTTCTAAAAACGAATACATTGATTTGTATAATTAGATAAACAATTTAAAAGTTCAAATTGATATTAAATATTCTAGAATGAGCATGGGATAGTTTGAAGTATATCTATATGATATGGACAATCAGATTAATGTATATTCTTCAATTTAATTGTATTTTTATTTAAATATAGTTGAACGGGGATTTTTTTAGAATACAAATTAATCCACAAGCAATTAATTAAAATCCTCTTTAATAAAAAGCTATGCGTTGCTGACGACTGGGATTTTGCTAATCGTTGCCACATATTAATCTCGGAATATTAAACATTTGATGTTACTGAAAAAATTAATAGCTCGAAAAGTATTTGTCGGAAAATGGTTAGACAAACTGCGTTAGAAAATTAAAAAATTGTATTTTTCTTGATATAAATTTCAAATCTAATGACTATGCTGTTTTCAAATATTGAATTTCAAAAATTATCAAATTTCACAATGGAGTACCATAGCGAAACCTTCACGCGTAAAAAAGATAATGATAACGCAATGTGTCCAGACTGGCTATAGCACGAGTTACAAATTATAGTAGCCTTATTATTCTGTTAAATAATAAAATTGAATTATGATGTCACGAGTGCATGATTTTTATTTAATTTCATATAAAAATGATTTTTGGTATTGTAGGTGGGCAATCAATCCATATATATATATAACCATAAATTAAACATTACCATAACACCAACTTAAACTATGAAATAATGATTAAGTATGTAATAATTAGTTGACAATGAAAGTATTCCCCAACACACTGAATATAGATACCTAAAACTTATTTAAAAGAAGAAGAAATTAAATTAAAAATTGAATAAATGAAACTGAATGAATGAAATAAAATTCGTGGAATTTAGACAGAATTATCAAGTCCCAAACGCCTAAATACTACAAATAAAATGAGTGGTTTCATCATCATATTAGCCATAACATTGCTATATATATATCTATATCTATCTATATATATATATATATATATATATATATATATATATATATATATATATATTAAACGTAAAAAATCTGTTAGAGTTTTCAAATAAAATAATGTCTTTCATCTATATTTTGTAACCCGGGAATCCCGCGTCGGATCCCCTAGTAATGAATAAGGAGTGTGTTTTCATTTAATACATATCATACTTTTCATGCAATTACACAACAATATATATTATTTTAAGAGATATATTTTGTATACTACTGCGTACGTCAAACTGCAATCTCTATCATGGTAAAGGGGACAAGCACATTGATTACGGAAAGGAACGAATAAAAACTACAGTAAGATTGATATTTGAAAGTATTAAAAAAGTGTCTTACCTGCAGATTTTATTTACGCACTAGTGGAGAATATATTTTAAACATAAAACTAAAAAAGTGTATTTGTGATACTACCTACAATTCTGCTTAAATTACATGTTACAAGAAATCGTTCATTTTATTTTATTACATTTTTTTTTTCAAATGAGTTGTCAAATAACGATATTTTTCGCAATAATAAATGTGGTGCTCCTCGTAGACCAGATTTGAAGAGAAAAAGAAAACCGCATCCTTAGGACCGGCCAAAGAGCAAATCCCTACAAACTAAACGCTAGTTTTTTTTTTTTAACTAGCTGCTGCCCTCCCCGGATTAGAGTCCTCGTCGGCCGAACCCGCAAATTCCATTTGAAGTCAACCCTCAACCCGTCCCGAACCCGATAAAAAATATTTCTGGACCTGCAACCCGACCCGAACCCGCAGAAATATTTTTCGGCGACCCGCAATCCGACCCGAATCCGCAATGCCTCAACAAGCAACCAGACCCGCACCCGCAATGAAAGGACAATAAATTATGTTTTTATACTATAATGAAAAGTAATGTACAATTATATCTCTAATACCAATTTTATATTTTATATACAAATATGGACAAATCTATATTCTTTAATATTTAAATATATTGAAACCTCGGAATAGCGGACACCTCTAGATCATTGAATAGAGGTCGGGTTACTTTTATTTATGTTTTCCTGGACTTATTTTCTTTCTGCGAGTCAGGTTCAACCTTGAATAATTCTTCCGGCTCATATTTTAGTTTTAGCTTGTCCGATTGTTGGGATTTTCACAAAAAGTTTGAACATAACTAAGAAAATAAATACGTATTTGAATGTGAATAAGTCAGGGGTCTGAAAAACTACTTTTTTTTAATAGCGAATTGCAACTACAAATACTTTATCAAAAATGTAGGTAACTAAAACTACAACTATTTGTTTTAAAAAGTAGCGATTACAAAGTACTTTTCAAAAGTAGTCACTATTACACTACTTTTAGATTTTGTCGAAAGATTCAATCTACACTCGAAATTGAGGACAAGAAATTAGAATTCTGCACGGGTCGGGTTGTGTATCCAACCCGAACTTGAGAATTCTGCTTAAAGTCAACTGGAAACCGACCCGAACCCCAAAATATTTATACCCGAATCCCAAATACGACCCAAAACCGAAGGAACAGAAAATTAATCCATATTTCAATATCAAAAAGTAGTCCAAAAAGAAGATACCCTGTATTAAAACATTAGATACAATAATGCGTTAGTAGATAAAGGGTTAACAGCAAGAAAATTTATTCTTTTCCTTAGTTAGCAGTTTGTTTTGTTTTATCAGCAAGAGTCAATGAAAAAATCTAAGACACTACAACTGAAATTTGTCGCTGACATTTGCAAATTGTTGCACAGAACACATTTTGTAAAAAAAAGCGAGTTATGATCAAGTGATTAGAAGAATGGCATTCCTCCCCCAACCCTTTCAAAGTAGCGTAAAAGGTCGATTTATGAGAGTGTCTGTTATGGAGGTCTTACTGTATACATATTTTTAACCGGCAAAAATATTGTGTACATTCTTTAGGAAAGCGGGTCAACCCGAACCCGCAATACCTCAACCCGCAGCAAAAAATAGAAGTCAATCCAACCCGAACCCGAACCGCAACGAAAAAATATAGCGCCAACCCGACCCGAACCGCGGGTCGGGATCTGGCCGGGTGCAGGTAAAAGCGGATAACCAGACCCGATGCAGGACCACTCCAGATATCTGTGCAGAAAACATTAAGATTCAGTCACAGAGCGAGCGTCTATAGGGGCCGCTGATTTTCTATTCTTTGATTTGGGTGCTGTGTATTAATAATTTTACTGGTGGCTACTAAACTAAAATTAATTGTTTAACTGATGGATGTTGAAGTATTGCTTTTGTAAATAGTCATAATATAATGTTTAACGAAGAGAAAATTAAATACTTGAAGTAATCTCTAGATTAGACATTTGTTTTAATCGGACTTGCTCCTTCCTGCAACCTTTCGCTCCTACACTTATGGGGGCTCGGCCGGGATTGAACGACGATTTGCTGGACTGTTGAGATTCGACGAATTGCTGGACTATTGAAATTAAACGATTTGCTGGACTATTGAAATTCAATGAGTTGTTGGACTTTTGTAAAAGTTCATGTGAAGGGGTGGACGTTTACCGAATAATAAAGAGCGGTGTAGATGAAAGAAAGCTCATAGTGAATTTTTTATATGAACTATTTTATCGCGTGTGTAGTGCTTTTTTATGAAAGAAAACTCATAGCAAATTTTTTTAGGAGCTATATTTTTTCGCGAGTGTCGTCAGTAATATAATTTTGTACAGCAAGAAAAGTGCATTTGAAAGGTACTGATGTTTGAGGTACTCTAATGTTGAAAATTTTATTTTTATTTTGTTTTCGAATAATTAATATATATATTTAATTTTATGAAGAATGGATTTACGCACGTGAAAGTAAGTGTCCTTTTATATAAATATATATTGTATTGAATTAAAGATGTATTATTCTGTTAAATCAAAGATTTGAGGGGTGTGTGAAATGTTTTGATAATGGCGCTTCTAGCGCTCACCCAAAAAATTGATTTACTGACAGTACTAAATGAATTGAGGTTGGAATCAGTAACTGTGCCCAAGTTGCTGGCGAATTTTTAACCTGCAAACCAACCAATTGACTTAAATATTACAGACTATAACTATTGCCAAATATTATTCAGGACTTTTATTTTTATTTTATGATTTTTACAATTGTCATTTCTTAGTATTTAGTGGTTTGACGTTGCTATTATTTTGTTGTATGTTGTTCGGGTTTTATTTTGTTTTTTTAGTATCTTAAAGGTTCCACGACAGTCGTCCAGTCTCTGATCTGATATGCAGAGTAGGTGTCTGTGAGGACACAGAAGGGTCAGGAGGGCCGAATGTGATGCCCGAAACTATCCTCGTAGACCAGATGCGAAGAGAAAAATAAAACCGTATCCGAAGTGCAAATCCCTGGAAGCTAAACGCTATTTTTTTAACTATCTGCAGCCGAACTCGGATGTCTGTGCAGATAACATTAAGCTCCGGTCACAGAGAGAGCTTATCTGTGGGCCGCTGATTTTTTATTGCTTGATTTGGGTGTTATCCCTTACTCATTTTACTGGTAGCTACTAAACTAAAATTAATTGTTTAACTGATGAATGTTGAAGTATTTCGTTTGGAAATAGTCATATTACCATGTTTCACCAAGAGGAAATTACATACTTGAAGTAATCTCAAGATCGGACCTTTGTTTTAAGCTGACTCGCCTCCTTCCTGCAACCTTTCGCTCTTATATAAATTAGCTCCTTTTTATGCAAATTTTCATCATTTACGTCTAATTTTTCTCCATTTCCATTGAAAAAGTTTGAAAATTACTGGAAATGCTTTAAGGCAACGTTTTTCTTTGGTGTTATTTTGAAAAGCGATTTTTCTACTTCTTTGTGATGAACGTTGCAAGTTTCAATCGATTTTCTTCACAGCTGTTTCTTCGATAATTAACTGGGGGAAAATGGTCTCACATGAATATGTCTACTAGTGTACATACAAAAATAAACAAATAAAAAGGTGCAAAAGTTTTCCAGCAGCTGTTACGTTCGATTATCACGAGAGAAGGGCTTAATATAAAACTTTGTTAATGCAATTCTTCTTTACTTTCTTCTATCTATAATAGAAGAAAGTATTAAAATTCATAAAGATACAACTAAATGTAAATATAGTGCTTGAAGGTGCGTAAAAATATACATAAAACATTTAAAAGCACATTAAAGTCCTTTTAAAAAATTCAAAACGTTTTCAACCGAACTACTCGGTCATCATCAGTGAAAAACTAATAGTTCAGTTGAGTTGTTGTCTCTTCGTGGTTTTCTAGCTTGCCCGGAACAAACCATTTTACTTCAAGGGCCTGGAATATAAGGTGGGATGGGAAAGGTCATTAAAATAAGTACAGGTTCAATCAATCATGTATTAATTCATTTCAGACTGCGTAGATATCGTATGATAATACATCGTTACAGACTATTTCTTTTTTAGATATTATTTCCAGAGACTCTCTTATGATAGCTTCCTGGTGATTACTTGTGCGGAATATAATTTTGGATCCATTGAAATCTACTTTTATAGGTTCCATTTGTGCTAATCTTGCTAACGCAGTGTGGGGTCTATTTAATTTCAGATCTGCTTCATGTTCTTTTATTCTGTTCCGAAATTTCCTCAGTGTCATACACTCTTAGAAATGGATACTCAAATATCACAAAATTTGCTTCGTTTTTGACGAAACTGTTTCCTGGGAAATGCTCCGAGTAAATATTTCGTCAAATCGAGTAAATCTCTTTCCTCAAAAAACGGAGAAAATTGATTTCGTCAAATTGCTTGTTCGAAAGAAATTGCAAAAAAAGATTGGTGGTGTCGCTATCTATTGACAACTTCTGAAGCATCTGTAATTGACAGCGTAAAAAAGTAAGAGATATTTCTCAAAAGTCTTCAACCGGTATCGAACTCACTACCTTCTGTGTGGGAGACCGCTGTTCTGTGTCTTACGCCAAAAGGACTTCGAAAGAATTTGATTTAAAAATGTATCTATGGGATGTTGATGTGTGTTTATATTTTGAGAAGTATTTTTATCGGTGCTGTTATAATTTCTGCATGTTTTAATTAACAAGGCTAGATTATTATTATTATTATGGTTTTTCTATGGTTAATAAATAATTAGAGTATGGCTTGATTAATATAATTTATTAGAGAAATTTCCTCTGTTCAATGATAATTAGAATATGGTCTAATTAATTTGTTGGTCAGAAATAATAAATTTTAAAGTGTATATTGGAGAAGAGTTCATCAATTTTAGATAAGATTTTAACACGTTACTGTTTATAGAGGGGAAAGAGATTTATAAATTTGATTGTTATATGAATATATTTTTTAAATAAAAAAGAGTTCCTAAAATTTTGATTTTTTTTTTTTTTTAACTATTGGGAAAAAAGTTGTTGCTTTCGGTCGAAAATGGACCAAAGGATGTTCGTATTTTACTATTTTAACCTTTTTTTAACGAAATTCTGTGACTTTAGAAGAGTTTTTTAAGCGTTTTTAACGAAATTCTGCAACTTTAGAAAATTTATCTTTGAATAGACAATAGAAATGCATAAAATCGCTACAAAAATGTTAAAGTTACAAAAAGAATAGACGCAACTTATCAGATATGAAAAATAAAGTAGAAATTTAGTAGTTTCATGTTATAGCGGCCTCCAAGGATGAAATATTTTTGTTTCTGTTTTCATTAATATATTGTAAATTTGGTACTACGTGTATTTTTTTTTTTTTTTTTTTTTTTTTTTTTTGAACGATTTTTGTAACAACAAAAATAATCTGGTCGGGGATGGAGAAACATTTTTGTCAAATATTTGAGATTTTCCGTTTCATTAAAAATCACTTAATTTTGAGACGAAATGATTGTCAAAAATGACGAAATATAGCTCAAGAATTGCGGAATCGACAAAAGTGAGAGTTTTCTTTTGACAGCGAGGAAACAGTTACGTCAAGATATTTGAGGATTCGCGTTTCGTCAAAAACCACGTGACTCTGTGACGAAATGATTGTCAAAAATAACGAAATGAGGCCTGAGGATTGCGGAATCGTCAAAATTGAGTGTTTTATTTCTGAGAGTGTACAGTACGTTGCCATTCAAAGATTTCAAATTAAAAAAAATGTACAAAAAAAAAAAAATAGAAATCCTAAAATGTTTTTCTGTTAAATGTTCTGCCTTGATCCGGGGATTCCGGAGCAATTGTTGTTTTGCCTCTATCTTAAAAAAATAGCTGAAATATAGCTATTTGAAGTTTTGGGGTGGCTGACATTTTCAAACAAGACAGTAGAATTCACCCATTAACGGGTTTAATTTATGAGTTTTAGTCAACATGGTTTCGGCAAATTTTTTTTCATTCTTGTAACCAGTGTTCCAACTCATATTCGCCAACGTCAAATTCTCGCCAAAAATAGGTTGCCATGAATGAAGTCAACTTGGCTGCAAAGGACTAATTTGGCGATACTCTCATTCAAATTCAATATTGACGAGAACTGGGAATGAATCTTCTATAATCGGGTTACACGAATTTTAACTTTGTGTTTTCCAGTAATTGGCGATACGATAGCGAATTTTAAAGTATTAACATGATTGAGATAGAAGAAAGTTTTGGGATTGGCACATCCGACTAGTTTTTTTTTTTTTCATTTGCTGTTTTGATATTTTCGAAATTTATTCCCGGAAGCTCTTGTACAGTTGCCTTTATCACTTACAGAAATAAGTAAATGCCAGTGGACTCGTGTGAAGATTTTGTACTGCAGTCTTATATTTTTTTAGATGCAGGTTTAAACTTATAATGAAAAATTAAGGATAAAAATATCTATAAAAACATTAGTCAAGCCAGAATGTCATATTTTAACTGCATTAGAGGATAACGTCATCCGCTTCGGTAAAAACACGGGAGAACAAATAAGAATAATTTGAATACACATAAGCATACATTTTAGGTTACACGTGAAATACCACTGCTTCGATCGAACGATGGTGTCCTTTTCTTCTAAACATTTGAATTTTGCTTTTTAATCATAAATATAAAACAAACCCGCGCGGAGGAATGCCATTTTACCTTTTTTGTACTATTAATTCATTTATTTATTTATAATGATAATAATATGCATAAAGAATGAAGTCGATCGGATAATGAGTTGCCGAGATATTTGTAATCCTATTTTCCACACTCTTTGATTTTTCATGAACCTGTATTTCATTCAAATTTCAATTCAAAGATATATTTTAATTGGAAATGGGACGCTTAATCCGACGCAGTAAACCGTTAGTTAATAGGATTATTAGTTTTGGAGTTATAAGGATGTTTCTTTTACGCAATTCACTAATAGAGCCTTTAAAGTTTATGACGTCATCAAGCCACGATTTTATTCGAATGACTATGCATTTTATAAATAGTTTACACGTATCCGTATTTATCCGTGAGATCCCATAGGTGCTCCATTATTTTGTCTGTAAAATTTCTTATTAAACATGAAAACGTTGTTATTAATGATAAGGTTAAGTCCTGACTTTAGAGATGTTTTTACGCTATCACTTAAATTAAATATAAATCATAAATATCATAAATCATATCTTTAATCATAATCATATCTTTAATCATAAATATAAAACAAACCCGCGCGGAGGAATGCCATTTTACCTTTTTTGTACTATAATCCGTATTTATCCGTAAAATAGAAAATATTCAGATTTCTAAAGGAACTATTCTAGCTAGTTTAGATATTGTGTCTCTTTACCCATCTATTAATACAAATGAAGTTGTACAAAATATTAATTTGGAAATTGATAAACAAAATAATTTAAGTGATAGCGTAAAAACATCTCTAAAGTCAGGACTTAACCTTATCATTAATAACAACGTTTTCATGTTTAATAAGAAATTTTACAGACAAAATAATGGAGCACCTATGGGATCTCCTATTTCCGGTCTGTTGGCTGAATTTAAACTTAGACCGATGGAGGAATTTATTTTTAAAAGTTTGAATTTGACACCAGAAGTTTGGCTAAGATACGTGGATGATATCTTTATCACATGGAATCATGGAAAGCAAGAACTCCTATCTTTCCTCTCAAAAATAAACGAAATAGATGAAAATATTAAGTTTACGTTGGAAATAGAAGAAAATTCATCACTACCGTTCCTGGATATTCAATTAATTAAAGATGACAACAACCTAAAACGTAAAGTCTATCGTAAACCGATGAGAAGTAACACAATAATCCCATTTAATGCCTCTACAACTTTCACTTATAAGATTGCTGCCTTCAATTCATTCATCAAGCGTGCTTTTCTGGTTTGTTCAAGTGAATTCATCCAAGATGAACTTAATTTTATCAGAGATATCGCCATTGACCATGGTTTCCCCGCTCATCACGTACAGAAAATTATAGAAAAATTCAATGGCCATTTAATTCAGCATCCTGTCCCTAGCAATAATAAACCAAACTATCGTAAATTCCAATATATACCTATTATATTTGAAAGGATTAAAAGGGCCCTCCGTAAATACAATATCCATCTTATTGCTGTTCCTCCCAGAAAATTGGTTGACTTAGTTTCATGTAAATTAGATCCTATCCCCCCTGATCAATTCGCAGGTGTTTATGAAATCCCCATTAGCTTAAATAATAATAGTATAATTTTTTACATTGGTATGACTAAAAGAAAGTTTTTGGAAAGGTTAAAAGAGCATAAAAACGACATAAAATTTGGAAAGTTATCCACTGCACTCTCCCGGTTTTACGCTAAAAATAATGATACTGTAATTAATTTCGATAAAGCAAGAATTATCCATAGGTTCAATAACCCATTTAAAGCCGCCATTAGGGAATCATTGGAAATCAAAATTAGAAAAGATTGTATTTGTAATGATAACTTTTCTTTCAACATACCTAGTCTATGGGATACATTTTTAACCCCTTGTTAATTCATTGTTTTGTTTTTCGCTCTTTGGCAACAGAGAGCGCCCGCTTATTTTATTTAAATTTTTCCATACTGTTGATTTCAATTTTCTCGTGTCGAAAATTAAAAGATCAGTAGTCGTTTGTGTTGTTCCTCTTCCCCGATGATGGCTTTAAGTTTAAAGCCGAAACATGTAGGATTTTAGCTCTTTTATGAGTTTAAAACAATTTTTACACTGATTTTAGCAACTAATAAGCACAATTTGTGCAATTTGTGTTTTTAAAATAGTTTACACATGTTTTATTTTCATATTTTATAATATGCATATCCATGATGGGTAAGTATTACGGTGGCCCCAACGACTAGTTATATTAGTATTAGGTAAAAAAGATGTATAGGTGCAAAGAGAATGTATATGCTGGAAAATATAAAATTACTGCATAATTGAATTCATTATTTAGTCTTGTATTTATTACCAATGAGTTAAAAACATTTACTGAATAAAATTAAATTCCATATCAACTGTAACAACGAATCAGTTTTGATACAAGCACACCTTAAATTATCAAATACAGAAAAATAAAAGAAAATTCAATTCTTTAATGAAACCTATAATTTTTTAAGACATATTCATAATAGTTGGGAAATATTTAGCACTAGTTAAAGGTAAAATGGTTACAAAGAATTAAATTTGTCTTTGAAGCATAATAATGTACAGAACAGCGTTAAATATGAATTAAAACCACAATATTTTTTAAATGATAAAGATATAAAAAAAAAAAATACTTCACTATAATAAAGTAATTAAAAATCCATGTTTTAGACAAAATATACGATTTTATCAAAATTATAAATGTTCTTCTCAATTTTTTAGCCGTAAAAGTTTTTATAACATCCTTATAATCAATCTTTGGAGTTCTATCTCGTCGCCGATTTTTCCGTCTTTCGAAATCGGTTCCGAATGTAAAAGTATACTAAAAAAAAAAAAAAAAAACTGTAAACAAAATCAAAAAAGTTAAAAATGGTCTCTTTGTAGAGATAGACCTCAACTATCCAATAAAAAAAAATCATTTAAAAATATTGAAATGCAAACGAGATATTTGAAAAAATATTTTTAAAAAAATTCTCCCATAGGAAAAAAAAAAAAAAAAAGCGAGAGTATATATTTGCGTGAGTGCAGTCATTAGAAAGTTATTTTTAACTGAAAAAAAATGATAAACAGATTTTTCGATATTATGTTTGTTTTTTAATAGTTTTTGTCCAATAATTAAAAAATCTTCAGTAGCATTTGTGGGGCCCTGGGCCTGTGCCCCGAATGCTCTGCTATAAATTAGGCACTGTGCACAATTTCAATTTTTAGACCAAGGAATACGAAAAAAAAAATGATCGTTCAGATGTAATTTGTTTTAAAATTGTATATCAATTTACTGATTTTTTATGATTTTTAAAATAATTTCCCAGCATGATTTTTTTCTCCCTCTCTATCGCGTGCATCTCGATTACGAAAGAATAACCCATATGCCATTAAATTAATATAAGTAGCATTTGTTTCTGGATAATAGTATAAATAATACATAAATTTAACATACATGTAATCGAACTATGCACGTAATCAACTAAAATTTCCAGAATCAAGAAAGTTGATGTAATAGCAATCTTTAGTGAGTTTTTCGGCTATTAACTCGTGGCTAATACGAAAGTATCGTTTTTAATAGTTTCCAAAACTATATTTGATTACCTAATGGATATTTTTCATATAAAAAGGCTTTCTTGTGTTGTTTTTGGAAATCTAAAACATAGATATTAAATTTAAAAAATCTATTAGAGTTTTCAAAAGAAAAAAAAAATGTTTTCAGCTTATGTTCTGTACCTGGGAAGTAACTCTCTGTGTTGATAAAGCACACACTAAACAATTTAATTTCCCGATTTTAACTCGATTTTAAAATGACTTGGGGGTAGAAAAAAATTAAAAAATTTTTATCGCATTAATTACGGTTCTTAAACTTTTATGAAGCTTCATCAAAATATACTATTTCCACATTTTCGTCTTTTTTGTCTGAATGAAGTTTGACGACTCCCATTAAAAAAGAAAAAATAATACTACGAGAGATGTTTTTGATGTGTCATTCACATACCAAAAAGACAAGCCCACATTCCTATTCGCCGCTTGATAAACCGTAATTACAAACGGCCATTCTCGTTTACTTCAAGTAACTGGGAAAATCGGAATGAATTAAATGATTCTTTTTGCAGACTAATGCTGCCATCTATAGACCGTATTCCACACTACTTTAATAATATCGTAGCCTACGATGATGCACGTCGCTGTACAGCGCCGCGCATCATCGTAGGCTACGATAATATTAATAATGCAGATAGCATTTCTTTTAATTCAAACAATCGTGTTATAGTTGATTTAAAGTAAGTTTACAGATATAGAGATATAGAATAATTATCATAGATTTATTGGATTAAAACACTTATTCTTATTTCATCATTAACAAAAATATTTCTTAATAGTTAATTTAAAAACAATATGTTTTACAGATATATGAAATAATTATTAATACTTTATTGTTCTTTATTGTGTAAAAACATTTATTCTGTTCACAACATTATAAAAAAAAACTTTGTCAATAGTTGAATCTCAATTGTTTAAAATGTTTATAGAGTTTTGGAATAATTATAAACCTTTTATTGTTATTTAAAGAATTTAAACAGTAATTCTAATTCGAACATCAATGATAAAAAAAGCTTCTTAAAAATATATATTTTTACAGAAATACGGAATAATTATCAACACTTTATTGTTCTTTAATGAACGAAAACATTTATTCTGATTTCCATTAAAAAAAACTTGTTGATAGATTATTTTAAAAGATGTTTACAGAGTTTTCGAATAATTATCAACATTTTATTGTTATTTAATGGATTTAACCATTTATTCTAATTTTAACAATAATAAAAAATCCTCTTATTAATGAATTAAAAAAATATGTTTACAGGTATGTGGAATAATTATAAACAATAATAAAAAATCTTCTTATTAATGAATTAAAAAATATGTTTACAGGTATGCGGAATAATTATAAAACAACAATAAACAAGTTGGAAATTGTACGTCAAACGTGACAAATGAGGTGCATTCGTACTATAGCTAGTTATATAAATATTCAGATCTTGATGATTTTTAATTCTGTGAAATGAATTATATCGTCTGCAGATTAATTTCTGTTATAAAATAAGTATCTCGGTCGCTTGACGATTCAACCTCGGAAGCTCCTATAACAAGAATAATAATAAAAAAAAATCAAATTTCTTAATAAATGTTTTTATTAATAGTTTCTAAAGTTTTGATTCGATTTTCTTAAAATTTGAAATGCCTCGAAAAAATTCTGTAAAGATTCTGCAATTCTGCTTTATCTTAAATTTCAAACCATTCGGTTGGGTAGTTTTTGCGTTGTTATATGCGGACGGACGGACAGACGGACAGATAGACAGACGAACCAGACGACGACAATAGGTGCTACGTATTTATGTAATTACGAACGCACCTAAAAATCTTATTATTAGTGAATTAAAAAAATATGTCTACAGGTATGTGGAATAATTATTAACACTTTATTGTTATTTAATGGACAAATACATTTATTCTGATTTCAGCATAAATAAATAATAATAATAATAACCTTGTTGATAGTTTATTTTAAAGAAAATATTAACAGAAATTTGGAATAATTATCAACATTTTATTGTTATTTAATGGATTAAAACCCGTTTCTAATTTCGACATTAATAAATAAACTTAATGTGGATTTAAAAAATACGTTTACAGATATATATATATATGGAATAATTTTCCACACTTTATTGTTATTTAATAGACAAAAACATTTATTTTGATTTCAACATAAATAAATAAATAATAATAAAAAACATATTAATAGTTTTTTTTTAATGACAACAGAATTTTAGAATAATTAGCGACAGTTAATTATTATATAATAAATTAAAACTCTTATTCTAATTCCGTTATTAATAAAACAAAGCTTCGTAATAGATAATTAAAAAATGGTTACAGATTTTTGGAATAATTACTAGCATTTTGTTGTTATTTAAGGTTCTTCTCAAATCCAAACTGGTTACTTTCTGTCATATTTTTAAATTAATTTTTGTTCATAAACTTGTAAAATTGGCAGGTGCTCTTATTAACAAACTACGCGATCGAACTGTTTTCTCCAATTTTCGGTAAAGGCAAAAGATTTTTCAGAAAATGCTGTCAAGTTTAGCGTTTTGAGCCAAATTTCTTGATGAGACAGCGCTGAAAATGACAAAAACTGCCGTGATGAGACAACAATCGCTTAATACTCAAAGAAAATTTAAGAAAAAAAAATAATAATCATGCCTACAAGTATCATGCATTTATGTTTAAACAGGAGTCTGCAAATATGTAACAAAGTTCCGCGTTGTTGAAGTTGTAAACATCTTTTTCAGAACCGCCTTAACGAATTAAAACACTTATTCTAATTTCAACAGTCTTAACTAAGGGATTTTTTTTTTTTTTTTTTTTTTTTTTTTTATTGAAACTGCATTTTGACAAAGTCATTAATAAAACTGTTTTTAGAGACAAGAGACAATAGTTTTCAATATTGCTGTTTAGCAGTACATTTTAGACTTATATGGATTATAGCGTAAACAAAAAACTTTTTTCTTTGAATTTTAATTTTTAAAATACAAAACAGAAAGTTAAACTAATTATGAAATAATATTAACATTTCATAAAAAAAAAAAAAAAAAAGATAAAAGCTTAAAAAATGAAATATCGCTTTAAAAAAATCTGTGCTTATCTTTCGGTTTATACTTATACATTGGTAAATGTACATAATTCAATTACAACAACAGAAAAATTACGCTGCGTAATTAATAATATGATATTGATAATATCATTATGTGATAAATGCACGCTTCATATAGGTGTATGCATTTTTTCACGCAAACCAGTTAAAAGATCGAATTAGTTGATTTCGAGTACTGTTAATATCTCACAATTTTAATGCCTTTCGACCTTTTATTTTATATGAATTTGAAGTAGCGTAGCAATTAAAAAAAATTGAGGAGGGGTAGAGGGGGGGGGGGGGGGTTCAAATAGTTTCTAACTTAGTATGCTCAAAATAACTTCGAAACTGCGAAAATTAATTAATGATAAAGCGTCTCATTAATAAGTAATTATGTAGATTAATTAATAATTAATTTTATTCAAAATTAAAAATGTGTATGCACATTATTTCAAAGAAAAATTAAGGAATAAATTAAATTTTACAACTTTGCGAAATATGACAGCAGTGTACGAAATTCACTTCAAGAATGTTCGATAAATCACAGTAGATGGAAGGTGAACACAGACAGAACGCTCTCTGTACACTGAAAAAAAAAAAAAAAAAAAAAAAAAAAAAAAAATCCTGAGGTTACTAATATTTAGTAAATTTGTATTCCACAGAATTCTTGAGTAACCGGTATTATAAAACGGAATCGTTGCTAGATGTTTTATATTAATTCTTAACGGATTTTCTAGTAACTGATAGTATTTTCCAAATTTCTGATAACATTCCAAGAATTCTGAAAGCTTTCAGGTATATTACTTGTCTTGTACATGAAAAACTGTGGCAATAAGATGAATTCGAAAAAGGTAACAACTTCGTTTACAAAAGAAAAAAAAATCCTTTTTTCATGGTTTTTAATTTTTTTTTCTTTTTTTTAAATTATAGAATTTAAAGTTCACTTTAAAGTTAACACTGTAATGAAAAAAAAAAGATTTCCAATTTGGGGGGGGGGGGGGTGAGCCCCTTGAGACCCTACCCCTTTCCTACGCCCCTGTTTTTTGAGATTTTTTTAATATTTATATAAAATGCTCTTAGCACTATCGTAGTTCTAGCATATGTTAATAGGGGGGAAAAAACAAAACACTAAGTAAAGATTAAAATGGTGTTGTAAACGCTTCATATAACAAGTAATATAAAAATAATTTTTTTAAGTCAATTCCTACTTACGTCCACAAATAAAAATTTTATTTTAGTTACTTTTTATTAAATAATTACAATTAATATAAATATGTATATACAAATGGCAGAATCACAATATTAAGTGGCAAAATAGAAAGCGAATTTCCTTTTGAACATTTGAATTTTGCTTTTTAATCATAATATGTAAAATAAACCCGTGCAGCATTAATGTCCCACGTTATCTTTATTGAACATTTTTTGTAATCATCGTTGCGGTAGTTTATTTTTGTGGCATCACTCATTTGAGGAAAATCTTTCATTTCATTTATGAAAACAATGGGAGAAATTTTTTTCTCCCCTATAAAACTAAAAGTAATTAATTTAATTTAATTAATGAATTAATATTTGAAAATACTGTATTAACATCCAGTGTAATCCACTACAAGTTAAAAAAAAATGAATTTGAACTTGAATGGATGAATAGAAAATATTTTATTAACGATTGAAAATTTGAACAAGATATATAAATATATAGAGAGCGTGAGCTAATAGTAGGAATTGAAAAAAGTGAATCAAATTCGTGTAATTGAAATGCATTAAAATTTGTTATAATAAACCTGTATTTCTGGAGTTGTATATGACGCATGTAAGCCTGTTTTCAAATTCAAATTTGCTACTTTCTAACACATCTCTTAATTCTTTTTTGTTCGCAAACGTATAAAATTGGCAGATGTTCTTATTAAAAACTTATGCAATTGAACTGTTTCTTACATTTTTCGGTTTAGGCAGAATTTTTTTCTGAAAATGCTGTCCAAGTTGCCGTTTTAAACCGAATTTCTGAATGCGACAGAGTAGGAAAAGAAAAAGAAAACTGTCGTCCTGAGACAACAATCGCCGATAACTCAAAAAGTTCGATTACAAATCACTTCATTAATTATGCCTCCAAGTATTATGCTTTTATGTTTAAAAAAAATCCCTGACGGCTCGGCCAATAGGCACAGGTAGATTTCGAAGACGCAGACCTTGTGGCGTCGGTTTGTTGGGAATTGCGGAAGAAATGACCTTTATGCCATGATGCGGCATTTCGAAACGCCCACTTCGAAACCTAACTTCTTTGCAGGCGGAGCTGGCAGGGATTTTTTTGTTTTTATTTTTTTTTTTTTGCTTTAAGGGTTGGTCCTATAAAAAACTTGTCAATATAAAAGTTTTAGATAATTTTAAGAGGATTTATAATAAATTTAAGCGGATTTAACATCTTGGCGAAGTTATGCATTTTTTCCTTCTACCCTCCCCCGCCCCCCCAGTGGGGCCAATTTTTAATGATATCTAGAATCTGTCATACATAAATTTTCGGCCCTTTTCCTAGAAGTAATAATAACTTTAAACGGATTCGATGCGTGTCATAATTAAGAAATTATGGGGGTTTTCTGTTTTCACAAAAAGTACCCCCCCCCCCCCCCCTGGTTCGATTTTGCCCATTAACGAACTTGACCGAGATAATATGTCCCTTGATTTTATGGATCAGTTTGGAAGAGATTTGTGCAGAATTATTGCAGTTATCGTGTCCATAAAAAAGTGTGACATAGATAGATAGATAGATAAAGTTTTGAACTGGGGTGGTTTTGGGTTCTGGGAGTTATGATCGGCGTAGATTAGCAAAAAATTTTCAAAAATTCCAACTTAGGGGAGAATGTAATAGGTAGTATTTCTTACGAAATGTAACTAAAATGAGTCAAAAAATGCGTAAGAAAATTTCGCGTTGTTGAGGGATAAGTTGTTTTCTTTGAGAATTGCCTTAAACAATCTTCAACAAATTTTCAATCAAAAGTCAGTAAATATGTATCCTAAATTATACTAAAACTATCAAAAAATCTCGGTAAAAAAATAAACATTTTTTGACCCTATCGAGGTGTGTGTTTGGAGAAGGGGAAGGGGAGTGGGGGATGATGACAAAAATCGATACTTACTCCTTTTTTTAAAATTCACTTTTATAAAATAAATAACTGATAAAATAAATGGTATGATTGGTTAACGTTATATATTTTAAATAAATGTATTCTGCTTTTTTAATTCTTAAAAAAAAAGAAAAGAAAAAAAAAGAAAAAAAAAGAAAGAAAGAAAATAGGAAATGTGTCAAATAAAACAACGAAAATATATGTTAATCATGAATAATATAAACAGAGAAGAAAGAACTGACATGAAATGTTAAGTGCAGCATCTTGGCAGAATTCCAAAACGATTCTAGTATAATTTTTTTTTTTTACTCAATTCTTTTGATAAACATGACATCAAAGAGAATAAAACTAATTACGTTAATAAAAAAATAAATGGAATAATTTATTTCTCTTCCAAACTTAATTTAAAGCGAAAGTGTTATTATTTTCATGGTGAAAAACTTGTTAATTCACAAAGACAATATTACGGCAATATTATTATTATTATTGTTGTTATTATTTTATCAAATAACACAAACGATAAAAAAAATTTTTAATTCCCCGAAGCAATATTACCATCATCCAAACTTTTCTCTTGATACTTTAGAAAAAAAAAAGTCTAAATTCTGAAAGGTATAATAATTGATACACAAATATGTGTAATTATTTGTGAGTCGAGGATGTGAATATATTTTTAAGGACAATATATATATATATATTTTTATAATATTAATGAGAAATATTAAGTGTTGAAAAATAACGCAATCAATAATTATTCGTTTTGTGTCCGTAATAAATGCAGTATCATATCCGATTTGTAAGAATTACTTATTTTTTAAAATTTTACACAGTCCTTTAACTGCTATTGAAAAAAAAAGAAATTTAAAGTACTTTATAAATTATAACACATGTTCTACAGCGAATTTAACTGTATACTTAGTTTTTTTTTTAAAATAAAATATATAGATTTTATAACAACGTACTTTTTCAGTATAGAGATACAGAAAATGGCCTTGGCGAGAGAAAGAAATTTGGCAACATATTTTCTGGCAACCTATTCACCGTTTTATACAGTTTTATATAGACAAGCAATTTTTTCAATATCTATAAAATTTATTTAATATAAAGAAGCCCTTTATCTATTTTTATAAGTAAGATGTATATAAAAACAACAACAATATATAATATAAATAAACTGTTTACACACACACACACACATATATATACATACATATATAATCAATAACAAATGCTCATTAATTTTGTTTTCTTAGCTGTTTATATTATTCGGAAACAAATCGTACTTTCTGAAGCCCGAATTGAATTGAGCCAAGCGTTTAAAAGAAACGCCAAGACCCTGTAATGCAAAAATAAATTACTTTAATAAGACAATAATCTCGAAAATTATAGATATATAAAAAGCTGATGTATAGTCGTCAACTTTCTGGCTTTTCTTTCAAGTCAAATAAACTTGTTTTGAACAAGAAATTTTATTTAATATCAATGGTACCGAATAAGTACCACGTAGAAAAAAAAGACACATTTAAAAAAATGCATTTTATGGTTCAATATATGGTTATTTCTTTTGAAAAATACACGAAGTTGGCATCTGTACTAATGTATTAAATAATACAATTTAAAATACAATTAAGGAATTCGGGAAACCCAATTAAAAAATTAAATATCACGTTGAATTAAATTGCTGTTGTTCTCATTAGTGGAAATGGAAAAGATTTGACCCACAGCTTTTGTTTTATTTAAAAAAAGATCTTTTTTGCTACTAAACAAAAATTTAGAAGCATATTATTAACCTTTTCAACTAATTAATAATATAGCTTTTCAGTCATTTGTAGTGATAATGATAAAAAAAAAAAAAAAAATCCTAAACGAATTTGCAATCCCAAAACTTTCTTCTATCTCATACAAGTTTTATGTACACCAAAAACGAGTGTAACTGAATCTAAAGTTTTATTAAATTCCGTGCATTAGTTCTTGAGATATGACTGTCGCTAAAATCTTGTAAATCCGGAAAAATGCAGCATAGCAGAAACCTGTTGGGAGATTTACAAATCTAATCAACAAGAACTTATACCAACGTCTAACTGAATCTGAAGTTTGATGAAATTTTGTGCATTCGTTCTTGAATTATAGCTATCGTTAAAATCGGGAAAAAAGTAGCATAGCAGCGCTACCTGTTTGGCTATTTACACCAAAACGTAATCAGTGTCTGTTTATGTCTAGGTCTAAGAGAATCTGAAGTTTGATGAAATCCTGTGTATATTTCTTGAGATATGCTATCGTGAAAATCGTCAGAAATGTAGCATAGCAGCGCCACATGTTAAGCGATTTACACCAAAAATCAGCATCAATCTATATAACGGTCGAACTGAGTATATAAGTTTTATTAAACTCCGTGCATTAGTTCTTGAGATAGAGCGCCCACAAAATTTTTGTCACATAAATACAGACAGACATGCACACAGACAGATAGACTCATAAAGAGACATTTTCTAAAAACTGTCAAATTGTCTTCAGGACCTGCTAAAACGTATAAATCCGTCGAAAACTGGTAGTTAAAAATTTTCATGAATCCAACACATTTTTCTTGTTGAGATAGAAGAAATTACAATTAATAATAAAATGGAATTTTGCAATTCCAACCACCCTACGTAAAAAAAGTAAGTTTTAAGTTGTAGTATCGCCACGACTTATGTCGTCGACACGTGGGTTTAAGATTGGAGGGTCCGCAGGTGGCGGTCCTCTGGTTTACCAAAGCACATACGGAGAGACAAATCCGGTCGTGCGCGTTAAAAGTCCTTCAGGACTTGGGCTCGGTGGTTGCCTACGCGCTGGGCGCCGCTCAGCTGCCTGGCGGCGCAGCTTTCTTTTATACCATTTTTTTTTTATCTAGTATACTAATTGAATTTAAATTAAAAATATAGTATATGCTAAAAGTGATTATAATACACTTAAAAGCTTATAAAACGTTTTAATAAACAGATCTATACTTGTTGCATACGCACAATTGGCGGCATTTTCAAGATTAATAATTGTAAAATAAACCATTTTCGCAACAAATTTGGAAAAATATTTTTTTTTTTTTTTTTTTTTTTGCAAAATGTTGTCAATGCTCTGCAAAAAACTGGATAAATTGCTGTCTGTGAATGGCAGTTGCCGGAAGTGCATTTTTAGTTGCGTTAAGCGTATTTGACCCGAATTCAATTTTAAATTAATATGTGGTGTGTATAAAAATCTGTAGATAATATACATGGCTGTATAAAAGATATCGAGTACATTTCTGTTTTTTGAAGGAAATTGCTGAAGATGAATTTAAAACTTTGTTATGCGTTTTCTAACAAATCTAATTTTTAGCATAGAATATAGCATATATACAAATCTATCGATCTACAGGGCTGCACAAAATAATTCAATTATCTTTCCAATTATGGCCGGTAATTGATAAAATTGTGTTTTCAAATATTTTATGCGTTTTCTAATTAAATTTGTGTAAATTAATTTTGTATTGAAACTATTTTGCTTTACATTTAAATATTTTCTTTTGTTATTCCGTAATTACATATATTTCCAGCTGTGCCCTTCAATAGCATAGGTAATTTTCTTCAATTATATTAAGAATTTTATTTAGATATTTTATTTCTTATATTAAGTTATCATCTTCTCCAATTTGTTTTTACTTTGTTCGCATATTTATATTAAATGTGTATTAAGTATTAACTCTGGTCCCAGCTGGATTGAAATTTCTTTTACATTTTAATTTGCTTATATTTTATATTTGTTTACTCTAGTATTATTATTCATTTATTATGGTTCATTTAGTACTTACTTCTATCCATTATTATTATCTACTTCAGCTTCAGCATCTTACAGTATTATTACATGGTAGCATTATTGCATGCTCAGTATGACACAGTAGTATTTAGTATTGCTCAGTCGGATTGGTAAATTGTATTTTCAAAATTTGTATTTTTGGAATCCTGTATTTTCAGAATATGTATTTCAGCATTACATAGCATAATTATTGCTCAATATCGCAAAGTATAATTTAGCAATGATCAGTATAATTAGCTAAACAAACCTGTTGGACGGGGCTAGTTGAGCTTAAGCCGAAAGGATGGTCTCCCAGCCCAGTATGACCTTTGACCTTTGATTTCTTATGATATCCTTTTTCACCTTATTAAAAGGGGAGGTGACGTTTAGTTACAGTTATTTTTCAAGTGTTGGATAGCATTTCTTAATCTATGTTTGACGCATGATTTTCCTTTCTTGTTTCTTTAAGATTTTGATCTTAAGAATATGTTCACGTCTAATTTTAATTTTAGACTAAGCAAATAAGATAATTCGTAATTCTGTGAGAAGTTAATTAATTGCGCATGCTACATTCATTAAAATGTTTTCATTATGAAAAGCACATAATATTATTTTTCACGTATATGGTAATTTTGGTCTCATATTTTTTTCTTTTCTTCATGTTCAGAAATAATTTTTATTTATGATTAATTTGATAATATGCTGTGCAATTATATAAGAACTTAATTAATTGCGTGTGCTAAAATTAATTAAAATTTTACCATTATTAGAGTAACAAATGCGAAAAGAGAACCATGTATTCCAATCTTTGATTAATAAATTCATTGAATAGCTGAATTGAAGTTAATAAATTAATAAAAATTTTCTCAAAATATTTCAGGATAAATATAATCAAAGGATCATAATACATACATAGCATACAGGATACAATACAGGATACATAATACATACGTAGCATTTATGTTGTTTTTGTTTTCTTTTCTAAAAATAAATTAAAAAAACAAGATACTTATTTTATTTTGTTATTAATTTTAATTAATTAATTTTTATTTATTTATTCATTTTACTCGAAAAAAAATTATTTTTTAATTAGGTTGCATAAAATAATTAATTGTCAGTTTCTTATACAGGATTTGTTTTAATATCTTAGACAAAATATTAATAGCTGTTAGTACTAGTAAATTTATGTAATTAAAATACTTCACATTTTTGTATGTCTCTGATTTCGCGTAAGGCATTTGAACAACCATTAAGGGAACCGTGGACCTTTATTTGATGAAAAAGCGACCCAAAAATCGAAATTTATTTTTGTGTGTATTATTATTCTTTAGTTTGTATTGAACCATATGAGAAAAACTGCATGCAGCTGCGATGATGTTTCGCAAAGTTTCAAGCGTTTGAATTATGTACACAATCAATTTTTCGGTGCTTTAGTACATTTTATGCCTGTTTTGCTCAATATATATTTTACACGTATTTTAGATTTTTGAAATGCTCCATGCGTCTTAATTTTTGTTCAAAATTCATGAAATTGATAAGGAAGTATCCTGACACTGTTTACAAAGAATCTGTGTATGCATTTTAAAATTAGGCTTCGTTAAGATAATTAAATTTGATTTATAACTTATTAAAATGCTAAATTTTGAAGAAAATCGGAATGGAATTCAGAAATAAATCTCTCAAAAAATAACTATTCAAGGGATTAAATAATTGATACACAGATTTGATTATAATATAGTTTTAAATGATCCAAATGCCAAATCGAGAAAATATCTTAAAAATTAAGACGCAAGGAGCATTTTAAAATTTGGTTTAAAAATTTATTTTTAAAAAAATCTTAAAATTATATTAAGATAAAAAAAATAATAATTAAAGGTATTCTATATACTTATGGTGAAATGTATGTATGCCCAAAATTTCATATATTTCTGATGAAAAAAAAAATAAATTTTAACGTTCACCGTCCCCTTAACAAAAATTAATCGAAGATCCAGTATATATAGATATTTATTACGGTAAATTCCGGCGTATAACATGAAAGTTTGATAGAAGAAAATTTATCGAAATTTACAGGTGCGCGTTATACTCCAGTTATATAAATAATATATATATACATACATACAGGATGTCCGAGATGAAACGCCCTAATTTTGAACACACATACTGAAGATAACACACAACCAAGACAATTTTACAAATAATATAATAAAATCACTTGTTATCTTTAAATTAAAGTGTAACTACTGCTTAAGGTGATAAAAGCATTACACAAAAGTCTTTTGAAATACCTTTTAATATATAGATGACATATGTCTCATGCAATCTAACGGCGACTTCTTCAAGATCAAAATGATAAATAAACTATTTTTGCAAAGTTTTCGAAAATGATAAACACAAATCACGAGATTACATGTGTAATGTAAGCAGGTGCTTAAACTGGCCAAACTCGAAAACGTGAAAATTATTATTTTATTGTTTTTTTTTTATTTGTAAAGCATCGCGTGCCAAATTTTAGGTAATTCAAAAGAAGCTGATTCGTTGCATATGTTCTCGTTTCGCAAATATATTTCCACTGATTGACAGATAATGGATGGGAAATAAACTCTTGATGCAAAAATTATTTTACCATTGTTGCAATCAATCTGCAAAGGTTCTATTCTATGTAGTCTAGCCAAGGCTGTAGTTTTGCAACCGATTGACGAAATTCGCTATTTGTTTTTGCCATCTTTTGACGAAATTCGCGACTCTTTTCTGCGATCGTTTGTTGAAATTCGGAAGTCTTTTTTCCGAAATCGACTGACAAAAATTGCTATTTTTTTGAGCGATCTTTGACGAAATTCCGATCGTTGGCGAATTTTTTCCGACCAATTTTCGAAATTCATGTCATTTTTTTTGGCAACTGATCGACGAAATTCGCTATTTGTTTTCGCGATCTTTTGACGCAATTCGCGACTCTTTTCTACGATCGTTTGTTGAAAAACAGGAGTCTTTTTCCACAATCGACTGACAAAAATTGATATTTTTTTACGCGATCTTTGACGAAATTCCTCCCTTTTTTTTGGGCGCTTGTTTGACTAAATTCGTGATTTTGTTTTTTTTTTTGCTCAATCTTTTGACAAATTTCGCAATGTTTTTCCGCAATAGCTATACTAAACTTGCGATTTTTTCCGCGACCGATTGGTGAAAATCGCTATTTGTTTCAAGGTTCTTTTCCGAAATTAGCAATATTTTTCAACAGTTATTTGAAAAAATTACGGGTTAAATTACGGTTATGTAACCGTTTTCAATAAAAACGGTCAAATAACTGGACAGTTTGCTGCAAATTTTTAACAGCTTAATATTTTAAAATACTACTTGCTAAAACACAAACCTGTCTAAAACGGAATTTTTCAGAGGTCCCTTGACATTCCGTATTAGAAGTATTACTGCCTTTGTATCTATGATTCTGTAAACGTTTCTCGTTCGGAGAGGTTAGGGTGGTACAGCCCCCCGAACTCCACCCTTAACTATGCCACTACCTTAAAAATAACTTTGCCCCCCCCCCAAAAAAAAAAAAAGTTCTGAAATGGCGCCCCATACGACGGAATATACGGTATATAAAAACTATCACAAAATATTAGAAAAAAAAATAATATTTTTTAGCCCTTTCGGGGACGATGGATGAGAATGAATACTTATCTACTCATCTTCTATTTAATTTGCAAAGAATTAGCAGATCTTTCTCATAGAAATATTCAAATGTTTTCTTCTCTTTATCTAAGAAGGGCATTCCCCTTTCAAGTTGCTGCTATCGAATAATGAAAAGTAACAGTAATTTGAACTTAAGTGAAAAAGATTTCCTCTCTGACATAAAGCAATTGGACTAAGGAAATTGCAAAAGCCATTGACATGATTATTACTTCTGATAGATGGAAAACGTTGATTGCCACTTCTCTCGATATTAAAAAAAATATATCTATATAAAACGCTAGCAAAATGAAAAAAAAAACTTAGTACCTTTAAACGTATAAATAAGAATGATGTTATCTTCAATAACGTATTTTATATAGCATGAAAGAATGTTATAAGACTTTTCCATTTTTGTTTCTTTTCTTTTCATTTTTTTTTCTTTTTTTTTGTACTTTAGAAAATCTTGTAACATGGCTGTATCTTACACTACTATTAAAAAAAGTTAGTAAAGTTTAATTTCACAAAAAAAATTAAAGGAATACGAACTCTACGTATCAGAAAAAGTACCTAAAATTATGCAAAATTTAAAGTTCATAATAATGATTTAAAAATAAAGCTTGCAACTCAAATAAAGCTTATTTAGTACCATTATCAGATAATTTTTAAACATAAAAATACACTCAAAGAAGAAAGAAAGGAAATAAATAATTTATTTTATTTTATTTTACATTTTAAGAACTGTAAATTTAACACATACATTGTTTTTATCCATATGTATGACATCGTCCATATTGAACTAAGAAAATAATAAAGTTTTATTCAGAAATTGAGAAAAAAAAACTATTTGGAATTTTCAATTGAGGTAGCAATCTCGATGTTGTTAAAACTTTTAAATATTTAGAGGTATATTTTCATAATGGTCCTACAGCAATATATAAATAAGTAGTTTAATTTTAAAAATGTGATTTAAAAATAATACTGCTATCAAATGTTTGTAAATTCATTTTAAATAAAAAATAAGACAAGTGATGTAAGCTCTGCATATACAAGCTCAAATATTAAAACCATCTATTTCTTGATATTTGGGGACACAAAAGGGCTGAATATTGATGTAGTGTTACACTTTATTTAAGTGCGCTCGTATGAAAAGCCTCTCATATATATATATATATATATATATATATATATATATATATATATATATATATATATATACAATCGTTCTTTGCTTATAAATGTGATTTTCTTGCCCTTGAAAAAGTAAATTACTTTATAAGCTTTTATTTGTGTATATACTCGTGTGGTTTATATTTCATTCCTTATTTTCTATTTATTTATTTTTTTTTTTTTCTTCTTCTTAATTTGAATTTATAATGTTACATTTATTAGGACTACAATTTTAATTTGTAAATTGACAGGGCTCTTTGGTATCGGGATTTCAGTGTATGTGGTCAGTTTCTTATGTTTCAATTTTTAAATTTTACTTAAAGTTTTATATATATATATATACAGGGTGTCCGAAAAGTCTGGAAACGGTCGAATAACTCGAGAAATATACATCGGATTGAAAAACGAAAAATACATGTTCAATATTTTTGAAAATACTATTTAGGAGTATCAATGTTGCTTCCCAACTCTGCCCCCTGGGGGGAAAGTGGGGACAACATTAAAATCTTAACCCCCCCTTTTGCTAACCTTCCTTTTTTATTGCAGGTTCGGATTATACGGAAAAAAATACGTAATTTTTGTACTTAATATTTTCTTCTGAAATTCGTAGATGGCGCTGTAATCGAGTAAAACGTAGTGAGACCCGTTTCCATTCAAAAGTCTGGAAACGGTCGAATAACTCGAGAAATATACATTGGATTGAAAAACGGAAAATATGTGTTCAGCAATTTAGAAAAATTGCAACTTTGATATCCCTAAATAGATTTTTCTAAAATATTGAACACGTATTTTTTTCGTTTTTCAATCCAATGTATATTTCTCGAGTTATTCAACCGTTTCCAGACTTTTCAATGGAAACGATTCTCACTGCATTTTACTCGATTAGAGCACCATCTACGATTTCCGAGGAAAATGTTAAATGCAAAAGTTACGTATTATTTCCCCTTAGAAACCGAATTTTCAAGAAAAGGGGGTTATCATTTAAGATTTCAAAGTTGCCCCCTTTGTCCCAGGGGGCAGAGTATGGGGGGGGTGCAACTTTAATATCTCTAAATAGATTTTTCAGAAATTTTGAGCACATATTTTCCGTTTTTCAATCCGATGTATATGTCTCGAGTTATTTGACCGTTTCCAGACTTTTCGAACACCCTGAATATATATATATTTAAGTTCGAAAATCAAAACAGACAATTCTATTTTATTATAACTAAAATACTTTTGCACACTTTCGAACACTGTTGAAAATTATTTATGACTTCGATTCGTCTATCTATCTATCTATTCACACTTCTACTTTCGTTAATGAATATGGAAAGACACAATTTTTATTTGATTTTAAAGTTCTCTAGAGAATGTAGCCTATTAAAAATTATGAGAGTAGTTTTTATTATTTATTCACAAGGGTGCTTACAAAAATTCGAATAAATTATGGTCTTTGGGCGATAATTTTTAGCACGTTTTAGTAATAATATACCACATCAAACGCAATGAAATTAACATACACTACTAAAATGTTCTATGAGAAGGACAGCGTAAATAATCCCTCCTTTGATCTACACGTCATCAACACAAAATACTCATTTTCTTATCGCTTTTAAAAAATCGTTTAAATTCAAATTATTAATATATTAAAAAAAAATGAATAAACGGATTCTGAGGTTTTTCTCTATACGGATATAAAAAATATAACATTAGATGGCTAAGGTATCAAATAGATATCAAATGAAAAAAAAAATTGATAGAATAAGGACTTAAAAAAATCGCGTAAATTTAAAAATCACTGCAATAATTCCAAATACATTTTATTGAAAATATGACAAAATTGACAATATTGGTCTAAAATATTGAATGTGAATTGCTTTTATTTTCATGGTATTTTCATCGATATTGATTTTAAATATGAAATGATTTTGTATCAGCGTGAATGCGTTAACCCTTTCCGGCACAGTGGTCCCAATCCGGGCACACCTAATTTTAATTCCAAACTTGCATTCGGCACCAAGAATATTTTATAAAGTTTTGCTTCTACAACGAAAGCTTAAAATAAAAAGTTCTTATTTTCTAAAAAAGTCGTTTGTAAATTCCGGTGTCAGTCAGTATTTTCGCATTTTACGAACAGAATTTGTCTGTGCCGGAAAGGGTTAAGCGATTCTTTATAATTTTCAGTTAGTTGATGGGACAAAAATGATCCAGAATAATAACTAGTCGGATGTGTCAATCCCAAAACTTTCTTCTATCTCATACAGGTTTCGCATACACTAAAACGAATCAGCACCAATTTATATCCAGGTCTAACTAAATCTGAAGTTTTATTAACATCCGTGCGTTAGTTCTAGAGATATGATTATCGTAAATCCTGAAAAATGCGGCATAGCAGAGAAACCTGTTGGGAGATTTGTACAAAAATCTAATCAACTTATGTCAAGGTATTAATAGAATCTGAAGTTTGATGAAATTTTTTGTGCATTAATTCTTGAAATAGAGCTAATGTGGAAATCGTGAAAATTGCAGCATAGCAGCACCACCTGTGGGGAGATTTACACCAAAAACTATTCAGCACCAATTTATATCAGAAAATAACTGAATCCAAAGTTTTATTAAATTCCGTGCATTATTTCTTGAGATAGAGCGTCCAAAGAATTTTTGTCACATACATACAGACAGACAGACTGACAGAAAGACAGAGTCACAGACTCACAAACAGTCATTTTCTAAAATCAGTCAAATCGTGTTCAGGACCTTCTAAAACGTATAAATCCGTCGAAAATTTTCAAAAATCCAATACTTTCTTCTTGTAAAGATACAAGAAAGTAACAATAAGAGTTTTTAAAAATAAAAGTATAGTCCCTCCCCCCTCCCCCATACGTCTCTAGTTAAGTTTAATGAGATTAAAACCATTAGATTTTTTTTAATTATGGAAAACGTTTATAAAACTTTTAAAAAGTAAAGGCAAATCTAAGCACACAACATTTTACTTCTATTAAACGTTACTGTACATAAAAAAAAATTGTTAGCCATAATTTTTGAATTTCAGAAAATATATATTTTAACCAAACGACAACCAACAGCAACAACAACAAAAAAATCTTCAAAAAAGATTTAGAAATAAAGGAGGGTTTTGATATTTTTTTTTCTTTTTAAAAGTCTCTACCTTTATACATACACCAACACAAAATTTATAACTTAAAATAATTTTTCATTATTTTTAATTTGTACCTAAATTATAACGTAGTGTTTCTTGAACCATATTTCACATTAAAAATTAAATTAGTTCTTTTACGGCTTCTGTGTTTTTCAGAAATTATTATCTCAATTATGTGAAAAAATAGGACATGGACATGGAAATTCATCTTAATTAAGAACTTAAAAGATGATTAAAGTATTTTTTTTTTAATTTGGCTCACTTCTTTTTGTAAAAACACTCACAACTCTTCCCTTTAACTAAGACTTCTTTATTTATTAAAATTAATTATTTATAATGAATACCTGTTTATTATTATTTTACCAAAATTGAAAAACGAGATTAATAGAACAAGTAAAAAAGCCGGAGGCTGCGGAAAAAAAAAAATAAATCTTTGAGTCATTTATTGTTTTTAATTTATCCCTAAACGTATAGCATAAGACAGAATAACTTTTTATATATATTTCATTAATGTATATCAAAAAAAGTGCTCATATATTTTATAGAGACTAAAAATTATATAGAAATACTATATGAATTACTTGAATAGAAGAGTAAATAAATTCTGTTTAGCAATTAAGGCAACTACTTTCAACAATTTTAATTCTATGACTTGAGTTTATAAAGTAATTACTACATACACATTAGATTTTTTTTTTTTTTTTTTTTTTTTTTTTTTTTTTTTTTTTTAATGAGGTTTAATTTTGGCTTGGTATTTTGTGTAAAAAATATAATAAAACTGTGATCCCGCATTTCCATTGATATTAATAAAAAATTTTAAATGTTACTTTTTTCCTGCATGAAATGTTTATGGTATGCTTTTTAATTTTCATTGATTAGTAACAAAGTAATAACCATATTGAAATAATACGAACTAAAAATAAAATAAAAATATAGCTTTTTCTCATTTTGCATCTGTTTAAATTAAAATGAGTGAAACGATTAATGTGTTTAAGCACCGAAAGGGAAATTAAAGATTATAACCATAAAGGCATTTTATGCAATATCTTTTTCAGGTGAGTTCGCAATTATATAAATACGTAGCAACTATAATCGTCGTCTGGTCTGTCCGTCCGTCCGCATATAACAGCGCAAAAACTACCCAACCGAATCACGAATGGTTTGAAATTTAATATATATAATCGATGCAGAATTTTGTCGAGTCACTTTAAATTTTGCGAAAATCAAATCAAAACTTAAAAATATATTAATAAAAGTTTTCTTTAGTTTATTAAATCATATCATACGTAATCTATATAGTAGAAGCGCAACTCATGTCACTGAGGGAAACAAATACGGGCTAACCACATCTTTTTCCATATGCCAAACGGCCATTTTTATTCAAAATTAATTTTTCGAACAAACTTGCATAAAAGTTGCATTTTTAGAAGTATCTTTCAAAAAAATTAATTGCTTGAGATATGAGTTACGTTAAAAATGTATAGATTCTAAGATAACTTCAGTGAAAATTAGGTTAGCAGCCGAATATTTCAATCGATTAAAGTAAATAAACAAAAAAATTCAATCATCGTGAGTCATACAAATATTAAACCATGGAGGTTGAAATTTTGAAATAAAATAATAGCTTTTTTTTTTCATTTTGCACCACTTTAAATAAATGTGAGAGAAACGATTAAAGTTTTGAAACACCAAAACCGAAATTAAAGATTAAAAACATAAAGGGAATTTTCTGCAATATCCTTTTATTTTCTTGAAATATCTGTAAATATTGCTGCACATTCAAAAAATATTCTTTTTGGAATTTACAAAAAGAAAATTTTATCCAATGGTAAAAAATCGTCCAAAATAGAGGGGGGAAAAAGGTGATTTTAAGTTTTTTTTTTCAATTTTAAAAGTTTCCTGCTTTAGACACGGTAACACAAAATTTAAATATTAAAATAAATTGCAATTATTTTTTCTTTGCGCAAAAATTCTATCCCACCATTCTCTTAAAAATATTTCATATCAACAACTAAATTACTACTTTTACGGCTTCTATGATTTCAGAAATTATTATACCAATTTTGGATAAAAAAAAAGACATAAAGATAGAGGCTTACCTTAATTAAGAACTTAAATTAAAACATGATCAAGATATTCTTTTTAATCGTACCTCTTTCTAAAAATCCTCGCTGCTGATCCCTTTAATTATGGCTTCTTTATCAAAATTCAAAAGGCGAGAATTAATATGACAAGTAAAAATGTCCAAGGATATAATAATAATAAAAAAATTCTTCAGAGATTTTGTGTTTTTAATCTATACATGAAATCTAAAGCATAAGGTAGAATATTTTTTTTGTATAAATTTAATCAAAGTAAACTGAAAATGTGCTTATATAATTCACAGTAAGAATAAATGATATTTCTGAATAAAAGAGGAAATTAATTTTCTCTAGCAATTAAAGTAAATGCTTTCAATAGCTTTATTTCTCCGATCTGAACATTACGGGTGAGTAAACAACTTTTCTCGTAGCATTAGAGCTTTTCCTCTTTAAAATAATATTGATTTATTTTTCGTTTGAGATTTTCTGTAAAAATTATAACCAATTTACGGGTTATAAGTTTAAGAAAATTAATATTTTGTACAATTCATAGCTGTTAATTGATATGGCTTTTGGACACCACTTTTTCCGAAGAGAATTGTTAGTCTTATTTAAACGCAGAAACCTACGAATAAATTGGAATAGTGTTTAATTCAGGAAAAGTAACGCCAAAAACTCATTGAAGTTAGAAGTGTTGGTACAATATTGGATTCAATATAAATTTTTATTCAGGTTAGAAGGTAGTATAATAAATTTTTTCGAAAATATGCGACATAATATACGATATATTTTTCACTATTTTTAAAGCTATATAATTTTTCAATTTTATAGTTAAAAAAAAACACTTGTATAGTCATGGAGAAAAAACTACACATCTTACTAACTATACAACAAATCACCGTGTAAAAATGTAGCTTCTCGAAATAGATTTCAGTTAAAACAATTCATAGGTTACAATTAATATTTTGTTTCCGAATAATAATAAGAAATATATATATTTTAAATAATTTTCGAAAAAAAATTATAAATTCTAACACATGAATTTGTTTAACAGAAATAATTTTTTCAGATGCTGCAAAATATGGGCATCCAAAATTACAGCTCATTATTCCAAGTAGTGTTTGTGTTATGCTTAAAAAATTAAAGATGTGAAATGATTTGTAACGATGTGAAATGAATGTAACAATGGGAGTTCCAACTTTAAACCTGCATAATACTCAAACTACTTGATCGAACAACTTTCCATTTGGGATGGGAATGTAAAATTTACCTGAAAACCCAAATATGATTTCAAAATTAAGTTTTAAATATTTTTGCATTTTCTACATGTAAATGACCCCTAAACAAAATTTAAGTTCAGCACTAATATATTGGTACCAGTCAAATTTTTGTACGGAGATTTGCGACAGAGTTAGTAGAGGATGGTACATTTTTTTTTTTTTGTTTCCACGACTGTACATGATTCAGGATCATAACCGTGTATGGCCTAATATACATGTTCAAAGATGTAATGTGCATGTTTTAACAAATTGCGATATCTCTCAAGAGGTTCCCGCATATGCACACAAAATAAATAAATAAATAAATTGATAAATGTAAAATAAAAAACATAAATTCCTCATTGAATAACGCGAAACTTTTTGACATAAGGTTGGATGACTAAGGTACCAAATAGTTAACAGATAATAAAAAAATAAGTCCTCATTTTCGGCGTAAAGGACTTTTAAAAAAATCGCGGAAAATTCAGAAATCACTGTATGACCACAAAATATACTACACTGTTAAAAATTTGCAGCAAACTGTCCAGTCATTTGACCGTTTTTGTAGAAAACGGTTACGTAACCCTAATTTAGCTATATTTTGACCATAAAATGAGTAATAATACGATCAGAATATAGTTAACTTACAGTTATGTAACCGTTTTCTACAAAAACGGTCAAATGACTGGACAGTTTGCTGCAAATTTTTAACAGTGTATACTAAGAAAAGTTTACTGTATAAGGTTAAAATATCGAGTTTGAATTGCTCCTTTGGGTGGTTCAAAATTGCCAGTGAACTTTTGCGAAAATATGCGAATTATTCCGTTCAGTAAAAAATAACAAAAAAAAAAATCTAATAAAAATTTCGAAAATTCGAGGACTAAGCGCATTTGGACCTGTCTATCTATCCGGAACCAAATTTGCAGATTTCTACTAACAACATCCTCGTAGCCATGACCGATAATCAGACCAACACAAAAACAAAAATAACTTTCTTTTATTGATAAAAATGATTCAATGTCGCTTCTTTATAGTGATGAATTTCTAAGTTGAAAAAATATAGGGGAGATGGGGGATGAATGGGACAAGGGATGGATGGGACGCTCTCAATATTTCAGGCAATAAACATATTTTTTTAGTTGCTTCCTATCCTCATAGATTTCACTACCATAGTGTGCTTCAGAACCAAAAGCAAGAGCACATGGCTGTTTTCAGTTTTCTTCAAATTTGCATTTCCTGAAAACTCTGTTTAAAAGTAATTTTTTTTACATTTGAACTTACTTAAATATCTTATGCATTATAAACAATTAAGATATTTTGTAGTTTTTTATTTAAAGGCTCAATATTGGTAATTAAAATGAATGCATATTAACCATTGTGACAAAATAATTTCTGAGACAAAATAGCTGACAATTGAATATATGCATCATGGGGATGATTGGGACATTTCCAATGGGGATGAATGGAACTGCTTCATTTGTCCCTAGAGGATACTGAAAATTTTTTATTAACTAAATAATATTATATAGGTTGATAAATTAATACTTTATGGTAATTATTCTTTTAACATTTCATCCTCTTTGTAGCCATCGTCTTCAGTCCACCGTTTATGGGCCTTTTAAGGCAAAGCTTAGATGAGTCCAAGATCATTGACTAACAAATAATCCTGGAGATCATATTACAATTTATAATCTCTCAGCTTTTGCCAAGGCGGCATTTTTGTTCAGCTTTTAGTCGACATTGAATACGGGGAGGAAAATGCTTGTGTCCCATTCATCCCTGCTGTGGGGATGATTGGGACATAGAAAAACGTTTTTTTTTAAAATTTAATTTATATATCTGTATAATAATAATCTTGAACAAATATTGTGCATAAGATGTAGTCAAACACTTAAAGTTTGACATGTAATATATAATATTGATAATAACTTATATAAAATATTTAAAATAAATATTTTTGTGAAAATGTCCCATTCATCCCCCATCTCCCCTATTCTTTCATTTTCATCAATATTGATTTTAAATATGAAATAGTTTTGTGTATGTGTGAAAACTTTAAATGTTTCTTTATAACTTGTAATTAATAGATGGTGCAAGTAATATTCATAATAACAATAACAGTTTTTTCAAATAAAAGTATAATTTTTTTCTCATTTTGTACTAATTAAAATTAATGAGAGTAAAACCAAAAAAAAAATTTAAACACCAGAATTGCAAATAAATCTTCAAGGAGTAAAAACAAATCTAAGTTCACAACATTTTTCTCGTATTATATATTATTGTACATTAAAAGAATATGTTAGCAATTTTTCAGAATTTCAGAGAAGTTAGCTTTTTACAAAAATAAGAATCTTCCAAAAATATACTGGAAATAAAGAACGGTTTTGAGATTTTCCTTTTTTAAAGTCACCGGTTTTCGATATACACCATTACGAAATTAAAACTTAAATTTTACATGCATTTAATTTGTGCTTAGATTATATACCAGTGTTTTAACCGTATTTCATATTAACAAATAAATTTGAGTGCATACGTCTGCAATGTGTTTTATAAATTATTATTTTGACTATGGGGGAAAAATAGGACATGTACAGGAAAGTCTCCTCTTAATTAAGAACTTAAATTTAAACATGATTAAGATTTTTTTTTTAAATCGTGACTCAATATCTCTTTTAAAAAATCCCACTGCTCTTCCCTTTAATTAAAGCTTCTTTATTTATAACAAATAATTATATTTAATTAAGATCTCGTTATTAATCTTTTACCAAAATTCAAAGGCAACATTAATATGACAAGTAAAAAAACCCGCCGGCTGAAGTTAACATAAAATCCTTGGTCTATTTGATGTTTTTAATTTATCCTTGAATGTATAGCATAAGGCAGACATAAAAAAAAAAATCAGTAATTCGTGCTAAAAAAAGATGCTTATAAAATTTATAATAAGAATAAATGAACTACGTGATTTGAGAAGGAAATAAATTTTGTTTAGCAATTAAGTCATTTCCTTTCAATAATTTTACTTTTGTGACCTGAATTTTATGAGTGAGGGGATATTTTTTAATGGATATTAAAATTTGTTTTTTTTTTTCAAACAGTTTTGATTAAATTTTATTTTGGTATTTTGTGTAAAAAATACAATAAAACTACGTTCCCGTATTAACATTGATATTCATTGATATAATTTAAAATTATACTTTATTTCTCTATGAAAGGTTTACGGTATGATGCTTTACAATTTTAAATTAATAGATGGTACAGAATAAAGTGATAATCATAATGGAATAAGAAGAAGGATATTGTAAACAGAAATTATAGATTTTTCTCATTTTACACCTGTTTAAATTAGTGGAAGTGAAACCATTAAAGTTTTTAAACACCCAAACTGGAATTAAAGATCATAAAGGAACTTTTATTGAATATCCTTTTTCTTATGTTAAATATATTGCTGCACTATAATATATATATATATATATATATACTAGCTGTTACCCGTGACTTAGTTCACGTATCATTAAAAGAAGAATAAACGCATTAATTAAGCAAAATATTTCATTCCCAATAATTAGAAACGTAAATAATTAACTAACTCTTTATCACATCCATAGGAGACAATACAGTATTTCTATGTTATAGAGGCCTTGACATAACTAAGTTTTTAAAAAGTGAAATTTTGTGACAAATAATCACGAAAAGGAAACTGCAACCAATGAAAAAAGGCGGGCCAAATAAAATCGTGTAAATCGGCGAATTATATAAAAACATATGTCAAGTTTAGCTGGTAAACCATTTTACTTTACTTTTAACGCCTTTGTGAAACGTTTTAATATCAATCCTTCAAAGATGATGGAAATAGTATATTCTTTATCATTAAATTCAATTCTTGTGAATAGGGAGCAATTATTGTATACCTAAATGCAAGAAGCTTAAATTTGTCTCCTTGATTTAATCTATAACTGAAAAAAAAAATCTTTATTTCTAAATGAAAATATGTTGACAGACAATTTTTGTTCCCCAGAATAAATTGATTCATGAAGTTTGAATATGTGAAAATACGTTTTTATTTTTCAAAAATTTTACTGTAATCAAGATTTTTTTTCCCTTTCACCATCTATTCAAATTGAAAATAAATTCTTTTTTTTTTTTTCAGTTTTAATGAGAAAAAATATATTAATCCGTTTTATTTCTTCTTTTTTATCCACAAAAATGGAATAATTTAGTTGCGATTTTTAGAGAAACTTCGTTAAAATTTACAAAAATAAACAAATAAATAAATAAATAAATAAAATAATAATAATAATATCTCGGATTTTAAATCATTTTTTTAAATTCTGAGAGTTTATGACATCCTCGGATGAATGATAACCGGTGTTAAGTAAATCACGTTGCGTTCGACAATCTAAAAAGAGTAGCTGCGAAATACAAACAGGCGGTCAATTTTTAATATAATAGATTCGTATTTATTTTTCTTTTCCTAATAATCATGTTGTGGTTTTTGGCAAAAAACTCTCATCTGTATGTAACTGATATTCATGCTTAATAATAATCGGTATAGATAAAAAAACATTTAAATTTTTCGTTTTAAATATGTCGTGAAACTAATCTACTTTCTATACTTACTGATTCTTGTATTATTAATGTACGGAATTAATTACCGCTCTTTGTAAAACACATTTGAAAATTCCCGTTTTATTTCAAATATGACGTCACATTTTCCTCAGAGAAATCTCTTTTTAATGCCATAATTCTTGTTAATTTTCTTTTTCTGGCAATCAGGACGTAAATTTTAGCGGAAAACTCACATTTGTATGTAACTGGTACTCAAGCTAATTATTAATCAGTATCGATAAAAAATATTTCAGTTTTTCATCTTAAATATTACGTCCATTATCGATCTGCTTTCATTATAGATTGATATTCATGCTCCTTGTATTATTACGACTATTTGAAAATACATGTTTTATTTATGACGACATATTTGTCCAAGCCGAAGAGGATCGTTTTCATAGTTCCATGGTCCAAGCGAAATCTATTTTTAAGATTATAATTATTGTTCATTTTTCCTTTTAATTATAATGCAGTTTTTTGACAGAAAAAGATCTTTTTAATGTAACCGATATTCATACTTCATGTATAATAATAAATACTCCATATTTTTGTTTCAAATATCACGGAAATTCATCTTCTTTTGAATTCTTTTTCATTTTCATTTTTCACGTGAAAATCGTTCAATTGAAAAATAATTGTTGAGGAAAATTTTTTTTCCGTGTTTTTATTTATTGGCCATTTATCAAAGTCCTAGCAACGATAAAGTAAAATGGTAAAATTTTATGGAAAAATGTCCATTTATTCTCTGTGAAAATAACGAAATTTGAATTATTAAGAATAATATTTGAATAAAATGAACAAAAAACAGCCTATGTTCATTTGAGGGTTATAATCAATGTATATGTAAAGATACAGGATTATTAAATGCTCCATTTTGACGCTGGCTTCAGCCTAACATTTGCACACAATCATATTTATAATATTATTAGGATAGGATATATATATCAGCACTTCTGTTATGAATTTTAAAAAAAGGAGCTTTTATCCAGTGAGAAAAAAACCTCTAAAAGAATGTATGAAAAAAAAATGTGATTTTTAAAGTTTGTTGAGAAATATTGAAGGCAGTTTACATTCGTTCAAAATATCTCTAAAAATGTTTTTCTAAGTCATGTTTGATTAATATCCTCAACCATATACAGTTGTGAAAAAAAATTACTCCCCCACTAATAACTCTAGCACAAATAATTGTATAAAAATATGATTGGAACGAGTCCTTCAGTAATAACGGCTACTAAATCATTACTGTATTTAAAGTTTGCTTAGGTGGTCGTTTACATATAGGAATTTATAAAACTTAAAAACTTTTCAATAATAACATCTCTTTTTAATATCATTTTTGGATTTTTCAATACATATTAACTTCGATATGCCAAACAAGTATTAAACGCATTAACACAAGATTTAAATATTAAAATAAATTATATATATTTTTTTATAATTTCAGCACAAAAAATGTCCTTATTATTCTCTTAAACACATTTCATAAACAACCAAATTAGTAGTTTTACGACTTCTAAGTTTATCAGAAATGTTTATCCTCATTATAGGTAAAAAATAGAACATGAAAACAGACACCTTAATTAGGAATTTTAAACATTATTAAGATTATTTTTTTAATCTTGACACATCTTCTCTTTCTAAAAATCTGTATTGCGCATCCCTTTATTTAAGGTTTCTCCATGAAAATTGAAACGGCGATATTAATATAATAATTAAAAAAGTTTGAAGGTGGTAATAAATATTTACCTTGAGCTATTTGATGTTTTTTAGTTATATAATTACACCGCGAAATAGAATACATTTTTATAAAAAAATTCATTAAATTATACTGAAGAAACTGCTTATATAATTCATAGTAAGAATAAATGATCCACTTGAATTGAATATGTAATAAAATTTTTCTAGCAATTAAGGCAATTACTTCCGAAATGTATATTTGCGATCTTTATGAGCAAGTGAATAATTTTGTTCTTATAGTACATTAGAAATTTTCTTCTTTAAAAAAAATATTGATTTATGTTTTACTTTTATTTTATCTAAAAATAAAAATGGGCTCACGTGTTTTATGTTTTAGAAAACACATTTTATATACAATACATAGCTGCCATTTGCTATGGTTTTTGGACACCATATTTTCCGAAGAGAGTTCTGCGCCTTATTTAATCGAAGAAATCTTTGACTACATAGCAAGCGGTTTTCCAATCACCAAAAGGGGTGCCAAATCTCTTAGCAGTTCTTTTGATATGAGATTCAATATATAATTTTATATTCAGGTCGAAATATAGCATATCACATGTTATGAAAAATCTACACCATTTGCCTTATATTTTTCACTATTTCTAAAGCTGTATTTATTTCTCCGATTATAGTTAAATTTTTGTAGAGTCGTGAAAAGAAAAGTATAACCCCTTATTAACTCTGCCAAAAATCACCATATAAAAATGTAGCTTCTGAAAATCAATATCAGTTTTAAAAAAATCATAAGTTACATTAATATTTTTTCCAAAAATTTATTTCAAATGTATATATATTTTGGAAATACTTAAAAAAAATTAACTGTAAGCTTACATTGTTTTAACAGGAATCGATTTCTACAAGTTTTAAATATGCGAATCCGAAATTATAGATAATTCCGATAATTTCCGTAGTTTTTGATTTGTACTTAAAAAAATACCTGTATTAAAATCTGTTTTGCAACGATTAAAAATTAATTGAACTTTAGGAGTTCCAAAATTTAAAGCTTCATAATTCCTAAACTATTTAACCAAATGAATCGTTTGGCATCCGAAGGTAATATATATTGAATAATCTAAAAATAATGTTAAAAAAGGTGTTAGTATTGAAAAGTTTAAATTTTTCTAAATTCCTATATGTAAACAACCACCTAAGCAAATTTTAAATACACACTGGGATAAAAAAGTACACGGAATGGTGGCATAAAGCAAAATGTATCAATTTATTGATTAAAATTTATTGCATCTAATACAAAGTAATATACGACTGCAATGCTCGTCTGCCAACGTTTTTTCCATCCATCAAAACATGCCTTAAAGTAGTTTTTGCGAAACGCCTTCAGAGTTCATATAGAATTTTCTTTTATCGAATTTATAGTCTCAAACCGGTGACCACAAAGTTGAAATTTCAACCGTGGGAAAAAGAAAAACTCACAGGGTGCCATAGCAGGTGAATGCGGAACTTATGAAGTCGCATTTTTTATTGTTTGCTCAAAATCTTACGTAGAATTGCACTGTGAGAAGGCGCATTATCGTGGTGCAAAACACACCCGTTTACTCGCTCCATTTCAGGCCGTTTTCGACGACATGCTTCATTAAAAGGCGCAAAACACTAAATTAATATTTTTTATTGACTGTCTGACCAGCTGGTAGGAATGCATAATGCACAACACCACGGAAATCAAAGAAAACAGTAAATATTACCTTGATTTTTGAGCAGTTTTGACTACCATCTTTAAACATTTTATACCATTAAAATACTGTTGCTTTTGATAAATAGTCGTCTTCAAAAGCTTTTTGCAACATTTAAACTGCTTTTGTAGCAGAAATCGTATTGCGAAAACAAAATTTAATTCATGTTCTTTGCTCAATAGCATTCGCCATTTCGGAAAATCAACAGAGTGAAAATTCTTATCTCATTAAAAATAAATTTATTTTCATACGATAAAATGAAATAAATTCCTGACTATTACCATATGTTTATGGAGGTCGTATAAATGTTTGATAAAATATATCTACTATAGATGTATTTTAAATGAAGCAATCTGGATACTTTTTGATTACAGTATAGTATTGATTAGTAGCCGTTATTACTGAAGGATTGGTTCCAGTCATATTTTTTATAATTATTTACGTTAGATTTATTAGTGGAGGGGTAATTTTTTTTTTCACAACTGATTGTGTATATGGTTGAGGATAATGATCGCACTTGGCTTAGAAAAAAATCGTACATATAGTTTTTGAACAAATGTAAACTGCCTCCAAAATTTCTCACTAATCGTTTAAAATGTAAACAAAATATCACTAATAAACATTCAATATTTTCTGTCTCAAAAAGTCAGCATTTCATGTAAAATATAATAAAAATTTGGTATTTGTAAAATTTTTCAAAAAAGAAAAATGTTTAAAGTGCAGCAGTTATTTTGCTTTTTAGATAAGAAAACTTTCCATTTAAATTAACAAAATAATTTTCATATAAATTATATTTCAGTGCAATTTCTAAAATTGAGAAACAATTAAATTGAAAAAAGGCTATATTTCTGTATTTGGCATTCACATTTATTTTTATTAGGAAATAATACAGGGTGTTCCAAAAATGACTGATGGATTTTAAAATTTAACCAGAAGGACCCGTGCGAAGGTTTCGCACTACAATCTTTGAGATTATTTCTTGGTACGTTTTAGCACTAATTTTTAATTAACTGATTTTTTTAAAAACAAACAACGCGTTTTAACGAAATGTGAGTGTACTGTGTCAGAAACTTGTTCAAAAACTTTTCTAATGATACGACATTCATCATTGTATGTTTTGTATGTGAATAGAAAAAGGGATGTTGACAACATAAATCATAATGATGATTGCTTGTGTAAAAAAATGGGAATAGATTGCCAGAAAATTTGTTGCCAAATTTTCTTCTCTCGTCAAGATTATTCCTCTAGGTTGCCAAGGCCCCTATACTGAAAAAAAACGAATTATAAAAAAATTGAAACACTGAATCGGACGTTTAGTGAATTCATATGAAAGCATTTACTCAGATTTTTCAAAACTGATCCAGAAATGTCTTAAATACATTAACTAATATTTGGTACTTGGTACACCACTTTTTTGCAAGCTTATGGGAACTTAAACATGGATGGCCAAGCTTTATCATTCGGCAGCCATTTAAGTGACGTCACACTTCGCTGGCCTGTTAACAGCTTAATGAAATATTAAAAAATAAATACATACAATTTTTGTAAATCCTAATGAAATGTATATCTAATTTGAAGTTAATCCTTAAATTACGTAATTTACTGGTGCAACGATACAGTACACATATACACAGCCATGATTAAACAAAGAAAACAAATAAACAATAGGTGACGCACGCGTAAAAATTAAATAAAAACCCTATTAAAAGCTCGATATTTTTTCAAAAAGTGCGCGCAAGAAATAAATTAACAATCGTATTTTAATTGCATTAGAAGATGACGTCATCCGAAAATGCAGTATTTTATTTTTGTGGCAACACTGATTTGAGAAAACCTTTCATTTCATTTATGAAAACAATGCAGATTTAATTTTTAATTATCAGCAAATTTTAATCGAAAAACATGTTTTTAAAAAATGTAAGTGTGCTATGTCAGAAGCCTGTTCAAAATCCTTTCATATGGTATCTCATTAGTCGTTCTGCGTTTCGTATTTTCTTAGAAAAAGGGATGTTGACAGGAGAAATAATATATACGATAACTTGCAAACGGTGACAGATACTTAAAAAATTCTTGCAGGAGGATTCTGTATGATGTAGGAGTTTTCTTCCTGTGATTCTTGCTTTTAGTTCAAATTTCAAACAATAGATGGCGCTGACAGCGATTGGCGTTCGGTCGAGGCCGAAACTGACGCCCCACAGTGGGGCGGTTTGATGATCTAGGTGGACAAAATTCATTTTTCGATTATCTCGGAATTTAACAAGACTGCGTATACTGGTAGCCTAACGTCTCTTCTGTCGAGATCCGTACAAGTTTTGTCGAAAAAATCCGATGTGTGGATAAACTACGACTGTAAAGAAGGCAGTTGGTTTGAGGGAGTTTCAACAATTGCATTATTTTTCTGTAAGTTCGAAAGCAAGTCGTGACTTTTCTGTTTTGTTTGAAAGTAGGAGTTTACTGGACATATGTCACATGTTTGTCACAAGATTTAACCTATTGTTGTTTGAAAATAAGCGCCATCTTGTTTTCAAACTTCATCTTGAATTTTAATACACTATTAAGCATTATTAAGAAATAAGCATTTTCTTAAATCAAAGTATCATTCCTAAAGTATTGGAAACTTAAGAAAGCTCCTGTGAAAATTTGTGAATCATTAAGTTATATTAGCTTGAAGTGTGTGTTTGAGTGTTTAATTCAAATCTTGCAAGTCAATTTTAAACCACTTTTAAATATCCGATTCAGCTGAAACTTTGAATACATGTGTAGTTTCAAGGACAATACAATATTATAATATAAAAATAATAATAATATAAATAATAATAATAATAATAATAATAATAATACTATAAATTACTAAATAAGCCAAATATTTATCATTGTTTGATTATTTTATTACTGATAGATTAGAAAACCCAGCAAAAACCTAATTAAACTTCAACGCAATAATTTTGTCCACCTAGATCCTCAAAATGCCCCACTGTGCGTCGAGGCCGAAACTGACGCCACTCAGCATTGATGCACCGCCACGTGAATACTAGGGCTGCTTTTTTTTCAGCGTTTGAACGGTCCTTCGAACTTCAACACCAATAATTTCTAAAAGTGTCCTTCGCCTAGTTTTTCTGAGATAAAATAAGTCAAAGAAAACTTTTAAATATTATTGGTGCTGAAGTTCGAGGGACCGTACAAAGTTTGAAAAAAAAAAAAAAATCCGCCTGCAACAACCGTCATTTTTGTCTTCGCGCAAGCCTAGTATTCAGGGGGCGTCAGTTTCGGCCTCGACCGAACGCCAATCGCTGTCAGCGCCATCTATTGTTTGAAATTCGAACTGAAATCAAGAATCACAGTAATAAAACTCCTGACATCATACAGAACCCTCTTGCAAGAATTTTTTATATATATATCTGTCACCGTTTGCAAGTTATTGAATTTTAAACCCATCAGTCATTTTTCTGACACCCGGTATTTTTACCCTTATGAAGACTATAAATGATGCTTGGTAATTTTTACTTAGTAGAAAGTTTTAATAAAGGATTTATCAGTTAAAATTAATTGGTGTTAAACTATAAAATGATTTTAAACATCAAAACTGGCATTAAAAAATGAAGGCAATTTCATATGCATTTTTTTTTTTTTTTTTTGTTAAATATATCTGCACATTAAAAAAATATGTTAGCACTATTATTAGAAATTCACAAACGGGGAGCTTTTATCCAGTTAGAAAATAATGTCCAAAAAAATTTTTTTGGAGAAAATGAGCTTTTGAGATTTTTCTTTTATAAATTCTACTGGTTTAGATACACCAAAAAATAAAAAAATAAAGCTCAAAATAAATTTTAATTATTTTTAATTGAAACATAATTCATACCTTATTATTCTTTTAAGCATATTCATATTAACAACAAAATTAATACTTTTACGGCCTCTATGCTTTTTCAGAAATTATTATCCCAATTTAAAGCAAAAATAGGACATGAAAATACAGGATCACCTTAATTAAGAATTTAAATTAAAACATGATTAAGATAATTTTTTTTATTAAACATTGCTTCAGCTTTTCTTTCTGAAAATTCCTATTGCTCGCCCCTTTATTAAGGCCTCTTTATCAAAATTCAAAAGGAGATATTAATATGACGAGTAAAAAAAAATGAAGGCTGTATTAAAAAAATTCCCTTAAGCCAGTTAATGCTTTTAATTTATGCATGAAATTAAAGCATAAGGTAGAATATAAATTTCATTAAAGTATATTGAAAAAAAAGTATTTACATCTAATTGTAGTAAGAATAAATGAACTACTTAAATTTAAGAGGAAATGAACTTTCTTTATAAATTAAAGCAATCACTTTCAAAATTTTTATTTCTGTGACCTGATATTTATGTTAAAGTGAATAAATTGTTTTCTTAGACATTAGATTTTTTTTTCTCTGTTTAAAAATATAGATTTTTTTTTTTTTTTTTGGTGGTGTAATAATGACGGCCGATTATCTGCACGAGGGATATAGGCCCGTGAAGGGGGGAGGGGTCTTTCTAACGGAACCTAAGCCGTATTTACGCAAGGATAACCAATCTAAGGTTAGAAGAAAACCATGAAAACTCCGAACAATTACGCCGACGGGTGCGAATCAATTCGAATCCAGCACCTCCCGTCTACCAGCTTTGAGAGCAGAACTTCTCAGCCACTGGTGGGGCTTTTTTTTTTCTTGTGTGTGTGTGTGTGCGATATATATAATAAAACTAATCTCCTGTCTTTCCATTGATATTGATTGAAAAATTTAAATTATACTTTCTTTCCGTAAGAAGACGTTAAATTATGTTGTATAGTGGCCAGATGACACACACACACACACACACACAAAAAAAGAAACATAATTGCTATAAAAAGATTGCATAAAAAATCCCTGTAAGAGTTAAATTTAATGGGATTGAAACCATTACAAATTTTTAAAACCCGAAACTAGAATGAAAAAAAAAATGAAGGCAATTTTATATACACATAACAATTTTTTTGCTACATATTGTTGAACATTAAAAAAAAGCTAGTACTCCATTTCTGATTAAACAAAAGGCTTTTATCCAGAGGCAAAAAATCTTTTGAAATAATTGAAAAAAAAATGTGTTTTGTAATATTTCTTTATAAAAGTCTCCAGTTTTAGTTACACCTATAAAAAATTAGATCTTAGAATAATTTTTCATTATTTAAAATTTTAGCATGAATTATATCCCAATATTATTTTTAGTATATTTTATATCAACAAGTAAATTAGTACTTTTAGGGCTGCTATGCTTTTCAGAAATTACTATCCCAATTAAAATAAAAACAGGATATGGAAATTCAGAATCGCCTTAATTAATAATTTAAATTAAAACATGAATAAAATAATTTTTACTTACCCATCACACCTAGTATAGGGTAAGTCTTGTAATCGTTTTGAAAATCGAAAAAATTTTTTTGACGGATTTGCACGTTTCAGATACTGGAGATTCCGAAAAACATATTTTTAGAAAAAAAAAATTGCCGTCCGTCTGTATGTCTGTGTGTCTGTAAACACTCTATCTCCCGAAAAAATTGAGATAGAGACTTGGAATTTGATATGTATTTAGTATGTAATAATGGGAAGAAACCTATCGAATTTCAGTAACCTCGATTATCCGGAACTATTTTTTCGGACTCTCAAAATATTCGTTCTGATAAAAGGTATATAAAAATTTTCAAAATTGTTTATTTTAAGGAGTGAATATAAAAGACAATAGCAAACATAAATTTTGCATAAAGCATGAAGTCGATCGGATAATGAGCTGTCGAGATATTTGTAATCCTATTTCCCACACTCTCCGACTTCTCATGACCCTGTGTTTCAACCAAATTTCAATTCAAAGATATATTTTAATTGGAAATGAGACGCTTAATCAGATGCAATAAACCGCTAGTTAATAGAATTATTGTTTTTTGGAGTTATAAGGATGTTTCTTTTAAGCAATTCAGTAATCGAGTCTTTAAAGTTCATGACGTCATCAAGCTACGATTTTATTCGAATTGCAGTGCATTTTATAAGTAGTTTACACATTTTTAATTTTAATATTTTATATTATGCATATCCATGATGGGTAAGTATTACGGTGGCCCCCGACGAATAGTTTTAATTTCTAAAAATACCCATTGTTCGTCCTTTTATTAAGTTCTCTTAACCATAATTCAAAAGGAGAGATTAAAATTGCGAGTAAAAAAAAAAAAAAAAAAAAAAAAAAAAAAAAACGAAGCGTTTAATAAAAGAATTTTTTTTCAATCATTTAATATTTCTAATTTATGATTGAACATATAGCAGAATAATTTTTTTAGATAAATTTCGTTAAAATATATTGAAAAAAAAAAGAATATGTGTATGTGTAGTAAGAATAAATAAACTATACTTAAATTGAAGGTGAAATAAATTTTCCTTATAAATAAAGGCAATCACTTTCAAAAATTTTATTCCTATGACGTGATTTTTAAAAGTAAGCGAATAACTTGTATTTCTAGACAGTAGATTTTTTTTCAGCGTTTATAAAATATTGATTTATTTTTTATTTGAGATTTTGTGTAATGAATATAATGTGTTAACATATTTTGTATTATAAAACTAAGTTCCTGAATTCCCATTAATGTTGATTAAAAATTTTAAATGATACTATTTTCCGTATAAAAACTTTAAATTCTGCTTTATAAAGGCCAGATGACATAAAAGTCTAATAACCATAATGATATAATAACAAGAATTCTGTAAACAGAAATCGTACTTTTCTTCTCATTTCGTACCAGTTAAAGTTGATGGGAGTCAAACAGTTAAAATTTTTATACACCGAAACTGAAAAAAAAAATAAATAAATAAATAAAAAATAAAGACAATTTTATGCAAATAACATTTTTTTTCTGCTGTCTTAAATTTTCAGCTGCTATCCAGTAAAATAAAAACTTAAAAAAAAAAAAAAAAAAAAAAAACTTTAGAAAAATGTAGTGTTTGAGATTTTTTTAAAAAGCTTTTAGACATACCAAAACAAAATTTAAACCTTAGAACAAATTTTAATTATTATAAATTATTCCACAAATAATATCCCACTATTATCTTTAGTATATTTCTTATCAACAACTAAATTAATACTTTTAGGGTTACTATGCTTTTTCAGAAATTATTATGCCAATTATGGGAAAAATAGGATATAAAAATAAGTGCTTACATTAAATAAGGAATCCAAATCGCTGTTGCAGTCAACAGCGCCATCTGCGCAGGCACTGCAACAGCGCCATCTGCTTGATCGCTGTTGAATCGCTATCTTGCTTGCTGCAATGCTATCTTGCTTGCATTGCTGCTTGATCGCGGTCTACGCAATGGTGTATCGGTGTCTTGCACCTTAGCGTTCACCTGCTGTGTCGTCTTTCGCCCATAGCCGTTCAACGCTTCGTCCTTATGCAAAGCCCTGATTTTTACCCGGAGGGCTTTTTGAAGCTTATAAAGCGGTATGACAAATGTCTCAATGTACTTGGTACTTATGTGGAGAAATAAAGTTGTGTTTTATCTTTAATGTCTTATTACATTTTTTGTCTTTCATACACACCTCTGTCCACAGTCTGCAGGGGAAATTTATTTTCCGACTGCCCCTCGTACATCACAAATGCTAAATTTTCTACTGTTATCCAGCGAAAAAAAAAAAGGAATTTGGAAAAAAAAGAAAAATGAGTGTTTGCGATTTTTATTTTTTTTTAAAGTCTCTTCTTTTAGAAATATTAATTCAAAATTTAAATCTTGGAAGAAATTTTAATTATTTTAAATTGCTGCATAAATAATATCCTATCTTTATTATATTTCTTAACTAAATTGGTAGTTTTAGGGCTTCCATGCTTTTTCAGAAATTTTTAGCCCAATTATGGAAAAAAATAGGATAAAAAAATTAAGTGCTTGAGTTGAAACATAATTAACATATTTTTTTTTTAAATCTTGACTCAGCTTCTCAATCTAAAAATCCACCGTACTTATTACTTTAACTAGGGCTTCTTTATCAAAATTCAAAAGGCGAAATTAATATGACAAGAAAAGAAACCGAAGGCAGAAAAAAACTCCTTGAGCTATTTAATGTTTTTAATTTATGCTTTAACATGTAGACAACAGAATAATTTTTTTTATATAAATGACATTGCAGTATACTGAAAAAAGTACTTAATTTTTTTTTTATAAGAAAAAGTAAAGCATGATGATTCACATAAAATGTGAATTGAATAATAAATAAATTTTCTGTTGTAATTAATGCCACCACTTTCAATATTTTGATTTCTGTGTACTGAGCTTTATGAGCAAGTGAATAACATGTCTTACAGGTTATTTGCTGCTGATGCATGTATCTGCATATATGTGCATTGTGCACATTTAAAAAGTATGTTGCACCATTATTAGAAATCACAAACGGTGGCTTTTATCCAGTCGAAAACAAGCTTCCAAAAAATTCGAAAAAGTCGGAATTTAAGATTTTCCTTTTCAAACACTTTCCAACATAGTTGAAAAGTGTTTATGAATTGTGATCTAACTCACGTAAATATATTCGGATCGTGATGCAGTTGATATGTGTTAGTGAGGCTTACTGTGGCATGTTTGGTATAGAAAATAAAGTGTGTAGCACTTAATTTTTTTTATTTATTTATTTATTTTTTTTTTTTACAGGGACACCAAAAGAATTCTGCTACATTGCGGTCTATATGGATAAAAATCATTTGCGGTTTATTTTAATGATGTTACACATTTTCAAACATATTGAAATTGATATATATCACTGAGGTGCACTACAAGAGACAAATTATCGAATGTGGTGTGCACAGCACTTAAAGATCCTTTACAGGGATACTGAAAAGAATTCCGTTACATTTCGGCCTACGAAGAAAAGTTGTTTGGAGTTTATTTTAATAATGTTTCACTATTTCAAACATATTGATATTGATATATATCACTTACAAGAGGCTTATTATAGAAAATTGTGTGTATAGCTTTCATCGTACCTTTACAGGGACGAACAAAATAATTCGGGTAAAGTACTGCTTATTAATAATAATTGCTGGGAATGCTTTTTCAGTTGCTGAACGCGTTTTTAAACTTAACTCATTTTTTTCCCATTACTTGGTGTGTACAAATTGTATAGATTGGATACAGGGCAGCAAAAAAGTTCTCGAGTACATTTCAGTTTGTTGTCGGACATTTTAAATTGTGCTACGCCTTTCCTAACTGAAATAAAATTTGGCATTCTATTTAGTATACATAGAAATCTATAGATCATATACAGGGCTACACAAATGAGATCGGATATTGTTGGGGTAATTCCTGAAATTGTTTTTTAAATATGTTACGCAATTTCAAAATTGTTTAGTTAGATATCATTTGAAACCTTACGGTAAGGTATTTGCAAAATTATTTTGGAAGTATGGAAGTATTGGAAAGTGTTACATAACCTATGCTTGAAGCATGATTTTTAGTTCTTGTTAATATCTGATAGTTGAGATAGAACAACAACAAAAAAATAATAATTCAAATACTTTTTAATTTTTTTTAATTGAAACATAAATTATATGTTACTATTATTTTAAGCTTATTTCTTACTAACAATTAAATTAGTGCTTTTAGGGATTCTATGCTTTTCAGAAATTATTATCCTAATTAAAATAAAAATAGGACATGAAAATAGAGGATCACTTTGTTAAGAATTTAAATTAAAACATTATTAAGATAATTTTTTATCATTGCTTCATATTTTATTTCTAAAAATCCCCTTGCTCGTCCTTTATTAAAACCTCTTTATCAAAATTAAAAAGAAGAAATTAATTCATAATGAATAGAGGAAAGTATATACAACTAGGTAAATTATATCCAGTGGTTGGAGTATCATAGTTGAGATTTTTTCCAACAGAGTGAAAATATGCCGGGACCAGGACTGGAACCTGGGTACTTTGGTTTGCCGTACCAACGCTCTCCCTACTGATCTATCCCGACGACATCCTGGACTGGCATATCTCACTCTTATTTGTTGGACAAAGCTGCGAACTGCAGCGCTAATTTCAGTCATCCGAGCTATAACTATAGCATTTACGTGATGAATTTCATAGTTATAGCTCGGATGACTAAAATTAGCGCTGCAGTTCGCAGCTTTGTCCAACAAATAAGAGTGAGATATGCCAGTCCAGGATATAGTCGGAATGCTATAGTTATAGCTCGGATGACTGAAATTAGCGCTGCAGTTCGCAGCTTTGTCCAACAAATAAGAGTGAGATATGCCAGTCCAGGATGTCGTCGGGATAGCTCAGTAGGGAGAGCGTTGGTACGGCAAACCAAAGTACCCAGGTTCGAGTCCTGGTCCCGGCATATTTTCACTCTATTGGAAAAAATCTCAACTATGATACTCCAACCACTGGATAGAAGAAATTAATGTTGCGAGTAAAAATTTCGAAGGCTGTAATCAAAAAATTCCTGTAGTCATTTACTGTTTCTAATTTATGCTTGAATGTAGCATAAGACAGAATAATTGTTTATATAAATTTCATTAATGTATATTGAAAAAAAAAGCATGCATGTTTATGTTGTAAGAATAAATGAACTACATAAATTGAAGATGAAATAAATTTTCTTTAGAAATTAAGGCAAACACTTTCAAAATTTTTAATCTCCTGTGATCTGATCTTTAAGAGTAAGTGAATAATTTGTTTTCCTAGACATAAGATTTTTTCATTCGTTTATAAAATATTGATTTATTTTTTGTTTGGGATTTTGTGTGATAAATATCACAAAACTAAGTTCCTGCATTCCCATTGATAGTGAATCTATACTAATATTATAAAGTTGTAAAGATTGTTTTTTTGTTTGTTTGTTTGAAAGGGTTAATCTCTGGAAATACTGAAGCGATTTTAAAAGTGATGGGGGCAAATTGATGGTGGCAATCCCTGCTCCAACATAGGCTATATTTTATGTTGGTGCCACTAGCCCCAAGGGGGTGCAGGAGCGAAAAACGTTCTAAAATTTCGATTTTTTTTAATACTGAAGCAGCTAGAAACATAAAATTTGGCATGGTCGTTACTTATAAGATGTAAATGCTCTCTAACAACAAATTCTAAAAAAAATTCGAAATTTAAAAGGGTCAAATGAGCGGAAAGCGTTCTAAACACATTCTAAATTACAATTTCTATGGAATCTCTGGAACTACAGAACCGTTTTCAAAAGTGATGGTGGCAAATTGATGGTGATAGTCCCTGCTCCAACATAAACTGTATTTTATGTCGGTTCCACTACCTCCAGGGGGATGCAGAAGCGAAAAACGTTCTAAAATTTCGATTTTTTTTATACTGAAGCAGCTAGAAACATAAAATTTGGCATGGTTGTTACTTATAAGATGTAAATGCTTTCTAGGAACGAATTCTAAAAAAAAATTCGAAATTTAAAAGGGTCAAATGAGCAAAAAGCGTTCTAAAAACATTCTAAATTACAATTTCTATGGAATCTCTGGAACTACGGAACCGTTTTCAAAAGTGATGGTGTCAGTCCCTGCTCCAACATAGGATATATTTTATGTTGGTGCCATTACTCCCAGGGGAAGGGCTGCAAGAGCGAAAAACGTTCTAAAATTTCGTTTTTTTTTACAATGAAGTTGTTAGAAACATGAAGTTTAGCATGGTAGTTACTTATAAGATGTAAATGCTCTCTAAGAGCAAATTCTAAAAAAATTCGAAATTTAAAAGGTGAGATGAGCGAAAAGTGTTCTAAAAACATTCTAAATTACAATTTCTATGGAATCTCTGGAACTACAGAACCGTTTTCAAAAGTGATGGTGGCAAATTGATGGTGACAGTCCCTGCTCCAACATAGGCTGTATTTTATGTCGGTGCCACTACCCCCAGGGGGGTGCGGGCGCGAAAAACGTTCTAAAATTTCGATTTTTTTTATACTGAAATAGCTAAAAACATGGAATTTAGCATGGTAGTTACTTATAAGATGTAAATGCTATCTAAGAACAAATTCTAAAAAAATTCAAAATTTAAAAGGGTTAGATGAGCGAAAAGCGTTCTAAAAACATTCTAAATTACAATTTCTATGGAATCTCTGGAACTACCGAAGCCTTTTTAAAAGTGATGGTATCAAATTGATGGTGACAGTCCTTGCGGTAACATAGGCTATATTTTATGTCGGTGCCACTACGACAGGGAGGTGCAAGAGTGAAAAACGCTCCAAAATTTTGATTTTTCTTATACTGAAGGAACTAGAAACTTGAAATTTGGCATGATAGTTATTTATAAAATGTAAATGCTATCTAAGAAAAATTTCTAAAAAAATTCGAAATTTAAAAGAGTGAGATGAGCGAAAAGCGGTCTAAAAACATTCTAAATTACAATTTCTATGGAATCTTTGGAACTATAGAACTATTTTCAAAAGTGATGGTAACATAGGCTGTAACATAGGCTATATTTTATATCGGTGACACTTCCGTAGGGGGAAGGGGTTAAAAAAACGAAAAACGTTCTAAATTTTCGATTTTTTATCGACATTAGTGTGGCTTAATCAATAATTTCTTAATTATGTGTGGCAGTAAAATTTTCTCTAATGAAAATAGGCCAACAAATACCACTTAGCATTTTTCAAGAATTACGCGAGCAAAGCCGCAGGTTTTGCTAGTAATAATAATAAAAAATTATATTATTTTTCGTATGAAGACTTTAAATTCTGCTTTATAATTGCCAGATGACATAAAAAGTCTAATAACCATAATGATAAAATAATAAGAATTTTGTAAAGAGAAATCATGCTTTTCTTCTCATTTCGTACCAGTTAAAATTAATGGGAGTCAAACAGCAAGAACTTATATACCCCGAAACTGAAATTAAAAAAATTAAAGATAATTTTATGTACATAACATTTTTTTCTGCTAAATTTTCAGCTGTTATCCATTGAAAAATAAACTTTAAAAAGAATTTGGAAAAAAATCAGTGTTTGAGATTTTTGTTTTTTAAAAAACTGTTGTTTTAGACATACCAATTCAAAATTTAAATCTTAGAATAAATTTTAATTATTTTAAACTGTTCCATAAATAATATCACAATATTATCTTTATTAAATTTCTTATCAACAACTAAATTAATACTTTTAGGGTTACTATGCTTTTCAGAAATTATTATGCTAATTTTGATAAAAATAGGATATAAAAATAAGTGCTTACTTTAAATTAAAACTAGGAGTTAAAACATAATTAACAATTTTCTTTTTTTTTTTTTATCTTGACACAACTTCTCGTTTTAATTCAAACCACTTATCTCTTTAACTAGGACTTCTTTATCAAAATTCAAAACGGGAGATTAATGTGACAAGTAAAGAAATAGAGGGCTGTAATAATAATAATAATAAAAACTCTTTGAGCTATTTAATGTTTTTAATTTATGTTTCAACTTATAGTATAACAGAGTTCGTACGCTTTTACCACAATTGTTTAATAAAATTTTTCGCCTTATTTAAATACAGAAAATTATCACAAATCCAGAAATTAAATGAAGCGTCTACAATTTTTACTATTTAAATATTAAATAGAAAAATTCTATAAAAGCTGTTTTAAAAGCGTACGAACCCTGTAAAAGGTAGAATAATTTTTTACATAAATATCATTACAGTATACTGAAAAAAGTACTTATACATATTTTTATAAGATAAAATTAAGTATGTGAATTGAAGAATAAATAAATTTTCTTTAGTACTTAATGACATCACTTTGAATAATTTTATTTCTGTGACCTGAGCTTTATGAGCAATTGAATAACATTTCTTATAGGTTATCTGCTGCACGTATCTGCATATGTGTGCACATTAAAAAAATACGTTGCACCATTATTAGAAATATCACAAACACGGATTTTTATCTTGTCGAAAACAATCTTACAAAAAAATTGCGGAAAAAGTAAGGTCTTAAGATTATTTTCCTTTTTTAATATCTGCTGGTTAAAAAAAAAAATTAAATCTCAATCTCAAATAAATTTTCATTATTACTGAAAAAAGTACTTATATATTTTTTATAAGAAAAAATGAAGTCTCTGAATTAGTGAATTAATAAATTTTCTTTAGTAACTAATGTCGTCATCTTCAATATTTTTATTTCTCTGATCTGAGCTTTATGAGTAAGTGAATAACATTCCTTATAGGTTAGCTGCTGCACCTATCTGCCTATATCTGCACTTTTAAAAAATATGTTAGCACCATTATTATAAATTAACAAACGGTGGCTTTTATCCTGTCGAAACCAATCTTCCAAAAATAATCGGAAAAAGAAAATTTTTAAGATTTTCATTTCTAATGTCTGTTGGTTAAGATACACCAGCTAAAAAATTTAAAGCTGATATAAATTTGAATTATTTTTAATTCAAACATAAATTTTATCTTACTAAAATTTTAAGCCCATTTATTACTAACAACTAAATTAGTACTTTTACGGTTTCTATGCTTTTCAGAAATTATTACCCCAATTAAAAGTAAAAATACGACATGAAAATAGAGGATCGCATTACTTAAGAATTTAAATCAAAACATGATTAAGATAATTTTTTAAATATTGCTGCAGATTTTCTGAGTAAAAATTCCCATTGACTTTTATTAAGGTTTCTTTATAAAAAGTTCAAAAGATTAATATTGCGAGTAAAAAAAAAAAAAAAAAAAAAAAAAAAAAAAAAAATATATATATATATATATATATATATATATATATATCATTTAGTCATTTAATATTTCTAATTTATGCCTGAATTTATAAAATAAGGCAGAATAATTTTTTATATAAATTTCATTAAAATATATTGAAAAAAGCTTATATATATGTGTTGTAAGAATAAATTAAGGCAACAGAAGAATTCATTAATAAGAATAAATTAAGGCAACCACTTTCAAAAATTTTATTCACCTGTGATCTGATAGTTAAGAGTAAGTGGATAATTTGTTTTGCTAGACATTAGATTTTTTCTCATTATAAATATTAATTAATTTTTCGTTTGGGATTTTATGTGATAAATATAATAAAACTAAGTTTCTGCATTCCCATTGATGTTGATTAAAAATTTTAAATGATACCCTTTTCCGTATGATGACTTTAAATTTTGATTTATAATTGCCAGATTTTGTAAACAGAAATCATACTTTTCTTCTCATTTCGTACCACATAAAATCAATGGGAGTGAAACAGTTAAATTTTTCATACACCGAAATTGAAATTAAAAAATTAAAGACAATTTTTTATACATCACAATTTTATCTGCTAAATTTTCAGTTGTTATCCAGTGAAAAAAAAAATAAGGAATTTGAAAAAAAAAATGAGTGTTTGAGATTTTTATTTTTTTTAAAGTCTCTTCTTTTAGACATACCAATTCAAAATTTAAATCTTAAAATAAATTTTAATTATTTAAAATTGTTGCATAAATAATATCCTATCTTTATTATATTTCTTAACTAAATTAATAGTTTCAGGGCTTCCATGCTTTTTAAGAAATTATTATTCCAATTATGGAAAAATAGGATATAAAAATAACTGCTTACTTTAATTAAGTTCTTGAGTTGAAAAATAATTAATATATATATTTTTAAATTTTTTGCTCAGCTTCTCTTTTTAAAAATCAACACTACTTATCTCTTTAACTAGGGCTTCTTTATCAAAATTCAAAAGGCGAAATTAATATGACAGGTAAAGAAGCCGAAGGCAGGAAAAAAAAACTCCTTGAGCTATTTAATGTTTTTAATTTACGCTTCTACATATAGTATAAGACATAATAATTTTTTACATCAATTTCATTGCAGTATACTGAAAAAGGTACTTTTATATTTATTCATAAGAAAAAAAGAAGTAAGCGAATCGTAGAATAAATTAAATTTCTTTAGTAACTAATATCATCACTTTCAATAATTTTATTTATTTGACCTGAGCTTTATGAATAAGTCAATATTTTTTCTTATAGACACTACACAATTTTCTCTTTTAAAAAATATAGATTAATTTTTTGTTCGAGATTTTGCCTAAACATTTTAATATATCAACGTGTTTTAAGTTTAAGAAATTTAATTTTAGATACATTATGTGATTCTATTAAATATTACGTGTTCTCGTGAACTATGGTCTCACAAATTTGAGTTTCAATATTTCTTTAACTATAAAAAATATATAAATGTGACGTATGTAATATATTTATCAGGCACCTCATAAATTTTTTATACGGTCATTTTACAAAGTAGTAAACATTTTTGTCAATAGATGGTGTTGCATTCTCTAAAACTGTAGGAACTTTAATACAATGTATAAAACTGCGGCAAATGTCTCCCAATTTTTACTCCTACTTATCTCTATACTTAGCTGGCCAAGGCTTAAATATATATATATATATATATATATCAAATCGAAATTTCGAAGTTAGTGTGACATTATTACAGTAGTAGTGCTGTAGCAGCACCGTCCATTGAAGAAAATTTGAATAATTTTAAAAATTACAAGATATTTTGAAAATTACAAGAAAATTACAACATTTTGAAAATTACCCTTTTCATCCGTTTTCCACCTGTAAAGTGCACTTCTTCGGAACTGTGTCTTTCGACTGGTTTTTAACACTTTCCAACCTAGTTGAAACAGTTTGTCTGGCCGTATGGCCGTCTGCCGTCTGGCCGTACTCTAACTCCAGTAAATATGCTCAGATTGCCCTGTAATTTTTATATGTTATTGTCGTTATCTATAGCATGTTCCCTATTTCAACTGAAGTGTGTAGCACTTATAGTTTTTTTACAGGGACACCCAGAAGAGTTCCGTTACATCACGGTCTATGGGGAAAAATCATTTGCGGTTCATTTTAATGATGTTACACAATTTCAAACACATCGTAATTGCTATATATCACTAAGGTGGATTACAAGAAGTTTAATATGGAATAGGGTGTGCATAGCACTTATAGTTACTTTACAGGGACAGTCAAAAGAATTCCGTTACATTACGTCTATGGAGAAAAACCGTTTGCGGTTTATTTAAATAATGATTCACTATTTTAAACGCATTGAAATTTATACATATCACTAAGGTGCATTAAAAGAGGCTTACTACAAAATATTGTGTGTATAGCAGTCATCGTTCATTTACAGGGACACACAAAAGAATTCTCTAATGTCTGTTAACAATAATTCCTGGAAATGCGTTTAAGTTGCTGAACGCAATTTTAAATTTAACTCACTTTTTGTCTATTACTTGGGGTGTATAAATTCTGTATTTCATATACAGGGCAGGACAAAAGTTCGCGAACACATTTCCGTTTATTGAAAGAAACTCCAGAAGGAGAATTTTAAACTGTGTTACGCGTTTCTTAACTGAACTAAAATTTAGCATCCTATTACAGTATATGTACAAATCTATAGATCATATACAGGGGTGAATAAAAGTATTCGGATATTTTCCGAATATTGTATATGTTGAAAATAAATGTTGGAAATTCCTGAAATTACGTTTTTAAATATGTTATGCGTTTTCCAAATTGTTTACTTCGATGTTATCTTTCAGCTTATTAAACGGTAATGATTTGTAAAGTTATTTTGGAAGCGTTGGAAAGTGCTACATAATCTATGCTTGACGCATGATTTTTCGTTCTTGTTATCTGATGAAGGCTAATGTTTAGCCGAAAGCGCTTATATATTTTGACATCTGATTTTACATCATAAATAGTTTTAATGTTTTTTAAAACATAATAACTGTGTTTTTAATTATTGCACCTATTTTAGTAACAAACAATTTTTTTATCAATGTGTTTGCATTGTGTTTTTGTAAGTATGAGAAGGTGAATTTGACGTTCCTAATATATGAAATTTTCTGTATATTTTTAATTGTACAAGATACATTATTTATAAACTACCTCATAAACATTTCACTTATTTAATCTTTATATTTACAAGGGGATCTATCCCTATTTTTATACGGAACACAGGTAAAAATCCTTTTTAATTAACAATTCTAATCGATTTTTTCGCTTACAATATATATTTTTTAAATTGCCACACTTACACCAAACAGCACATTTATATGAAAAATATCAATTATGTATTCAAATAAAGTTTTGAAATTTATTAAATTCGGTACTTTCTTTTCAAGTGCATGCCAGTGGTTAGTAGTCAAAGAAATCGTGCAAAACAAGATTTCGTTATTTATAGCAATCTTTTTTATTCTGATTATTTTAGTGTTTAAATACGTAGATCGATTATATAGCTGTTAAATTTGTATTTCATTTTTATTAATTGATGCATTAATGGATGAAATTTTAATTTCGTAATGGAATATTAACTGGAGGGAAATGTTGAGCTATTTATATTGTTTTAAGTGCGAATGGGTTCATATTTTGTATTCGGGCTGCACTCGATAGAGCTAGATTAAAAGAAAAACAAGAACGAAAAATCATGCGTCAAGCATAGATTATGTAACACTTTCCAACGCTTCCAAAATAATTTTACAAATCATACCGTTTAATAAGCTAAAAGATAATATCTAAGTAATCCGAATACTTTTATTCAGCCCTGTATAGGATCTATAGATTTGTATATATACTACATAGGATGTTAAATTTGAGTTCAGTTAGGAAACGCGTAGCACAGTTTCAAATTCTCCGTCTGGAGTTAAATAATACGGAAATGTGTTCGCGAACTTTTGTGCTTCCCTGTATAGGTTATACAGAATTTATACACGCCACATAATAGACAAAAAGCGAGTTAAAATTAAAATCGCGATCAGTAACTTAAAACGCATTTCCAGGAATTATTGTTAACTTACAGTAGAGAATTCTTTTGTGGGTCCCTGTAAATGAACGATGACTGCTGTACACACACACTATTCTGTAGTAAGCCTCTTGAAATACACCTTAGTGATATATGTATATAAATTTCAATGCGTTTAAAATAGGGAAACATTATTTAAATAAACCGCAGACGATTTTTCTCCATAGACGTAATGTAACAGAATTCTTTTGACTGTCCCTGTAAAGTAACTATAAGTGCTATGCACACCCTATTCCATATTAAGCTTCTTCTAATGCACCTTAGTGATATATATAAATTTCAATGCGTTTAAAATAGTGAAACATTACTTAAATAAACAATCAATGATTTTTCCCCATAGACCGCAATGTAACGGAATTCTTTTGAGTGTCCCTGTAAAAAAACTGTAAGTGCTACACACTTCCGTTGAAATAGGGAACATGCTATAGATAACGACTATAACATATAAAAATTGCAGAGCAATCCGAGCATATTTACGGGAGTTAGAGCACGGACAGACGGACAGACGGCAGACGGCCAGACAAACCGAAGTCATAAACACTTTTCAACTAGGTTGGAAAGTGTTAACAACTAGGTTGGAAAGTGTTAAAAATCAGGTTATAAAAATATTTTTAAAAGCATAACAAGTTGGAAATTGTTCGTCAAATGCGACAAACGAGGTACGTTCCTACTATATAGCTAGTTATATAAATATTCAGATCTTGATGCTTTTTAATTCTGTGAAATGAATTATATCGTCTGCAGATTCATTTCTGTCATAAAATAAGTATCTCGGTCGCTTGACGATTAAACCTCGGTAGCTCCTATAACAAGAAAACACCGATTTAAAAAAAAAAATTCAAATTTCTTAATAAATGTTTTTATTAATATCTTCTAAAGTTTTGATTCGATTTTCATAAAATGTGAAATGTCTTGACAAAATTCTGCAAAGAGAATATATCTTCCAATTTCAAACCGTTTGGTTGGGTAGTTTTTGTGCTGTTACATGCGGACGGACGGACAGACCAGACGACGATTATAGTTGCTACGTATTTATATAATTACGAACGCACCTAAAAACAGTAAATTGATGTACAGTTTAAAAAAAATTGCTTTTGAAAGTATATTTTCTCTCCTATTCGATGATGGAATGGAACGATGAAATTGAACGATGGGACTATTGGAATTTTGCTGTGTTTAAAAATGAATAAATTTTCATTTCAAGCCATATTCATTGACTGTCATTTCTACCATCGATATCACTTTGGCGTTCCTATCAGACACTTTTTTGCTTTATAACATTTATTATAGTTAAAGAATTGTTGAATTAAGAAAAAATTATAGTCCGTCAGGCATACTGAAAAATGTAGGGTGTCCAGATATAGACGCATTAATAAAATGGAGACGTCTATATAGGGGATTCTATATTATTCAAGATGCATCATGGTCTAGACATTTGTCACTTTTTAAAAAGCTACATAATTTTATTACATTTGATAGTGTTAAATATTTTTTATTTTATTTTTCTCTCTTAGGCTATTATAAACTTCGAATGTAGTTTGAAAGAAAAAAGTCGGCCGCCGTCTTGGCGTAATCAGGGTAACAAAATGAATAGAATTATTTGTAAAATATACAAGGTTATTCATAATATTTATAATAGCTAAAGAATTTTAAAATTTTAAAAATATACTAAAAAAGAAAAACGTCCAAAAATGACGCCCTAAAAAAGACGTCCTTCCTAACTTTGAAATTTTATAATTAAAATAATGTAAAGAAGGATTTGTTTAACGGGTTTTTGTTCTGTTGCTAAATAGAAGGCAGTGCCTTTCGTTATAGATTTGATTGGAATTTAAAATGGATAACTCTAATTGTTGTAGTATAATTTTTTTTCAACATGGAGCACAATGCTATTTTGAGTTTATCAAAAATTTCTTTTAAAGCTCATATATTTATTTAATGCTTTTGTCGGATTCCACTTCTCCGTCCACACAACTTCGAAATAAATCCGGTCTTTTGATATGCTGCCACCACCGATATGAATACGTGATATCGGGCACGATACTTGATGTATATTCAAGAAAACTTAACTCTTTCAATTACACTTAAACAAACACTTTATTAACAATATTTACACTTAAACTCGGAGGTAAAGTATCCGGTTTAATATTAAATCAAAATAATTATAGAAACGCTTTACGTGTACCGTTAGACTACGTTGCTTCACTCAGAACCGAGATTTATCTTAATCTCACACACACTATCTCTCTTCCTTTAGAGAGATGCCGTTCCATACACGTGCTCAGAGCTGTTCTCTGAAAAACCAACCTTCACACTTCGCTGCCACGCTAGAACTCAACACTGGTCTCAGAGCTCCAACTCTGAACGACCTTACACCTTCGCTTCCCACGTTAGAACTAACTTCCTCTCTGGTCATTCTCCCTAGCACCTTTCTGTCTACGGGGCTACTGGTCTGTTTCCAAGGGTCGCTTGACAACCGTTCCTCCCTCTTGACTGATCTGTCTTCTTAAATAAAAGGGTGCGATAGTTTTTCTTATCTATGAAAGACTACATTGCAATGGAAATACTTCCTTCATTCTGTTCCACTCGCCACCCTTCGGATTAAGATTTTCTAAAGGACGCCTTTAACGGTACACAATAGATACATATACAATACATACAATATGCTAATCCCTTAAGAATAGCTTTCAACTCTTGCAGCTGATTCTAAGAAACCTGACAGCTTTTTTAGCATTTTATAGAAATAAGCGATATGTTTAAAAGCAGTTCAGAAATTTCACATACATTAACTTTAAAGATATGTAAAATGTTCAGTAAGTTATAAGAAGTCTCAAACTAACACATTAATGTCGATAAAATATCTTTCAGTTTTCACTCTTCATTCTGTTTAGCAGTTTGAAGTTAGTTTGAGTATTCTTTATACAGGGTGATCAATTTAATAGAGTACCGGTTGGTTTTTCTTATTACCCTTAAATCTGAAGGACGTGGCAACTATTCTAACACTGAAGTATAATTGTTTGAACCTTGTTTAAGTATGGGAGACAATTTCCAACACTGCTGGACTGTTATAACTTTATTTGTGAGGTAAAACAGAAATGGAGACTCACAATGTTACTTAATCCTGTGATAATTTTATTTTTGAAAAATATAATTTAATTCAATTTTTTTACATTATCATTCCTTACAGCAAATCCGGAAAATGTTCGCCACCATTTTGAATGCAAACATGAACACGTCGAACCAAGTTTTTTGACACACTTAGCAACATTGTTGGTGTTATTGACGAGATTTCACGTTCTTCCATAGAATAACGAGCCATGCCATTTTCATTAAGTCAAAGATCATGCAGACGATTTTTATTGCTGCCATTCATAATCTTACGAAATGAGTTTTCAAAAATAAAAAAAAAATAAAAACGCTGAAAGAAGCAGACGATTTACTCAAATCACTTGCGCAGAATCGGATTTAAAATTCCGAATGAAGTTCACACGAATTTATGTTTAAAAAACGAGTTTTGGCATTTAGAAAGTAGAAGAAAACGATACCCGCACATTAAATATAGACATATTAAATAAGTAATGATGTTGAAAGTTTCGCTACATATATTATAGATGCGGATAATACAAAAAACAAACGAGTACTCTTTTAAATTGATCATATATGATCCTATATGTTAAGATAGTGCATCCTTTAAGAATGGAAACTGTACTTAATTTAAAGTTACCCCGTACAAAATGAATCCTATTAGGTAGATTTCGTAAGAAACACTTCCTATTACATTCTCCCCTAATTTTGAATTCCTGAAAAATTTTTGCAGATCTACAACGATTATGACTCCTAGAACTGAAAAACACTCCCAGTTCAATACTTTATCTATCTATCTATCTATCTATATCACTTTTTTATGGATACGATAACATCCATAATTCTGCACAAATCTCTTCCAAACTGATACATAAATTCAAGCGGCATAAAATCTCGGTCAACTTTGTTAATGGGCAAAATCGATCCAAGGGGGTGTGGAAAATGGGGGGCTTTTTGTGAAAACTGAAAAAAACCCCTTAATTATGATACTTATCGAATCCGTTTAAAGTTATTACTTCTAGGAAAAGGGCCAAAAATTTATGTATGACAGATTTTTGATTTCATTAAAAATGCCCCCAAGGGGAGGAAAATAGGTGTTTCAGAAGAAAAAAATTCATAACTTCATCAATTCACAAGATATCAAATCCACTTAAATTTATTATAAATCTTCTTAATATTATTTACAACTTTTATATCGACAAGTTTCTTATAGGACCAACTCTTACAGAAAAAAAACCCCTGCCAGCTCTGCCTACAGACAGAAGTTTATTTCGTAGTGGGTGGTCTGCCGCACCATGGCAAATAGGTCTTTCTTCTGCAATTCCCAGTAAACAGGCGCCCCACGGCCTGCGTCTTCGAAATCTACCTGTGGCTGTAAGCCGAGCCGTCAGGTATTTTTAACACTTTCCAACCTAGTTGAAAAGTGTTTATGACTTCGGTTTATCTGCCGTATGGCCATCTGCCGTCTGTCCGTGCTTTAACTCCCGTAAATATGCTCGGATTGCCCTGCAATTTTTATATGTTATTGTCGTTATCTATAGCATGTTCCCTATTTCAACTGAAGTGTGTAGCACTTATAGTTTTCTTACAGGGACACTCAAAAGAATTCCGTTACATTACGGTCTATGGGGTACATATACAAATGTAGTATATATACAAATCTATAGATCATATACAGGGCTGAATAAAAATATTCGAATATTTTTCCAAATATTGTATATGTTGGAAATTCCTGAAATTACGTTTTTAAATATGTTATGCGTCTTTCAAATTGTTTACTTAGATGTTATCTTTCAGCTTATTAAACGGTAATGATTTGTAAAATTATTTTGGAAGCGTTGGAAAGTGTTATATAATCTATGCTTGACGCATGATTTTTCGTTCTTGTTTTAAATACATGTCGACAATTCCATAATGTAACAATTTTCAAATCTATTTTCTTTAAAATTGGCGGAACTCAATATTTTTTAAAGTGAATTGGAGTAGGTAAGTGCATCTCCTATTGGCAGTATTCAGATGCCTGTGATAGCACATACAACTGTGAAACTGGAACCAGGTAGCTATCGATTCGTGTAGAGCCACATGAGCCGAGTTCGAAGTACCGAGTGATGGGTGGTTATAGAAATACTGGGACAGATCGAATTCATTAATCCAGAACATATAAATAACAGGTTCACAGAGAGCGAATGGAATCAAATAAGTAGTATTTCAGCATCAGTTGAGCTTTAACTGTAGCTGCTTAGTCTTATGACTGAGATATTTTGAGTTCTACGTATTTTAATACCAGTTTTTTTTTAATATATAGAAAACTTTGTCCATTGACTCGTATTTAGTTATACTGATTTCGTGTGACAGTGTGCAAGAAGCTATTAAGAGCCTACATCAGTCATGCGAAAAATGCGCAAGCTAAGGTTAAGTCTATGGGAAGGTTCTTGCACGATTTCTCGCTCGCATTTTAATATTTTAAATGTTTTTTTTATTGCATAAGATAGCTGACGTCGATCTCTAACGTTGTTAGTTTTTACTTTTTCGATTTTTGTTCCAGTTTCTTTTATATAAGGTTACTTTCACTTTCAGAACTGGTTCCAACCGGTTTCGAAATTGAAAATGTCCGCTTATAAAAACACTGTAACCAAAATAAAAAAAGTAAAAACTAATAATGTTAGAGATCGACCTCAGCTATCCTATGCAAAAACAAATCATTTAAAAATATTAAATGCGAGCGAAAAAACGCGCAAGAATCTTCCCATAGACTTAACATTACCTTGAGCGTTTCTTCGCGTGACTAGTGTAGGCTCTTAAGCTCTTTAGGTACCTGTTTTGGAATATTTGTTCCTCTAATTTATGTCGTATTACGATGTGACGGTTGCATAAAAGTGTTTTTCTACTACTGTGAATTCTTGTATTTTCTGCTTATTCCAAGAAAAAAATAGTGTGACGTTCAATGAACTATTTCTTATCGTCTTATTCATATCAACACGATACCAGAACAATGCTTATATTTACAGTAGTTAATGAAATACTGAATTTTAACTTGGGGTAAATGTTTTGGAAACCACTATATAAAAATATAAAAAATAAAATAAAAGCATATATATATTTTAAAATTATTACATTATTTATTTATTTAAATTTTGCATTTTACTTTTTAGTGTACACTGTTAAAAATAGCTGTTACATTACAGTACTTTCCCGCATAATTTACTGTGAATTACTGTATTTCTGTAAATATTGCATTTACCCGTTAAATGTCAGTCTTTGGCAATAACAATCCGTTATTCACCGTAACTGATCATTTTTTCAGTATCATCCTCGCTTTAACAGTCATTTACGGTGAAGAGAAAATGAACACATACTTTTTACGGTCAAAAACGGGCTATTCTAGTAAATCACTGTTATTCACGTCCGCAAACCGTGATCGAACAGCGGATCACGTTCCAGGGGAATTGGTGCAGCCGCTATGCAACACAACACGTTGTTTGTTGTTGATCTTGTCTTGATACTTGTGATGTGAAGTTTCGCATAGGAATAAGGTATGTTGCTGCTATGTTTCTTTGCCTATTTTTAGTAGTTACAATTTTTATCTATCTTTTGAGTGTGTCACTTAACAGATTGCGTTAAAAAATATGTTTGTCATCTCCAAACACATGCGAATGTATTGTAACTTTTAAGTTTAATTAAAACTGTACTACTTGTTTTACCTCGTGGTAATGCTGATCCTGAGAGGGGGTTTTCTATAAACAGTTGTATGCTATAAGGTCGTTTCAATGAACATACGATAAAAAAATTGAGATTTGGAAAAGATGCTGTTAAAAATTATAGAGGTGTGAGTAAAGCACCTATTTCAACTTCCTTGTTAAATGATATTAAGAATTCACATAAAGCTTCTCAGCAGTATACATGGAAAAACAAAGTCAAAAGAAAAAAAGCTCAGAGATTGAAATGGAGAAAGCCCAGATTTTAAAGAAGAAAATTAAATGTGAAACTAAATGAAATCAAAGGCTAAGATGCTTTACACTCACGCAGAAAAAAAAATAAAATTAATCGGTTTAAAAAAGGAAAAAATTCGCCAAATTTAGGGTTTTTTTTTCCTTTAATGGCAACCTAGCCATTGTATTAAGTTATTCGTTTGGCGCGGTCTTGAAAATCGCTCAACCAAAAAGCTGAAAAGCACCAGCTATATTACAGGATTATTTAAAATCTGGCATTATTTTTATTTGTCTGCACAAATGCCACAAAGTATAATTTTTCATGTTGACACTTATTCAGATGATTACTCCAAAACATAGCTGATGAAAAATAAGCTTTATTGAAAAAATATTCAGCAATAAGGCCAAAATCTTTTTACAACAAATCATACTTCTCAAGCAAAATATTTTTATCACTTCAACAATGCAGAAGTTTCTGATACATCCTCAAAATTTTCTAAATGTAAAAGCATGACAAAAGTAAAGCTATTGATAAAATTTGGAAATACCGGATTTATTCAGGTATTTATTTATCTGGTTATCTAACCTTATTAATTTAAAAATGAATTTTAATATCAAAGTTTATGTAGGGTAGACAGTGTTCGAAATTTGCAGTCGTTAGTCGTCAAATGCAACTAACTATTACATTATAGCATTTGACGACTACAAAATTATTCCTGGATGTGAAATTTGACGCCTAGCTTTTTTAACACTTAATTCTTGCCAATCACCCGCTTTTGAAAATTTGGTCTCACTCCAAACATAAACTCTAATGTGAGACAGTTAGACAGTGAATTTTAGCAGAGTGTACAAATCCAAATGAATTTATTAATTTATGCAAACTTCTAAACTTTATAGTGAACCTGCCATTTAGCACTGCTGAATGTGAAAAGAGATTTAGTCAGTTTAATTTAATAAACAACTAGCTGACCCCCCACCCAGCGTTGCCCTTGCCCGTGATAATAAATAAATAAATAATAATAATAATAAATAAAAGAAAAATCAAGTTTTTATTATTTTACATCTTTAACCCGATTTTGTATGAAATTATATTTTAAGATGCAAAATTCGTGAAAAGATATTGATATTTAGTGATAAAAGCACTCATTTTCTTTTTTTTTTTTAATGCAGTATCGTTTCATAGTTTTAAAATAAAAAGTTATTTTTGTCCTAACTCTTTAAAATCTTTATGGGTGATAAATAAAACGGTTTTACAGCCCGTGTACAAATTTCAGGAAAAAATATTGTTATCCAGTTGTAAAAGAGATGCTTTCTTCTTGTTTTTTTGTTTATTTGTTTTCTCGTCGGCTCCTTTAACATAGCAATAAAAAATAGTCCTCATCGTCTGACCTCTTTGACATTTCAGTCGGTTATAAATACAACCATCTCCAAGCTCTCTTTAAAATTTTGTGAAATATATGCATATTTAGTTGTGAAAACATGAGTTCTTAAAAAAAATAAGCTTTAGCTTTTAACATCAGAGCAAAAATATATTTCCATCCGTTTTCAATCAACCCTTTTCCATCCCCCTACGCTAAACAGGTTAATCAATCAGTCTTATCGTTTTTGAGGAGAGAATCCTTCAAAAAAGTTGACGCATGCGTAAAGAGACGATATTCTTGTGAAATTTTGACAAAATGCGCTTTCTGTTTTAAATATATAGATGATACACGTAACCATTTATCCACTGTTACTGTTAATGATTTATTAATGGCAAAACTGTACGTACCCAATTTAATAGATTTTTATCCAGATAAAGCTATAAATCCCTGTGAAATGATGCAGCTGAAGGACAGTTAGACGTCCTGATTTTAGTATCTAACTTATTAAAATTAGTGGGTATTGTTTGAGATTCGGCCAAACAATACCATGTTGTAGAAAAATTATTCTCCAGTCAGACAACACACGAAGTTACGAATCATAGTAAAGGCAAATTCGTGTCAAAAACCAATAAAGCGAACACCAAGAATGATCTAGAAAATGAAAATAGTTGGTTTAAAAATTCTCTAAAATGTCGCAGGAACGATAAAATGTTGTCACAATATATGGCTCTTCATTTTTATCGCCGACTCAAGCTAGATCATTTAGAAACGACGGGCCAGAAAATGCAAGTCCTCATAAATGACATTATTCAAGTCTACCCAGGGTACGGAAATGAGGGGCTAAAGCTTTTGGATTTTCAAAGACCAACGGCAAAGTCTGAAAACATCGAGGGTGCATTGCCAAAAGTCCCTCAAAATTTAAATTCTTTTCAGTTAGAAGGTGAAGTGCCTTACATTGACGATGTTTCAGACCCTGACTGGGATCCCTTTTGGTAAACATTAAATTATTTTTAATTAATAATTAATTTTTTTTTTTTTTTTTTTTTTTGTAAATATTAACTTTTTTTGTGTAATTATTTTTATATTTTTTGTATGCAATTTCCCTTTTTTCTGAATCGCCGTCTCATTTATTGGCATGTATTATATTTATCTATCCTTTTACTTTTACTTTTTTTTTTGGGGGGGGGGGCAGTTGTGAGCAGGGATGGGTTTTTGCCGGCAGAAAGTGGTTTCTGCCGTGCCAGTGGCAGAAAGTGGTTATAACCGGCAGAAACTAGCAACAACTGGCATAAATACATTTCGTGACATGATCTGAGACTTTTTTACCTTAAGTACATTTTATTCACGATAAATAACAAATAAAATACTGTAGATAGTTTTAATTGTACTAGAAAAAATGAATAATGTAACAGATTTTTTTTTTTTTTATAATATGGTTGTGTGATTTTATATATAAACAATTATTAGAGTATTAAAATCTCAGTTTAAAATTCAAAATAGAAAACTATATTCAATACTTATTTTAAATTACACAGAAAAGAAAAGAAAAATAATCAATACTTACTCAAAATACCTTTGTGTAATTTAACGTAATAATTTAATAATAACTATAAAAAATCTTTCTCATAGAAATGTTATATAGCTCCAAATAAAACAATTAGAGTAATTAATTCTATTTGTATTTGGAATTGCATTTAGTTTTATTTCACTGTAGTACAATTGAAAAAGAACAGCGATGGATGTTTTAATACATTTGCATGTTATTAAAGAAAATTAAAACTGTAAAATATTAAATTTTGAGTGAATATTTTATTTTTGTAAAATTATTTTCATTATTCAAAATATTAGAATACTAAAATAGGTGGTTCAAAAAATTAGAATACTTATGATTGGTTGGTATAATTTTCCTGATTGGTTCAGAAAGTTGCATAAAATTATCTTCTGCGGGATTTCTTCTTAAGTTATAAAAATGCTTTGCATCACCATTGTTTTCATTTTGTGTAAAACATAGGCCATTCGTCCAACATAAGAGTTTACAAAGCATCGTATTATTGATTTGCATAAAGAAGGTAGTAATCGGCAATATATCGCCAGTTACTTAAAATGTTCTCAGCCAAATGTTAGTAGAGCAATAAAGCAGTATTTTAACGACAAACATTTTGAAAACAATCATTTGAATAGCAGCCGAAAGCCAAAAACTACTCAGAAAGATGATAGAAAGCTAAAGAGTATTGCTAAAAAAAACTGTTTTGGAAGTTTAAGATATTTGCATCAAAAGTGGAAGGAACACGGTATTAATGTGAGTAAATCTACAACACTAAGACGTCTCCATAAACTTGAATTTCAATCTTGTGTACCAAAGATAAAGCCCCTCATGACTATTAAACAGTAAAGGGAGAGAGTGAAGAGGTGCAAAAAGAAAAAAAAAAGCTTTAAGGGGTCTGGATGATTGGAAAAATATATTGTTTAGTAATGAGAGTGTGTTTTGCTTAACATATGGTGAACATTGTGTTTGTGTATGGCGAATGAAGCAAGAAGCATATGAGAAGAACTGCATGAAATGATCAGTGAAATTTGCAACCAGTGTAATGGTATGGGCTTGCATGACAGCAGATGGTCCTGGAAGGCTATGTATCATTAACAAAACGAATAATTCTGAGATATGTCGGGAAATCCTAGAGCATTTCATGATATTATTGTCAGAAGATCTGTGTTGTGACGATTTTATTTTCCAATATGATTTAGCAACTTCACACAGGTTAGTGTTCACCAAGAACTGGCTTAGCCAACATTAAATTAACGTATTTCCCTGGCCAGCTAGTTCGCCAGATTTAAATCCAATGGAGAATTTGTGGGGAATAATGCATATATTATTGCATATATTATTACATGCGCATATTATTTACAATGCATTATTCTAATATCTTGAACCAGGTAAATGGTTATTCTAATATTTCGATTTTTTCCAAGTGTGAATAATTATTTTAATTTTTGTATTATTTCTTTTAATTTTAATGCTAAAAGATTATACAAACTATGTAGATTCTTACAATATTAAGTTTTATCCTGTGTTACTTTTGTATAAGCGATACATAAAAAACCTTTTTCACAATTCCTTCTGTCCTATTATTCTAATTTTTTAACTTGGAGCTGTAGTTATATGTGGATTTTGTAATTCCGTTGATTTAAAAACATTTCAGTTAAATACGGTATTCAAAAGAACTAATCTGACTTCTTTTTTTTAAATTTAAGACTGTCAGTTGAAAATGTTCCAACAATATATATATATATAAATATAACCATATTCCATATAGTAGATAATCTTTAAGTTCTTGCATTATATTATTTATTTAAAAATTCTCTGAACAGTGATTTGTTAAAATATCCTAGAACTTTTTGTATTTTTTTTTTTAAATAGAAATTTAACTGTAAATAATAATATTAATAGTTAAACTTGTACAGTATCAGATTACCATTATGAAAAATTCTGTTTTTCAGGTAAAAGAAAATTAGTATTATGTAAACAAAGTATATTTATATGATTATTTTGAAGCTTTTTACTACTTTGAATAACATTCATAATCTTTAGTTTAATTTTAATTTAATTGTTTACATACCAAATACATGTGTGAATTGTAAATCACTGCAGTTAAAGTTCTTCTTATTATTATTTCTTAGTTTCTGCCAGTTTTTGCCACTTACTGGCAGAAACTAGTTTCTGCCATGCCGGTTTTAACCACCCCGGCAGAAACTTGCCAGCCCTGGTTGTGAGCGAGATTATAAGTTAACATTGTTTTGAATTTAGTGTAATCAAGATTGACAAAAGATTTCTGGTAAGTTTTTTTTCTCTTTTTTATTGTCCAAAATGTTTTTAAAACGGGGGTTCAGTGGGGCAGAGCCCCCCTGACAATAACAAAAATTCATCTGAAAAATCACATTTCTTTAGCTTTTTAATCGTTAGTTTATTTAGAATGTTGCTAAAATTTGCATAATTGGATCGTGATAAATTTTTCAAGATGGCGGAAAAACTTTGTTTTAAAATCTTTGTTATTTATAAATCCATGTTTTTGCATCATTTTCTACTTTTAAAAATGTTGCAAAATCATTGATTTATAAATAACATACAGATTTATGATGTTTTACTGCAATCTTTGAAAAAATTTTCATGTCGCCAAAACGGCATTTTGGCGCAATTTTTTCTGCCAAGCAGGAACAGAACTCTTCCTACAGAATTCACGATTGCAGAAAAATTAAAATGTCATTTAATGTAACACCGCACTTCATTCATCATACAGAAACTCTTAAGAATGATTTTTGTTCAGTATTATACCTTTACTACAAATAATATTTGCAATGTCAACAAACTTAGATACTTTTGAGGTAAATATATTCAATGTTTGATACTGTAATTTTGAGTAAAAAAAATTCTAAACAATAAAATTTCTTGTACAGTAAGTAAAAAAAGGAGGATTAATTTTCATCTAAGTCATATGTGAAACTTTATTTTACAATATTGTTATGTCTGTGCATTTTTTAAGCACTCTTTTTTAAAATACTCAAAAAAATACCAAATGACAAAATACATAATTGCGTAAAAATTAAAATTTACTTAAAATTTTAATCTGTGCTTCATTTATCCTTCAGAAACTCTAAAAATGATTTTTGTTCAGTATTAATAGCTTTACTATAAATAATTGTTATGTACAGCAATATTAGGCCCTTTTGAGGTAAATATTTAATGTTTGATACTTTAATTGTGAGTAAAAAAAAAGTTGTAAATAATTTCTTGTTAAGCAAATATATATTTTTTTAATCATACCAAATATTAGAAAACAAGAAATATAATAATTTAAAATGAATTTTTTCGAACTTATATATAAATATAAAACTATTTAAATCTACAAACCACGGTAATATGTGGCCGTTAACTTAACAGAAGTGGATACTAAACATAGTCTCTACTGGCCACTGCATACTAATGCAAATATGGAAATTTAACCTTTAATTGACATTAATTCAAATAAATATTTCCTGGTATATATATATAGATATATTGTATCATTTTAGGTGGAACCACTCTTTCCATGAACATCGTAGCATCGCTGAACATCAATTGAAGACTAATATCTCCGGATTGGGGTAAGCTGGAAATCTGTTCTACATGTCTATCTCTTCCTTATTAAATTTTGTTTAATTTGAGTACTCATACCAGGGGTTGATACAGACAAAATTTGGGGCCTATTTAGGTTCCCTTCACAAAAATCAATTTAATAAAATGGGACCCTTCACAAAAACCAATTTGATAAAATGGGCCCCTCCACAAAATTCTTTTTACTAAAATAGGCCTTTTCACAAAATTTTATTCCATAAAAACTTACTATTTATTATTTAATTATTATTTTGTGATGTTTTAAAATGTGTAATTTGTAAACAAACAACTTCACCAGAGAGAAAAACTTCAGCAAAAGGATTTTAAAAAGTTTTTGTTATTAAATGCTTGGCTCGAATTTGAGTAACTGGATTTCAACTTTCGTTACAAAATGTTATTTTTAACAAAAATATAATAAATTTCACAAAAATAACCTTTATTTTTCACAAAATGAGCCTCAAGGAAAAAAAACCTGCATCGACTCCTGCATACATTTCATTCGGTTCAGGAGTTATGACTCAAAAACCATCCTCTACTTTAGATTCTCATATCTCTAACGAATTAGACTTTTGTCAAGTGAACCAGCTCCTCCCATGTAGAAATCTACAATTTTTTGTGCATTCTTGCCTTAATATAAATAGCTTGTACTTTAATGAACAATTTAAGACCTTTTTTATGTAATTATGTCAATTACTTAATGAGTTATTCACATTTTAGCATATGCTGTTTTAGTTTCTGTTTTATACCATTTTCTAAATTTTGAAAAATTCCATGTTCTTTGGATATATTTTTAATACTTTTAACTTATTGAAAACTATGTAAAACATAAAAAAATTAATGAGGATTAATTTAGTATAATTGTTTTTAAGTTTTTATTAAGTTTTGTACATGTATTGATTATAGGTGCAGATTCACGGCCGCCAGTCGCCACGTGGCGACTAAATTTTTTGCTGTGGCCACTAACTTTCGGTGTTTAAGTCGCCATGTGATTTAAAAGTAATAAATTTCTGGTATTCCCAGTCCCCATCGTGAAATGTTGATATTTTTTTTAAAGATTAAGACCAAAACACACACATTATTGTTATATTTTAATAACATTTCAGAATGATCTGTTTAACACAGCAAACTATTAAATATATTCGAATAGCAATGTTATTCGTAACAGTTTGAATCTGATAATTTTATTTTATTTTACATAGACTGTGATTTAAATATATATATATATATATATATATAAACAAATGTTTGAAGTGTGTTTTTATTTTTATAGTGATATCAAATAATGGTGTATATAGTTATATCAAAATATTCTCACAAATTCAGATTTTCTTTCATATGTGCTTTTGTCTGGCAAAATCAAAATAAGAAATATTGTTTTTCTGATATTCCCCGCTATCATGATTGCTTAGCTTATCTACATATTGTTTTTTAAACCGTATCTTGCCCAACTTTATCTTCTGACTGTACTTGATTTAAGATTTAATTAATATTCAAATTTTGTTGTACACGTGGTTATATTAAATAAATTACTTTACACTTTGAATTAATTATTATTATTTTTTTTTTTAGTTTTTTACCCTATATAAACACTATTATTTTTATGCATTTGTTTTACAATTATGGCCACTGGATTTTTTGGGTTTAGGAGCCAGTGACTCCTTCCAAATGTTGGGAATCTGCACCTATAGTATTGATGCAATTTTCAAAACTTCATTTTTTCCTCATGTTTTTCCAGTGGTGGTTTCATTTAACATCCTCCTTTTGTGCACCCACTTTTTAATATGTTTTCATACAGAGCCGTCCTTAGCGAAAGCGAGGCCGGGTGCAAGAACTTTTGAGAGGCCCTTCCATTCTGACCAATGTTTCCCCATTTAGCTGTTTTTTTTATTCATCTACCAGAAATTTTTAATAGTAATTTTGCTTTATTTAATGTCAGATATTGTGTAATTAAATAAAGTAAAGGCAACTATTCGGAAATTCTGGTAGCTATTTTGAACAAAATTCCTCTAAATTAGCAGCGTTACTTCTCACAACGTAATAGACTTTTGAAAAAGCACGCGCTTGAATGACATACACAGTGGCACATCAAGGATTACACTTTTTTATGGGTGTGTGTTGGGGGTAGTATGTTTTAATATTTTATAGAGACTCTGACCAATTTGGTTTCATAATACTCGAACTGGGCTTGGTCTATTCTTTTTTCAGCAGATTTCGACAGGCGGAGAATTGATTCTGGCCGTATCATATCGGAGAGGCTTTTTCTTTCTTTCTTTTTTTTTCCGGGGGGGGGGGGGTAAGTTAATAATATTGTACAGTCGTTAATAAAAGAGAGAGAGAGAGAGAGAAGATTATTTCTTTACTTTTCCCCATACTTTTTAATATTGTAATCGTCAAATTGCTGCAGAGTAATACGAAAAGTACTGTTCGACTGCAAATTTTGTTAATTTTTCGAATTTGAATACAAATTTTGAAAGAGAGAAATCCTATACATACTAAAAATTGTATCGACTTAAAAATAAAAATCTTTTCATTAGCCAACCGTCACCTACCTCGCTCTGTTATTTTTTTTTCATCGAAGTCTCCCCCCCCCCCCCCTATATTTTAGTGTATCATAAATATAAGAGGCTCACAATTTAAAATACTTATAACGCGATCTGTAATTATCGTATTGTCTCATATTTTGTACGATAAATATAATCTTTATAAGGAAGGGATTTTTAACCGAAGTCCCTAAATTTTAGTATAGCACGAATATAAGGGCTCATTAACTAAAAACACCTATAAATCAGATCCAAATTGTCGCAGGTCAAACAAATTTTGTTTGGTAAACCTTTTAGTTGGAAGGACTCTGCCGATTTTTTATCGAAACTGGCCACATTTTAATGTATTATAAATATAAGGTGGTTACATATTAAACACTTATAACTCTAGCTGTAGTTGTCGGAGTAACTCATATTTTGTCTGGCATTTTTTTTTATTTATCATATTAATGCGACAAAGTACACCCCTCCCCCTTTAGGAAGGTTGCGTTTACCACACAAAATAAGAGTGTTAGACAATAATTATAGCTCAAGTTATAAGTATTTTAAGTTGTTAGCCCTTTATACTTATGATACACTAAAATAAGGGGGTTTATATAAAAAATTGACAGAGCCCACCTCTTTGAAAACGATTACATTTTTCGTACTAAATTTGTGTGGACTGTGACAATTTCAATCCGAGTTATATTGACAATTAGACCGACTATTAGACTATTGACCGAGTTATATTGTGTGGACTGTGACAATTTCAATCCGAGTTTATGTTTATCGTGCCCTTATATTCACACTATAATAAAATTTAGGGTTTCGGTTAAAAAAACTGACTAAGTCCCGCCACTTTATAAAGATTAAGTTTACCATACAAAATATGAATAATCTGCGATAATTACAGCTCGAGTTATAAGTGTTTTAAGTTGTCAGCACCTTATATTTATAATATACTAAAATATCGGTAGTTTTGATAAAAAATCGACTGAACCTCACTCCCTCCTTAAATTGATTACGTTTACGTTTACCATGCAAAATGTACATTAGCTGCGGCAATTTGGATCCGAGTTATAAGTATTTGTGTTATGGAGCCTTTGTATTTGCACTATACTAAATTTTAGGGGTTTCTGTTAAAAATCCGACAATGTCTCCTGTAAAAATTATGTCACTTTGTTTATGCACACAAAATTTGAGCCCGCTGTGGCAGTTTGATAACGAGTTATAAGAGTTTAAATTTGTCGGGCTCATATATTCAGTTTTTTATAAAAATTTAGGGGTTTCATAAGAAAATGATAATGGCCCTCATGATGTTGAACCAAACAACGTTTGGTTCTACCTTCTTTGCAGCCATCGACAATTAGAATCCGAGCTATAGGGGGGGGGGGGCGAAATGGCGTCGACGAGACAGGAATGTCATGTACTCTGAATTTTATTATGAAATAGATAACTCATAACAAAATAAATAATAATTATTTAGCTTTTTCCATTAATTTGTTTTTCGGGGGCGAGGCCTTCCTAGACGCGAGGCCCTGTGCGGCCGCACCTGTCGCACACCCCTAAGGACGGCTCTGTTTTCATACTTTTAACAACTTTAAACATTAATGGCATCTTAGCTTATAATACGTACATGGTTTTAGTATTCATTATTTTTAGTTTTGATGGGTTTTAATATGTATAAGTTATATTTTTGTTTTTATTCTAAATTGCAAATGGCGCCCCATAGACTTAACATTATATTGTTTACGTTAAATTTTCATTGTTTTTATAATCTTTAATATAATCTTTTTTAGTATATATATTTTTTAATTTAATTAGCGTAACCTTTTACTCATCTTACTTGTCTAAAATTTTAATTAATGGAACCATTTTAATATTTTAAACAAATTATTTTTTGAGTATCGCTTTGTAAAGTTGTTTACATTCACTTAACATTGATTTCGATGTTTTTTAATAAATTAATTAAAAATACAAATTTTTAATTTTTTGGTTATTTTAGGAATTTAAATCATGCTTGAATTAAACTTTTATTTTCCTTTGGATTTTTAAAAAAAAAATTAATATTTTCTATTTTTAATTGTTAATTAAAATTTGTTTTGATAATTCAAAAAGGGCAACTTAGTTCATTTCTGCAATAACCAGGAGTCGAGGCAGGTTTTTTTTCTTGGGGCCCATTTTGTGAAAAGTAAAGGTTATTTTTGTGAAATTTATTATATTTTTCTGAAAAATAACATTTTATAGCGAAATTTGAAATCCAGTTATACTCAAATTTGAACCAAGCATTTATAAACAAAAACTTTTTAAAATCCTTTTACTGAAGTTATCTTCTCTGGGGAACTTGTTTGTTTACAAATTACACATTTTAAAACATCACAAAATAATAAATAAATATTAAATGGTAAGTTTTTATGGAACTGAATTTTGTGAAAGGACCTATTTTAGTAAAAGGAATTTTGTGAAGAGGTCCATTTTATCAGATTGATTTTTGTGAAGGGACCCATTTTATTAAATTGATTTTTGTGACGGGGCCTTAAAAAGGCCCCAAATTTTGCCTGGATCGACCCCTGATAACATATATCTCTAGTCAGATAGTTTAGTTGTTTTTTTGCAGCAAATATTAATAAATATTCTATTTAAAAGAACCCGATATGTATCCAAGCACTTTTGACAGATAGAGGAAAACTTTTAAGAATCTTTCCTGACCAATGGTATTCCATCTTTTCATTATTTGGGTTTTAAAGCTGATTTTTAATTGGCCATTGATAGTAATGATTTATAATATGAGTTTTAGTACAATTAGCGCTTGGACAATGGAAAATTGGGATGTATATGGTAGACATGGTAAAAAAGAGAATGTTATTTATGAGTCACAAGTATAAAGTTACAGTTTAAATAGATCTTAATTTCTTTTGTTTATTATTTATCCTGTATTAAATGTCAATTTTATGTAAAGTTATGGGCACATAATTTAATTATCTTTTATACTGGTTTGTAAGCATTCATATAGAGTATTAATACCCTTGATATAATTTACAGAGTTATAATACCTTTAAATTCAATTTAATTTTAATTTGCTTTTAATTAAACTCATTGTATAGTTATTGCTGTCCTCCCAGCATATAAACAAACATTTTACAGGGCTTGAAATTCAATTTTAACAAGGAGGGAGCCTCCCTACCAACATTTTTAAATGGAGGGGAGTTGTAATGTTTGGGAGGGAGAAAAAAATCTTTAAACCCCACTATTATTTTACGTTCTATTTAAAGAATTACATTAATGCAGACATGGCAAAATACCATTGAAAAAATTAAGTCAACTGAGAATGATTATGTAAAATGTTTATTTTTATTATAAAAAAGGGAAGAAAGTTAAGTTTTATATATGCAGTGTATTTTTCAAGTTCCATTAAATGTGTTAAGGACCCTTAACAATTAGGTTGTTAAATAAATTTCTGAATTTAGATTTTATTTGATTGAGATTCACCTATCGATCGCGGAAAAGAAGCAAAGTTTGTCGATCTGTCACCAAAAAATGCAAAGTTCCTCGATCAGTTGTGGGAAAAAAAGCAAATTTTGTCGATCGATTGTGGAATAAACGCAAAGTTCGTCGATCTGTCCCCAAAAAACGCAATGTTCGTCGATCTGTCGCAGAAACAACGCAAAGTTCGTTGATCAGTCTTTTAAAAAATGCAAAGTTTGTTGATCAGTCATTTAAAAAACGCAAAGTTCGTTGATCAGTCATTTAAAAAACGCAAAGTTCGTTGATCAGTCATTTAAAAAACGCAAAGTTCGTTGATCAGTCATTTAAAAAACGCAAAGTTCGTTGTCAGTCGTTTAAAAAACGAAAAGTTCTTCGATCTGTCCCAAAAAAACGCAAGGTTCGTCGATTAGTCTCTTAAAAAATGCAATGTTCGTCGATCTGTCGCAGAAAAAACGCAATGTTCGTCGATCTGTCGCAGAAAAAACGCAATGTTCGTCGATCTGTTGCAGAAAAAACGCAAAGTTTGTTGATCAGTCATTTAAAAAACGAAAAGTTCGTTGATCAGTCGTTTAAAAAATGAAAAGTTCGTCAATAAGTCGCTTAAAAAATGCAAAGTTCGTCGATCTGTCACCAAAAAATGCAAAGTTCGTCGATCTGTCACCAAAAAATGCAAAGTTCGTCGATCTGTCACCAAAAAATGCAAAGTTCGTCGATCTGTCACCAAAAAATGCAAAGTTCCTCGATCTGTCACCAAAAAATGCAAAGTTCGTCGATCTGTCACCAAAAAATGCAAAGTTTGTTGATCAGTTGCGGGGAAAAAAAGCAAATTTCTTCGATCGATTGTGGAATAAATGCAAAGTTATTGCTAGTTATAAGTTCGTTATAAATGCAAAGCATTTAAAAAACGAAAAGTTCATTGATCTGTCCCCAAAAAGTGCAAGGTTCATCGATCAGTCGCTTAAAAAATGCAAAGTTCGTTGATCAGTCATTTAAAAAATGCAAAGTTTGTTGATCAGTCGTTTAAATAACGAAAAGTTCGCCGACCAGTCGCTTAAGAAACGAAAAGTTCATCGATCAGTCGCTTAAAAAACCTTAAGTTCGTCGATCAGTCGTGAAAAAAAATGCAAAGCTCGTCGATCTGTGGTTGAAAAAACGAAAGTTCGTGGATCTGTCGCAGAAAAAATGTAAAGTTTGTCGATCTGTCGCGGAAAAAACCCCACAAAGGTCGTCGATCTGTCGCAGAAAAAAAACCAAAAAATGCAAAGTTCGTCGATCAGTCGTGGGAAAAAAGCAAAGTTCGTCGATCTGTCCCCAAAAAACGCAAGGTTCGTCGATCAGTCGCTTAAAAAACACAATGTTCGTCGATCTGTCGCAGAAAAAACACAAAGTTCGTCGATCAGTCGTTTAAAAAATGCAAAGTTCGTCGACCAGTCGCTTAAAAAGCGAAAAGTTCGTCGACCAGTCGCTTAGAAAGCGAAAAGTTTGTCGACCAGTCGCTTAAAAAGCAAAAAGTTCGTCGACCAGTCGCTTAAAAAGTGAAAAGTTCGTCGACAGTCACTTAAAAAGCGAAAAGTTCGTCGATCTGTCACCAAAAAAAGCAAAGTTCGTCGATCAGTCGCGGAAAAAAAGCAAATTTCGTCGATCGATTGTGGAATAAACGCAAAATTCGTCGATCTGTCCCCAAAAAACACAAGGTTCATCAATCAGTCGCTTAAAAAACACAATGTTCGTCGATCTGTTGCAGAAAAAACGCAAAGTTCGTTGATCAGTCGTTTAAAAAATGCAAAGTTCGTCGACCAGTCGCTTAAAAAGCGAAAAGTTCGTCGATCAGTCGCTTCAAAAACCTTAAGTTCGTCGATCAGTCATGAAAAAAAATGCAAAGTTCGTCAATATGTGGTTGAAAAAACACAAAGTTCATGGATCTGTCGCGGAAAAAATGTAAAGTTTGTCGATCTGTCGCGGAAAAAACCACAAAGTTCGTGAAATTCGTTAATCGATAGTCGATAAATCACGAAATTCAACAATTAATAGCAGAAAACTCGCAAAATTCATCAAATTGTCTCGGGGGGGGGGGGGGAAACTCGCAAAATTCATCAAATTGTCTCGGGGGGGGGTGCGAATACCGTTGAATGGCTTCGAGAAAAAAGAAACTCAATTCGTCGAATGGTTTCAGGGGAAAAATCGTGAAATTCGTCAAATGGTTTTCGATATTCGACGAGCGACAGCAGGAAAAAAATCTGTTTCCATTCAATCATCACAGTTGGTGAGTGTGGCTATTAAGTTTGGCCAGTGGTAATAATAAAGTCAGTCGCCAAATTTTCAGTATTACTCGCCGGATGGTGAGTGCTAATTTTGTCCTATATTATTTTACAGCTCTATATACTTTATATTTGACATAATAGTGTTTAAGATACTAAGACAAACTAAAAACTTTGGAAAATTCCAACAAATCAAAAACTTTCATTTTTCATTTTTTTTTTTTATGACCAGATCAGTTGATGGAAAATATCTCAAAATTTGCCAATCAGTTGAGGGTAAAAAAGCATGATTATGGCGGAAAAAATTTCGAAATTCCTCGATTGGTATGACAAATTATCGGAAAAATTGCTAGTTAATTGAGGAAAAAATGTAAAAAATGTTGTGAAATTCGTCAATTGAATGCAAGGAAAAATCACGAAATTCTTAAATCAGTCGCATGGAAAAAATACAAAAATTGTCGATTTATCGTGAGAGAAAATCACGAAATTTGTCAGTTGATTGTGGGGAAAAATCATGAAATCCTTTAGCCAGTTGCAAAAAAAAAAAAAAAAAAATGCAAAATTTGTTGATCAGTTGCAGAAAAAAATGCAATATTTGTCGATCAGTTAAAAGAACTTTTGGTCTAGTGTCAACACTATTTTCTTCACATACTTTGCAGATCTTGGTAATCAAATCAAAAATTTTAAATTCATGGTGCAGTGTAGTTGCCTACAACAAATGTTACTTATAACCTGTTAGATAACATGTATTCAGTAATGAATGAGCTCAAATGAAATTTCTTACCACTCATTGACACTAGTGGGCTATTGAGTTCTGTCATATATGCTAATTAATCCATTTTGTTCTGGCTTTAAAGATAAGAAAAACAATAAAGGGTTTATAAAGCACAAAAAGTTTTTCTTCATGAATGTTATTTTGTAGACATTCTATGCACGTGTTATTGAGGAGTTTAATATCTGTTATAATTTGATAATTACGAGATTAGTTGTTCATTCGGTTATGGCTTGATGTATTTACAGTAATGTTATTTTTTAAAAGATGTGATACTATTAATATTTTTTTCTTTATTTTCAGAGCTTTTTTGGACATCAATCCTGAAAAAAGTTCAAAAGCAAAAAAAAATCCAAAATCATGTAATAAAGTCAGGAAGTTGATGACAAAATTAGCAGCATTTAGATGTCATATTGTTGAAAACCTGTCGTATCTTATGTAAAATATGTACAGAATAAATAATTTCAGAGTTCCTGAATTAAAATTTTTATTTTTGTCTGTGAATTTTTTTTAAATTATTTAAAAAAATGCTTGTTTTTAATATGTGTGACATATTTTAAAGATTTTTCTTGAACAGTTCTTAGAAGATCATTCCTTGTTATATTAAAATTTTTCCTGAAATTAGGATTTAGTTTTTTTAGTTTTTGAAAATTGATGAAATTGTTCATTATTTCAGGGTGTTCTGGACATTTATAAATTAGTCATAGAACAAAAGGCAGGATGTTACTGAAATTGATGACTCAGCATTCTATCCTGTCCTTCCCAAAACACGAAAATCTGTATAGTACTTCCCAGTATGTAAACATTCATTATTTAACCACAGTAGCTGACCCGAGTTAAATCGGGGGTAATGACACTGTTTCCCTATCTAAACGGCCGTTGAAGTGGTTAAGTTATTTGCATTTATACAAATAGTTTATTTTGGCTGTAGTATTTTCAACCAAGAATTTTTTTTTCTCCGATGATCCTGAACAATTTCCCATTTTTACAGATAAATCCATGTTTTATACTATCTCCAAGTAAAATGTTTAACACAAAACTGAAGTGTTTTTGTGATTTTTTAAAAAGGCATATATTATACTCTATTCCTGCATTATTAGCTAAAACGACATTAATCTCACTTGGGTTTGGGTAGAAACCAAAAGAACCCAGGCATCAAAATGCAAAAGAATGTGCAAGTAGATAAATACCAAAGGGATTCTCAAAAAACTTAAAACGAAAGTTATATTGAAAGAAATAGAAATAATTTTAACATTTTGATATTCATTAAATTATGTCTTTGATACATTATTATGCAAAAGTTTATTATAATCACCTTCCTCATTACATTAAAAAAAAATCATGAATAAGTTCATTTGTTGTTACGAATACATAATCGTAAATATTCAGAGTATGATATTAAATAAGAGATAAGTACTAAAAAAATTTCTGTTTTTTTTCTATATTTTTCAAAGGTGTGCATTGTTGAGCTAAGAGTTATACTTGATATTGTGTTAGGGTTTGGACAAATTTAGCCTGTGATTTGTAACAAATTTGATAAGTGTTTGTTACTCTGCCTGGTTAATATTGCTTAAGTGTCTGTTAATTTTTATTTTACTTAGATGTTGGCAAAAATTACTACACTTGTATATGAAGTTTTACGTAATTTTTTTTTTCGGAAATATGAAACAATCACGTTTAATAAAACTTATACACATGTCATTTTTCAATGCTAAATATAATTTTATTTTGTAAGCTGTATATTGTTGTAAATAGAAAAAGTATGTAATATTGAGAAAGTCGCTAATTGTTTAAAAAAAATTATATGCAAACCACCATATATATGTAGTGGTAGAATAATCTTAGAAATATTATCAAGTTTTAAATATACAGGCTGTCTAAAAAAAGCTATACAGTTTATTTTTGTATCTATATGAGATGGATAAATAATGTAATCTGCAAAAATGTGGATTGGTTTTAATCATCTCCAAACATTATGAAGTTGCAGAGAGTCAAAAATTCTGACTTGCTTCACTTTGCATGCAATTTGAAAAGTGAAATCTGTTCAAGCTTGGCAAATGTTTACAAACTAAGATTTAATGTGCCATCAATTACATCAAACACATTATTATTAATCAATACATTTAAATATCGGATTTGTAGACATTATTCTCCAATAATGATTAGATTCCATGTTTCGAATTGCATGGCAAAGTGAGATAATTCCTGATTTTTGGAGGTACTGAAGCCACCTGTTTGGTTACAAAGAATGTATAAAAACTAATTTTGGAAATATCTCCATGGAGATGAAAAGTATAGAATTGAAATTTTGTACCTTATGGACATTTTTGCAGTTTATACTATTTATCTCTTATACAGAAATAAAATGTTGCATTTCTTGACATCCTATGTATAAATATACAGTTACTGTTGGAAGTAATCATGCGAATTCTTGAAATAACTATTTCATGGTCATTTACAGTTCTGATAACTACTGCAATTTACAGCGATATATGTAAATGAGTAGAAAATGATGGGCATTTATGCTTATTTACAATCTTGATATTACAGTCATATACGATAATTTATAATCTACAGGGTGTCCCAAAAGTCTCCGTACAACTTCAGAAATTTATTTTTAAAAAAATAATATGCCTACAGCAAAAATAATTACAACAATGCATAGAGTAACTTAAAAAGTTTTTTTTTACAGCCTTAGTAAACTTCAAAATGAGATACTTGCGTAGAACGAAGAATATCAAGACGATATTTCAATTCAATCCACAAACGTTTTTCATGCTAACATCAACAGTAGCTACTGCTGTTTGGATTTTTTGTTTCAATTCCATGAGACTATTAACTTTTATTCATCAAACATTTCTTCATTCATTCATCAAACATCTTCAATTCAACATTTTATTTCATCAAACAGTTGTAACTACTGTTGATGTTAGCATGCTGAAACGCACGTGAAGGGAATTGGAATATCAACTTGATATTCTTCGTGCAGCGAAAGGATCTCATTTACAAGTATACTAAGGTAGTAGAAAAAAACTTTTTAAGTTACTCTGTGTACTGTTGTAAATATTTTTGCGGTAGGCCTATTATTTTTTTAAATCAATTTTTGAAGTTGTACGGAGGCTTTTGGGACACCCTGTATATTACTGTGATTTACGGTCAGACACATTCTTGAAAGTAACAGTTATTTACGGTCAGACACATTCTTGAAAGTAACAGTTATTTACGGTCAGATACATTCTTGAAAGTAACGGCTATTTACGGTCAGATACATTCTTGAAAGTAACGATTATTTACGGTCAGATGCATTCTTGAAAGTAACGGTTATTTACGGTCAGATACGTTCTTGAAAGTAACGGTTATTTACGGTCAGATACGTTCTTGAAAGTTACTGTGGTTTACGGTCAGATACGTTCTTGAAATTTACTGCTATTTACGGTCTAATACAGTCTAAATAGATTACGGTACAAACTGTAATATTACAGGAAAATCTTGGAGTCTGTGCTGCCAAGCTTTTCCCGTAATCCAATGGTGAAATTTTTATCAGTGTATAGATTATTTTATGGTTGCAGTTTCACTGTCAGTTGCTATATTTTAACGAACGTGATTTGGCGCATAAGTAATTCCATTGTTGTTTTAACTCGCATACATTTGTAACCATAAAGAACATTGGGTAATTTATCGCCAGCGTCCGGCTAACCTTAAAATGCCTTAAAATTAAGTTATTAATACATAATTAAGTTCCAAAACTATTGAAACGATGTAAACGATGTATTTAAAACGGACTTCCCTATATGATCTAAAAAGAAAACTTTTACTCTAAATGGTATTATAAAAACCCGAAGGCAGCGACATTTTTTACTTAATAATTTTATACAAGCTGATTTCCAAATGTCATAAATCTTACTTAATCAATCATGAAATAAGGCGTCATCCGTCGTCATAAAGTGATGGCATGGGAATTGAAACAAATTCCCCAGTCAAAGCGAAATGAATAGCTACCAGATTACAGTAGATGTCACTGGTCGTGATAAGATCCTTCAATATTCCGTAATCGAGTAAACGTTTTAAAACAGAGCAAATTAGTGTATTTTTAGAGCTTGTAGGGTCTGAACAGGAGGTTGGCAAGTGTAGCTTGTAGGGCAGATCCCCATAGTATTAAAAAAATTAGTAAGTGAGCTAGGATTTGATACAAGAATAAATGTTACTCCAGGGTATTATTTATATTTTAAAAAATATAAATATTTAAAGGTGATTTAAAATTTAAACTTAAAAAATCACAAGTTACTTGAAATCATATACCTACTCATCTTCTACGTGAAACAAAACACAAACTTCTTTTTGCAACATGATCATAAATTCAAAAATTCTAACGATTTGATTTTCTCTACAGTTTGAAATATATCATATTACCATTTTTGGTGCATCAAATGCGGCACACTTACAAACGTTTGAGATTAATTTCTAACACTAACACAACAAGACAAAGATTTATTTATTTTCATTGGTATTAATCCGCATATATCATTAGTTAATAAGGACATTTGCTTACTTAGTAATAAGAAGAAGAACTAAATATAAAGATGTCATCGCCATATTAATTAGACATAAACAGTTCAAATAAGGAGACTGTTACTTAACATCATAGGAAGAAAACATGTTTATATCCAAGAACAGATTATTAAGCGCCAGACGAAAGCAGGATTAAATCCCATGATTTTGTTTTTAGGTTGGTAGATGTTTTCAAGTATTTAAAGCAATATTTTATGTGGGCTTCAAATCATAAAAAAATACTTTTTATTTATATGCGAAGATCAAATACAGCATAATCAGAAATGTGCAAAATGTAATTTTTTGATTATATGATGCAGAAAAGACATTTTGTGAACAGTTAAGCTTTCAAAACAACGTAAAAGTTTTAAAACTGACATTCAGTGAAGAAATTTTGCTTTTGAGGAATCTATAAATAACTGTATGTAGAAACTTCTGTAAAAAAATACGCCATTACACTGAAGAGATACATTTAATTAGGTGCGTTCGTAATTATATAAATACGTAGCACCGATTGTCGTCGTCTGGTCCGTCCGTCCGTCTGTCCGCATATAACACCGCAAAAACTACCCAACCGAATGGTTTGAAATTTAAGATATATTATCTTTGCAGAATTTTTTCGAGACATTTCAAATTTTATGAAAATAGAATCAAAACGTTAGAAGATATTAATAAAAATATTTATTAAGAAATTTGAATTTAAAAAAAATCGGTGCTTTTTTGTTAAAGGAGCTTCCGAGGTTTAATCGTCAAGCGACCAAGATACTTATTTTATTACAGAAATTAATCTGCAGACGATATAATTCATTTCACAGAATTAAAAATCATCCAGATCTGAATATTTATATATCTAGCTGTAGTACGAACGCACCTCATTTGTCAAGTTTTACGTACAATTTCCATCTTGTTTTAGATATTGCAGAGTCCCACTGGTCCGTCTTTTGAGTACCAGAATTTATGGCGAAACTTTTTCGTGATAGGTTTTTACAACATTTGCAGCAACAATCACGTTCCGGTTAGATGTCTAAAGAGTTTGTAAGAAAAATCTAAAAAGAATATTTTTCTGACAAAATATGGTATTAAAAAAAAAGAGTGAGTGGCCTGGATAACGATAAGTGTCTGTGACAAAAGCTTAGTTTGTCTTGTTTGTTTAAAGACGTCACCTAGCAAAATTGGCTGAAACTTTATAACTTTTCTTCCTAATGAATAATGTTTTCGCGCTCTATGATTTGCCGAAGAATATATGATGGTTTAGGATTTTCTTAAACACTTGACACATGTTTTTATCTTGACAGACACATTCAACAGCAAACTTTTGTCAATCACACAGTGTCAGTCAATCAGAGTGCTTTTTTATATATATATATGTGACGTTTCTAATAAAATTAACGTTTAATATAAGAACGAAAATATTCATTTTACAATTAAAGATTGTTTTCAAAGAATGCAGTTAGGGTGAAATCCCCAGTTATTGACACCTAACCAGTAACTGATACTTCAGCAGAAATCTAACTCAAATAAGCATTTTCTTGTAAAATTCTGCAATGTAATGTCATCTATTTGTAGCTTATTTGTCTTAACTGTTATAACTTATTTTTCAGATAATGATTTTTCAAAAACGGGATAGTGTCAGTTACTGGAGATACTGGCAAAAATTAATATTTAGTAATGAAAATTATAATTTTTTCAAAATTTTGTCAACAATAATTTTTTAATATATCTGTACTTTACTTACAAAAACAAAGATAAGTACAAAATAGATTTAAAACTTTGTAATAGTGATTTGAAGAAGAAAAAATCGTTAAACTGTCAGTTCCTGGGGGTTTCACTCTATAAATAAATAGAGAACTTCAAAATTTTGTATAAAATTTTTATATGATCGTTGGGTTTAAATGTGACGACCCATAAATGCGACAATGTTCTTGCATTTAAAAAATTAACACAATAATCGTATATAAATGCTATATAGTGAAACATTCGAACTCCAGGAACAAAGCGCGAAACATTTCACTGCACTTCAAACGTTTTCTTTAAAAGAATTTCCCATTAGAGTAACCATCTTTCATTATAAAGCGCTTCCATAACATCTTAAATGTGGCGAATAATACCGTAAAAAGGATCGCAGTTTCGCTATATAAACTTTGGAAATCAAATAACCTTATCGACGTCGAGGCCTCGAGCTTATATTTCATCTACCTGAAGTGGAAGCGATAACAAGTCGACAAGTTTTCAAATTTGAGTTCTACAGAATTCTAAATATTCTACGCATTTTGGTGACCGATTTTTTTCAGACACCTATTAGCGACGAGCCTAATACGTTAAATGTAGAGACGCTTTCAGAAGATTTACAGAGGGAAGTTTATGTGATATATTTATATATAGTATTAAAATGATGTTTAAAGCAAACATTGGAATTACGTAACCTTTGTTGAATTAATAAATTAGGAGCTTCTATATGATTATACAGTAGTGTTTTTCTTCGGCTGTGTACTAATATGTGTTTCAAGCGATTCAAATAGAAAAATTATAGTCTAAATAATTTAAAAATATGACATAATAACAACGGCGTATTTAAGCGAAGAATAAAGACAAATGATCACTAGATTATTCAAAACTATCTCTCTCTCATATATAAATGAAGCTCTGAACAGTCTTGTGTAGATTGAAAACATTTAAATTAAAAATGAATGCCAGAATTTACAAAATTCTGGCATTTTCCATTTAATCGGTGTGCTGTTCCAAAATCATCTTTCGATCCTAATGCCCTTCAACGCTATAAAAAATTACAAATCCCGAAAAAAGGAATTAAACGATTTAAGTACTTCTAGACGAGAAATATTCATCAATGATTTGGCTGATGAGAGTTTAGCTATTAGCGATGATTTGTCATTGACATGTTTCCCACACATAAATTGATTTTTACCTATGATTTTCGTGTTAATGAATGAACTATAATTGATTTTCCTGCTAAGAAGGGCAATATTTCTCATGATTTTGGCATTAATGATAATTTAATAACGATGACAGATGAGGAGTGAACACCTAATGCTGACTGTTCTGCCGGAACAAGTTTCTAAATTCAGCACCATGAAGGTAGTGCTACAAAGTACCAACGTTTTATTTGTTTGTCCAAAAAAATTTAACATTGGATAGAAACATAGGTCATGAATATTTTGAAATTTTCCAAATAATGAAAGCATATTTTAGAAAACTATCGAGCAAAAACAGGCTGAATTCCATTCAAGAACAGTCTGAAGTACAAACAGAATCGCATTCACAAATATCTCTTCTTAAAGCTAATCTTTCTTATGATTTTGAAAACTGTTTGTATAAAACAGTTTCATCAACAAATCAAAACACAGCCAAAAAAAACCCAGTAGAATCAAACTTTTTAGAATACTTAAGAACTGAAGTATATATGAATAAATAAAATAGGACAACGAAGTGAAACAAAACAAAACAAAACAAAAACTGGTAAAGAAAGAACAAATAAAGCTTAAAAAAACAGAAACAGGATTCAGCAAAAACTGAAAGTAAAGGTGCAGCATAAAAATAAGATATGAAGAAGTCTAAACCTCAAAATTATCTAGATCCATACCTTCCAGAAAAGTAAACCTTCCAAAAAAGAAAACATTCAGGACTCACTGAACATGAAAACAAAAATGAGTTAAAAGCAAACTCAAAAACAAAATATTTGCTTAAAATATACAGTAATAAACATTGCTTTGGCAAAATTTATGTTGTAATTGTCATTAGTTATTTCTTGTTTTTTTACATGGTAAAAGTTAGAAATGTTTAAAGTATGAGTATTTGAAGTATTCATTATTTAATTATAATATATGCAATATTATGTTTTTCAAAGTTTTTTTTTATTAAGTTATTATTAGTTTAATTTATTAGCATTTTAAGCAGTTCAATAATAAGTGTTGTCACTTTCAATTTGATATATTTCAACTCTTTATTAAGTATTTGAAAAATTGATAGTAATTACATGGATATTTGAAGATGAATTGACATGCATAATATGCATTGTTACATTTATGCAATTTGGCGTCTCATTAAGATTTTAACTAATGTAAATTGCGACAAAAATGACCTAAATGTGACAATCATATATTGTTCTCTTATATTACAGATAACGATTCAATATCTAAAAAACAAGTTACTTTTGAATTAAAAACACACTCATCAATCCTTTTCTGATTTCTAAAATATATATTTACTTAATAAAATGTCAAAGACATCATAAATGCGAGAAAACTATGAGAAGTAGTGTCTCATTTAGCCACAATGACTTTATATCGTGCAATATACATGCACGTAAAGATATGTAGAATTAAGATAAATTCAAAAGTCTATGTTTTGATATGTAATCTTCTCAACTGGGAAAATAGTCCGGACCAGGATTCGAAACCGTGATCCCTTGGCTGATGCTGCCAATGCTCTACCAACTGAGCAATCCCGGACGAATATGGCTGAACTAATTCACCCATATTCGTCCCGGATAGCTCAGTTGGTAGAGCATTGGCAGCATCAGCCAAGGGATCCCGGGTGCGAATCCTGGTCCGGACATTTTTGCCGGACATATGATTTCTTAACCAATTTGAATAATTGTGTCATAATTAATCTAGTCTATGTTTTGTTTAACGTGTCTTGTTTTTAGCACTTTCCAATATAGTTAAAAAGTGTTTATGAATTCGGTTTGTCTGACCGTCTATCCTTCTGTCCGCAAGCTAATTCGCGTAAATATACTCGGATTGTAATGCATTTGAAATATGTTATTGAAGTTTACCATGGTATGTTCGGCATTGAAAATTATTGTTCGTTTATAGGGACACTGAAAACATTTCCGTTACAGTAATGTCCATGGGGAAAAATAATTTGCAGTTTATTTTAATGATTTTATACTATTTGGGATATATTGAAAATGATATACACTACTGAAGTTCGCTACAAGATGTTTACTATAGAATATGTTGTTCATAGCATTTATCATTCATTTACAGGGAATTCGGTTGCAATACTGTATTTGAGCAAAAATTCCTGGAAGTGTGTTTTTATTTTTTATGCGTTTTTAAATTTAACTGATTTCTTTTCATATTACTCGATGTATATAAATTCTATAGATCATATACAGGGCTGAACAAAAGCATTCGAATGCATTTCTGCTTAATGAGGGATATTGTTGAAGTGGAATTTTCAACTGCGTTATGTGTTTCCTAACGGAACTAACTTTCTGCATACTATATAGTATATATATATATATATATATATATATATATATATATATATATATATATATATCAATTTATATATAATATAAAGCCAAGGTGTTTCAGGGCTGCACAAAAGAATTCGGATAATTTTCAGACTGTAGATGTTAATTGCTCAAACTGTGTTGTGTTTTCAAATGTTTTATGCGTTTTTCATATTGTTTACTTAGGCATCATATCATGCATTATAATACGAGCAACTCTTGTCTGTCTGTGTATGTGTATGCAAATTTTATCTTAAAAACGGCTCTAACGATTTTAACGAAATTTTCTAATACAGTAGAACCTCGATCCATCGTTCCCGCATCTTTCGTTATCACGTATGTATCGTCTAGTTTTAAAGGTCCCGTCCCGAATACTATTTAAATAATGTTAATTATACCCGCTTAGGTCGTTTTTGAAACATGCAGATTCCCGCATCTATTGTTCAAAAATTTTATCAAAAAAAAAAATGGAGAATTTATCCCATTGTATTCATGTTTAAGAAAAAAAAGTTTTTCTAATTGTGACCTTGGATACACGTGCGTATTGATAAACCAAGAGTGATTCCGTGCAGAGTGGCGATCTTTAAATGCAATCCCCAAACGGGCAAAAAGCGTGCCATTCTGTAAGTGGAAACCCACCAGTGTACAGGTGGAAGGAAAAAAGTTTGCAATAGAAAAAAATGTAAAATGATGAGCAGTGAATTGTCTTTATAAAAAGTAGAATAAGAACTTAGTTTTAGTTAACGACGTGGCGTCGGATATCTGTATTTATGAAAGTAGTCACCTTAAGATCGAGAGAGGGAGGGAGAGGGGGGGGGGCGAAGGCTTTTCAACTAATGAAATTAAGGAGGACAGTAGATCCTTCGTGTGTGTTTTGAAAAATGTTGAAAGGGTGAATGATTGACAGAGAGGGCGGGGATTAGCTGCAAACGTCATAGCTTCTAGAAGTTAAGACATTCTCATTTTACCTTTGGCTCTCATTTCAGTTTTGGCTGTGATTGGCTATTGTTGTGTGTCTATTGTTTTCATTATTTTTCACTTGTTTGTGACTATCATGGCTAAACAAATTCGTACTTTAGAGGAAAGAATTCGTATCATTGAAGAAGTAGAAAAACATCCGTTTGAAAAACGAGTTCAAATTGTTAAACGTTTAAATTTGCCTCCTTCAACATTGAATTCTATAATTTCAAAAAAAGTCGAAATTAGAAAGCAGTTTGATAAGTACGGTATTTCGGCAAAAAAACGAAAAACTGGTCGAGAATCAATATACAAAGATTTAGAAACTGTATTGTACGACTGGTATCGTCAAGCTTGAGGATCACAAATTCCAATAGATGGAACAATTCTGTGGGGGAAAAGACCTAGAAATCGCTGCTTTAAAAGGTATTGAAAATTTCACAGCCTCAAATGGATGGATTTACCGCTTTAAAGATCGACATGAATTAAAATTAAAAAAAATGTTTGGTCTGCTGTTGATGACAGAGTGGTTCAAGATTTGTTTTCCAAATTACCGGCTAAGGATTCCAAATTACCGGATTGAAGGATATGACTCTCGGGACATTTACAACGCGGATGAAACGGGGCTTTTTTTATAGATGTTTGCCGGACCGTACTCTGGCAGAGGCTTGTCGTGGAGGCAAAAGTTCTAAAGAAAGACTGACTGTTTTATTTTGCACAAATAGTGAAGCGATAAAAAAAATGCCGATTGTAATCGGAAAGTCAGAAAAGCCAAGGTGTTTCAAAAACATCAAAAATTTACCTGCGTCGTACCGTGCTAATTTAAGAGCATGGATGACAAATGAAATTTTCTCTGAATTTCTGATTGATTTTGACAGGTCAGTTGGAAAAGAAAAAAGAAAAGTAGTTTTGTTCATTGACAACTGTTTAGCGCACCCTCCGGATATATCTTTATTAAAAAGTGTGGCAGTTCATTTTTATCCCCCAAATTGCACTAGTAGGGTTCAACCCCTGGATTTGGGTATTAATCACAGTTTCAAGCGCATTACAGAATGAATTTAGTTAGAAAAGCTCTAGCTATGATGGATGAAGGAAAATGCAATAGCATTAAAACTGATGTTTTAGAAGCCATTTATTTCGTTGTCTCTGCTTGGGAGAGAGTAACCAAAGAAACTATAATTAACTCTTTTAATAAGGCTAAGAGGGATGCCACAGAATTCGAAAATGTAACTGCTGATGCTAACGACGAAGAGTAAAATGATTTATCACAGTTTGAAGAAAATATCTCGAACATCACCATTAATGATTATGCATCAATTGATGAAGAGATTGCGATATGAGACTTGATTTCTGTTCAAAAAATTATCGCAGAGAATGAAAAAAAAAAAGGATGATGATATCGATGAAGACGAAAATGTCAGTACAGAACCAGTTCCAACGTTTGTTGGAGCACTTAAAATATTTGAAACAATGAGAAATTTTCTTTATTCACATGTATTAAGCGAAAAAAAAAAAACCTGACAGATGTCACTAATGTCGAAAATTTATTGCTTGGGTTAAGAAGAAAACAGTGTGTACAAGCTAAAGTTTCCCAATATTTCCAGTAAATAAGTAGACCTATTCCTCTTTATTCTGCTTCGTAAAATTTTTGTAGTAAGTAAGTATTTTTCTTCTTCAAATTTTCTATATTTCAATGTAATAAATTTATTTATGCCATATACTTTTTCACACGAAAATATTTTATGTTGACCCGCATTAATCGTTTTCCCGTAACTATCGTTTGAAACGAATGGTCCCCTGAGAAACGATCGATCGAGGTTCTACTGTAATAAGTACAAAATAAGTACATTTAAAAAAAATTGTGCCGGATTTAACCAACTTTTAGTGCTGCAGTAGCTGCTACCATAAGATGGTGAAATCTCAGTAGATAGAAAACAAGAGTTCAAAATCAGCGGCACGCTTGCTATGGCATGGCATCAGGAAGTGCAGTACGGTGGAGAAGGAGATAAGCGAAAAATGCGGTGGGATAAGAAGCTCATAAGAAAAATGCTGCGCGAAAAGAAAGTGCGTTATCTTTTACGAGGGGGAATGTTTCAACTGATAAGAAATTTTATTTTCAAATTTAGAAGATTTTTTTACTGTTTTAGCGCAGTTTTTTTTATTTTTAAAAGAATAATTTCTGTCCGATCTTGGAATTGCACCAGATTCTATTGGGTCGTAGAGACGAGCTTCTAAATCTCTATACAATGTGGATGTTATTTTGTGAAGTGTTAGTTGTATTATATATATTTTATCTTTATGTGGGTATTTCGTGGGATAATTCATTATTCTTTGACTGTAAAGTTTGTTATCTCCCTTTAAAATGAGGAAAATTGTAGTAAATATTATGTATGAAGTTGTTAAATTGATTACTTATAGATAAGTCTTACGGGAGTCTTTTCTAATCTTTAAATGAAAGCATTTTGAATCCATTTGATGGCACCATCTTTATAATAAATAAAATTTTATCTAATTTTTTAACATAGAATGTGTTTTTATTTATTTATTTTTATAAATGATTGTAAAAAGTAATTTTTTTTAATTTTTTTTTAATTTAGCGTAATATATAATTTGAGAGATTTATTTATGGTTTATTTATTTAGACTGAGTATATTACACTATATTGCCAAAGGTGATTGGGCACTTGCGATTTTAGACGTTTTGTTAACTATCTAGAAAAATACATGAGGAATTAACCTGAAACTGAAGGTGTGTAAACAGTATAGTATAGGTTATATATTTCCGTGAAGATTTTTCCCCGAAACCCCATAGGGGACTGTCAACAAATTGAAAAAGAACGAATATCTTTTGGATTACCCTGTAAAATGTATGAAGTTGTTAAATTGATTACTTATAGATAAGTCTTACGGGAGTCTTTTCTAATCTTTAAATGAAAGCATTTTGAATCCATTTGATGGCACCATCTTTATAATAAATAAAATTTTATCTAATTTTTTAACATAGAATGTGTTTTTATTTATTTATTTTTATAAATGATTGTAAAAAGTAATTTTTTTTAATTTTTTTTTAATTTAGCGTAATATATAATTTGAGAGATTTATTTATGGTTTATTTATTTAGACTGAGTATATTACACTATATTGCCAAAGGTGATTGGGCACTTGCGATTTTAGACGTTTTGTTAACTATCTAGAAAAATACATGAGGAATTAACCTGAAACTGAAGGTGTGTAAACAGTATAGTATAGGTTATATATTTCCGTGAAGATTTTTCCCCGAAACCCCATAGGGGACTGTCAACAAATTGAAAAAGAACGAATATCTTTTGGATTACCCTGTAAAAACTAATGTAGCAAAAGCGTTCAAACTCGAGATTATTAATAAGTGGCTTATTGTAATATACTGGGTTTAATTTTATGAGGATAGCATGTATACTTGTGGAGAAATTAAGATTTTTATTAAGGCAGTCCCAAATTTCGCCAAGTTTTTTGCTTATAATTTGCAGAGTTCTTAATATAAAAAGAAGTTACTTTGAGAAAATATGTCAAACAACATTGTACATAATACTCTGCAATCAGAATTAAAAAATAATAAAAATTGGATGAAAAATGAGCAGGTTTACTAAAAAAAAATTTCACTGCGCATGCGCGAAGGCAATGAAAATATAATATGCATAATGTATTAGCTAAGTATATACAGCAACTTTTGTGAAAGTGAAAGTCTCAAAATCATAGCTTGAAAATTCTGAAAATTATCGTCGATAGAATAAGTTCGAAATCCGTTGTTCCCAAAAGGAAGCAAAAAGATGAGGGGTTGTATCCAAATATACTAGTACGTGCAATATTGTGTACGCTATCTTGGCACTAATCAACAGATATTTAATACAACCCCTCATCTTTTTGCTTATTTTTGGGAATAACGGATTTCGAGCTTATTCTATCAACGGTAATTTTCAGAATTTTCAAGCTATGATTTTGAGACTTTCACAAAAGTTGCTCTATATACTTAGCTAATACATTATGCATATTATATTTTGATTGCATTCGCGCATGCGCAGTGAAACATTTTTTAGTAAACCTGCTCATTGTTCATCCAATTTTCATTAATTTTTAATTCTGATTGCAGAGTATTATGTACAAATTTGTTTGTATTATTTTCTAAAAATAACTTTTTTTATATTAAGAACTCTGCAAATTATAAGCAAGAAACTAGGCGAAATTTGGGACTGCTTTTATAAAAACCTTAATTTCTCTACAAGTATACATGATATCCTCATAAAAATGAACACAGTATATTACAATAAGCCACTTATTAATAATCTCGAGTTTGAACGCTTTTGCTACATTAGATTTTACAGGGTAATCCAAAAGATATTCGTTCTTTTTCAATTTGTTGACAGTCCCCTAGGGGGTTTCGGGAAAAAATCTTCGCGGAAATATATAACCTATAATATACTGTTTACACACCTTCAGTTTCAGGTTAATTCCTCATGTATTTTTCTAGATAGTTAACAAAACGTCTAAAATCGCAAGTGCCCAATCACCTTTGGCAATATAGTGTATTTTATGTAAAGTAGGCATTCATATATCCGATAATAGTTTTAGAATTTTTCAGAAAATTAAATAGAAAAATGTAATATATTTTTAAAAATTTATCTTTTTTTTAAAAACAACAACATATATATGCTGTTTCGCGTAATATATTTATGTATGGTTTATAGAAAATTTCTAATTTTGGAGTGAATATTAACATATTGGCAGATACAATATACCTGCAATATCTCTGGTAAAGTTCTTGGCTGACAAAAACTACGATGTTTTCTTTGACACGTGAGACAGAAAAATATATGGTTTTTTTTGACAATGCCAAAAAATAAATGCAAAAAATTCAACCATATATCATAGCATTTAGTGAAATTCTATTTCGTATCGCATTATCTTTAAATCAAAACTCAATAAACAATGATTACATATAAATGAACTCATTTTCTAAACATTTACAGTCGTGAAGTTAGTCATGAAGTTTTGTTTGTAAACATAAACGTCGCCAAAGATTTCACAATTTAAAGAAACCTTCTTGATTATGATTATTTCAGTGTTTAAGCACATAGTTCGATTACATATCTGTTAAATTTGTGTTTTATTTATATTATTCCCGTATTTATTCATTGATGAAGATTTAATTTCGTTCTGGATTATTAGCCGGAAACAAATACTGAACTATTTATATTGTTTAAAGGGCAGACATGTCAATTTTCAGTAAGCACGTTGTTTTGCACATTTTTGTACAGCACGTGCTAGAAACAAATTAAAAAAAAACCCTCCTGCTTGAAAGTTATTTTATAACCAATAAAATATCACCAAATTGAGATACAGTTTTCAAACAAATTGCATTTAAACGTATATTTTTCGATGGTGTAAAAGTTGAAGTTGTGCGATGCTTTATAATATAGATATATTCCATACGCGATTACAGGTTATGCGAATGGCCGTGACTGTTCCTTTTTGTGGCAACAGGAAAAAAATGGATTTGGAAATTAAATAAATGATAGTGACTTTTAATGTTAACTTTATGGCACTTATGATCTGTAATTATTCCTGAAAGACACTATATTTGTCATATTTTTTATTTTATTTTTACGAAAACCATGACGGTCAGTGGTGTCTTTCTTAATTAGATGGTTATCATAGGAATAGTTTTGAAGGAGTAGAGTCGCAAAGATGCCATTGGAGTCGTCGCAGAAGAGCTGAGTGAAGCGAAGCTCAAACAGTATTTTTTCCCCTGTGTTTGCCATTTTATATTTCGTAAGATGCGAAATATACCCTACATGTGATAAACGTAAGAAAATTCGCATCGCATTTAGGCCACAATGATCTTATATATTAAATGTAAAATATCTATTCGAATTGTCAATTAATTACGGTTTTCATCCATGTTCTGCACAGCAGGTAATATATTCTTTAACACAGGGTAAATTCCCAGGTTTTTGGAAATAATATTTTGTTTAAATGTTGTATCTTATGCAATGGATTAATATAATAGCAGTTTCTTTTTTTTCTCTTGCTTTCTTACCCTTATTTATTTATTTTTGTTGTTGTTGTAGAGAATTAAACTATTATGTGTGAATGCGTGTGTGTGTGTGTCTTTGTGTGTGTGAGAGAGAGGGAGAGAAATTTAAGAGGGACTTATTTGTTTTCAAATTTTTAAAAATCAATTGCAGTTTCATTATGATGCAAAAACAAATAGTTTAGTGATTAATATTCACATGCTTATAAATTTATCAATTTTTATAAAAAAGGTCGTTTGTTTTTTTATTAATCAATACTGTTTTAACTTATCGGGACTACTGAATCAAACGCGTAGATTCAAATATACTTGTTAAGGAGCTCATTACTGGGCTTTCAACTGCTGTTGAATGTATTCGGAATAAACACACAGCAGAGGCACATTATCATCAAACATTTTAGATAACTGCTATATCAAGTCTGCATGTTATGTAATAAAAATTATTTATATAATGTTAGATTAAAACTAAACTATTAATTTTCTCAAATACTTTCGAGTTTACCTTAATCATATTTTCTTCTCCCGTACAGAAATTAATTATTTTAACGAATACAATATAAATGCGCTTATGAATACAATAAGAACAAATATATGGTATTTTTTTCGAATAAAAATTTATTTTTTTTCTTGTCTTTCGTTGTTTCCTTTCCTTTTATTTTCTTTCTTTTTTTGAAAAGAATTCTTTGGCTTTTTTACAATTTGCTTCTCAAACATATATTACTAATTTGATTTATTTGTTTAGTTTATATTTATTAGAAAAGTATGTATGTAATTTATAACAGTATTGAAAAAAAATCTTTTATTACAAAAATCCAACGATTTAGTTTTTTATTCTCCTACTTGACATTTTGCTTCCCTTTTGATTAAATTGAATAAAAGCTATCAAAATAATTTAGGTTAAACTAATAATACTAATTGATTTCTAAAGTGTTTTTTTCCAACAACTGACAAATAAATTTCATCTTTTTAGCAATTCTTCCATAGCATTTTTATTTTATCTTTATCTATTGATTTCCATGTTTGAATATGCTTTAGGAAATATTTCTTATCAATAATTTTTTTGTGTGTGGGCGGGGTATTATGTAATTCCATTATTTTAAAAAGTGATGGTATTTTTAATTTAATATTTTTTCTTTAGTTCATGTTCACGACTAATTTAATTTTTATAATTAAATCAGTAATATACTGCGTTATGTGTAAGAAATTAATTAATTGCGTGTGCTACTTTTTTAAAATGTTATCATTATACATAAAAATAATACCATGTATTGTAAGCTTTGATTAACGAACGCATTGAATAACTTACTTGAAAATAACTTAATAAAAATAATTTCAATATGTTGCATGAGGCATAACTAATAGCTAACAAATAGTTAATAGTTAAAGAATAGTTAAAAAGAAAATGCTAAAATACTAAACAGAGTAATTATTTTTAAACAGATGTTTTCAAAATAAGAGATTAATTTCTATACAGGCAGAAATCGTGCAATGAATTTAAATATTCATTAGAAGAACGTTTGGAAGAAGACGCTAATTTTACATAATTTGGTTTTATAAACTGGATGTTTATCTTCAGACCCTGATTAGAATAAATATAAGACACAATACAGATTTCCTTATACATTCTCATTCATGCGAAAAAAAAAATAATGCTATAAATGTATCAAATAAGGATATACATGTTGCAGTAAAAGTTACGCCCCCTTATTTGTATTTGGCAATACGTCGATTGTTTATTTTGCATTATTCTAACTTCTGTGCTGCATACGGACATGTAGGGAAGAGTCGCATTCATAATTGAAGCCTTGTCTATTTCTTTCACTATTTAGTCACCACTTGTTTAATAAATATTCACTCTGAAAAGAGAATAACTTATGCAAAACTCTGTATATATATATATATATATATATATAATTTGAGTAGATTTAAATAAGAATTCGATTTGAATGTATTTCACCGGTTAATTTAATTGACACAGATGTGCAGAATTGATGGGCAGAATTAATGATTTTGATATTCGAATGAATCATTCGGTATTAGCATGCTCAAAAGTGTAGCTGCGAACCTTGATATTGTTTTTGAATCAATTACTAACAGAAAGTTTGTAAAAAAAAAGTTTCTTATTTTAATTAGAATTAAATTAAAAGCCATTTATAAAAATATTTTTTTTTTTTTTTTAGAAAATTTTTGGTGGAAATTGATTAAAAAAGTACGAAATTTGACAATTTATCTTTTGAGAATGCGAGAATGATTCGTTCAAATGACAGAATCATTCATTATGCTCATCACTAATTCAGAGGACTGACATGTGAACATTAAGGCAAAAGGCTATTAATGCGGTACATCCTGAGAAAAAAAGTAATCTTTATTTAAATGAATAGAGTCTTAAACGGTAAAGTTTCTTTATCTAGACGACGGAAATAATACAGTACAAATGTACCCGCTAAGATAAAAACTATCCAAAACAGATTGTTTCTTCATTCCAGCCAATTTCCTTTATCACAGGTTTTACCGTATCGGAAATTCGTTTCTAAAAACTTAGTGAAGAATCTTTGATTAGACAAAATGAAGATGTGGTTAAAAATACATTTCTAGAATATGAACCGCCATCCAATACTACAGTTAGGTAGCTTTCATTACAAAAAGCTACCTATTGCAGCTATTCGGAGGAAAGCAAGCCCAAAAAATGTTGGTATATTTTCACCGATCATGACCCCCATACCTCAAAACCAAACTCCGTTCAAATGTTTATTTGTATACAGGGTGATTATAAAAAAACTATCCCGATATATGAGCCCCTAACTGTCATACCGTTAACAGAAACTGAATGAATTTCTGACCTAAAGTATTTGGAGGTATGCGCTCAAGAATCATGTGAAAAACAACAGTTAGATTCTAACAGTTACGTTTACAGTGACAAAATTTCAAAAATTTCAAATGGCATCACCTACTTTTTTTTATTGGAATGTGATCTTCATAGTGAAAATCCAGAAAAGTGTTGGAACGGTACCTGTAGCACGAAAATCACCGGCGCTAGACAGACTAAGAAGAATTGTGAAAACAACTAATAAGGACAAAGAAGCAACAGAAAACAAAACATTTTATTGTGTTTCATACATTTTCCATTTCACATACGACGACACTTTACATGCGGCATATGGTGGATAGCACTGAACAATAAAATGTTTTAATTTCATTAAATTTAGTTAATTTTTGACTTAAGTTTAATATTAAGCTATTGATTTAACATTAGTTTGTTGCTGCTCATGTGATAACTTTAGTTTGTCAGGAGGGTAATGAGGGCGTAATTTTGATACATGGACTATTTCAGTAAATTTATTTTGAACAAAATTGCATTTAGATAATTTAAGTTTAATGTTTTCAAGTCTACATAATTCAAATATTTTGTTTAAATGTTGCATGTGTTCTTCTAACGAGGAAGAAAAAATAATGATATCATCAAAATAATGGCAAGCAAAGTCTATTTTGTATTTAGTAAGTATTCTTCTAAGGGTTCTATTAAATAATGGGGGGCCTACTTTAATACCAAAGGGCAGAACTAACCATTCAAAGAGCCCAAAGTTGGTAGCAAAAGCCAATTTTTCTGTATCAGTTGGATGTATGGGTATGTTCCAGTAGCCAGAGGCTAAATCTAAAGTTGAAAAATACTGCGCACTACTCAGTTTATCTAAAATTCCATCGATACGAGGTAGGGGTTCTGCGTCATTTTTCATTATCGCATTTATTTTTCTATAGTCAACACATAATCTAGTTTTTTTACCTTCTTCTCTTTTCTTTACTAATGTAATAGGGGCAGAATAGGTACTATTGCTTTCTTTAATTAAACCAGCATCTAATAATGATTGAATTTGATCTGAAATCTCTTTTTCTTCTAAAGGGGAAGTTCTGTACGGCCTCAGAGATATTGGTAGGTCAGATTTAAGGAAAATACGTAGCGGTTCAATATTAATTCTCCCGACATCATATTTATTTTCAGAAAAAATGTCTAAATAATCCCTTATACTGTCCTTTAAAGTTTCATTTTCTATAGAATTTAATTCCTCAAGTAATTTAGATTTATCAACATTAGATTGAGCAAAGGATTGAGGAGATATGATCTTTCCATAATCGGGTTGCACTCTCTGATAATCATAGTTAACATTAAAATGAAGTAATCTTAAATTATCACTGGATATGCTCTTAGATTGATTTTAAACAAGGTCTCATTGTAATACTCTACATTTAGCACAATCAATAATTAAATTACACTTACAACATTCATGTAAACCTAATATAGCATAATCTAATTCGGTATTACATATCAAAAATCTAACATTTTGTTGCACATTACCTAATTTAAACAATAAATTACAAGCTTTATCTATTACAACAGTTCCTTTGGCTTGGCCAATAATAACAGGTGGAATATTGATAACTTTAGCATTTAACAATTTAACAAATTTAAAAGGTAAAATAGTTATGGTTGAGCCAGAGTCAATCACACAAGGTAATTCCCTGTTATTTACATATCCAGATACAATTAATTGTCATATATTATCACTAGATGGTTGTGGTTGACTAAGAGGGGGTGCATAAGATTGCAGAGGGCTAACATTGAATACACAATTCCTCTCCCAGTGGTAAGCATTTTGGATACCTCTATTTAAACACATTCGACATGGTATACTTGGGTATTTTCTCTGAAAATGGGTAGTAGGCAACCTAGGATTGATAAATCTAGAATTTGGAGCATTAAAATTGCTCTGTGAATGAAAATTGGAATTTGGCACATGAAAATTTCGACTTGGGTGAACCCAATGTCTAGGTGCATGATCATATTGTTGCAATGATCTATAATTCTGAAAATTACTCCTAGAATTACTATTGTTGACATGAGAAGTAGGAATCACTACTAGCTGTTTAGCCATTCGGTACCAGTCTATTGTACTTTTTGGAGGATTACTAATCATATAATTCTGATACTCGGGTTTGAGACCGTCTATTAATCCCTGTACTATTATAGTGTCACATACACAAAGTTGTCTACCTATTTCAACCTTTTTTCGAAAATACTTTTCCAAATCATTGAGATCATTTAATTTCATAGAAGCAAACTCTGAAAATCCAGGAACATGAACAGTAATAAATTTTTCACTAAGAATATCAGTTATTTTATCAAAGACATTACATTCTAAACATTCATTGATAAATACCTTTAGAGCCTCTCCTTTCAAATATTTTGAAATATATTGAATCTTCCAATTTTCATCTTTCTTATAAGAAATGCATGTTTTGTCAAAATGTTTTAACCAAGACTGTATGTTCATTCCAGATTCGAAATCAAAAGGAATGATGTTTATTTCGTTTTCACTCATTTTGTTATCACCAGGGACTTTTACAAATCCAGATAGCAATAACATTACTATAAAAATTAAAGAGAATAAACACAACAAGATGTAAAATAAAATTTAAATTAAATAACAAATGTAAATACTTCCATCTCTAATAAACAATGATAATAATAATACAATAAATAAGAAAATTTGAGCGTAAATTAAAAAAACACAAAAATAAATAAAATAATAAACAATACACACAATAATAAATCTTTTCATAACTTACGCAACTCCGTTTGGTGCAGCAGTTTTCCTTTTGTAATTTTTAAAAAGACCGATAATTTTACTTATTGATTTATGTGATGACCATTTTTCATTCTTTTTTTTTTTTCTATAAAAGAAAACATTTTATTAGATTACTCCGTAGTCATATTCGAGATGATTGTAGACTTCCACACAGCATGTTATCCGGTGTTGTCCAGGTATAAAAGATTCCATCACTTTTTTGAAATATTTGATGCACATTTCGTGAGAATCAGACGCACACACCGCAATGAAGATGTACAGCAGCACTCCTCAACATATTTGCAGCTCCTCTGTTTATTAGAAGATTGGCGTGGCTTGGCATAAGTTCATGGCATCCTGACCGGCTTTTCTGTGGTGTTTTTACGAAGATGTTTTTTTATTCCATGAAAAAATGGCAGTTTGTTCAATATGGTGAATGGTTGCAGCCGATATCAAAAATCATGGTGAAGAGGTGAGGAAATGATAAGACACCATAAGAGTTTCATCAATAAGAGCAGCCAATTTCCGGATAAATCTTTATTTATGAACAGGGGCGATGCAAGTAACAATTCCCACAGCATTCGGTATAAACTTATAGCCCTCAGGCTTGACGATGGCTCACTACATAGTATAAAAGATCTTAAAGAGCTGATATGAAAATTCTACGTGACTCGAACACCAGATAACCAAACACGACAAAAATCTGCCCTCCAAAAGCGTGCAAGCGAGTTTTGTTCACGGCGCACAGTGGGTCAATCCTTAAGAAAATGCGAACATAGGGCCAAAAAATAATCATTAAATAATTAAATTTTTTCAATGAAATATTTTAAAAGAATAACTACAAAATACGAATATATGTTTATCTTTTAAATTATACAAAATTATATCTTATTTGTATAGTTCGGAATATACATCTTTCAGCAGAGGAATTTTTCTGCGAATTTTAGTGATTTTTAAATGTGCTCTGAAATGAAACCTAGGTAACCACTAATAATAACTCGTTTAAAATATCGTTATTACTTTCCTAAAACACAGTTTAAACCACTACTGATTGCATTTTGATTGAATTTTATGTATCATTTTACATTATGAACAGCCCCTATAAAATTCACGGTATCATAAACTTAAAAATTGTGTAACTTAAATTGCATGAAGTTGCGTGAAATTTCAAACACATCTTTGTGTTCCTAAAAGCCTGTATTTTAATGTGGTATAGGGCAATATTTGCGCAAACCTGCGCATTTTTGAAATAAATGGATTTGAAACACTCTAAGTGGCTATCGCATAATTTTCCATTAACGGAAAGCATAGTAAATTGTCTGTAGACAAAAATATTTTTTAATAAATATTATACTGTAAGAATTTTCTAAGATGAAATAATGTAAAAAAATAATTTAAAATTAAACTATAAAATTAAATTCAATATATACGTATCTTGTGTTAGATAAATATTTACATGAAAATGCTGAAAAGAGCAAAGACTCTCAGAGGGTTAAATCTACTCTAATAAATGGATGCATAATGTGTGAGTGCTAAAGTGTTATTTAAAGTAAAAGTTCTAATGCTTCTGGAAATTTTTTTTTCCTTTGAACGTTTCTTACTTTGCGTCTAATACTGGAAATCAACGGGTCAGATGTTATAAGTAAATGGTGCGACAAGTCTTTGTTACATGCTCTTCGACTTATTTTTCTCGTATGGGGGCTCCCGTTACCTCCGAAACTCTTTATTTGTAATTATATTTTTTCCATGAATTAATAACTTATGAATAGAAGCTGGCATACAATACCACCCGTACTTCGAAACACATTCTTTAGCTGTTTCCAGTGCAAATTCGCCAAATTTTTCGGCATTAATTGGTTTGTCACAGCAGATAACTTGCATTATAATTGCAAAACGTTTAATAAGTTCTTTATCCAATCCAGTGATCTCAGCTGTCTTTTCAAACTCAGCAAAAAATGTCCTTGCAGTGTTTCCATCGTGTGTCAAACCACTCCCCTGTTTAACAACATCAATTAGCAAACCTAATTCTTTTCTGAATTCGCATTGAATTTTTCTCTTTGATTCTTCTTTTTGCTTCTTTTGGTCCTCAGTTCTAGCACTTAAAGCTTTAAATGATAAATTGTAAGAAATATGAAGCAAATATTCCATAGACCGTATCTTTACATGGAGACTAGATACACCAAAGCTGTATGAGGAAACGTTTACACTTCTTTTAACAATTTTATCAATGTTATTCATTTCCGAAGGCTTTCACCACAAATATGACATGTTGAACAGGAGGATGTATTTGAAACTGCCGTAATAATTTTTCCATCAATCATTGTTAAATTCATTTCGTGATCAATGGTTATATTTTTATGTGCTATATCAAAAGATCCTTAAAACCCTCAGATGCTAATTTTTCTTCTGCTGCAATGCAAAAGAGCTTCTCCAGAAGTATCCTCTCTTAAACGTTGAGTTAGTTTTCTTTTATGAATTTCGGTTACATCTGAAAAAGATTTCCGAGATGTTGATTTCTGCGAATTTTCAACTTCAGATGGTTTAAATTCATTACCAACTTTAAAGGAACACAAAAGTCAAGAATCGTTTTTAGTATTGAAACGATCTAATTTTCGTTGAGATTTCTGCCATTGAACTTTTACAGCTACACAAAACTTACGTAAACGCTTCTTTAAATTTTCTTCATCAATTTCTGAAGCACTTAGCCCACAGTAGAACAGCACTTACAAAACTAAGAATTGATTTCTCATAACTAAAACCATTATTTAAATTATTTAGATACAGAAACAAATCTCTGTTTGTTGTCATCTTTCAAAAGAATATTAAAAAAAAAAAAGCAAAATGAAATAATCTTGCTTCAAATAAAAAAGAAATATACTAAAATTAATATCACTACAAAATAATTTTATAACATTATTATTATTATATTATTATGATTATTATTATAATCCCGATGTTAAAAAATACGCACTGAAATAGGCTCTAAAATGTTGCAGAAGAATGTTCCGGTTTTTAAAACGATTTTGAAAAGTTATCTAAACATTACATATTTTGCCAATTAAAAATTAAACAAATGTTTTGAATATTTTGTAAAAATACAATCAATGTCATCAATCAATGTCTGAATGTCATTAGGATATAAGTAAAAACATGATAGGTAGTAAAATTATCGTCTGTTAAGCATTCTCTTTTACTTTGATTTTCAAATTTAATTTAGTTATCCAGTATGCCTCTAAAAGGCCTGTTTTAAACAAAAAAAAAAGATTAAATTGCTCATAAAAACCATGCAAATCTATTGAATATAATTTATTTTACTTATTTAAACCTAAATATAACAAAAAAAACTTATATATAGGCTTATACTATTGTGATAATCCTATGTTCGACATCTCCTATACTTTGATCCACTGTGCGGCGTGTAGAGATATAGAATACGACGTCACGAGCGCACATACCAATGAGTGAGAGGCGAGCTCAAGCCAAGCGAATGAGGCGCGAGGGAGAAGATTTAACACGAAAGAATTCCCCTCGTAGCCACACATTAATTTTGAAGTGAAAAATACCCAGCGCGCGAAGCAGAGCATGGAATAAAAAAATAAAAAGGCTTTTAAAAGCATTCGAAATGACAAAAGCGTCTCTCAGAATTTTATAGATTGGGGAGCTGATAAAAGTTACGAATGAACTTAAAATTTTAGATTAAGATTTGGAATAAGATAATTATTAATATACGGGTTATTACTTTTAAAAGGACATTAAATAGGAATAAATATTGTTAAGAATTAAGGAAATACTGACTATGTCAGAAGTTAGATTAATTTAAAGGACTAATGCGAAATAAATGCGAAGGATATGCGACGGAAATAAATTTTTTATATAACATATATATTACATATAATAGCGTAAATACGGTTTTGCTTTTAAATTTTTAACTAAAAAAAACATTCAGCTGATGCTATATCCTTTAAAAGCTTCATAAGTTTTGAATACAAATTCTTACTATGAAATATTAAATGTTTGAAATTAATTTCCTTTAATTTTTCTGTTACATAATTCCCTTCAATTTATGCATTTAAAATATGATCATCTAGCAATTAAAATTATCTGAAACAAATATTCATTAAATTAAATTATAATGCATATTACTGTAATAAAATATAAGAAAGAACAATGCTCTAGAGAAATTCGAGCATAAAATCAATATTTCTAATATGCAGATACATGAATTTCCTTATAAACAGCGATATTTAGATTGAATTTATCTAATGCAAATCGTTTATGGTATTCATAAATTTCACTGTTTCATTTCTAATGTTTGTCTGGAGTGTATGAATTCCTAAGAGAGACGATTTTCAAGTTTTATAATCTGCGAATTTCGTTCATAAACAATTGATGTCACTGCTTGAAATCGATCTCGGTGGAAGCAGAGCAAAATGAATTTTGTTATTTTTCATACATTAACCACTGAGTAACTCTGAAATATTTAATAAATGAATTTGAAATTTATTATAAAATAATTTAATTTAAAAGCACATAAGATTGCCTGTTTTGTCTAACCCTCCTACTATCAACTATTTTTTCCTGTCGTTGAGTACCACTGGTGTCATATGTGACCCCACTAAGGTTTTTATTTTGTTACATGAAATATTATTACTTAATGATTGTAAATCTTAAATGTATTCGTTTTGTTCCAAAAAACGCGTTTTAAGGTAAGATAATGTAATATAAACAAATAATGTAATATATGCAAAATAACATAAAAATATAAAATAATATAAGATACCAATTTTTTTCTTTCATTGAGTACCACTGGAGTCATATGGGACCTCACTAATATTTTTATTTTGTTTCATGTAATATTATAATTCAGCGTTTCCCCCGGAAGTACGAGGTGGAAATGTTGTGGGTAAGTAAAAATAATATCAGTAATGGCGGAAATCACAAAAATGGTTCAACTGAAAACACACACACAAAGTTGATAGTTATGGATTATAAAGATTGTCTCATGTGCAACTCCAATATAAGTTTCAAAATGAGGGAAAAGGCCCACTAAATCTAGTAATTCAGTGATAATTCAATGTCACTAGCTTCGCGCACCTCTAATCATATTGCACAATTACTTTTGTTTTCCCGCATTTGGCGAAAATTGAAGTGAACCAAGAACTCAGTGATAGAGCATTATTGATACTTATTATAGATACTTATTATTGCCTTTCATAAATACAAAGCTAAGCAAAAGGACATTTTCATGCATTCTTATGCTTACATTAAGGACAAATATCACAATAAGCTCGACCCTGCTCCGGACTTAAGAGTATATCTGTCTTCGTTTAAACCTGATTTTAAAAATACTCAGCTACATGAAACTTGTTCAAGGATTCATATTGTGAGTATTGAAAGACATGTTTGACTACTTGTATATCATGATGCAAAGTGCTAAAAACTTCCATCGCAAGTTATTTAAAAATTATGTTAATACTATATTAATATTAATTTAATATTATAAAAAGTAAAATAAATTCGAAAGTTGAAGATTAAAAATAAAAGGTTTGAAATGTCAATGTAATTTGAGATGATTTATTGTTTAGCTCTAAGAAGATTAATAATAAAAGAAAAAACTACCCTGTTTGCGTTATGTTGGTGAGTAGGTTTTCGTTTATAAAAAAAGGGGGTACACCTAAATGAAAAGTCTAAGCAAGGGGTACGTGAAAGAAAAAAGTTTGGAAACCGCTGGATTATAAACCTTAAATTTATCCGTTTTGATACAAACAAATGTGTTTTAATGTAAAATAATATAAAATTTTGTGTTCAAAATTTTATCTAATATATAAATTTGTATTGGAGTCACAGGTAACCCCAGTGGTAGTCAGTGGATAAATTGTAAATAAAAAATAAAATTGACCCATCTATTAATTTCCTCTAAATGAGTCAAATGTTAAGCATAAAATGAACAAATTCAATTTTTTTTGCAGAATTTTAAAACTCATACATTTTTTACAGTTGTACGGCAAAGTTGCTTTGAGGTCACAGGTGACTCCATCGTAGTAGGAGGTTTAAGAGCCTACATCAGTCATGCGAAAAAACGTGCAAGCTAATGTTAAGACTATGGGAAGGTTCTTGCGCGATTTCTCGCTCGCATTTTGATATTTTTAAATGATTTTTTTTGCATAGGATAGCTGACGTCAATTTCTAACGTCGTCAGTTTTTACATTTTCGATTTTGGTTCCAGTTTTTTTTTATATAAGGGTACTTTCACTTTCAGAACCGGTTCCAACCAGTTCCAAAATTGAAAATGTTCGCTTACAAAAGAAACTGTAACTAAAATCAAAAAAGTAAAAACTAACAACATTAGGGATCGGTCTCAGCTATTCTATGGAAAAAAAAATCATTTAAAAATATTAAAATGCGAGCGAGAAATCGCGCAAGAACTTTCCCATAGACTTAATATTAGCTTGCGTGTTTTTTCGCATGACTGATGTAGGCTCTTAATAAGGATTTTCTAAAGCTTAAAACAGAAGATAGGCTCTTAAGAGATAAAATTTAATTCGTATTTTATGAATTCAACAAAATTCATAGAGCATAAAATTTGTGTAAATATAATGGTATTATCTTGTGAATTACTTTTCATACAACAAAAATATCCAGAAATAAATTAAAGTTCGCTTAAGGGTGTTGGTCAGTGAGATTTCATATTCCTCTAGCTAGTGTTAAACCTGTTGTCGTGGAATGCATTCTTATTTTTATAATACCTCATATGGAAATTAATATTTTTAAATTTACTGTGCATTCTTTTTAAAAGATGTCTCTTACATTTTTATTTGACAGAATATTACTAAAATTATATACTTAATTTTATGGGAAGTGTTAAATCTTACTCACTTCCGCTAAGATTTTAACACTTAAAATGGTATTTATGTATTATCCAGCCCCGATAGATAGGTCAACAAAAATGGGTCTCATACGCCAATTTTGTTTATCGTTGCCAATCGCCAATCGTGTTCAAAATTGTAATTTAATGTAATTTGTAATTTAATAAATTGTAATTTAATAAATATATAACATTATTAACAAGTGGCTAAATGTTATCGCCCAAAAGATTTGAAGATCGCTCAAAAGGTTTCGTTTAATATTCCTTTCAAAACACTTTATCTTTTCTTTAATAAATCCAAATAAATATCTTTTAGCAATCAAACAAAAGAAGAAAAAAAAAGTCATGTTTTTGTATAAAGTAAAAATTTACCGGTCTATTTTTTGTTTTTTTCGAATATTTAAACCAGCCGGATAGCGGCCAATGCCCGCTATTATATTCTGTCATAATAATATCCGTCATACGGACTAAATGCAATATTTAAAAAATAATTTCAAAATTAAACAAATTTTACACCTTTAAAACCTAAAATATGCGAATACTTCCATAATCGGATTTTTATCACGATTCAATATGTTTCTCAAACTCATATATTTACTATTATCTATTATTCATATTGATACTCGCTTTGTATTGTTCTCAACCATTTAAAAAATTCGTTAAACTTCCAATAGGACGTCAGATTTTCTTTTTAATTCTCTAATGACGTGATATTAATCTGCTTTGTGTATGCATACACATACTCATACTCCTTGTATTATTGAGAAATCTTAGACATTTTCGGTTTCATTACCACTATGACGTCAATCAATTTTATTTCATACTAGCTAATCTGCCCGGCGTTGCCCGGGCCCGAAATATTAATAATCTGTTCTATACGAATATGACTGAAATCTGTAAGGCTATCGAAATCAAGTCGAATGAGGCAAACCCCGTCGTAATCGGGCTCATAAAACCCAAGATCGGAAAGCGCATCCTGGCGGTCGAAAGTGCAACTAAAATATTTAAGGCTATAGATATCAAGTCGAATGAGCCTAACCCCGTCGTAATTGGGTCCATAGAACCAGATATACTCCTATAGTTCCATCTTCTACCGCCAGGGGCGCAGTCTGTTCTGGAAGAGGCCTTTTCAGAACACTTGACCCAACGAAATTGCCTAGTAGAATTGAAATTTAACTACGGGTAAACATTGCCAAAATAGCGGAAATCGCGAAACTGGGTTACATAATCGATCGGTTTCTAAAGGGTTAATGTAGATATTTTTTAAAACCCAACCGTGCATTTTGAAGAAAATGAACGTGTCTATGATATGGAGTCTACTGTTTGTCCGTACTTGCATTTCCCGAGTCGATGCCGATTTTTAAATCTGGACCAAAAAAAGGAAATTCTCGTGAGTGAGTTTTGGAAAGGATTTTTTTTTTCGTAGGGTTAAAATTAAATTTTTTCAAAACGGATACCAAATTTTAAAAAACAAAGGGATATAGATTATTCACGGTATTTTTAGTTTTTCGTATCTTGTTTATAAAAGCCAATTCGGATTTTTAAAGGTAGGAGAAATAGTTAAAAAAGCAAAATTGACTTGCGGTTAAAAACGTTTTCGAAAGGGTTAACGTGATTTATTTTTTAAACTAAAGGTTTCTGCCTAAACCCGATAGAACGTAGATGTCTTTAGGTGTGTTTGCTTTTTGTTTGGTTATTTTAGAAAGCCGATGCCATATTTAATATACAGCGTGTCCACGTATAACCTGACCGACCTTTATTTTCGCAACCGTTGGTCCTAGATGCATACTTCCAATTACAAAAATGGTTCAAATAAGGTAAATAATTACTTTTAAAGCAATTTGGGTCAAGAAAATCATTTATTAAAAAATTACGAAATTTAAATTTTTATACGGTCTCCCGGTCCTATAAGTGATATTTAGTAAAAATTTACTGTGACACTAACAAGTAAGACAAAAAATGTCCCATTCATCTAACATTAAAATTGACCGAGTTATGAAACTTTGAAATGCATGACTTACACCACTTTTATGCATCTCAGAACAGATGATTTCTGCCATGCTTTCCGGGGTCGTATAGAAAGTACTCAAACTTATTTCAAGATATCTGCGCTTTGAAAGAAATCGTACATCTATTACGATTGAGTTAACTTTTATTAGTTTAGTTTCAGATTAGTTAAAATAATTGTATTTTAACATATGTTTTATTTTGTAAGGGTTTGAGGCAATGATTTCTTTTAACAAAAATTATGTTATTTTCATAAGGTTTTATTTAATCTGCAACGATCGTCTTTCCAGTTAAAAATTTGTAATTGAACTTTAAATCACTTTCAAATGTTTGATCGAAGTTAAATTTTACGTACTGACTTAAATCCGATGACAATGTAATATTATTATGATTTTCGACGCTTACCATCTTATACATACTTATATGAAGGATAACGCAAAAAAATTCGGATAGATTACCGTCAACAAGTTTAAGAAAGTGTTTTAGATTAGATAGCATAAACCTGCGATGGTTATGTTTTTTAACTTTTATAATTACGTATTTTTTTAACGCTGAATAAAAAAATTGCCTTCACTTTTAACCACCATGTCAGGATTTTTCGCAAATCGTAAATTTCAAGTTTAAAAAATAGCGAAAAATTTGATACTATAAAATAGATGCAAGACTTTTTTATTCAGTTTAATTTTATTTAATTCAATAATTTATTTAATTTTTTGGCTTATACTGGGTTTCTTACAGCTAAACAGCTCAGGGGTCCGATGAGGTTGGGAGGGGAGGAGGGATCAATTTTAACTTTGAGCTTTTTAACGTTCAAATTTGCGATTTGAGAAAATGATGTGATTGTTTAAAATAAAGGTCATTTTCGGATTCAGCGATAAAAAATACATCAGAATCCATTTTCAAAAGCTAAGAAACATGGCACAACCCAAAATTTGAAAGACAGTGTAATCTTACAGCATTTTAAAATCTGTATCACTTTTAAAGAATTGAGGCTGTTGTTTTTCATTCTTTTATGTAACAAAAATTCTGTTATTTTTATCCTCTTACATGTTCAGTAGAAATTGTATATTTTGCATTAATATATCAGAATGATTATAGCTTTCACATTTATATTACCTTGCAATGTTAATTTTGGTCTCAACTGTTTTTTTTATAACGATTATTTATATTTCTACTACATTTGTGAATGACCCCTATTTCGCAGCAAAAAATATACTCCAACTTTAAACAGCTATTACTCGGTCAGTTTTAATGTTAAATGAATGGGACTTTTTTTGTCTTACTTGTTAGTGTCACAGTAAATTTTTACTAAATATCACTTATAGGACCGGGGGACCGTATAAAAATTTAAATTTCGTAATTTTTTAATAAATATTTTTCTTGACCCAAATACCTTTAAAAGTAATTCTTTACCTTATTTAAACCATTTTTGTAATTGGAAGTATGCATCTAGGACCAACGGTTGCGAAAATAAAGGTCGGTCAGGTTATACGTGGACACGCTGTATAGCAGAAAATCGGAATTCGCAAAAGAGAGTCCTGTGCACGAATTTTTTTTGAAAGGTTAATATTCGTATTTTTCAAAAACAAATACAGTTGTCGAAAAAAGAATAAATGTAGATATTGTCTGATATTTTTAGTTTTTCGTACCTGTCTCTGAATCGCAGATGCGAAATTTTAAAAAATGCCAAAATCGCAAAAATCACAAAACGGCATACAGAAAATATACTTTTTCGAAGGGTTAATTTTTGTATTTTTTAAAACCAAAGGTGGCTTTGAAAAGGACAAAAACAGTTCTTTAATTTGGTGACCTTTGTTTTTACGTATCTTTTGTATTCCGGTAGATGCAAGGCTCGGAAAACGGGAGAAAATAGAAAACACGAATTCGATACTTTTTGATTATTTTTTTTTGAAAGGGTTAAATGTAAATTTTTTTCAAACCAACCAGATCGTTCGAGACGTAAAAGTATGTTCTTTTAGAATATGTAGACGGTTTTTCCGTATTTTTAGCCGTTTGTCCATGGCGAATTTCGAAATACTTTAAACAAAAACGGAATGTCTTCTGCTTTCTTTCTTCTGTTCCGGAAGATACGGAAATTGGTTTCTGCGCATGCGCCAGCTCGCTTCGGAATAATGACTTTTTTATTTGTGATCTTTGATCAGTTTTTATTTGATAACTACTTTAATTTTCAAAATTTTAAAATTCTGAGGCTCAGGTATACCAGGAGAGGGTTTGGACTACCTAAATCTAAATTTACAGACTTCTAGGTGTGCTAAATTTTCCTAGCCATCGCCAACAACAACAACAACAACAACAACACACACACACACACACACACACACTCACACACACACACACACAGAGCGAAACTTTCTTTTATTAGTATAGATTTATCTTTTTTTTGGTCACATTTTATTTCATTTTCATTTTTCACGTGGAAATCGTGAGATAGAAAATTAACTATTGTAGAAAGAATTTCATCGTGGATTTAAAATTTTTGGCATCTGCTATAACGAAAAATGTTTAAATTTAATAGGAAAAGGCTGTTAGAATTTTGGTTTTTTATATCTATTTATTAAAATAATACGAATTTTTCAAATTTTAATATTTTGAGCTCTTCATAGCTGGTATTCATCTATATACACAAAGTTTCAACTCTATAAGTTATATAGTTTTTGAGAATGGCTCTGTGACGGACAGACAACGGAGCGGGAGTAATAGGGTTTCGTGAGATGAACGAAACCCTAAAAATGATACAAAAGCTAGTATATAAATGCAATAATATAAAAGCAAGCTAAAACTAGTCATTGGGGGCCACCGTAATACTTACTCATCATGTATATACCTAATATAAAATATGAAAATAAAACATCTGTAACCTACTACTAATGCATTGCAATTCGAATAAAATCGTGGCTTGATGACGTCATAAAATTTAAATGCTTATAACTTCAAAAATGTTAATCATATTAACTAACGATTTATTGCATCGGATTAAGCGTCTCATGTCCAATTAAAATATATCTTTGAATTGAAATTTGGATGAAATACAGGGTCATGAAAAATCGAACAGTGTTGAAAATATGATTACAAATATCTCGGTAACTAATTATCCGATCGACATCATTCTTTATGAAAAATTTATGTTTTTTTTATTGTATTTTATATTCACTCCTTAAAATAAACAATTTCGAAACTTTTTATATGCCTTTTATCAGAACGAATATTTTAAGAATCCGAAAAAAATAATTCCGGATAATCGAGTTTACTGAAATTCAATAAGGTTCTTCCCATTATTACATACTAAGTACATGCCAAATTTCAAAACTCTATCTCAATTTGTTCGGGAGATAGAGCGTTTACAGACGTACAGATACACAGACACACAGACAGACAGACGGACGGCAATTTTTTTTCTAAAAATATGTTTTTCGGAATCTCTATTGTCTGAAACGTGTAAATCCGTCACAATTTTTTTTTTGGGATTTTCAAAACGATTACAAGATTTACCCTATACTACGTGTGATGGGTAAGTAATAATACAAAACAGTAATTTAGTATACACATATTAAATACATAATATCAAATTGATGACATTTAGCAATAACAATATTAATGATGATAGTTTTATTTCTAGTGGTTTGTTATGCTCATCAGAGTGAATATAATATAAATATACTGTATCAATGAATATAACATATTATATCTATACGTACGCTATAGATACTACTATATCATATTACATAGTTATATATCATATTATATAGTTATATTTATATAAATACTATAGCCATTGCCCTTAATATGGTAACAATATAATATTAACTATGCAGTTGAAATGAAGAAAGCGAAAAAGTAAAGAATATTGTAATTAATATTTTCGATGCCATTTTTGGCGCAGTGAATATGACGCTGGCCCGGATAATACGTAAGTACCCATAAAATTATAAATTAAGTGTATATTTTAGAAATAATTTAACACCTTAAAAAAAAAAAAAAAAAAAAAAAAAAAAAAAAAAAAAAGAAATAACCTTTGAGAAAAATATAAAAATATACTAAAAAAAAGCAAAAAATATTAAATTTCTGAGAAGATATTTTAAAAATAAGAATGCATTCCATGCTCAAAGGTTTAACACTAGCTTTGAAAATTTGATATCCCACTGGCGCCAACATCCTCACAGAAAATTTAAATAAATATCATCTAATTGTTTACGTATTTAAGCTGAAAAAAAGTATTATTATGTGAACAAATAAAAAATGTTTCTATGATATATTTTCTAATTTTGAAATAAAAACCATAGAGAGAGAGAGATAAAAAAAAAAAGAGCAATGATTGGTTTATTGCACTATTATTTCATTTCATTTTATACATTTTAAATGTAACCAAATAACAATAATATTTAACCGAAGGTTCAGATATTTATTAAAATAAATTTATAATGCTTAATATTCTAATAAGACATACAAATGAAGAAAGACGTGTGAGGAATTCAAGATTAAAATAAATATTTATAAAGTGTTGCTATGTGAATATCTTTATAAACAGAAATATTTAGACTGGATTGACTTAATGCAAATCGCTTCTGGGCTTCATAAACATTGTGTATTTTGATTGTCTGAATTTTACGAGTCCACAAGAGAGATGATTTTCATGTAATTACTTGAATTTGTTATAAAACAAATAATTGCTTGTTTTATAATATGCAAACTTTATTCATAAACACTTGATGTTGATGATTAAAATCTCTCTCGGTCCATACAGATAAAAATAATTTGTAATACATTAACCGATGAATAACTCTAAAATATTTAAGTGTTTAAATTGAAATTTTGCTGCGAAATAATTTAATTTCAAAAGACAGGAGACAGTTTATTTAGCAATATTCTTGAGAGATAACTTTTAATATATACAGGGTTTTTATAATTGCTCTTTAAAAAGGCTGTAAAAAAAAGAAACACTTGCCAGAAGGACCTGATATTTCATCTGAGTATACTTGACGCAACGGGAATTTGTTTTGCGATAAAAAGTTCAAAAGTTTACCGATAGATGGCGCTGTACTCGTCATAAGATGCTAATTAAAAGACTGTTGTTTGAATACGAAATGTTTGGATATTGAACGTTTTTATATGAAATTTTACACATTATGAAATATTCTTTCAATTTCTACAAATAAAATAAAGCAAAGAAGATACTTTTTGTACGATATTCCAACAAATATTCCAAGTTCAATACTCACCTTTTACAAGTAATGGTAAGCACACAAATTAGAAAACTTCGAATTGGCAAGAAGAAAGTTGGCACTAAACAGTAAACAAAGACCGATATTTCTTATCTAGGGAAATATGACATAACCCCTTCCGATATACGAACGATTCCAAAAACCGTTTTTTATCTTTAGAAACCTCAAAAACCAATATATTTTCAAGATTTGAAGAAATAGTTATAAAACACAAAGTATCTTTATTTGCAACTGATTTTTGGAAACGTTTCCGCGTAGTTTTTATACTGTATTAATCAGTTTTCTCAACTCAGAATATAGATTTTATGGCTACTACCAATTATCAAATAAACTTTTTTATGTTCAACACACATGTTTGACAGATAAACCTGATAAATTAACATCATTAATATTAACATTAACATTAATATTATTTTGTTAATCTTGCATGTATAAATTCAATTACATTACGAATCTGAAAATGTTTAATTGAGAAGCAGTTGTATCCTAAAAACTGATATTCTGGGACAATTTTTTCAAGAATTAGGATTCAAGAGAGAGACGTATAGAAAATACTTTATCAATTTAAGAGGAAATAGTATGTGGATTTAAACATCTTTAAGAGGAAATAGTATGTGGATTTAAACATCTTTAAGAGGAAATAGTATGTAAAATATTAACTTTTAAATTGATTTTTGTAAATTGACAATGTCGTGCTTCTAAACATCATGACTTCAAAATTGGATAATAAATATATAGTGAATATTTTGCAAAAGTTATATATATATATATATACGAATGTAGAATTGTTATAGGTAGGCCAAATTGTGTTTAGATGCATTTATTAATATAATAAAAATTTTCCACGAAAGATTTGCATAATAAACGTTTTTACCGAATGAGTATATGGATTCACATTTGAAATTGGACATTAAAAAATATTTATATATATATAAAATATTATTTTTAAATAGTTACAAAAGCGATGATTGTAAAATGCCAGGTGAATAATAGTGGTATAACATCAAATTTCTATATAAAAAAAAAACAAAAAAAACAAAAAAAAACATTTTGGATTGAGGTATTCTACCTGAAAGTACATGGTGGTATACAGATATGTGTAGAATACGTATGTGTATGCAGATAATTAAGAGTGTTTTTGTTCCGTTATTCTTTTGAAAGACTGATGTATTTAATAACAGTTTAATTAATTCAATAAATGTGTAAAAAAAATGGAGTAAATTGTTAATGAGATTCCTTTTTCACTCATAGCTCGGAGCTGGGAAATCTGCAACATTTTAAAAATGATCAGAATGATATGTTTTTAACACTTTGTGTAAATAGTGTTTTATAAACGATTCGTATTTATTTGTAAAAATTTCCTGAAAAAGCCTCACATTTCAGCAAACCAGTGTTAACCCATTTTCGAATTTGAATTTTTTGTCAGTTATGCCATGTCTAAAATAAACAATTACTTTATCGTAGAAAAAGGGTTTATTTTATTTAATATTATTAATTATACATATTTTAGTTAAAAGTTGGAAAAGTTTTCACATTTATCCGTATTTCTCCTTCTGCTGCTGAGTATAGAATTTCTTAGGATCCATTCAGACATTAGAAAAATCAAATTTGCATAACCTATGGAAATTAAAAGTATAATTAACATTCTTAACATATAGTTGTAAAATTTGGAAATTAATCTCATAGTTTAATATTTTATGAAAAAATGGCTTCATCAACATTTGTTACACAGATTTTTTTTCGGTATACATAGAAGACATAAACCATCCAATTCGTTTTCTAAAGCACCAGTCAAATCATTTATCATTTCTTCTATTGAGGATAATAATTTCTTATTTCTTATAATAACAAGTCATATATTCTACAAGATTTGTTTACATAGAAGATAAATAAAATATCTTGATCATCTTTACTCTTATCAAAAATTGGTTAATAGCAAATGGTAAGCGAAATTCAGATAGACGTCCCCCACTAAATTATCACACATACTTTAACTAATATTAGAATAGAAATCGTCATAGTATTCCAGTTTAAGCTTACGATGAATTACTCAACAACATATAAAACTAATAGCTATTTTTTATTTAAGTGAAAAAAGGTAAAATTTTTGTTTCAGTTGTCAGTTGCATTTGAATTGTTCATTTCAGATAGCGCAAAAGTGCAAAAATTCGTGTTGTGAGAAATTTAAGAAAGCTAAAAGTAAAAAATATCTTACGGCAGAATTCAAGAATGTTAGACTGTATTTCCCTTTTCATTAAATAAATTATCTAGGTGAAAGATAAAAATTAGCAAAACCGAATTTTTCATTAAACCTTAACTTTATGTACTAGTTTTAAAATTAAAGTAAATGAAAAATTTTGAAGAATTTTCAGATACCTCTGAAATCCAAACATGCCCGATAAACAGAATAAAGTAAATGGAGCACTTTTTACAATGTAGGAAAACAGCTGATCAAAAAATAATATAAACAAATAAAGCATTCTGAAAAAAAAATTTGAAAACCTCTGAAATACGAATTTAAATAGAAAATTAAACCTCTAAACGATGCCGCATGTGAGGTTTTTGCATTAAACAAATATTCCAAGGACGCGATACGAGGGTATACAGAAATCAATTGATGTATTTTGACTAAAAATGTATATATATATATATATATTTAACTGCTAAGCATTTCAGTAACTTTTAGAGTAAAAGGAAAACTGTTTGTGTTTGTCTCATTATTCTAAATTAATTCTAGGGCGAGTTACTGTGTGTACACCCCCTGACCCTCTATTTTTTTTTTTTCAGAGCGCTTCCGCCCATCATCTGTCAAGCCTCAATCAACTAAAATAAATTAGAGTTTTCTTCATTAACATATGTGTAAGAATTTAGTGTAATTAGTGTTTTATAAACGCTCCATAGTTCTTTTTAAAAATTTCCTGAAAAAGCCTTACATTTCCGCGAACCAGTGTTAACCCATTTTCGAATTTTAATTTTTTGTCAGTTATGCCATGTCTTAAATAAACGCCTACTTTATCATAGCAAAAAGTGGTTTATTTTTTTAATATTTTTAATTATACATATTTTAGTTAAAGAGCTTTTAAATTTATCAGTATTTCTCCTCACTTTGGTGCTGAATACAGAATTTTTTTAGCATATATATATATTTAATTGCTAAGCATTTCAGTAACTTTTAGAGTAAAAGGAAAACTGTTTCTGTTTGTCTCATTATTCTAAATTAATTCTAGGGCGAGTTACTGTGTACACCCCCTGACCCTCTGTTTTTTTTTCAAAGCGCTTCCGCCCATCATCTGTCAAGCCTCAATCAACTAAAATAAATTAGTTTTCTTCATTAACATATGTGTAAGAATTTAGTGTAATTAGTGTTTTATAAACGCTCCATAGTTCTTTTTAAAAATTTCCTGAAAAAGCCTTACATTTCCGCGAACCAGTGTTAACCCATTTTCGAATTTTAATTTTTTGTCAGTTATGCCATGTCTTAAATAAACGCCTACTTTATCATAGCAAAAAGTGGTTTATTTTTTTAATATTTTTAATTATACATATTTTAGTTAAAGAGCTTTTAAATTTATCAGTATTTCTCCTCACTTTGGTGCTGAATACAGAATTTTTTTAGCATATATATATATTTAATTGCTAAGCATTTCAGTAACTTTTAGAGTAAAAGGAAAACTGTTTCTGTTTGTCTCATTATTCTAAATTAATTCTAGGGCGAGTTACTGTGTACACCCCCTGACCCTCTGTTTTTTTTTCAAAGCGCTTCCGCCCATCATCTGTCAAGCCTCAATCAACTAAAATAAATTAGTTTTCTTCATTAACATATGTGTAAGAATTTAGTGTAATTAGTGTTTTATAAACGCTCCATAGTTCTTTTTAAAAATTTCCTGAAAAAGCCTTACATTTCCGCGAACCAGTGTTAACCCATTTTCGAATTTTAATTTTTTGTCAGTTATGCCATGTCTTAAATAAACGCCTACTTTGTCACAGCAAAAAGTGGTTTATTTTTTTAATATTTTTAATTATACATATTTTAGTTAAAGAGCTTTTAAATTTATCAGTATTTCTCCTCACTTTGGTGCTGAATACAGAATTTTTTTTAGCATATATATATATTTAATTGCTAAGCATTTCAGTAAATTTTAGAGTAAAAGGAAAACTGTTTCTGTTCGTCTCATTATTCTAAATTAATTCTAGGGCGAGTTACTGTGTACACCTCCTGACCCTCTATTTTTTTTTCAAAGCGCTTCCGCCCATCATCTGTCAAGCCTCAATCAACTAAAATAAATTAGAGTTTTCTTCATTAACATATGTGTAAGAATTTAGTGTAATTAGTGTTTTATAAACGCTCCATATTTCTTTTTAAAAATTTCCTGAAAAAGCCTTACATTTCCGCGAACCAGTGTTAACCCATTTTCGAATTTTAATTTTTTGTCAGTTATGCCATGTCTTAAATAAACGCCTACTTTATCATAGCAAAAGTGGTTTATTTTTTTAATATTTTTAATTATACATATTTTAGTTAAAGAGCTTTTAAATTTATCAGTATTTCTCCTTACTTTGGTGCTGAATACAGAATTTTTCAGGATCCATTGAGACATTAGCAAAATCAAACTTTCATAATCTATGAAAATTAAAAGTATATTTAACATTCTTAACACATAGTTGTAAAATTTGGAAATTAATCTCATAGTTTAACGTTTTATGAAAAAATGGCTTCATCAACATTTTTTACACAGATTTTTTTTTTCTGTTTAATAATATTTAGTTCATTATATACTTAATGGAAATGTCGCAAAATTCTTTCAATATGGCGTTATTAAAATTTATTCGAATTTCTGGTAAGTTAACAGCAAACTTAATTTTAACAAATAAGCTAGGCTGAATGTCATATAATATATCATTAATGATTAATATATTACTTATGAATTATTATAAACATTCTGAAAGTTCAGGAGAGTTCATTTCAGCGTTTATTCATTTTATAGAAAATATTACATGCAGCGATTAATTGTAAATATTTTAGTAAAATGAGAAATGTCATATAATATGACACGATGTCTATAACCCCTAACTTAGTGGTGTTAAAAATTTAAAGGAAAAGTGCTTGAACATGCAAGAGTTTTAAATAATTTTTAAGTGAGTATATTGATGCTATAACTTTTGTCTGGCTGTTTTTTTATTTATCTTTTTATCAAAATAAATTGAAAATGACTATTTACAAAATTTCAGTAAATTTAAACTATATTTTTGTATTCAAAATAGAGCACATAGGACGATATTTATGCTCATTTTTAAGTAAATTAAAACAACAACAAAATTTTTTTATATTACTTCACTTTTAAGTGAAATAAGTGATATCTATATATTTGAGTGAATATATATATATATATATATATATATATATATATATATATATATATATTGAAATTAACACTTATTTTTGTTAAAATTTAACTATCGACTTTTCCTGTGCGGAAAACAGGTTACAGTTTCATCCTGTTTTATATTTTTACGAAATTTCTATAAAGTTATGTTGATGCTATTCTTTGGATGGAATTTTGTTTAATATTTTAATTTTCATTAATTAAATATTAAATTTCTTTTGCCATTTGTAATAACCAGGCAATGTGAATTAAATAATAATTGATTCATTCTTAATATATACGAGTATTTTAAACACGGCGTGATTTAAACATTAGAGCCCACCTGTTTCTTTTTCTTTTCGAACAAAATTATGCATAGATTTTCCGTTCAGATACATAAATAATTTTAAACTATGAGAAAAAGTCACATTTCGAAGTAAAGTTTCTTTTTATTCAGAAGCAAAAAAAAAAAAAAAAAAAAAAAAAAAACTACCACATAGCAGACAATAAAGAAAATAAATACTTTATCTTTTGAATTAACATTTAATTGAGCTATTAAATATGACTTAATAATTTAAACTTTGTTGTTAAAACCTATTGTTAACATTGATACTAATTGCATACGCTTAAAACTACATACTTATATCCGCTAGCGTCAAATTCTAACCAAGTTCGAGGGTACTTTGCGAAATATCTCCAAATTTGAGGATAAACGTAGGTCGCTATAAATGGAGTCAACTTGGCGATAGCTGACTAATTTTTTGAAATTCCCATTCAAATTAAGCATTGGCGAAAACGGGGAATCTTCTATAATTTGATTCCATGCTTTTTAGCTTCGCGTGTTTGAGTAAAATTAGCTGAATTCTTAGAAACAAGGTAGAGGGAATTTCTTTTTCCTTGGAAGTACATTTTGTAATGAAAGCTACATAAAAATGTCTCTTTTTGACTCAAAAACGTAAATTTTGATATTTATTTTATAAACATTAGGGCATCCAACCCGGGGTTCCCGGGATAGAGAATATAGCTGAAAGCATTTTTTTTTAACTCTTATAGATTTTTACATTTAATATATATATATATATATATATATATATATATATATAACCATTAATGAAACATTACCAAAACACCAACTGAAACTTGAAATTATGATTTAGGAAGTAATAATTTATTGACAACGAAATTGTAACCCCAGCACAATGAATATATATATTAAATACTTATATAATAGAAGTAGAAATTAAATTAAAAATTGAATGAAATAAATAAGATAAATGAAATGAAATTTGTGGAATTTATACAGAATTATCAAGTCTAAATGCATAAATTCCACAAATAAAATGAGTGGTTTCATCTTCATATTAGCATTAAAATTTCTAAAGAATATGAATTTGGGACGACCACTCAATGACAATAACCATCTAGTGAAAAAAAGACTTAAAATTCATAAAACAAATACAAAACTAATACAATACTTAAAAAGAGAGAAACCTTACCCTTAATTCTAAGAGAAGAACTTGATGATAGATCTCCAAATAGCATAATCTACGCGATGAATGTGGATTCCTGCTCACAACACTAACAGGATACATGAAGACCAATAAAGGCAATGAATTGCAAAAAATAATTTTCTAAATGTTGCCAAAAACATTTTTAGAAGATTACAAACCCTGTTGCCAATTTAGAAAATGAATTACTTGGATATATGGAATTTTTTAAAACATCACAAACCATGGTGCTGCCATCTATGATTTTGAAAATGAACTACATGGATATATTGAATATTTTAAAGCAAACAAGCCATGGTACTGCCATCTATGATCTGAATATGTAGTGAATATACAATGGAAAAATCAATATTCAAAATGAATTCATTCTATCTTAAGTGGTATTAATTAGTTAATAAATAAATATATATATATATATATATTATATATATATGAGATTGCCCTCTAAAAATACCAAAGAGCATTTTTAGATGAAATATGTCAATTATGTATTCAAATAAGATTTTGAAATGTATTAAAAGCGGTCATCTCGTATTGGCTTCGTGACAATTTCGTTACATAGCAGTTCTCCTTAATCTGATAATTTCAGCGCTTTTAAGTGCTTATTTCGACTACATGTTTGTTAAATTTGTGTTTTATTTATACTATTTTATGGATTGCTTAGTGAAGTTTTAATTTCTTTATGGAATGTTTTCTGGGAAAAATGTTGAACTTTTTATATTCTTTAAAGTGCAAACGGATTCATATTTTGTAATCGTCTGCAAGCGATAGAGATTTTTTTTTAATCATGTTTGAAATTTAATTTAAATTCTATAATAAATGAGTAAATTGCCATACAGTTTTCAAACAAATTGCATTTGATTTCCCCCCCCCCCCCCGATATAACGGTGTAAAAATTTAAAATGTGCGATATTTAGAAATTTTTAAAAATGCAGTAACAAAAATCTCAAAACCGAAATTTCATCGTCCAGCGTTGCCATTCGCAAAATGACGTCAGCGTTACGCACGGACACGTTTGTCCTTTATAATATAGATATACTTTTCTTTTATTTTTATGGTATTCACTATAAAATGTAACAACCTATAATAGATATAATATGTTATAAGATTACAATTATATCGTTTGACAAGATTACAATAATCAGAATTACATGCAAGTTGTTGCAAATGCTTATTAACCCCTGGCAAGCTGCACTAGACTACTGTATAAGATGACAGATTCTTAATCATATCATCAAATTTAATTGGATTTAACAAACTTCAGATAGTCTATACAGATTTTACAAGCGTAACAGCTTTATCACGTCTCGGCAATTGGTAACAGATTCTCAAATGATGAATTGAATGGAAATTAATTTTCCGTGTTATCTAATATTGATTTGACTGAAATATGATAACGTTCAAAGATGAGATGATTGGAACACTACAGTACGTGATAGTATTGCAAAACGTATAATACCATTTAAACTGGAGATTCAAATTTATAGGAAAGGCTATAATATAACATATATCTAAATAAATGCATCTAAATCTGTTTTAATGATCGGTTTCAATGAATACAAGCTAGAAACCGTCAGAATTTCACAGAATAAAATATATAAGAAGAAACTTAAATTAAACTTATACTAAATCTACAGAAATATCTACAATAAAAAATTAAATTTCGTTGGATAATGTAACTCTAAAAAAATATTTGTTTAAAACTACAATTACCACATTACTATTTAGAATAATTTAAACTATTTTATAAAAAAAATAAACATTATACATGTAAGTAAACAAATATAATCAAGATAAGAAATCATGATAAGTAATCGTGATAAGGCAACTGAGACTCATAATTACGGAAAAGAAATATCAGCGAAGACTACGTGACTATATAGCGAAGACTATATATATATATATATATATATAATACACGTAATTTATCATTAAAAACTAAACATGACGTCATTTTCACCTGCGTAAAATTTTCAATGCTAATTTATTCCATAGAGTTATATAATAGAAAAAAATGTTCTTGACAAAATATAAACAATTATTTGCGAAAGTAAGAAATAGTTTAGTCATCTGCTCAATAAAGACATGTATGATGGAATAATGCAAAACATATAATGATTTCTTTTTCATTTAAGATGATGATTATTTTTTTTTCTGAAAATATATAAAAAATTAAATAGAATAAAAGGGAAATTAAAATATTCATTATCTGAGACAGATTCAAATAAGGATCTTTATGATATACATTTTGGAAGTAATGTTCGTTGATTTCTACATATCTCATGCTGTCAAATATATCTTTTAGCAGAATAGGTCTATCTAATAAATATTTATTCCAGTTCGTTTTAAGTGATCACGATTTGATATGATACATCGACAGTAGTACAATACATCGTGAAGTGAAATTAAGTTGAAACATGTCCACTGACAAATTGTGGCGATTCACGCTTTCCAAGTATAGAAAGATATTTTTCGACAGGACCATGACTGGAAAGAGTAGATAAATCTATTATTAATGAAAGGAGCAGAATATACTTTTTGAGAAAAAGGTATGACAAAAACGGACACTACGATCGGTATCCCCACGATTAGCCATTGGGTATGGCTAAGTCTACTACAATTCGGGGGCACTCACGCCGCCATTTAATTACCCTCAGGAGAAGAACGATTGCTCACGACATTTCTAGCCATGTTGGAAATAATCGCTGATTGGTCTAAGGGGGAAACAAAATGCTTGCCGAGTCATCCTGTATTATAATAGCCCTAGGTATGGTCAATAAGAAAAGTGTTTAGATTTTTAACGAAACCTCAGTTGAGAGCTTGGCCAATAAAGACAAGAAGGCGTTGAATTGTTCTGTGCATCTGCTTTAACAAACGTATTGGTTACTTCAATACTTTATGTATCTGCATATCCTCTGACACAATTAAAGGAGATGGAATTAATAGAATTGCATATTCATTGCAAAATACCAGAAGCCAAATAATCTGAAGCATTATAGGCTGTGTAGGACCATGAGACTAAATGCATTCATTTTAAAATATAAATTAGAAGTCATGATTTCTGCTCGGATAACAGTATTCATGATGACAAATAACTGACACTGACAAACAGAATTCCCCGAAGCCAAACGAAAGAACCAAGAATGCAAAAGATGATTAGCGCTAAAAGTACAAAAATCCGACCCGGTACCCTCCGCTGTTTTAGAGCTTTCTGTAAACATATGAATATTTCCTTGAAATTGAGCAATTTGAGTACATGTAATACCTTCACAGGAAGGCGAAATTGTGTAACGCGAGCATTCTGTAAAATATCTTCTGCAAGAACTCCCAAACGAACTAACTCAGCGTCTTGAGAGAGTTGGAGGTCAAGGAATGGAAGTACTGTTCAGACTCGTAATGCTGAAGTAGAAGTTGTGCCTTAGAAATGGAAAACTCATTTCTTCTTTACCTTGCATTTTCTTTTACCGTGTGACTGTCACATATGGAGAAAAAAGATATCACAAGTATATGCTATTTTCCGCTGCAAAATTGTGGCGAGTCACGCTTTCCAAGTATAGAAATATATTTTTCGACAGGACCATGACTGGAAAGAGTAGATAAATCTATTATTAATGAAAGGAGCAGAATATACTTTTTGAGAAAAAGGTATGACAAAAACGGACACTACGATCGGTATCCCCACGATTAGGGGGGATAATAATTAGAACGATTCCACGACTTGGGGAGTCCTCCATGTAATTGGAGGGAATCAATATAGACTGTCACTGAATCTTCTCAATTTGAATAAGATTTTGTTGTAAATATGGAATAAAGTAACGAGGAAATTGCAATAATAATATAAACTCAATAATTACTGCAGAGTTAAAAAATTGCAATATAAAACTAAGACAACGCAAGAAATGAATCACTAAATAAAAGTTGAAATGCCAGCTTGAGTTAAAGAAAACAATACCTTTTAAAAATTAAGCATTTTATATTTGAACACTTAACATCACATCGCATCAAAAGGCAACTAACATACATTTGTATACATTACATAGATTTACATATCAGCTTGATCCACATTTTTGGCAAATGCTATTTTAAACGACAGATAAGCAATTTCAAGCTATACATGCAATCGCATGATCAACACAAAAATGCAGGCAGGTATGTCAAGAACTTACAAATCAAGTACGAAAAACTAAAACTATCGCGCTCCAAATAATTGAAGGTTTCACGTGAGAAGGTTTAAAACTTATCCAAGCACTGATTAACTGACGTCTACTTATGTTTTATTATAGAGATTTAGATCCGTTTTAGCTATTGTAAGATTTGACTAAAAGTTTAGAAGGTAATCTCAAATCAAGTACGAAAAATTAAAACTATCGCGTTCCAAATAATTGAAGGTTTCACGTGAGAAGGTTTAAAACTTATCCAAGCACTGATTAACTGACGTCTACTTATGTTTTATTATAAAGATTTAGATCCGTTTTAGCTATTGTAAGATTTTACTAAAGGTTTAGAAGATAATATATAAGTTCTTCTAGGGAAGTATAAACATAACTTTTGAAAATAAGTTTTAAATAATTAAAAAGAGCGTACTTCCTAACAATGGCCTACACTTAAAGATAATCTGAAACTTTTTTTTGACACGCTTGCCTTCGAAACTTTTAATTTCGTTTTATAATACATTAAACAATATGAGAAAGAAATTGAACACTTAAGAATTATGCATTGAAAAATATATATCTTATTTCAAAAAACATTTCATGTGATGCAACATTAACAACTAAGAATGGTAATATTAACAACAAATAAATTTATATTTTTGTTTCAATTTAAAATTATCTTTCTTAAAATTAAAATTGTAAATTAAGTAAAACAAAACACCTTCCCCATCCCCAAACAATAAACTTGTTCAGCTGATTACTCGGAATCAAGGTAGACTTAAAAGGCGGTATTTAAAAAAAATTATTTTTCCACGCTCAACAACTCAAAATTTTCTGACGCATTTTCAGACTCATTTTTAAAAGTAAAAAATGAAACTTTGCGGCGTGATTCATGAAGTGACTTGTGTTTTTATTTTTCGTACTATTAATTAGAAATTGATTTACAAACAATTATTTTCACAGTACGTTAATTTTCTTTTGTTTCTAGCGCTATCGCTTCGGGAAATTCGGTTCAAAATGTCCACTTTGACAGCATTTTTTGAAATATATTCTGCCTTTATTTAAAAAAAAAAAAAAAAATCGACCAATACGGACATTATAAAGTTTCTGAATAAGAGAACCTGCCAATTGGATGCATTTTAGAGCAAAAATGAATTTAAAAATAAGTCACAAAATAAGCAGTTTGGATTTGAGTACACCCTTAAGAATTTTCAAGGTAGACTTAAAAATTAGGTACTCACAAAATGAACATATACCTCCTGTAAAAATTATTGAATATGGATCGCCATAAACAGATGATACACAATGAGATTCACTCAGCATTTCTTATCTCTCCGCGACAGTTTTTGAGGCTGCTCATACACCACAGGTACATCCTTCTCAGAAGGATACTCTGACACCAGACCTGCCAAGTCTCCGGCTTTTTGGATACCAGTATTTTAGTACAGAAAATGTCGTTTTATTTAATCTGAGCCTTCTGCGATTTAAAAGAACGATATTTTTTCTAAGAAAATATTGGTGTACAAAAAGCCGGAGACTTGCCAACTCTGCACCACCATGTTCAAGCAAGAGTGAGTACATGCAAGGAAAAGTAAAAGTTATAAAATACACTTTAGAAATTTTCATTGCGATGTAATGTTGAACAATTATTAAGGAAATAAAAAAGACTTGTTTCTGAAAATTTTATCTGGCAAAATTTATTTTCGATTTAAAGTATAAATCAGCATAGTTTTGTGTTGCATTAAAATATTTAAATAAAAACAATTTTTCAACACCGAATTGCTTTAAAAATTGTGTTTAACGTCGATGTGCTTAGTTCTTCTATTCTCGAATGGAGATTTCGAGAAGTCAATTGCAGCTAAATTATCAATGAAATCAAATGAAACTTGAAATTTTTACTTTAAGAATATTGACAGTTTATCATTTAACACGCTAATTATCCAAATTAATTCTTTAGCTGGTTGGCGTCATTTCACTTTTAATGCCATTGTGCCGATAATAATTTTCTTCACCACTATCATTCAAATTATAAATATATTTTCTTTTTAATTGCAATGAGAAAATGGCAACAATGAAGATATAATCAACAAAGGTATAATGATAGCATTATTTCCCTTTTCTTTGCAAATTAGAAATAATCGGTTTGAAATACATTTTGAAAAATTCTCATAAATAACTTCTAAAATTAAAATTATAATATATGAAGGGAAATATATGAGGACCCCAGAAGGCAAGGGGTATAAGTGACATAATTGAAAAAAACTGAGCTAAGTGCACAGACGATCTGGAAATAAGGATATTTGTTAGTACGCAAAAAAATAGAAGTGATTTTTTAATTATGTGATGCTTTTTGGAGGTCAACTACTTAAGCATTCGAAACTTGTACCCCTTGTTATCATTACTGATTAACTATAAATGAAAAAAAATGTACTCCACCTTCTTTACACAGTTATTGAAATAAGAGTTAAAAAACCACTTTGAAATAAGCAACAGTTTCATAATTATTTCAGTAAATTACTATTGACTCAAAACTTTGAATTCAATTTACTCCAAATCGAAATTTTGTCACTTGTATCCTTTGGCATCTAAGGTCCTCATATATAAAATAAATAGCTATTGTTGACTCACGACGGCTTTCAGTTTAAAAGAAAAACATTAAAATTGGTTCAGTATAGACATAGGGAAGATGACGTAAAAAAAGTTTGAATAATATGCTGGAAATACCTTTTAATGTTCTTAATTTTGAAATATAATTAGATAATTGTAAATAAGTTAGTAAATTACTTTATAAGATTTAAAAAAAAACCTCCAAACATATTACGCAATTAAAAATAAATTCGCAAGTTCTTTTGAATGAAAAAAAATTCCTTTACGTTGTCTCAGGAGTCTTTCATTGAAGGAGCAATTTAGCATCATGTCACATTTAATTTTATTTCTGATTCTCTATAAAACACACATGAAAATTTTTTTAACGCTGACAGAATAATATCTGTTCTATGTAGCATAATTATTTCAAAATTTTAAAACTGATATTTAACATTTTTAAATGTTTAATTTTGTTAAAACATTTTTAAGTTTTTTTTTTTTTTTTTACTTTCATCAATTGCGCGGAATATTTCTCAAAAACTGATTTGTATGAAACTCGGCAGATATATTAATTTTGATGCAAGAAATAACTTATGCTTCAAATTTAGTATTATAATTGCATTGGATATTTAAATTTAGCATTTTTCCAGCGAAAAGAACGTTTTTTTTAAATTTTATCATTTAAGTTTAAATAAAAATCATAAGTTTTCAATTGCTTAAAAATGAAGTAATCGTTCAAGACACATTAGTTGTAAATCATTATCAATATTATTTGGGACTCTAGAACCAAAAGTTTTGCGAAAGTCTTGTGAGAAGTGAATGCAAATCAAAAAACAATTTAAAAATTTTTTAATCAAAATCAACCATTGAAAAAAGTAGCCTCTGCTTGTTAACTAGGAGAAGAGCCTTTAAATGCCTCCGAGGAGGACTTAAAGGAATTGACTGGGAGCAGAGAATTAATGTCCAATCCGCAATTTCTACCGGTGCAGCCTGTTAGTACATTTGCCTAGTGCATGTGGAACGAACGCGGATGGGCTTCCTCCATCCCGCTTGGCCAGCATGGAGGAATATGGCCACCTCCCCCCTTTATTTTATGGTATATATATATATATATATATATATATATATATATATACAGAGAGAGGGAGGTGATAAGATATTTTAGTAAATGATATGGAGGAAATTACCTCTTTTATTTACTTTGAAATATTTTTGTATATTTTTCTTAACCTATCATACTTGACAGGACTACAATTAGTTTCATACAGGGTATCCCAAAAAAGTTGAAACAAATTTAATTTTTTTAACTTTTCGATATACTTTGTCAACGTGAATTACAAAAGTGTCTGAAGTAAGGTAGAAATAAGCACCTGTTGATAAAATAGTCCTGCCATTAATTTTCAAACTATAACCTTTTATACGGTACCTTGGGTCCTCTAAATTATATTTAGAAAATTTTGCTCTATGCTCTGACAAATACAACAGTAAAAATTCCCATTTTCTACGACCAAAATGCAATATATGATACGTTGAATTTTAGGAAATTTCGAAGCTTTCCGGCACTAAAAATGGGCAAACGATTTTCTAGGATTATTTCATCGAAATAATCGTAAATTCTAAATTATTTTGAACACATTTGTAATTTACATTATTTACGTATCTCCAACACATAATACATTAAGTTCTGTTTCCATATTTTTCCTACACCCTGTATAAATAACTTTTTTAAATATTTTGTTTTATAGCTAAATTATGCCAGTTTCAAAAATATTTAAACAAATTTTAAGTGATTATAAGTAGCATTCTCATATTATGATTCTGTTTTAAATTTTTGAAATACAGTAATAATTATTTCATAATGGTAATCTTGTAATTCTTAGAAAATTAAACTCTTTCAGTATTAATTACTTAATGGGGCAATTATTGTACAAATAAAACCTGAAATTTAAATAATGCTCTGTGCAATATAATTAATAAATATTTTCCGTCGCTTATTAACTGTTACTAAGATAATTAAAGATTTGAAAACCTTATTTACGAATAGAAACCTTTTCTTTCACCTTTTTGCCCAGAATAATTGATGATAAACGAAGAAAATACTTTTCAAATTATACAAATATTTAATGACATCTTAAAACCAAATTAGCAACACAAAATAACTGTTAAGGTTAAGTTTTATTACAATGTATTCTCGGATTGCAAAGTATCTTTTAAATTCAAAGCGCAGTAAATTTATTTAGTTAATATTTACTAATTAAAATTTGTTTAGTAACCATGCCAATTTATTTGCACATAGAGAGCATAGTTTATAATCACTTCGCATTAAATTTTTCAATATATAGGTATATTTAATAAAACAACAATACCATACAATTTTATAATTGGAAAAACATTTAAAACTAAATTTATTCATTTATTAGTAGATTTCATGATAAAAAAAATCAGGTTATAAAATTGATAATTTAGTCATCTCTAAAATTCAATAAATGTGATCTTGCAATAATTATGTGTTTTCGCTATAATCCTTCTCATAAAAAAAGAACCAAATAAATGTTTATACTTATTTTCTAAAAATGTATTCAAATGCTTATAATCTAAGAAAGAAAACCCAACATCTAACAATATTTAATATAAAATACTGTACATAGATATTTTATAACTATAAACAATATATACCAGCTCTGATTACTTTTTCTACAATGTAGAATACAATTTTATAAGTTAGATTTTATATCAAAAGCAAAACACTTACAAGGAAGGTCTCCGTAAGCGCATACTCAGAAAATTTTGAAAAAAATTACAGAATGTTCTTCTCATGAGGATATATACGTTTATAAAAAAATTGCTGCGGAACCTCGATATAACGTCCGTAAAAATATTATGAAAATTTCGTGTTGTGGCGATTTATCGCTGCGTTGGCGACACAATGAAATTTAAGAAAAAAAAAACATGCATTTATGATAAATTCTCTTTTACGAAAAACGTTTTCTACTCTTTATACTGTAGTTAAAGTAAGTTTAACTTAAATTTCACTTTTATAACTACGGTTTTGCCATATATAATTATATGTACATCTAAAAGAAAATTAACGATCGCATTCTACGGTTTAGAACAAAATTTGAATTGATTAAAATTGCTTTAAAATAAAAATTAATTGTGTGATTCTGAGCACTGTCAATTTGTCATCGATATTGTTAATGCCGGAGACAACTAGAGAAAAGTCTTGTTGCCGTAGAAACAATGACTTATTCAAAGTCGAAATGTATAATGAAAGAGTGTTTAATCGGACATTTACTGTTAAAATACATTTAAAATTTAACCAGCCTTCAAAACTGTATAAAATTAAATAACTTCAGCAGTAGTTAATTTGTATATGTATTACATAACTTTATAGAAAAAATAATAAACTATTTAATCGTTGAAGTTTAAATTTGTGAAGTGCTACGCATTTAAACACTCATCTAACCAGAAATTTTCAAAAACATTAAAATCGCTTGCATTTCGCGACGAAAAAGTTTTGCTCGCCAAATCGCGTCTTTTTGCGTCAAATACTCGAAAGTATTTTATTTTTTTACAGATTTTCTGCTGGGATTCCACAGCTAAATTTGACCGATCTCTTATTACGTACATGAGTAGCTTCATTAGCATTTTTTTTCAAAATATTCTGAGTATGCGCTTTAAGGAGACCTTCCTTGTTAGAACACTAATCACTATAATCATTGTAATTAAACTTCCAACAAAATAGTGCTCTCGCATGTAATTAGAAATTTTATGAAATTTCACGACGCGATAGTACATTTCTGCGTCGATTCATTAAATATTTTGAATGTACACTCATGTGAAATAGATACCCTCCTACCAGGCAAACTCTGTCTCAAATTCATTCATACATATGTAACTGGTAACAATTAAATAATAACAACGTCTACTAATTAATTTTAGACTTATATTATACTTAGGAGGTTGTCTACATATAGAAATTGTGACAAACACTAACATTTGCAATACAAGCGCTCAATTTTTTCTTCAAATTTGAATTCGTTGATAAAGTTTACTCTCAGAAACCAATAGGAAACTCACTCGGTCAAGTAATTTAGGAATTATTTAGGTTTAATGTTTGGGACTCTTAATGTTAAATGCATTTTTACCCCTTCCCTGTGGAATATATTTGAGAAAAACATGCCAAAAATGGAAAACAAAAATCGCTTTAATTGTGTTTGTTATTATCATTAAAATATTAGAAATAGATAAAAAAAAAAAAAAAACAATATTTTAAACGAAATAACTACTAAAATTACAAAAATCTGGCAAATGGCGCGAAACTGCCGAACTTTTCACGGGAAAGTATCGCCATCTATTTGGAAAATGGTAAATTACATATTATGCACTGGACGAACTGAAATCGGGTTTCACGGAATTGAAATACAGATTTTTCTTTTGCCTGAACTCAGGCCGGGCATTGCAAAATTGGCGCATTTGCGTTGCCCGAACTTAGTTCGGGCGTAACAGGCAAGGGGTTAAAACGTTGCATAACATATTGCAATGTGGATAGTTTTTGAGGAATAACTCTAGAACTAGCTGAACGAAGTGAGCTATAATTTAGAATTTATATATTTGAAGCTTCTAGAAATCGGTTTCTGTTAAAAATTTCATGTGTTACAAGCAGCCACATTGTTTTTAAAAACTTATTAAAAAATATATATATTTTCGAAATTAATTTTCAAAAAAAAAAATACAAATTTTAATCTATAATGTTTTAAAACAGAAATCGATTTACAGAAACTTCAGATATACAAATCCAATATTATAGCTGATTCCGTCAAGTAGTTTTGAGTTATGCTTAAGAACTTACCACATTGCAATTTATTTTGCAACGATTGAAAAATATTTTAACATTAGGAGTTCCGAAATTTGAATCTGTATAATTCCTAAACTACTTGTCCGAATGACTTCCTGTTTAGTATTTGAAGGTAATGATAAGCTACGTCACCGAAGACGAACGTACTTTACCACCGATTCCAGATTCTCGTGAATCCATATGAGGTCACGATCAGAGAGGGCCGGTTTACCCGGTGCACCTTTACAGGTAGTGCTCATCGGAAGGGGGGAGAGACGGGGGCCTGAGCCTCCTGCGCCTCTCGAGCCTTTCCCAAATAACTTGACGACAAAGGTCGATGCAACATGCGGTGGAGCCCAAACTTCGAAGACACCAACACAAAACATTTGGGCGGACGCTGAAGTGATCCGACGGCTTCGTGGCCGGAACCCCATAGAGAGAACCGGATCCTAGGCCAAAGCGGAACCACTCCCGCGACCCATTACTGTATCACAACTTCCGATCATAGAGTCCTAGGGAAGGAGGAAACGACTTGTTCATTTCCTCCCTATTTAGGACTCGATGATCCGAAGGTAAAATGTACCGAAAAATATGATGACAAAATTTTGTGTTTCTATTGAAAAGTTTACTTTTAAATTTCATATTACAAAATTATTTTTAATGCGAAGTATGGTACAATTCCTACACGTTTAATATTTAGGTATAGCATTGTTCGGTAGACATTAATACTAATCGATTGGTGCCAATCACATTTTTACACTATGATTTGCGGCAGAGTTAGTATGAGGTTATACTTTTACTTCTTACAACTGTACATTAACCAATGTAAAATATAAAGATATGAGTAAAATGAGTGAAGTATATTGCAAAACAATTTATTTTTTAAACAAGGTATATTAATACTCTTAAGTATTTATTAAATATATAAGAATATTTTGTACATATTAATTAAATTTTATGTGAGTGTGCATGCAATAAAAGTGCGGATTATTTCTACATTGGAAAGAAGAAATGGAAAGAGGAAATCGAAATATTTATTATATATATATATATTATATGCAGGGTATTCCGCCCCCCAAAATTCGACCGACAAATTAAGATGAATGATAGAAGGCATCAAGAGGATGGAAACTTACTATAGAACATGAGGTCGCAAACCACGTGTAGTGGGAGAAAATCGCAAAAATATTTATAAAGGGTATGACGTCGAGTGAAACAAAAAGGGCCAATAATAAGTAGAAAAAACATTTATATGACGTCAAGTATGATTAGAATGTATTGCAGTTCAACGTCAGAAAGGAGAGGACGATACATTTTTATAGAAATTGTCCGAAATTTCGGCCACGAAGGTCATTGCACAGCCGACACGAACGGACGAAGGATTGCCGGACGCGTTAAAACACATTCCTATAAAAATGTATTGTCGTCTCCTTTCTGACGTTAACTCTAATGCATTGTAATCATGCTTTACGGCAAAAAAATGTTTTTTTCTATTTATTATTGGCCCTTTTTGTTCCACTCGACGTCACACCCTTCATAACTATTTTTGCGATTTTCTTCCACTAAACGTGGTTTGGACCCCATGTTCTATGGTAAGTTTTCATTTTTTTGATGCCTTCTATAACCCCATCTTAAATTATCAGTCGAATTTTGGAACACCTTGTATATATATATATATAAGATTTTGGATAATCGTTGTAAGTGATATATTATATATTTCTTAATGGTTTTTTATTTACATTTTACATATTTCCAATTTTAAATTTTTCCAATTGTTGTCTGGTAATAATTCAGTATACTTGGCTGATTCTACTGTACTTAGCATAATGCCAGTAGAATTATGAAATACTGAATTATTTTTAAAACACATGTGGGTACAGCCAAGCTGAAGAGTACATCCACATATGTTTTTTCATATCCAATTCTTGATTGGTTCTCTTGTGGTCCAGTTTTTCCACTGAATAATGTTCATAATTAATTTATTAATCCAATTGTGTTTACATAATAGCAACTCCAATTTATAATTTTTTCCCCTTTCTCTCTCTTTCTTTTTAAATGTTCTTCAGGTATGAGTAAATTTGGCTAATTACCATTGAAGCACATGCTATGGTAATTTTATGATTGCACAAGTTAATTATTAGCTATGTGGTATTCTGATTACACAATATCATTAATTATCTCTTAGTAGATTTTAGTAGAATGATATTAGAACTTGATATGTTTTTGAAATTCATAGATATTATAATTATATATATATATATATATATATATATAGACGAATTCCTAAGTATAGTATTAGTCTAACATTAATTAGTAGACGTTATTACTAATTAATTGCTAGTAGTTACTTTGTATGCAATGAATTTGAGACAGAGTTAAAAAAATATATACTAATGAAGCCGAAAAAATGAGTTTGTGATTTTGTAGTGAATTATTATGTTTGTGGCTTGTATAAGTGTATACTCATTTTAATAAAAAAATGTTCAAATATTTATTTTTTTTACATAACTTAACATAAAGTGTAAAAAAAAATGTAATAGAACAGGGCTATGTTTTAAGAAAGTGTACACTTAATTTATTAAAACATATTCAAATGTTTATTCTAGGTTAATTAGCTTAACATTTAACAATATTTAATGCAATTTTGCGCTTCAAAAGGCTTATACTCAATTTATTAAAATATATTCATAAATTAATTTTAGGTAAATCAATCTAATATTATAAATATTTAGAAAAAAAAGGTTTGTGCCATGAAAATGTTTATAATCAAATTATTAAAACATACATACAAATTAAATATTTGCTATTTGTTAATATCATAGGTAAACAAAAAGAACATTTAAATATATTTTTAACAAATTTTGAGTCTTGAAAAGTTTTATAATTTATTCATTAAACTATATTCAGAATTTTATATGCTGGGCAAATGCTCCTAATATCTAACACTTTTTATGATAAAATTATATGTGTATAAATATCATTTTATAACCATAGACATCATATTCCAGTTTCTGTACATCATATTCCACTTTTATTTTAACGGACAAACCTAATTGAACAAGACAATACCTCAAACACAAAACACTTAAAATCCTAATCACTATTTCATAATTAAACTCAAAACTCTGACGAAGTATCTGTTTCTAGATGACATAAACAAAATTCATTTAAACAGCGTCAAAAGTGCAAATTAAGGAAAAGAGGAAATTTAATGAATAAGCAGCATTCATGACTATCATGCCATTTATTATTAACGGTGACTGTCCTAACGGTGTATAATTAGAAATTTTATGAAAATTCACGATAGTTTTTCCGCCATTGAATTAGTTGAAAATATCAATGTAACGAATGAATAAAAATCAATTCATTTAATGTTAGGTAAGTTAATCTAACATTAAACAATATTTGATGCAATATGCTGCAATTGGGAACAATGGATTTTTAACCAGAGGAATCATATTCAGTTCATGTGTTCATCTTATTTAGTCATAATCTGAAATTTTTGTCAACACAATTCTTTCAAAAATGACACACTCAGAATATATTTAAACCACGTGTAAAAAGTAAATTAATGAAGAGCTGAAATTCAATGAATAAGCAATTCTCACTGTCATGCAGTGCATTATTAATGGTGACTATACTGCTGGGAGTAATGAGAAATTTTATGAAAGCTCACAACAGTTCGTTCCGGTGTTTATTCCTTTTATGAAAATCTCAGTATATTACGTGAATATAAATAAACTAATATAATATTAGATAAATGAACCTAATATTCACGAACAAGAATGAGGTAATTAAGAAGTGCTACAGTTGAAAATAATTATTTATAACTATACACATCAAATTCATGTTCCATTACACACTCTGTCAAAGGTATGTATGATTTCAATTAGATAATAGGTGAATACAGAAAATATTTCGTGAACAAATTCCTAATTCATCATAAAATTTTCGTACGAAATATTTGTTTCATGATGTAGCCAACAGAATACATTTAAACAGCATGCAAGAACAAATTAATGAAAAGCTGAAATTTAATGGACAAGCAACTCTGACTATCATGCCATGTATTGCTAGTGGTTACTTTGCTGCAAGTGACTATTTGGAAACGTTATGAAAGCTCAACAGTTCGTTCTGTTGCTCCTTCTTTTTATGAAATCATACCTACTTTTATTGGATAATAATCAATCCAATCAATTCTGGGAAAGCAAACCTAACTTATTACAATTGATGGAAAATGCAGTAATTGAGAAATATTTATTTATAACCGAATATATCGTATTTTAGTTCTAAATCTCGCTAATTCAAGGATTAAAAAGCTATTTCAATTAGCTAATAAGTGAATGCAGAAAACGTTCCGTAAATCTTTCGCCTTGTTCGTTATAAGCCCAAAATTTCTTTAAACCTTTCAGGGAAAAAGTACATCTGTTGCTAAAATGTTGAAATGATTGATTGACTCCGTAATTTTACGAACAAATTTATTTGAAAATAAATAAAAAATTTCTTCACATAAATTATGAAAGCAAAAGTTTATTCAAATATTCTGGTGCCATTGTCGCAGTTGGGGATTAAAATTAAGTGGGATGTAAATGTCCCACCGCCTTTCAAGGGATTAATCCATTTCCCGATCAAAAGCGTTGACGCAACGGTAAAAATAAATGCGCATTAAAAATGATATACCTATTTACCACTATTATAGAATAATAATAATAAAAATACACTATACTTTGCGATTAAATAAAGCGAAAATTACCTTTCGGAATATGAGGTTGGAAGAGACTTTCAGCAAAAAGGTTAAAGACCCCTGCCATATAATTTGATGGTTAATATGTTAAACTGCCTGTAAGAAAAAATTCATGTAATGTAAAAATTTAATGAACAAGCAATAACGGTTATTATACCATGTATTATTAACGAGCAGTCTTCGTCCGCTACGGTGGTCGGTTTCTGTAAACGAACCTAGTATCAAACGAAATAAATCGGTGAATATGACATTGTCTTATAAAGCAAAACGCATCTTTACCTGGAATGTCTTTCCGCATTGCTGAAATCGATAAAAGTAAGCTGCGCCTCAGGCGCCCATGAGGGGGCGCACCGCGCGTAGACGACCACCGAACCCAAGTCCTGAGAGACTTTTATCGCGCCAGTAGCTTTGGCTCGCTACTGCGCACAGTGTAAGATTGCGCAAATCTAGCGGGAAAAAATTCAGAAAATCGATTTTAAATAATTTGAGTTTTAGACATTTTAAATTACATCTAACACATTGAAGAGAAAAGAGATAAAGTGAAAGAAATTTTACTCCACAACAACACCATCAAAAGTCGGCTCAAATCCACGTTTTCTTTAAACCTTTTTAGAGCGATAAAAAGGTTTATCGCTCTAAACCTTCGCTCTCCAACAATCTTCAATTGTTGTAGATGTAATTGCAAATGATATTTATGGCTAAAAATATACTTATTTTGCAAATATTGTTTTATGATAGTATGGAATCGTTACAACAAAGTATTTGCTTTGTATTTTACAATTACGATAGTTATTTAAAAGTGTTACTTCTTAAAAATAAACTTGTAAGTTAATATGTAAATTATTTGAAAATTTAATAGCATATGATAAATTAAAAAAAGCTGCCAAAAATTTTGTACACTGTGGTACATTGTAAAGTATTTTTTTTTGTAATTATATATGCATATAGATATAAAATAAATCAATTTCAGCTGCAACTATTTGCAACTTTTGAATATAAGTAATTTTTTACAGGTACTGAAGTGTTAATTTCGAAAAGAGAATTCTATGAGATATTTATAAATGATGTTACTGGACATAAATCATCTCCAGTGAATTCTAAAAATATCTTGATAGACAATATATTATACAAATATACACTTTAACATTACTCATATGTTATGTTAGACCAGATTAAGCGGCTGATCCATTCGTTTATGATTGACATTAATCGAAGATGGAGAAATTGCCATCGCATAAAGAACGTTTTTAAAGAAAAATAAGAGATGGCTATATTCGAATATAACAATAAGTAATCTCTATATACCAGACAGAAGTAATAATGACTATGCGAAAAAAGTTGGACGTCCAAAGAAAAATTTTTCTTCAAGTGGACCGAAAAAAAAGTGAAAAAAAAGGTTTATTCATTCTTCTCAGAACACTCACTAAATGAACTAGCACATGCCACGTGTTTAAAATTAAGACTATTTGGATGCTGCGGGTATGTTAAAGCAAATATCCTCAAACCCTAAAAAAGCAACTGAATTTAAAAAAATCGTTCAAGAAGCCGTATACCGATATTTAAATATTCTCTTGAAGAAGCGTTGGTTTTAATAACCACTATGAAATCAAGTTGCCGAAAATACGGGATTACGAGAAACTCTGCGTTACAAAAAGTTTTGAACATTTATCCATCCTATGAGTAGGTTAAAGATGCAAAAAAAATGTGCTATCCATCCCAAGAAAATTGCATATTTTCTTAATCATTTGCAGAAGTTAAATTACAATCTATTGCAGATTTAACGATAAAAATACTTTGTATTATACAAAAACAGATATTAAATTTTCTTACTAAAGAAAAAGGGTCTATGTTAAAAAAATATAACAATGATTTTTAAATGGGGGGGGGGGGGTCGATGGCAGCTGTGGATAAAGTAGATATAAGCAAAAATCAAATGAAAACAACTTTGAAGATGCAAATATTCTAATCCCACCTGTGGTTCCTTTTAAACTATATGGTTGTAATGAAGAAAATCAAAACTTTATATTATGGCAAAATGCACATCCTTCATCTACTTCTTACTGTAGACCCATAAAATTTAAGTATACCAATGAAGTCAATAACGGAAGAATTTGAAAATGTCAAAAATCAAAGTACTGCTCTTGTGCCAACTATAGTAGAATTAGATTATCAAACGTAATGAAATAGAGTACAGATTTGAAGATACAATGGTAGATGGCCAAGTGTGCAGTCTACAGCGATGGCAGTATCTAATAACTTAATTACTATTTCGGCGCTTCGGCCGGTCAGAGAGCCGCGCCCCACTGCGGACCCTCTTACCTTGAACCCACGTTTCGACGACGTAGGCCGTTACGATACGCGGTGAAACCACGGGGAGTCACCACGAGACACTTGGAGACGGGCCGGCGTCCCCCAACAGCTTCGGAGCTGGAAACCCAAAAGGGAACCAGCCCCTAGGCCTTAAGTCGGGATGTTCCAACCCGTACTTGCTCTACCACAACTCGAGGGTTGTGAAAACCTACAAAGGTAGTCACGGTTCCCACTCGTAGTGGACCACTGAAAACGATAAGAACGACGTCAATGAACTATTGTATTTTGAAATGTGTCATACAAAATAAGCATAGATAAGGACTAACTCTTTTAGTTGATAATTTACAGTAGGATTTGGTAAAGGACGATAGAACAATATTCAACATACGAAAACCATATTATTACCGTATTAAAATATGAATTTAAATGCTAATTCATTATAAATTCAAATTTCTGTGGGAATATTTTTTCAGGGTGAAGCAATCAGAATACATTTAAACTCCGTAGAAATGCAATTCAATACAAGCTGAAATATAATAAACAAGCGATCCTGACTAGCATGACGCGTACTAATAATGGTAATTTTGCTGCTAGGGACTAATCAGGAATGAATGTTATGCACACTGTTAAACATTTTGTGGTAAGTTGAACTAAATTTTGGTGCTGAAGTAGCTTCAACCAGAAGATAGTGAAATCGTATTCCAACATTTTAATCTCTGATTAAACCATAACTACAAATGTTGGAACGAGGTTTCACCATGTTATGGTTGCAGCTAAAGCAGCACCAACAGTTGGTTCAACCACAGCACAAATTTTTTAACAGTGTAAGCTGGTGATAGTTAAATCTGTAACAAAACTCTGTGTTTTTAAAAATAGTAATAAATTAAAGTAATGTTAGATAAGTTACCTCAATATTAAACAATATTTTATTCCAAAAGCTGTAATTCTGAATATTCTATTTATCACCACATACTTCATATTCCAGTTCATAACTCCCTAATATAAGTTTGAAAAAAGTCATTTGAATCAGATAGTATGCGGATGTAGGAAACATTTAGTAATCTAAACGCTGTAGCGTTTTGCAAGTATTTATTCAGCATGGCGGTTTTAGTTAATACTTATTCCTTTTATTTACTACAATCACGTACAGCAAACAAAGAATTCACGGCGACACATACACATATGATTATTTAAACAGAAGGCACAGTTCTTTCGGTAATGTTTATACTGCGGGCATTTTACTCTGCAGGTGGGTTCTGTGTTAATGTGGGGTATTAATGTACAATGCCAGGGTTTCTGTTACGCTGTCAGTGCTGGAATTCCGGCTATATCCCACGCTGGTTCAGTGAAGTATTGCAGAACCCTCTCCGACTGCAGCTACAAATCGTATCTCAACTTTAGCCCCATCTGTATTTTTCTATATATGCACTGAGCCTTTCAAGTGCAACCACTTGAAAGGCCCAGCCAAAGCGCTTTATTGAGATCCCTCAAAACTCTATGGAATTTACATGTCCATTAATGTTCATACGACGCGACGTTAAAGCTGGAGGCTTTAGAAACTTTATCGTGTTTAACGTCATATGAAGTAGTTCAAGTTGAATTTATGCCTGCTCAGAGCACTGTTGTTAATGATTTTTAAGAGATCTCTCGAAAAATTATTATCCTATTGAGTCGAAGAAAAGGTGCTTCTTAACCCATTAACGCCCAAATTAATTTCTTCGTTAAAATTAAAATTTTAGATTTCCTACCACTTTTAAATGAAGGGTATTTTTCATATTATTTTATCAAGGGATTTGTCTCGTGAAAGAGAGTATATATTTATCTTCATATTTACTGGTGTGAAAGACGAATTCTTGTCACTAAGTCTAGTGATCTAAAAATATGCCACTGGGTGTTAATGGGTTAAGGAACTATATATAAATGTCCAATAAATGACGACAATTCACTACAACACCACTTCCTCATAAGCTCAAATTTTCTCCAAAATTATTCTTTCATGATGACAATCAAAATACCTTTAAACTGCGTACAAGTGTAAATTAACGAAAAGATGAAATATATTGAATAAGCAATTCTGACTAATATGATAGGTATTTACACTGTATTGCTAGAGGCTAGTCAGAATCATTATGTTTGCTCACGGCTGTTCATTACGGCGTTGAATCATTTTACGTATACCACAGTGTTTCTATTGAATAATAATCAGTTCATTTAATGTTAGGTATATAAACCTAACAATAACCTCTTTGTGACAACTGGCACATATACGTGTAGTATTGGATGCACCAAAATGTTGAATATGAAAGTCAGTAATTTTTGCTTTATCTAATAACATATTTTCAGCGATTAAATAAAAAAACTTACCATTCGGAAATACCATTCGGAACTTACCATTCGGTACCCTAAAATTAAAACCAGTTTACAAGACTCTCGTTGCAAAGGGGTTAATTAATATTTGAGGGAAAAAGCAACAATTAAGAATTATCTTTTTATAAACAGTAGACATCAAATTCCAGTTTTCAAACTCCATAATGCAAATATAAAAGAATGATTCCATCAGATAATATGTTAACACGGAAAATGTTTAGTAATCGAAACGCTAATTCTTTAAAAGCTTGATTTTTATTGAAATATGTTTTTCAGCGTGACACAATCAGAAAATTTTTAAACTGCCCCCAAGAACAAATTAATAACCTTTTGAAATTAATTGAACAAGCAATACTCTCATGCCAAATATTATTAATAGTGCAAGTGAATATTAGATAATAGTGAATATAAAGAAACTTTACGAAAGCTCACGACATTTCATTCCGAAATTGATTCTTTTTTATGAAAAGTTCATTGCATCTATTGTACAGGGTGTTTCGAAAAGAATTCCCATTTGGAATGCGTATATTATGAAAAATATTTAACATTGACACTTAAGATTAATTTTATATTACCTGGCTAATCAGAACTTTTTTTTTTACAAAACAAATTATACGTGCTCAATATGTTCACTTTTGGATGATGCACGGCATATGTCTATACGGTAGTCAAATTCGTTTCAAAGTTTTGCGACCATGTTTGCATCCACTGCTTCCACGGCTGCTCGTATCTTCAGTTCGGCTAATGTAGCTCGAAAGAGAGGAACATAAAAGTAGTCTATTATTATACCCCCTCAAGAAGAAATCACACACTGAGAGATCCGGCAATCTTGGAGGCCAGTGATATTTAACTGAATCGTCAGGTCCCGTACACTTTTCGGAAAGCCTCACGTTTTCAACACCTTGGCGCGAGAATTACGGTTGGCGTGGTGCTGAATCCAACGCTACGTACCCCTTCTTGTTTGTGATGTCAAACATATAGCAAACAAACAGCAGCCCCATTACTTTGCTGTAGCGAAGAAAGTGTTTCTGTTTTGTTTTTTTCCCTCAGAAATGCTATCAAATGGAGAAGATAGTATGAAGAAATGTTATTTTTCCGTGGTTTACATTTATTAATACATTTCATTGAAACAACGAGCTTTTTGATATTAAATGCTTTTAATTTCACAATACATATAATTCAAACTTATATAAGATTTTTTCTTCTTCAGTTACTCTCCTTCATCAGCATACAAAGTTTAAAAATTGTTCTAGTTATCTTATTTTTTACTTTCAAGTAACAATAGATAATCATTCTAAATTGCTCCTCCCTTCGCTATCCCCCCACACACAGAGGCTATTTGGTCAGCCGTCATTTCGCATTCAAGTTCAGATCAAAACAAAAGGCATGGATGAAGATCGGAGATAGAGTTGGCTGTGCTTTCTCTCTTTCGCCAAGCTGGTGCAGAAAACGTGAGGCTTTCTGAAAAAGCTGTACAGCCGATTCAACTGCCTGAAACTCGAGATATCCCTCTTTCTACCTGTACATTATTCGGGTGAAAATGGATTAAAAGCTGAATAGTCATGATTTTTTAAAAATCGCATAATTCTTTTATAAATACCGTTGTGGTAACGTGAACTCATGTATATATAATTAATACAATCCATTATCGTTTGAAACGAAAGAAACTTTATTGTAAATTAACACATTAAAAAAAATAAATAAAAAATGAAAAAATATGATAAACATATCCATGATGTAAAAGTACAATTTCCGAAAATGAGCATTCTGACCCCCGCTCAAAGAGAACCTTTCTCCAACTTGTTCAACATCCAACTGCCTAGCTCGTCTCTCCTCAAAATACCTCTTGCCTCCCTCCAAATCTCTTAGTGAACCCTTCTGGAACTCGTCTTTTTCTATATCGGGAAAGCAACGCCTTATAATCTCTTCTGATTGACAATCCCTTACTTACCAAGTTTGAATTTCCACTTCATAGGGGCTTAGTTTTTTTGTATCAAAATAATTGCTTTTACAATTTTTATCCACTCATTCAGAGAGTATTACCTTCAATACAGCACATACATTCCAACCTGGCTTATTTCAAGGTGACAATGAAGAAAGAGGCCAATCTATAATTCTATTTTTCATTCTTAGAAGATTATCCCATTTCTCCAAGTAAGTGATTAGTAGATTCACGTCAACCCATCACACCGGGTATTGTTATCAATTCATTCGATAGCTAATTTAACCTAAAACTAAACAATATTAGATGCCAATGGTTATAATTAAAACCAATCTATCTATAACCGTAGATATCATATTCCAAGTATCATATTCTCAGAAATTTTGGAATGAAGAGTTATTTCAATCAGATAACATACGAATGAGAATAGGTTTATTAAAAGAAACGCTAATTCCTATAATTTTTTGTTCGATAATATTTATAATTTTTCAGTCTATACTAATTCGATAATATTTAATTCGACATAAGTCAATTTTTCTGTAAAATAGATCTTTCAAGATTACTCAATCACACAGAATGCATTTAAACTGCAAATTTGTGAAAACTTGAAATTTAATGATAAAAAATCCTAACTATTCATGCCATGTATCATTAATGGTTACTGTGATGCTAGTGATGCTAGTGAAACGTTACTTAAGCTCCTGATAGTTCGTTCCAGCGTTGACTATTTTTATTTAAATCTCAATGAATCTAGATAATAATAATTAATTCAATTAATGTTAGACATAATATTCCTGTTCTATAACTCTCTAATTCAGAGATAAAAGGAAGATTTCAATCAGATAACATGTGAATGCAAAAACCATTTATTAACCTAATAATTAATTTAATATAAGCTCACGTTGTTGTTGAAAATCTTCTTTCAAGCTGACACAAACAGAATGCCTTTAAATTGCGCGCCAGTGCAAATTAATGAAAGCTGAAATTTAAGTAATAAGCAGTCCTAATTATCATGCCTTATATTATTAATGGTGAATGTGCTGCTGGTAAGTAATCCAAAACATTATGTAAGCCCATAATGAGTCACTCTGTCGTTGACTGATTTTATGAAAACCTCAGTGTTTCTATTGAATTACAATCACTTTACTTAGTGTTCGGTTATTTAACCTGATGTTATACAATGTTTGTTGCAAAATGCTTCATTTGAGGGTGTTTCATTATTAGTGAAATAATGTTTCATGGATAATAATAAAGTCAAATAGTAACTTTTTTTCTCTTTTTACAGGAAACAAATATCGCAATACACATATCCAGTCAAAAATGTAGAGAAAATGTAAAGCTATAAGCTACAAGCACTATAAAGTCACTATAAGCAGAAAAGATTTTTTTTCAACTTTATCATTAATGAAGATATTTTAGCGATATTTTCTTTAGATTAACTTCGCTTTGTAGGAAATGTGATCACATAACATTTAGGGATAGAAGTACACCTTAACATAATCATTTACCCCGTATGTACTGACAGCTACATTACAAATTATGTAGCATCTAGTTCAATGTTGCTTGGGCACGAAACGTAGACATTTCCATTTTTTGTTTGCATATTATCATATATCACAAAAAGAAAAGTAAATCTTTTAAAAATTTTGTTAGAAGATATTCATTATTTCCATATTTACGAATGAAAATCCAGTTTCGACTTGGAGTAAAGATACGCCACATTTTTGACTAAATAATGGAATATGACACTGCGATTTCCTATACAAAACAATCGTATCTTTCGAAAATTTATTCCACTAGTTTCGAAACACCATGCAGTTATAGCAGTAGACATTGCATCCCAGTTTTATTACTCTTTTATTTGAAAGATCAAAATTCATTTTGGATAATATGTAAATAAGCATAACGTTTAGTAATTCGATACTCTATTGTAATTGACTCAAATTTGTCGAAAACATTCATTCACGATGACACAAACAGAATAAATTTAAAATGCGTTCAAAGTCCAAATTAATAAATAAGCAGTCCAAATTTTACGAAAGTTCACCCGAGTTCGTTCCGGCGTTCAATCGTTTTATGAAAAGCACAGTGTATTCATTGAATTTTTTATTAATTTATTTATTTAAGTAAATTAATCTAATATGAAACAGTATTTGATTCAAAAATCAATATTGAGAAATTTTTGTATATAACCATTAGACATCATATTCCAGTATTATTATGCTTAAATTCAAGGATAAAATAGCGATTATTTTAATCAGATAATATATGAATGGCCAAAACGTTTAGTATAATCACCATTTCATCATTAGCTGAAATGTTTTGTCGAAACAATTCTCTAATTAAATGAGGAATGACTGTTAAATACAGTCTTAAACTCTTTAAGCCTGTGTTTCAATTGTGTAGAAACTTTATTGTGTACAACTTTTTATATTGCATAAAAATTAAATTATTTTAAAATTTGTGTTCGAAGCTATTATTCTTTCCCGATAAAATATTTTATTATTTACTAAAATTTTTTGAAGTCTAACTTCAATGTAAATTTATGTATACAATAATTTGAAAATGTAATTTCATTTTCCATAGATTTCAATTCCAGTCTTGGGAATAAGACACTAATGTTTAAATTAAACGCGTGTCAGTTCCATCTGATCTACATTTACTCTCTGAATTAGAATCAGATGCATGTGAAGGATTTGATATCTGTAATGTAATTTATTGCGATTGACGTTCAAACAAGTTGATAATAATCGAAAGATAAATGAAATAAATAATTATTTACATATTTTTCCAGTTTAGAAAACTTTTTTATACTTTGTCTTTTGTCTAAATTGATTTTTCTCAGAATTCAAGATTTTTCTCATCATTTGCACGATTATTCATAGTTTGTAGAATGAATTTTTCTGATTAAAAACAGGATTAAAAAAGGCGAAATTAAGTAACAAACATTTGACTGAATATTTTTTTTCCATTAATAAAATGTACTTCAATATGTAAAAATAAATTGTACATTTGAATACCGGCTATAGAAACTATATTTTAAAACTTATTTCAAGGCTATTTTCGACAGATAATAAATGTCAAAATTTACGGAAAAATCATCCAAACATCTAAAAGAAAATTACTAACGCTGTCGCTGCTGCTTATTGAATCTATTGTGTCCTTTTCACGTTATCGGCTTATCCTGTAAAAACTATTTTATATAAAAACATGAAAACTGGTAGTTTTATAGAAAAATATATGGTAAATACGCTGAAGAAAACTAAGAATTATTTTAAGTGCTATTGAATGTTGAAATCGATCACGGTAGTTCGGTAACATAAGTTGTATAGGATCAAAAACAATACCTAGCAATTCAACCATCTTTATTGTATACACTATATTGCCAAAGGTGACCGGTCACTTGCGATTTTAGACGTTTTGTTAACTATCTAGAAAAATACATGAGGAATTATCATGAAACTGCAGGTGTGTAGACAGTATAGTACAGGATATATATTTCCGCGAAGAATTTTTCACGAAACCCCATAGGGGACTGTCAACTAATTGAATAAGAACGAATATCTTTTGGATAACCCTGTAAAAACTAATGTAGCAAAGGCATTCAAACTCCAGATTATTAATAAGTGGCTTATTGCAATATACTGTGTTCATTTTTATGAGGATAGCATGTATACTCGTAGAGAAATTAAGTTTTTTATAAAAACAGTCCCAAATTTTGCCTAGTTCTTTGCTTATAATTTGCAGAGTTCGTAATATAAAAAAAAGTTCTTTTCAGAAAATATGACAAGCAACATTGTACATAATACTCTGCAATCAGAATTAAAAATTAATAAAAATTGAATGGAAAATGAGCAGGTTTACTAAAAAATGTTTCACTGCGCATGCGCGAATGCAATCAAAATATAATATGCATAATGTATTAGCTAAGTATATAGAGCAACTTTTGTGAGTCTCAAAATCATAGCTTGAAAATTCTGAAAATTATTGTCGATAGAATAAGCTCAAAATCCGTTGTTTCCAAATAGAAGCAAAAATATGAAGGGTTGTATCCAAATATAGTAGTACGTGCAATATTGTGTACGCTATCTTGGCACTAATCAACAGATATTTGATACAACCCCTCATCTTTTTGCTTCTTTTTGGGAACAACGGATTTCAAGCTTATTCTATCGACGATAATTTTCAGAATTTTCAAGCTGTGATTTTGAGACTTTCACAAAAGTTGCTCTATATACTTAGCTAATACATTATGCATATTATATTTTGATTGCATTCGCGCATGCGCATTGAAACATTTTTTAGTAAACCTGCTCATTGTTCATCCAATTTTCATTAATTTTTAATTCTGATTGCAGAGTATTATGTACAAAGTTGTTTGTCATATTTTCTAAAAATAACTTTTTTTATATTAAGAATTCTGCAAATTATAAGCAAAAAACTAGGCGAAATTTAGGACTGTTTTTATAAAAACCTTAATTTCTCTACGAGTATACATGCTATCCTCATAAAAATGAACACTGTATATTACAATAAGCCACTTATTAATAATCTCGAGTTTGAACGCCTTTGCTACATTAGTTTTTACAGGGTTATCCCAAAGATATTCGTTATTTTTCAATTTGTTGACAATCCCCTATGAGGTTTCATGAAAAAATTTTCGCGGAAATATATAACCTATACTATACAGTTTACACACCAGCAGTGTCAGGTTAATTCCTCATGTATTTTTCTAGATAGTTAACAAAACGTCTAAAATTGCAAGTGACCGGTAACCTTTGGCAATATAGTGTACTTGACTATATTGTGGTATGCAGTGAACAATCTTTTTTTAAAATGTGTCTAACTTTTTTAGAACCAAAACTTTTATTCAAAATTTCATTATCAGAATAGATTTAATTTTGAGATATTTGTTTTTTACGTACAGTTGTTCAAAAAGCCTAAATAGTAATGTTAATAGGAATAATAATGTTAATAGGATCAAAACAATGCATAGCAATTTAACCATCTTTAGCGTATACTTGACTATATTGTGGTATGCAGTGAATAATAATTTTTTTTAAATGTGTCTACATTTTTGAGAACCAAAATTTTTCTTCAAAATTTCATTATCAGAATAGATTTAATTTTGAGATATCTATTTTTTATGCACAGTTGTTCAAAAAGCCTAAATAGTAATATTAATAGGAATAATAATGTTAGTAGGATCAAAAACCATGCATGGCAATTTAACCATTTTTAGCGTATACTTGACTATATTGTGGTATGCAGTGAACAATCCTTTTTTAAAAAGTGTCTAAATTTTTTAGAACCAAAACTTTTATTAAAAATTTCATTATCAGAATAGATTTAATTTTGAAATATTTGTTTTTTACGTACAGTTAGTTGTTCAAAAAGCCTAAATAGTAATGGTAATAGGAATAATAATGTTAATAGGATGAAAAACAATGCATAGCAATTTAACCATCTTTAGCGTATACTTGACTATATTGTGGTATGCAGTGAACAATCATTTTATAAAATGTGTCTAAATTTTTTAGAACCAAAACTTTTATTCAAAATTTCAGTATCAGAATAGATTTAATTTTGAGATATCTGTTTTTTTTACGTACAGTTGTCAGATTTCAAAAAGCCTAAATCATAATGTTTCAAAACACCGTATTTTCAACTGAATATAAAATTACACGTGAATATTGGAAAAAACTTTAAATAACTTGGTTATTATGTGCGAAAAGAATTTGAAAGTGAAAATTACGTCAAATTTAAAATTGTGTTATGGCGTAAAAAACTTTTTTTCTAAACGTTATAACGATATGTCCATTTTTAAGTGTTGAAGTATTTCTTAACTAGCAAAACCCACGGTATTTCTCTAGTAATTGTTGAAATATGCCAAATGGTACTCGTGTGCCTATTTTTGTTAGAGGAAATTATACCGCTACGGATATATAATTAAAATAAAAAGAAAAGTGCCCAGTTAAACTGATGGCATTGAGCTCACAGGCTTTTCACACTAATTGCATATTATACTCTTATTTCAAAGAATAATGTCCCTCAAAAAATAAAGAAATCGACAATAAATGAAGGGGGAATTAGCCCCCGTTCCCCCCGTTTAGACTTAACCAATGAACCCCCAAAACTAATCAGGGAAGGGCCTTATCACAATGAACCTATATACAAAATTTGAAGCAAACCGGATAATTCTGCATGGAAAACCAATTTATCTAAATTAAGGGGGGATTAGCCCCCCTCGTTTCCCCCAATTATGTTTAACCAAAGAACATCAAAAACTAATAAGGGAAGCACCTTATTACAATGGACCTATATACAAAATTTGGAGCAAATCGGATAATTCTACATGAAAAACACATTTATCTAAATTAAGGGGGGGGGTTCCCCCATTCCTCCCCTTTATACTTAACCAATGAACCCCCAAAACTAATCAGGGAAGCATCTTACCACAATGAACATACATACAAAATTTGAAGCAAATCGGATATTTCTGCATGAAAAACCCATTTATCTAAATAAAGTGGGGAGTATTAGACCCCCGTTCTCCCCTTTATACTTAACCAATGAACCCCAAAAACTAATCAGGGAAGCGCCTTATCACAATGAACCTATAAACAAAATTTTAAGCAAAACGGATATTTCTATCAAGAGTTATCGCGTTACGTACATACGTACAGAACGGGCGGGCACATTAGCTCTCAGGCTTTGATAGCCTGATGATTTTTCGCTCATTTCCTTTTTCATTTGAAATTCCGATTTTTTAGAAGCCGTTCTTAGCGAGTTTGAACATGGTAATTTACATTTACATCTTAAAATTAACCACCATGCCAAATTTCAAGATTCTAGTTGTAAAAACTTCTTGTTATCCAAGCTTCTATAACATCTATATCACAGAAATCGTAATTTCAGAACGTATTTTGTTCTTGCATACTTTATAATTGCTAATTAAAAAACTTCTGTGGATGAATGTATGTCTTAAAATTAAGAGCGTTGTAACATTTCAAGTTTCTATTCCTAACAATTTCAGAGAAAGTATAGTTTAGGAGGTTTTTAGAACGCTTCCAGCTTCTTTCATGATTTTAAATTTAGTATTTTAGAAACCGTTCTTAGCGAGCACTGAAATCTTAAGAATACCCTCCATGCCAAATTTCAAGTTTCTTGCTGAGCAGCAAAAATCACAATTTTAGAAAGTTTGCTGCTTCTGCACTCCGTTAAATTTTGAACTGTGTAAAAACTGTTCTGTGAGAGCATTTACTGTGACATCAAAATACTAATTATTTCAAATTTAAACTGTCTATCCCTAATAATTCTGAATAAATCGTATTTTAGAATTTTTTCTGCTCATTTCACAGCTTTAAATTCTGAATTTTTAATCAACTGTTTATGCCGTGCATCTGTAACTTAAAAGTAATCACTATAATAAATTTCAAGTTTCTAACCTGAATAAATCCAACTAAATCCTAATTTTTAACGTTTTAAGCTAATTTCACCCTTTTAAATTTCGAATATTTTAGAAACCATTTATACCGAGGATTTACATTTTAAAAGTAATCGCCAGTCTAAATTTCAATCTTCTGTACTAACTGTGTCACGTAAATTGCAATTTTAGAATGTTTTTGGCACCTGCACTTTTTTAGATTTAGAATTTTCAGAAAACTGCTCTGGAAGAGCATTTGCGTCTTTAGAGTAACAGCCATGCCAAATTTAAAGTTTTTAGCCTTAATAGTTCCAAATAAATCGTACTTTAGATAGTTTTTAGAAGGTTTTCCTCTCATTTCACCCTTTAAATTTCGAATTTTTAAAGCGTTTTAGCGTTTATTTACATCTTAAAAGTGACCACCATGCTAAATTCCAGGCTTCTATACTAACTGTATCAAATAAATCGTAGTTTTAGAACTTGTTTTACTCCTGCACACTTTTAATTTTTGAATTTTTAGAAAACGCAACTTAGTTAAATGATGAAGCTGTTTCCAATGAATTTCCATGCTAAAGTTTTGATACATTTATTAAATTTTGATTGTTTTAAAGGACATCCTTTATTGTATAATTTTCTTCAAAATTTCAAATTAAAAACTATTTATTAACTTGAAAACGCTCTTACTGATTTATTTACATTAAATTTAATTGGAGATAAAGGTGTTGTCGAGGGGTATATTGAGATTACAAGACTTATTATGCAAGTTAACTTATCATTCTGTTACAGTAATTATAAAAGTATTTATTCATAATTTTTTATCTAAAGTAAAAATGCTTACACTGAGAAAAATGACACTTTCAAATCTGAGTAAATCAATGTTTTCATTTTGTTATGAAACTTATTGTTTCAAATATAAGGACTCAATGCTTTCAATACTGAAATACCAGAAACACTCAGAATATTGAAACATGGACATATTCAAAACTGAGCACATAGAGGTCAGTTCATACTCATTTTTGAAACATGGACATTCTCAAAAATGATTAGAATCAGTTAAAACTCATTTTTGAAACATGGAAACACTCAAAAATGAGAGAACATAGAAGTCAGTACATGCGCATTTTTGAAACATGGACATACTCAAATATGAGCACATGATGTTTATTCTTGAATGTGTGTATTTTTTCAGAAATGAGTATATACCCATTTCAAACTTGAGTAATTTTGATTCGGAACCATTTTGACTATGCGGCATACTCAAATTTGAGTATTTTTTGCTTAGTTTTAAAAATGTCGTTTTTAGAGTGAACATGAATATTTTTAAATATACGAACAGAAGCTAAAGTGTAACATAACAGAAATCCCAGAAAAAATGCTTGTATTTAATAAATACTGTAAAATATTCGAAGAACATTCCTGGGAAATAATGAAGAGCTAATTGCACAAAACATTTTAAGGAACTTTTCTTCAAAATATCAAGAATTTATAAGGAGCTCGATTCATACATTGTTGTCGTCAACTTTGATCAGGCATGTTTCAAAGAAGAAAACCAGAATTTTCCCAGGAAATTGTTTTTGAGCAATTCGCTGCCTAATATTTTCAATGAATGTTCCTGTATTTTTTGGAGTGTAGTTTAAGGGCGTTTAATGTTTGAAATTTTAAATATTTCAAGTATTTGAAATTATTCTAATGCTGATTCTAATCAGATTCTACTAGTTTGGTTCAGTTTTAAGATGGTAATGAACCCTTGATACGAATTAAACGATATATATTTAAAAATAACCTTCATGAAATCCAAGCGGTACTTTTATTTTTCTGCATTAATGAGAAATAGAATTATAGAACATGTTCTGATTTTTTTTTCATATAGTGCATACCCTATCTTGCAATACACACACCTAATACTATTTTGAGAAAAAATGCTAGGAGAAAAGCTGTATACTTTTTGCAATAATATTACTTTATATGCTCATAATATTTCAATCTGAGCGTGATCCTTGAATCTAATCATGTTTAAGCCAAATTAAGATTAGATAACATACATAATTAATTTATTCACAATTCATTATTATATGCGTTATTATACATGTTCATCAATTAAAGAGATATTATGAAGATGTTAATCAGAGAATACGTGCATGATCTTTCGGGAATTCTCTCAGTTTGACTGAATTATGCCTTAAGATTAAACAGACACATCTTTAGTATTTGACTAATGCAAATGTAGTTTTTTTTAAGCCTCAGAAAACAAAATTATACGGAACACTTATAATCCAATACTTACAATAGATATATTGTTAAATGTGTTACTTTCAAAAAATAAAATATGTGTTTAATTATATAGCACGTATCATCTGCTAAATATTTATTCCCAGAAATGTTCCCTTATGCTGAAATATGGTAGTAGTAAAAATATTAAAGATCTGAGAATATTTTCTGAACTACTAAAAGACTTTGTGTAATTTTTTTGCCAATCATTTAGCTAAAGATAAAAATAATTAGTGTGCATTACCCATAGACGTGCGAACTTGAATTTATAACTTGCTACTTAGTAGCAATTAATGTTGTGTCAAACATCACACATCCGCTACTATTTCTTCTGATTTATGTTGTGTTGTCTTACGTCTGAGAGGTTTATGGTGAATTAAACATCACCCCTTCCAGTTAAAAAATTGTTGTCATCAAAGAATTATAAGTGATATATGCATTTTATTAACGGACATTGATGACCAGAGAATGTGTATAGGAACATGTAGCGTTTCTAGTACTTCGTTTAATCACATTCATATTCTCTTTTCATTTTTATCTTACATTTAGCATTTTAATAGTTTTATTCTTTTTATTTTTATACTAATGACTGTATATTTACGCGTTTACATTTTATTTTCCGATTTTTCACTAAATATAGCTACTAAAAAATCGCGAAGAATGCATTAGTTTTTGTTGTTGTTGTCCTTTTCATCATTCTAAATTTTAATTTGTTATTACAAAATGGTAATAATAATACAAGAAAAATATATTTCCACGGATCGTTCAACAGTTTGCACATATTATGCTTAATTACAAACACTTAACTCCTTTTAACGACCGTTTCAATAAAATTTCAAAACATATATTAAGTTAGGTCTACTCCTTAGAATTTCCAAGAAGTCCGGAACACTACTTCTAGTTAGAAAATTTCTATTAAATATTCAAATCGCAGAATTTTTCATATTTTTCTCCGATTAAAAAAAAAAAAACGAAAAGTTTTATTAACTCTAGTAGTAGAACTGTACGCACCCCGCCATAGGAAATCAATAATTATTAATTCCATTCGCACATTAGTATGGTAATAAAAGTAAGTTTTGTCATGGCCACATGATACCAGTGTTTAATTGCCATCATTATTCTCTCCCCAAAATATGTTCATAATCAGCAAATCATAAGTAAGTATACCCCCAATCGCAGCAACTATTTGTTAGACGAATCACATTACATACAGATATTTAGACAATTTGTTTTTCTGATTCTATCCTTCTCAGACACAGTAGTGCGATTTGTTGAATGTAGTTAGAGACACCAAACACATGTGCTAGTATTTTTTTAGAGCAGTTAATCGTATTCGATCAAATGTTCTGGAATCATCGAGCTGCAAGTAGAATACATCAACAGCATCAGAATACCACAGCTTGTACTCATAAGAATTTTTATGATGATTGAATAACATAGATACTTCCAGAGCTTGAAGTTATATATCGACACGGAAGTGACATCTAAAATATAAAGAATTATACAAAGTAATTAGGAATTTAAAACGTGATTCATCTAACTCTCTCAGATTTTTTTTTAAAATTCTAACAAAATGAAGAAAAATATCCATATTCTTATAATTTTTTACAGTACGTAGAAAAGTTGTAGAGATGTATTGTACAGCTGCAATATTTCATCTTATTTGCTTACGCTTAAAACAAAAGTAAAAAAACAGGTGATAAAGAGAAAGCGAGCATTCAGCATTTATCTCCACATCATCGCTGACAACGAAAAATCAGCGTAATCAGCATATGAAAAATCAATAATTCTGCATAGAAAGTAGATACACGAACCCATATTATTGTATATAATTGAGAATTATTAATAGCATTTGTATATTAATTTTTATATTGTATAATCAGTTGCTTATTGTTTTCTATGAGTGCACAATGTATAAGAGAAATTATTCTAATTTTCGTCTGCGTCATGATTGCGTAATATTGTATCACAATGATTTTGATAATTTTATGACACTCAATTTACAGCAGGGTGGAGAGATCGAAAGACACAAAGTTCAACCTCTCCTACAAATAGGACATTGAGATACTGGAGTAGGCTCTGTTTACAATTCATTTAGACTTTTGCTGAACCAGTTACAACAGAGCAAAGACAAATCGCACCGTAGCACACCGACTTAGTGAGAATAACATCTTGGAGTTCATCTGAAGCAAATGCCCCAGTGTCTCCGTGTCCCCTATTAAAGAATTTGCCAGGAACATTCTTGTATTTTTAGTGTATATGTAACATATTTTAAACTTCAATTTTTTTCTTATTTCATGTACTTATACCTACCTTAAAGGACTTTTTCATTTCTTTTCCTAGCACAAAATTCCACTTTTTCTTCGCCTAATACCTTAGCTTTCACGTATCAAAATTCATTCCATTTTAGAATATTTTATTGATTGTTGTAAGCCTATTTTTAATTTTCAAAGAATTTCTTTCTGTGAAATTTGGTTCCGTATTGCATAATTTTTTCCATACGCCAGTAAAGGAATTCCGACTGACATGTTGATTTGTTCAGGTGACTTGTAGAAATGCAGCATTTCGGGGTTCTGTGTTCCGACGCCGTTATCGATAAAAGTGAATACACCGATTCAGAGAGAGGATTTTTTTTCGTGTTTTGCATTGTCATCAAAATCCACGCTGTAATTTTTGTTCGGTGTATTATGCTGAAGTAGTAATAAGTTGTCACAGAGTTTTTTATGAAGCTATTATGTGCTTTTATGAGCTGTTATGGAAGTATAATTCCTTATAGCAGTATTGTGGGATTTTAATATGTAAAGCTGCAAATCATTATCTGACTGAGAGTTTTTCCATGAAACCGATTTGCTATTTCTAATAAAGAATGTTTTGATGAGAACAACTGACTGTTTTCAAATATCGTAGAAATTCACCATGAAAGACACAATTTCCAGTCGAACTAGCTAGTAGGCTACTTCTATTTTTTCGTGGGACAATCTGATGATTAAAATGTATGGGAGTGTTCCCTTTGTGTTTAGACGAGTGTACATTACACTCCCTTATTTATTTTATAGCAAAAAACTTTTCTGTCACACTTCAAAAATTTTGACGTGCAACACTTAAAATAAATACCTAGAGAAATTATTCTAATAAGCTTTATTCAGTAAGGAGCGGTGCGTTTGAAATTTAGAATATGTTTAAAATAGCCACAGTTATAACCATCAAACTCAGGGCTAACGTGGGATTGTGTATGAGGCTAATTTGAGACAGTTCTTGGGGTTGCAGTACTAATCATATAGCTTGAAACATTCACCACAAATAAAAACAGAAAGTATTATTTGTTTTATTATATTTTTGTTTTCATATGCTACATATGTTTATTTGTAAATCGTATAATATATTCTTCTTTGTTTGTTACTTATTTTTAATGGAATGATATGAAATGTTAGCTAGTTAATTTTACAACTTGGGTTTACACCTCAAGGAAAAGTGACAGTTACTGTTTGTTAAATCCTGTGTATATTTGAATAATGAAAATGGTACATAATTGCAAACCGAAAGAAAGCAAGAGAGTTCATCCACAAAGTGTTTTAGATGAAGCCAAAAAAAGGATATTCAATGATGAATAATTATATTTTTCAGCTAAAATCATAATATTGATAGATCGTCTTACTGCCGTCAAATTAAGCCGATGCAAACCATTTGCTTTTACCAGTTCACATTGTGCATCTGCTACCATAACTTCTGCGAGCTAAAATTAATCAATTTATTTGTCCAAGTTCTTTTCAGATGTTGTTTTTACAGATAATTACTATTAATGCTGCTGAAAAGCAGAAAAGAAAAACAAAGATTCCAGACCCACTTCAAAAATTTTGACGTGCAACACTTAAAATAAATACCTAGAGAAATTATTCTAATAAGCTTTATTCAGTAAGGAGCGGTGAGTTTGAAATTTAGAATATGTTTAAAATAGCCACAGTTATAACCATCAAACTCAGGGCTAACGTGGGATTGTGTATGAGGCTAATTTGAGACAGTTCTTGGGGCTGCAGTACTAATCATATAGCTTGAAACATTCACCACAAATAAAAACAGAAAGTATTATTTGTTTTATTATATTTTTGTTTTCATATGCTACATATGTTTATTTGTAAATCGTATAATATATTCTTCTGTATTTGTTACGTATTTTTAATGGAATGATATGAAATGTTAGCTAGTTAATTTTACAACTTGGGTTTACACCTCAAGGAAAAGTGACAGTTACTGTTTGTTAAATCCTGTGTATATTTGAATAATGAAAATGGTACATAATTACAGACCGAAAGAAAGCAAGAGAGTTCATCCACAAAGTGTTTCAGATGAAGCCAAAAAAAGGATATTCAATGATGAATAATTCTATTTTTCGGCTAAAATCATAATATTGATAGATCGTCTTACTGCCGTCAAATTAAGCCGATGCAAACCATTTGCTTTTACCAGTTCACATTGTGCATCTGCTACCATAACTTCTGCGAGCTAAAATTAATCAATTTATTTGCCCAAGTTCTTTTCAGATGTTGCTTTTACAGATAATTACTAATAATGCTACTGAAAAGCAGAAAAGAAAAACAAAGATTCCAGTTTAAAAGTAATTATAAGTAAACAGTGAATAGAGACAGAAAAATAAACAATTAAAAATGAAGAAGAAAATCAAAAGCAAAAGTAAAATAAGTTAAATCTTTTGACAAGTGTACTAAAGGAAATGAGCTAAAAAAAGGGAAGTAAAACCAAGAACTCAAAAAGATAAACCAAATTATGATAGTATAACAGGAATAGTAGATACAAGTGTTGAATACAATACGGGAGAAATTAAAGATGGTGAGGATCGAATAAGCATAGACGTTATAACGCAAACAGAAAGTGAGATACCGCGAGGCGAAACTGAAAATGCAAATGTAGTAAAAATGAAACAGCCTTTAAAAAAATAATAAGAAAAGAAATACAAGTTGATTGATAAATTGTTCAAAAGCGACAGCAAATGTAGTGAAAATTTGTGTTCACTGCATTATATTTATGCAGAATCTCCGATAGATTTCATTACAAATGACGGAAATAATAATAAAAAAAAGTATGATTTATTTTAACGTACGTTACACATGGAATAAAAAAGTTTATTCACTATAAATAAAAATAAAATAAAATAAGTAGATGGAGACGAGGGAGAGGTAACAACCAAAGATTTGAGGTGTTTTAATGCTCAACCTTATGACTGAATTCATATATAAAGTAGATGAAATCTTTGCAGGGGATATTATTGATACTCTTGCTGTCCTGCCTTTTCTCGAAACCACATTAAAAATAAGGAAACTATTTATAGTTTTCAAAGCTGTGTAAATATTAATGAACAATAATGAACACACAATCAGTTAAAATTGTAGACTACTTTTTTTCAATAACGGGTGTTATATCATTGCATGGGTGTTATATTTACCTCTAAACACTCATAAAAATATAGTTTGAGTGTTATAGATAATTTAATTATTATTTTTTTACCCTAAATGATCATTTAATAGATTAAGCATAACTTCACCCCCGTTTCCCCGTTCATACTTAACCAATGAATCCCCAAAACTAATCAGGGAAGCGTCTTATCGGAATGAACGTATATACAGAATTTGAAGCAAATCGGACATTTCTATCCAGAGTTATCGCGTTACGTACATACATGCAGAACCTGCGGGCACATGAGCTCTCAGGCTTTGATAGCCTGTGAGCTATAAACTAAAACTTACAGCTGAAACATTAAATCCGGGCCAACATTGGTACAGTCCTGTCATTTTCTAAGTTCTGATAACAATTTAAAATTAATGGTGTCTCACTTAAACCTCATCCCGTTGGTATAATATGAGACAGGGTTTAATTTTTCTTTTAAACCTTTATTTTTAAGACTTGATATATATATATATATAATAAAAAAAAATTCGTCATTTTTCCTTAGTTAAATTATTCCAAATTCTTACAATTCTAATTTTTCCCTCTCTTTTTAAAATATCTCTTAAATTTATTTTATATTTTATTCCATAACTTAATCAAAATATTCTTTTATTTATCATTCTAAAAATCTTAATCTGTTAAAAGCTACACGTATTTATTAAAACCTTATTCTATTAAATTGCAACACTGCCTCTAAAACACACCTGCCTAATTTCTTCTTTTGAGGCATTGAATTTTATTCTTTGGAACATTTTTGTAACACCATTTTTATTTCTATTTAATTATCATTCGGCATCCCAGGATTCCCCGCGTCTTCGCGCCCAAAGCTTTTTTACCTTTTTAAATTGCCGCTTCTGATAAAGAGTTTTGGTCATACGTCAGAGACACACCCTCGTGGCCTCAATTTTTCATCCATTAGCGAGCAGGCCCCGCCTTGTCTATCCCCCTGGCTCCCTCCGAACATTGATGTGAGTGGGCCAGCTTCTTTCGCGCGTTTGTTACTTTGGGCAAGATTTTGGAAGTATTTATACGGTTACACTGGCTTCGGAGACAGATTTTTACACGAATTAGTTGTTGTCATCTATAAGCCGTCACTGGGGAAGTCTACACTATTTCGTCGGTAGTATGTTCTTCAATTTCTGCTAATTCTTCAATACTTAATGTGTTCAAGTTTTTAATGAAGCGAAAGTCGGTGGAGTTGCTTTCATCTCTGTTCTCATAATAAAGTTCTTGCTCATCTATTAAGTTTCCTTAATGTTTTTGGGAAATTTCTATTGGAATGAACTGCCTCTACTCAGCTTCCCGATTGCATTATAATATGATGTTCAAATATGATTCGTACTCCGAGAATTGCCTTCATAGTGATTAAATCGGAATAATACCCTCGCCGAATGTCATGACTGTATTTCCATGATCTCGACTGCGCCTACATCGAACTGATTATACGGTAATTTTCGTGGGGTTCGGACTGATATGTCATCACTGGAGTATGATGGAACAAACGTTTCAAGTCGTCAGTAATAGCAATCATCAATAATGTGCCAATCGTAACAAAAATGTGTCATATATATATATTATCGATAAACAGCTAACAAAAGCAAAAACACAAAGTATAGTGTGTTGCATTTGTGACTAGAGTCAACAGATTGAAAATGAACATGAAAAACTTTAGAATTGTGTCTCATTATAGCCCTGAATGACCCTACAGTTTTCTTCATAAAATAAGTAGATAAATTTGTTTCTTGTTGGTTAAGAATGCATTTAAAAAAAACTTCAATAAAACATTTAGTTTGAGTTTAAGTATGGAGAAAAAAAATTGTTCACTGAACAGATAATTTTTAAAATATTAAGTCTTCTGTTATAGCTTAAAAGTTTTTATAAATGAGAAATCTGGACAGTCTGAATATAATCAAAACTATTTCAATAGCTTTTATTTTGATATTGAATTCATTTGCTAGCTGAATCCTCAATTTTTAGTATATTTTTCATTATTTTATAGTATATTAACTAATTAATTTTTAAATGTTAAAGAATAAATTAAAGTGTAATTACTGCTTAAAGTGATAAAAAACATAACACAAAAGACTTAAAATACCTTTAAATATATAGATAGATATAATAATTAATAATATGTATGTATAATTAATGTAGTTTAATTAATAGAATTTAAGAAAATAGTTTATTTATCATTTTGATCTTGAAGAAGTCGCCGTTACAGCGCATGAAACATACACTCTCAAATAAAAAATCCGTGAATTGAACAAATTTCTCCGTTGCTTTTTCTCGTTAAAACAAAAAAAATTCCGCTTTGATTTGCTTAGATTCCCGAAAAGTACGGAAAACTCACCAATCTAACGTATAATATACCTCACATTCTCCAATCTAAATCTGCAATTTGTTCAAACCACTTGGATGTTGCGGCGACTGTGCTGCGTGTTACTTTTCCGTATTAGAAACGGAATTTTTACGTATGATAGTTTCCTTCAAAACACGGAAAAATCAAGGAGCGAAGATCAAATTTTCCTGAAATTCTCCAGTCACAAGACAGAAATTTCTTCAAATAACAGAAAAATTTCTTCCAATCACAGGGGTATTCCGGGAATTTGCTGTCTGTATTTTTTACGGTTTTTGATGAAATTTATTTTGAGAGAGTATGTCATCTATATATTAAAAGGTATTTCAAGCCTTTTGTGTTATGTTTTTTATCACTTTAAGCAATAATTACACTTTTATTTAAAGTTAACAAGTGATTTCGTTATATTAGTTAAATAATATTTTCAAAGTGAGTAACAAGCCGATAGTTGCATTTAATAGTAAATCATTTTAGCAAAATATCTTCATGACATCGATTATACTCCAAACTGAAAGTTTTCGATTGTACTACATAAAAAAAAAAATTCATAATGAATAATAATTTTTCTTAACTACTTAATAAACGGAAAGTTATACGCGAATCTTATGTGAAAAATTGTTCTTAATAGCCATTCAATTCACAAAACGACATGCATTTAAAAATTTTGATTTAATGCTGGTAACACTAATCTAATATTTTGAGTTAGTAACTTTAATTTTCCTAATGGATTTATTTGCTAATAAAGTGCACACCTTTCATATGTAAAACAACACCAAGGAAATAATACGCAATAACTTCAATCTGACTTAACTTAATTAGAAATTTCAAAAGTATTCATCTTTGTTTATATATCATGCAATAAAAAAGTTACATAAAATGTTCACAGAAAGGAAAATAATTATATGTTTAGTCTGTCTATTTCTGATAATTGACATTTTAATATAAATCTATTATTACAAAAAGTTGCCTTTTAAGTTCTCTTGAGTTATTTAAATTTTATTATGCTATGAAAAAAAAATGCTATGAACTAAATACTTTTTTATTGTTCACTCAACAAAGTGATTATTTTACTGTACAGGATTTTATTGCTAGATAAACAAATACCTTGTGTTTCAAAATTCGTTGTGAAATAAATAATGATATCTTATTTATTCATGCATTAAGAGTTTCAGTTACCAAAAGCGTAAAGATATTTGATTATATTTTCAGAAGAAAATACATTCATATAATGATTACATAGCAAATATTTTTATACATTATGCTGCAAACTGATATTTAATTTATTTTATAAGTTCTATCATTCCAAATTCTTTTATTTAGAAGAAAGAGAGAGAGGGGAAGAGAGCAATTCCATAAATAATATTAAAAACTCTAAAACAAACATAATACCATACGCTATTGCAAGCTAACACATTAATTAAAAACACCAAACATTTACACGTGCATAAGCATAAAACGGCAACAGACCGCGCCTTTACGAAGAGTATTCACTACTGTCTAACAAATCAAAGAACAATATTAAAGAAATGTACATTCTGCGTATTAAACCAAACGATTCTATTAATTTAATATACATCCCAGGATAAATCAAGGAAAACTATTTTATTATATATAAAGCCATTCTAACAAAATTTGCATTCAGAAGTAACAATGCATTTGTATATTAATTCTATTTATTATGACACACAATAGAAAAAAAATCATATAAAACTTTTATGTGTATCTTATTACTTTTAAAATGTTTCATTTAACTCTTATTGTTATTTTCGTAATAGTTAACATTTTTATGTCTTTTTATATTTGTATTTGAACAAATAACTTCCTTATTAATATTGTCACCGTTGTTAATTATTTAATGTAATTTTGTAAATAATGATATGATTAAAAAAATTAAGATTCTCATTAAGTGCATTCATTAGCGAGACCATTAAAAAGTCTGTCTGAAAAATTATAACTTGAATAAAATTTGAAGCCTAAACTATGTTCCTTGCAATATAATTGATAGCCGTTTTGTTTTGCTCATGAGTGTGTTCTAGGATAATTAAATTATAAAAAAGATTTTATAGTGGATAGAATCTTTTTTGTTTAAAATCTTCATTCGCAGTAATTAATCATTTGTGCTTAATTATAATATAAAATGAAGAGTAAAATCATATGAATCATTCCAAGCAGAGTTTTTAGCGCCTATATGATTATTTAAACGTCTTTCAATCCCTTGTTTTTAAATCCTTAATAATTTAAAAAATATATGATCTGTCAGTTAAAATAATAATTAACTTTGTCGCAGAGACATGGATATTTACATCAATATCTAATTTTAAAGTTATATCGCAAAAGATGTCATTATATGTATTAAAAAATTTGCTAACAAATTTAGAACTGAGAGATTACATGTATATATATATATGAAGGATTTCAGTTTAAACACTTCGTTTCCTTTATGACGTGCATGATCATCAAATTAACTGACGCTCTAGTACTATTATTATCCATGATTTAAATGCACGAGTTATAAATATTTTGGATCGCGAAATCAAGATTTGAACATCTTCAAAATTGGAAAAGAGACGGTCTTCTAATTTTTATTGTGAAACAAGCATCGAAATGAGAAATATCCAGTAAAGGCGCTGTTAGGCCTAGCTGGTTTTTCGGGAAATAAATATATTGTATATGTTTGGCGAGAAGTGGATTAGCTGAAAAGAAATTGTTTGTAAAGTATTGTAGAATTATATTTCTAGGACTGTATTACAGTTCATATTTTGTTATTCATCGTCTATTTGTTCATATAATTCCAGTAAATCTACTACTTACATATTTTTATCTTACAAATATAGGGGCTCGGATGCCAGGATAATTAAAAGGAAGAACAACTTTCAGTGCCAGGATATTAAAAGTAAAAGCAACTAATAGTGAAATGGAAACCAAAGCTAAAGTGTTGTAAAACGCCAGTATAAAAAGTTGGGTTACGAATTGGCAAGGTGAAACCGTAATCGTATTACTCCAAGTACAAATTTGAAAGATAAACATGGGAACTCTAAATAAAGCTAAGAGAAATGATCTAATAAATCTCTGCGAGGAATGCGAAATTGAATCACCAGAAAAACCGACAATACGTGTCCTAATAAAGCTGATCAAAAGCTGGGAGAGTTACGAAGAAGATTTTATAAAAGATCGATTAAAAGTAGTTATAGCAGCTAGAAAAGAGAAAACAGAAGAAGAAAGAGAAGAGAAAAAATTACAAGCAGAAGAAGAACTGGAAGAGAAGAAATTACAAGCAGAACTAAAAGAAAGGAAATGGCATTGTAGATTGAAGAGAAGAAATTACAAGCAGAGATTGAAGAAAAGAAATTGAAAATGGAAATGGAAGAGAGAAAATGCAAAGTAGAATTGGAGCAAAAATACCGCGAAAGAGATTTTGAAATTAAGAAAATGCAGATACAAGAAAATTCAAGCGAACACATTGATGAAAACCCAAGGACAAATCCAGGTAAGCAATTTGAATTGCTTAGATTATTAACTAAATACGAAAGTTCGAATGATATTAGTTTATATTTGGCTATGTACGAAAGGCAAATGGTACAAACGGGCATTGATAAAAAAGAATGGGTAAACTATTTAATTAATCTAATGCCATTAGATGTGATCAATATAAACACGAGGGAAAACGAACTCGAAGTTCACGATTATGAATACATAAAAAATATTCTGCTAAAACGCTACAAATTATCGCCAGAAGAGTTTAGGCTGAGATTTTTCTCATCTAAAAGGAGCCATCGGGTAATTGGCGAGATTTCGCTTATGAGATCAAGGTGTATTTTCAACAATGAATTGAAGGTCTTCAAGTAGATAACTTTGAAGAATTATCGGAATTAATTGCAGTTAATCAAATCAGGAATAATTTACCTGCGGAAACAAAGACACATTTCGTAGAGGAATTATTAGTAATAAAGAAAATCGATGACTTAATTAATAAATTAGATAATTACGAAACGGCACGAAGGGTTTGCAATGAACAATCAGTTAGGAATACAAGCGGCGATTTTGATGACAGAAGATCGAGAGTAGATCTACGCCAATTCGAAAAGACGCCAAGTTGACAATAGGCACAGTGTGGATCACGGAAGCAAAGAGTCGCATATAATCTGTTTTACGTGTGGCAACCCTGGTCACGTGAGTGCGAAATGTGCCATGGCGAATAATACAGAACAAGGATATTCAAATTTTTACTCGCAACGTAATCAAAATTGGCGAGAAACAAAATACCAAGATGAGACCCAAAACACGCAAAAAAAAAGTTAATATGGGCATGTTAAATGGTAAAATAGGAAGAATCTTAGATATTCGCGGAATAAAAACAGACGTAATAATTGATACAGGGAGTGATATTTCAATCGCCAATTCAAGGTGTCCTGCTGCAATAAACGCGCCAAAACTAACCAGCGACAATATATCTATATCGGGCATAGGTGGAAAAGAAATTAAGCCAACGGGTTTTTTCTGGCATAAAGTCTACGTAGACGATATAGAAATCCAGGATAAATTTTACGTGGTACAAGAGACGGACTGCGATTTAATAATAGGTAGAAAAGCAGTAGAAGGCATGACGTTAAAAGTAACGGAAGATGGTGTTAGAATAATAAGCGACAACACAGTAGGATACAGTTTCGTCCATAATTGATAAGGCTACATCAAGTATAGACAACGATAATCGAGGTTGAGAAGATATGGTTAATATCGACTGCGTAAATGATGAGGTGAATTTGACTCATATTACAAATTTAGCTAACAGAAATTTTAATAGACCATTTGATAACAGAAGCAACAGAAGCTGTTTATCATATATGGCCAAAAATATGTTAAACAGTCATTTAACCAGGGAAATTGCAATAAATCTACAAAAAAAACTTTTCAAAAGTAAAAAAAACAGCCAAGCTTAAAAAAAAAAAAAAAAAAAAACTAATGTTGTGGCTAAAAAATGGTGTGATATCAAATTTTCAAGCTTTTATTATAGTACTTATTTAACTTTTTTCCATTAAAGAAGTTATCATATATATAAGTCGAGTGCTACGTATATGTTAATAAAAATCGTTTTCTCCTGTACTAAATACATCCTAACGTGTTTCTGAAAATTCAATTTTTTTCAAATTATGCATGATTGGCTTGGCGGCCATCTTTCCATATTATACACAAAATTCTAAGCACCCATATCCGTAGTTAAAATCCGAAGTTCAAAATTGTAACTTAAGCAAATATTTTAATCATTTCGTTTTCGTTTTCGGTTATCAAAATATTAGTCTTCCTCAATTTATCTGTTCGTATTTAAAATCCAAAGTTCGACATTGTTATAAACATATTACATTGCAAACATATTACGCTTTTACTTTAGAAATTTGAGGTCTTAGAAATATGGAAAGATGGCCGCCAAGCCCATCATGCATAATTTGAAAAAAAATTGAATTTTCAGAAACACGTTAGGATGTATTTAGTACAGGAGAAAACGATTTCTATTAACATATACGTAGCACTCGACTTATATATATATATGATAACTTCTTTAATGGAAAAAAGTTAAATAAGTACTATAATAAAAGCTTGAAAATTTGATATCACACCATTTTTTAGCCACAACATTCGTTTTTTTTTTTAAAGCTTGGCTGTTTTTTTACTTTTGAAAAGTTATTTTTTGTAGATATCATTTCTTTTTTTTTTAAATAGATTATACATAATATAAATAATCTACTCTATGAAATTAACATGAGAATGTTATGTAAAATTACATTTTACTTTCAGTTATTGTTTAAAGGGTTAACTAGAAATACCAGTAGATTTTTCAATTAAACTAATTACACCCTTAAAAACAACATATTAAATGTGGCTTGTTATAATACTTGTTATCCTTCGTTAAAAAATATCACTGCCTAATCCATGAGATGAGTAAAAATGGAATATGTACATAGCGCGTCAGCGCTGTTTTTGAAATCAAACGTGATATAATGCTCTTTTATTATTAGCGTTAAATCACATTGATTGGCGAATCTTTATAAAATGTAGTTAATGGTGAAAAGTAACAAAATATCTTCGCAATTTCTTAAATTTACATTATTTTATTCAATTAAACACTGTACTTTTACAATAAATTTAAATGGAAACTTCAGTTCTAAAACAAAACAATTTAACAACTGAATTCCATTAATTTATAGAAAAATGATGTCAAAGAATTCTCAGCCTGCGAACGAAATGCTTGTCCTTTACCATGGTTTTAGAGAAATAAATTAATCACTTTTAATTCCTTTTCGAAAAGTTTGTTTACGTTTGGAAATAAATTTTAAATGCCGATAACTCTTAATGTATACACTTTAGAAGTGAAACCTCATCTCTCAAAAATTATTTTATTTTTAAAGATCTTTCTAAAAATGTAAATTTTATATATATTAAAAGCATGAACACTACGTCTGATTACTTTATTTTACAATATTATAAGAACACACATTTTATCAGACAGTTAAATGCACCAAACCAACATGAGTGAAAAAATTACCTGCGCCAGGTCTCGAACCCGGGACCTTCAGCGTACCGTGCTAACGCTTTGCCAATAAGCCACCCAGATCGATATCCTAAACTGGCAATTTCTCATTCTTATTCCTGTTGGAAACAGTCATCGGCCACAATTTGCAATCACATTTAATTGTCTGATAAAATGTGTGTTCTTATAATTATGAAGTTTTATTTAAAAAATATCTTCAAAAAAATGCCTGACTTGCAGATGAAATTTGATATGATTAACCCGTAACTGATTTGTGCTATTATAATACAGATGGTACACGGTTGTTGGCAGAGTTTTATCTCTGTTTTGGCATAATTTTTTAGTTGCCAAGTTAATTAACAGGTTTTTGCTAATTAAGGATAGAAATTTATTAATTTTTTCAATGGATTTTATAAAAGCACGTAGATTAGGTTATTACTTGTCCAAAAGTGCAATCCTTTTTCATTTCTGCCCTATATTTTTGTCTGTAGGTTGTTTGAAAAAAAAAAGTTTGACGAAGAAAAAAGTGATCATTTTAAGTAACTCTACGTTAAAAAAAATAATCTATATCTCTGTTTATAAATCACTTATAAAGATGTGTTTGGTCTCAAATTGAAGAATTTCTTCATGAGATTCTAGTTTTCGTTTTTTTTCGATGACGCTTGGTTCATTTGATATCTGATATTTTAATCTGGCATGTTTGGTCAATTTAACATTGCGAAGTTGATTGCTGTAAGTAAGCAGTAGCGGTCTAAAGTCCAGTTCTTGGCGTTGTTTGTTTGGCGTTTTTTTATAGCTTGGCTTGGCAGAGCGACCGCCCTGCTTAATATAGATATGGGAAACCGAGAATTCTTTGATACCTCAAGACATAACGGAAAGTGCTTCACCTAATTCAAAAGCAAGGTATAATCCAAATGTTCCCCCTACGTACATGAATAGAGGCTACTATAATGGTCGAAATAATTATAATTATGATGGTCGACGATCATGTAAGGCTAGTTATAATGAACAAAGAAATTCACGACCATCACATAGGAATAATTCTCATCATGGATTTAAAGGAGCTTATAGTGGAAGAGGTGCTTATTCACATTCTTATAATTCTAGAAGCAACAGATATATAGCTTCTAAAGATAGAGATCATGAAGGTCCAGGAAAGATGTCAACCGGGGCCGAATACATGAAGCCGTTGTCTATGGATTAAACTCCTGGATAAGTCAAATAGATGAAGTATATGTGTATGTGTGTTGTATATGTAATCAAAATTTTATGCAAAAAAAAAATAATAAGCCAAGATGCTGATGTCGGGACGCCATCACGTCAGGATGACCGATTTGTAGGATTTCAGTTTAAACACTTCGTTTCCTTTATGACGTGCATGATCATCAAATTAACTGACGCTCTAGTACGATTATTATCCATGATTTAAATACACGAGTTATAAATATTTTGGATCGCGAGATCAAGATTTGAACATCTTCAAAATTGAAAAAGAGACGGCCTTCTAATTTTTATTGTGAAACAAGCATCGAAATGAGAAATATCCAGTAAAGGCGCTGTTAGGCCCAGTTGTTTTTTTGGTAAAAAAATATATTGTATATGTTTGGCGAGAAGTGGATTAGCTGAAAAGAAATTGCTAGTAAATTATTGTAGAGTTGTCTGTCTAGGACTGTATTAAAGTTCATATTTTGTTATTCACCGTCTATTTGTTCATATAATTCCAGTAAATCAACTATTTACATATCTTTATCTTACAAATATATATATATGAAAAAATAGACCATCTTTTGTAACAATACTAGAAGAAGTGGGAGAAACACTCTGTATCTTAACAATGTAAACCTACCAGATGTCTTAAGATGGACTGATTGATTTTAAAATTCAATAAATTCCAAGCGGTGACAGATATTAAAAAAATTCTTGCAGGAGAGTAACGTAAGATGTCAGGAGTTTTTTTTTACTGAGATTCCTAATTTTAGTTCGAATTACCAGCAATAGATGGCGCTGCGAGCAATATACATCCAATCGAGAAAAAAAGCAGAAATCACTCATCATTGATGCGAAAGAAGGTTGTTCAATACATGGAGTGGGTCTCATTCACAAAAAAAATCTTATTTAGAATCGGGCCCTAAGAACAAGATTGTATTAGCGAATGAGACCCACTCCATGTATTGAACCTCCTAGATTCGCTTCAATCCTGGGTGATTTTAGCTTTGGCCTGGATTGCACTCCTATCGCTCGCAGCGCCATCTATTGCTGGTAATTCGAACTGAAATCAGGAATCGCAATGAAAAACTCCTGACATCTTACATTACCCTCCTGAAAGAATTTTTAAATATCCGTCAATGTTTCGAAGTTATTGTATTTTAAAATCAGTCAGTCCGTTTTCGGACACCCGGTAGATGCGCAAAGTTTCAGAATATAGTTTACATTCCATGCAGAGTCACTGATTCAATTACTAGACTGTAAAAAGAAAATATGTTACCCCAGTAAAAATCTGTAAATTTTATGGAAATAGTTTGTATTTATTACTAACTTGCGGCCAAATAAATTACAATAATAGAAAATTAGTAAGAAATACACATTACTTCCGTAGAATAAACAGATTTGTCCTGGCTGACAGATTTTTTTCTGTAAAATCAACATATTTTTTATGTGTACCTTCTTTCAGACATTTTCTCGCAAAATCACGTATGTCTATTGAAAATTTCGTTAAAATACTTTTATTACAGTTAAAACGATGAACAAAACCTCGGGTTCGGTTTAAACGGAAACGCAACTATGTTTTTGACAGACTAAATGGATTGTGACAACCACTTTCAATACAAAGGTATCTTGTTTAGTGTATTTTACCACCCCTCAGTGTTTGTACTTACATTTATGAGACACTCTGTATTTGAATTCTAATACTTTAACATTATTGATCGAAATGATTTTCAAAGATTGACCCAAATCGGTTCAGACATTAGTATTTTGACCAAAAAATAAAGAGCTTGGGCCGAAGTTCGGGGTTTCGAAACCAATGCGGTGTATGTGAGGTGATTGTGCAAGATTTTGAGGTCTTTCTTCGTATGAAAACGATAATTCAGGTGACTCTTCTTTCGTACTGAAGACATTCATCTTATAGCAATATGACCAAAACTACCCGATACTTAACAAATTTTCTTTCCCCATCCGTTTTCAGAAAAGTATCACGTTTCCAAAGCGTACGAAATTTTATAGTTTTTACGAAATATCAACGTTTACTATTTCCTTTATCAATGAGCATTGTTTTAACTATAAAAAAGTTTGGTATTTCTCTATTATCCCGTCGTCCGCTTTTCATAACAAAAAACTATCGTCAAACTGTAACGCCAAATAAACGGGAGAACGTTGCCATTGGAATATCTAAATAAATAAAATACCCAGACAACCACAATCGTCCTTCGGACGATCTATAATGATCCTGAAAATCCTGTAGTTGTCATATCCTATAAAACTATCCAGTGAATATCCGGAAGATAGTTGACAACGGACCGTCTGAATACATTGTCCACAAAGCAGCCGGCGAATGTCATAGAACGCACATCCGCAAATTGACTTTCTTCCTTGGCTTCCTTCCTCTGCACGCTACGCTAACGTATCAACCAACCTACCTACCAGACAAGTTTATTTTGCTTTTTTGTGAATGAAGAAACGTGATCGGCTTTTCGGAATCTGATTAATAAATAGTAATCTGATGTCAATAAAGGTAAGAATTATCTTTTTCATTTGTAATTCTATTCTTTATAACTTCCGTTTATATACTTATATTTTCTTGTGTAAAAGCGAAGTGTATATCAGACCTAATTATTCATGTAGGCTTAATGGTAAATGTTAATAGAGATGGTAGTGCAAACGCAACAGTAGTGATTTGTATTTAACAGTTTGATAAATTATTAAAGAAAATACAACCACTTTGAGTACTTTCTAAGAATTTTCAAGTTTAGATTACATTTTCTGTGTGAAAATGAAGATTTACTTACAACTCCAGTTTGAACTCCTTTTTTTTTTTTTTTTTTTTTTTTTTTTTTAACTTCAAACACTTAAAAAACCAAAAATATGTTTTTCCCTCATTCTTTTTAACTTAAAACACTTTAAAAGCAATTAAAAATCCCCCCCCCCCTCTTTTTTCTTTTACAATTAATTCCCATTACTTTAGAAATACTTATTTCTTTACATAGATTTTAATGCATATTGATATATATTAATTAAAGCAAATGTATATATTCAAATATATATATAATATATATGTATGTATTTGCTAAACATTTTAATAATATTTATTAAATCTTAACAAATTAATACATTTTTAACCACTTTAAAATTATTGTCACTTAAAAAGAAAAACATACTTCTAAACGTAACAGTTAATATGTTTTAACTTAGATGACAATGTCAGATTTTCTCACAGTTTTAGAAAAGCGTAGAGTGCTGGTAGTTGGAAAAGGGCACATTTTTGACTCTGAAGGGTATTTTTTAGATCCATATGAGCACTTTTTATATTTTTTAAATTCATTCTTTCAATTTTAAATGCACTTTTGATATTTAAATGTTACAACACTCCTATCGAATTGCAACAATGTGTCAATTTTTACTATGCAAATAATTTTTTTTTTACAAAACTGTAAAGGCTTAATTTTCTTGGTTGAAGGGCAAGAAGAACACTAATTTTTTGATGAGGGGCAAGAAGGGGGATGTTTTTTAAACCAAAGGGCAGCCAGGGTGCAGCACCTTCCTGAAACTGCCTACAGGAAACTCTGCAATTTGAATATAAAATAGCTTGTGATCAAAAATAGTGAAATTACTGTAGCTGCTAATTATTTTCTTAGTTTTGTGTAACACGTTACTTTTTGAATAAAAGTGAATGGGGCGAATAGCACAATACAAAATTTAGTTGTTTGTTTGTAGCAAGCATCAACATTTCTTTGAACACAATTTCCAGAAACAAATGAAAGTCTTCTTTAACAATTGTGTGGTCACCCATGGTACTATTTAGGAAATTGGTAACAAATTGGCAGTGGGAACTGCCATATATCTGTAAACAAATACCAGTTTTAGAGTTTAACAAAGCACTATATAACCATTGTATGTCAGAAATGTTCTTGTTTATGGGGTTATAATTTTGGAATGCAACTTTTGTGAAAAATGAACAAACATATTTTTAAATAAGCAATTTTTACTTTGAGATAGTGCTAAAACAGAAGATGCTCTGATGATCACACTAAAAACATTATTATCCTTTAACTGTTTTTTATTTTCATAATTTTCAGGGTTAAAGTTTACTTGTATTTTACACAGAAATCGTAGAAAATTTTTGAACCATCACTCAGATTTTACAACAGTGAGTCAAAAAGTGACTCGCAGATATATTATATATCCCACTTCTCTCTTTTTTTTAAAACTTCAAACACTTGAAAAACAGTTAAAAGATCACCCCCCCCCTCCTTTCTTTCTCTTTCAAAACAATTTCTGAAAGTGAAAGTATCTTAATAAAAAAAACTTGTAATCAAAATCGAAAAAGTATAAAGGAGTGTGCATAGAGATTGACCTCAGCTATCCAATGCGAAAAAAATCATTTATAAATATTGAAATGCGAACGAGATATCATAAATTATTTCCCCCATAGAATTAGCATTAGTGAGTGGGTGTTTTGGCCTAAGTGAAGTAGCCTCTTACAGCTAAATAAAGAAATTGGTATTAAAATTTACTAATTTTTTTTCCCTACATTCACTATGAGTTTCTCTTATGCATGTGCGACTTTAATACTGATGTTTTCAATATTGATAAATAATGCTATTAAATTCTGGTGCAATAAAATGCCTAATATATATATTAGTTAAGGGGCCGATGCAGGTTTTTTTTCTTGGGGCCCATTTTGTGAAAAGTAAAGGTTATTTTTGTGTAATTTATTATATTTTTGTGAAAAATAACATTTTGTAACGAAAGTTGAAATCCAGTTAGTCAAATTTGAACCAAGCATTTATAAACAAAAACTTTTTTTTAATCCTTTTGCTGAATTTTTCCTCTCTGGTGAACTTGTTTGTTCAAATTACACATTTTAAAACAACACAAAATAAAAAATAAATAGTAAGTTTTTATGGAATTTTATAGAATTATTATTTATAGAATTTTGTGAAGTGTATGTTTTATCAAATTGATTTTTGTGAAGGGGCCATTTTATGAAATTGATTTTTGTGAAGGGGCCCATTTTATCAAATAGATTTTTGTGAAGAGGCCCATTTTATTAAATAGATTTTTGTGAAGGGGCCCTAAATAACCCCAAATTTCCCCTGTATCGACCCCCGAGTTAAGCTATAAAAATTTTTATCTAAAGAATTATAGTTTATAAGTAAAATGCTTTAAAATGTAAAAGCTAATGACAGTTAAAACTAAAATTAGTAAAAGCCACTTTTTAAACATTTCAAGCTGACTTTTTTGTAATCCTGCTTTATATAATACACAACTAATTTGAAATTGATACTTTTAGCCTGAGCTGGTTTTTGAATTCGTACAAGTACATTATTATTAAATAATACTAGGGAATCGAACTCGGGCTTCCCGGGTTACAGAACATCGGTGAAAACTGGGTTTTTTTTATTTAAAATTCTAACAGATTTTTTATATTTAATATATATATATACTAAAAATAAATGGCGCATCTAGTATTTGTCGAGAATTAACAATTTTCTTACAAATACTTTACGAGCTATTAATTTTTTCAGTAACTTCAAATCTCTCATTTTCTGAAATTAATCTCTGGCAACGATAAGCTAAAAAACCAGTCATCAGCAACACGTAGCTTTTTATTAAAAAAGATTATGTATTAATTTATCTTTTTTTTTTTTTTTTTCTAAATTCTGTTCTATAAAACTCAATCTATTTGAGATTACTTTCATAAAGAGAACTCTGTTACTTTCCTTAATTTCAGATATTTCAATTTCAAATCATAATTAAATCCTAGTGCTAATTAATAATTAAATAAAAATTGGAAACATTTCTATTGAAAACTTGGTTCTTAACCCGTCAGCACATGCGCCCCTTTCCATTACGTTACTACACGCGCAGGATAAATTTTACCCCAATGGGTTTTCTTGTGTCAATTTCCCCCCGGTTTGATTATAAGCAAAAATTTATATTTTGAAATAAACTGTAAATCAATAAAGAAAATAATTTAACTTAAAATAAGAGGTTTTTTCATATTTAAAGAAAAAAAAAATCTAGCACTAAGATTTTTTTCTGAATATCATTACATACAAAGTTTTTTCAATCCAAATTTAGCCATAAAAATACAAAAAAATATAAAACTGATATATAGAAACTGTATGTGCAAGAGTTGTTAACGTTTAAAAGAAAAATTATATTATTATTTGCACACTATATTTTTTACATAAACATTTGCATTAACATTTTCTTATCATTATGGTTACGTTATAACACGCGTGGGGTAAATTTCCTCCCACGTGACATTTTTATAACAAAAGAATGGAAAATCTCACAACCGGAGGTAAATTCTTTTTGGCCACATCTTGATCTCTTTCAGCTTGAAAGGTACTGTAAAGCTCAGAATGATCCGAACGATTTACGCACATTTTTAAGTAATAGTTCTGAGCTGGGGTAGATTTTATCCCAGTGTGTGTGCTGACGGGTTAAAATGTTAATTTGACACATTTATTTACACATGCTTCATTTCAAAGTTATTTCTTTATTTTAGGGACTATGCAAGTAATTTTTGAAAAATCCAGCTGTAAATTGAGCTGAATGCTGGAAAAGAAGTCTGCAATGGACTCTTAAGCAGTGGTATGTTTAATTGATTTATTATTATTATTTCTTTTTCTTAAAAATAAAAGAATATGTGAGCATGTAGTTTTATAGCTTTTATTGAATTGTCATATTTTTGCATTTAAGCATATTTATGAATTGTTGTGCTTTGGAACATTTTTACTTATTTATTTATTTAAATGGGCAATTCCATTGTAACAGACTAATTGACATAGCGGAAAAAAAGGCTTTATCTCATTTGAAAAATAATAATTATGTAATTCAACAAGGGCTACAATTAGCATGATGATATTTATTAGAAGATAAATTAATATAGTTATTATGAATAAATTATTTAATGTAAATAATTATGGTTAAAAAAATGTTAATGTAACAGACAAACATGAATTACCATGCTTTTCAGATACCTTGATGTTTATCGATATATTACTTATAAAATAATTTACAATTTATTATTATAAAAATGTATTTTCATTCAGAGGGCGTTCTGAAACATATATCTTTCTCAAAATTTGACTGTTGCTATAAGATAGTCATGAAAAATATGTAATCTTACCTGTAACAGACCAACATTTAACATGTAACAGGCAAACAAATAAACACGTAAACAGAAGCGATTATAATGAATTTTATTGATTTTGACTATTCAAAATTTTATAAAATGCATTGCAAATATAAAAAATATAGGTATAATACTATCAGAAAAAATATATATTACCTATTTGATCTAAAATATAAAATTCTAGAAATGGTAAATTGGCTTGGAATTGCCCAAATGTTTATATTCCATGGCTGGTTTTTGAAAACGGATTTTTTTTTTTTGGTAATTTCTAAAATATTCAGTTAACATTGATAGATCACCCAAATTAATTTTTGTATTGGTACCCATACAAAAAAAAATTCAGCCCGGCCCGATACAAAAATTAAAAGTTCTACTAGCATACCTGTCAAAAGGCAATAAATATCTTTTTAGCAGTCATATAAGTATAGAAAATCTTCATTTTATCTTAAAGTACATTTAATTCAAACTATTTTTTTTCAGAAGAAATAAACCATAATTTTATGTTAAATTTTTTGGTACTTTTCGGTTAGCCGGGTGCCAGTGACATATGTACATATATAAATACATATGTATATATAATATGTATTTGCAGATATATGGTATATATATACATGTACATATATCAGTGGTAGAGGTCTGCACGGGCCGAAATTTCCAGGCTTGGCCTGATACAAAAATCAAAAGTTTGGCCCGAGCAAAAAAAAATATTGTCCTGACCCGGCCCGATTTAAAAGTAAGTTCGTCCCGGTATAAAAGCTAAAAGGCCGGCCCAAGTTAATTTCCACAAAACATTGATTTTTACGATGATTTGGTTAAAAATTTGCCTTGTAGGAGTAGATCTAACCAAAAATTCCTATCTAAGCTCTTTTTTTTTGTTTTCATGTTTACAATCTTCATTTTTATAGAAGTGCCGCAGTCTGCGATATTTATTTTTTTAATAAATCTCTATTTGTTGTATGTATGTGTTTAAGTTATCATTAATATTGTTAATCCATATTCCATGTATTGAAGTGTTAAAAATCAGAAAAATGCTATACATTAAAATCTTCTTCTAAGACGGAATTGCATAGGGAAAAAAAAATGAGTTATAGACAATTTGCCTTCTTAGCAGGTGTAAATATATTATATATTCTTTTCTTACGTATTAGTATATTCATTTTGCATGGATCAACACATTTTTCAGTTTAAGACAGGATTCCGTCATAAGCAGGTTCTTTTTCACACGTTTCACTATATTTTAATTTAGCCATATTTTAATAAGTGTACAAATCTACTTATCTTTAAAAATAATAAATTTTAATGTTTAATTGTAGAATAATGGCAATTTAAAAATATTTGCATTTTTTTCAAAGATTTTTGTGCCAGGTCTTATTTTACTGACCTACGAACGGACCAGGCCAAGCCGAGGCAATGATTTTTATAGGGTCAAAACCAGGACTGAAAATTTTGGGGTGTGAAGACTAGGAAGGATGAAACCAGTCCCGGCTCTGTACGGAAAAAATAATTTAAGACACGGCCTGATCCTTCAGGAAAAAAGAAAGGCCCGAACCCGGGCCATAAAGAGTAATCACTAGGCCCAAGCTCGGCCCAAAACGAGGTGGAGACCAGGCCTAGCCCGAGTGCAGTGAAGGAAAATAGGCCCGAGCCCGGCCTGTGCAGATCTCTAATTAGTGATGCCTGGCTAACCGAAAAGTACCAAGATTTTAAGTATATTGACATTTATTTTAAATGTAAACATTCTGCAGCACTTTTTGATTATTAATATTCAGGGCTGAAACTAAAGGCAGCACAGAGGGGGCATGTGCCCCGGGCGCCAGAATGGAAGGCATGGGGGACGACAAATGACCATTTGGTTTGTTGCTTGATACAAAAAAAGTATATGAAATTTGGGCAAAAATGTTTTGTAAGTTGGAAAATTCAAAAGAAAAACTGAGAATTCATGGGACACTAAAAAATAAAAGGTAGAAAATTCACATAATGAAATACTTATTAAAAACTTAATATTTTTTTTTTTTGTTCCGAGTCACTATTATAATTTGGAATTTAGGTTCAGGAAAGTATCTAAACATATTAGTCTATAAATAGGAAGTGCAGTATAAATGACAGCTCCATGAAACTGTATGTAGATAACATACAAAGATGTTTTACAGTATTAGAATTCATTGTTATATTCTTACAGAAAATTCTGGTTTTTCAGTTCTTAAGACATTGTGACTTATAACACTAGGACTTTAAACATCTGTTCAATTGTAATGTAATACTATAACTACAGTAAAATCTTTCTGTAATAGAATCCTGTCTTAAATGAAAAAAATACACGGATCCAACAGTAACAATAGCATCAATTCTATTTGCTAAGACGAAAACTTGTATAAAACTGAATTTTGTCTTGTTCCTTTTGATTCTGTACTCACAGGTTTTATTGAATAAGTATTTGACAAAGCACAGAGTTCACTATTACGTATTTTATGATTACATATTTTTCAGTTTAAAATAAGTCAGCTATTAAAAACTTAGTAAAATTATCTTTGTAAATTTACTTTGCGAGAAAGGTAGGGTTAGTGGGGGTGCCAAAATCCCTGTTTGCCCTTGTGAAAAAAAAGCTAATTTCGGCCCTGAATATTTAAATTCTAGGTATCTCTAAACTGTGTTATATCAACACTATTGTCGTCAAGCGTAATAGTTAGTGCCAAATGGGAAAAAAAAATTGAGCTTCAAGCAAACGGAAAAAATAATTAAAAGAAAAAGAATGAAAAGCAAAACCTGTTTTTACCTTACCATTAAAAAAAATAATTGATATCTCCATCGTCAATTGACGAAATTTGTTCAAGTTTTCAGCAAGTTCAATAATAGTAAATTAGGCTGTGTAACAAACTTTTATTAAAAAATATCAATTATTAGAAAATGAGAGCATCCCCACAAAAAAGCAACTGCAAAGAAAAAGGAGAGAACTATCTGTGGTTTTTGTTTTGTTTATTAAACTATTTGCAGTCGGAAGTCGCCGAACGTTATCAGAATAAGATCATCAGCTTCTGATGGTATAGATTAAATACTGTATTTTTCTCTGTTTGATTATTGCTTCGGTGACGAAAAGGTGCTTTTAGCAGTAGTCAGGGGAGTTAACATAAAACTACATATTTTAAAAATGTTTTCATAATGGTTTATTACATAACATTTTTCAGTAATATTTTGCTTGTTTAAATTTTTTTGTCATTTGCATACCTTAAATCTAACATGTCTTTTGTCAAAAAAAATCTCCCTCCACCCTTAAAAAAAAAAAAAAAAAAAAAAAAATTACAGGAACACCGCTCTAGTTATGCTACAGTAGTTTCGGCACAAAGTCTCTATATGATATCCTTATATATATATATATATATATATATATATATACATACATTTTTTTTCAGCACTTAAGTTAAATTATTTATATATTACTATACTAATATTACAATAGTTCTTTATATTTAATTACTAGTTTAAATTTTTTTGTGTGTGGCATTTAAGTGAAAATATTTATACGTAAATTTGAGTTCCTTGGGTGCGGCACTATACATTTTTAAAAAAGATATTTTTACAGGTGTGCCGCTTACGTGGATATACTTTTTTTGAAACAGATATTCATTGGTACGGCTGATATTCCCAATAATACGGTAGATATGTAAGTATATTAAGCCCTGACATTATTTTAATGGTTAAAAAAGCATTTTCTCACCATATTACATATTTGCCGTGTGTTCAAATACTGCACACATTGTTATTTTCTTTTTGAATTTTTTACTCCATACAAAAATAAGTCTTATTTTAGAGCATTATAACTTATAAGTTTGATAAATCATAGCTTTTATAAAAATAAATCTTATGCTCTCATAACAAACACCAATTCAGCATAAGTGCAACAAGCATTTTAAAATGAAACACCAGGTGTCGATCCAGGAAAAATTTGGGGCCTATTTAGGGCCCCTTCAATAAAATCTATTTAATGAAATCGGCCCCTTCACAAAATTCAATTTGATAAAATGGAACCCCTTCACAAAAATCAATTTGATAAAATGGAACCCCTTCACAAAAATCAATTTGATAAAATGGGCTCCTTCACAAAATGCTATTCCATAAAAACTTACTGTTTATTATTTATTTATTATTTTGTGATTTTTAAAATATGTAATTTGTAAACAAGCAAGTTCACCAGAGAGGAAAACTTCAGCAAAAGGATTTTAAACGGTTTTTGTTTTTAAATGCTTGGTCTGAATTTGATTAACTGGATATCAACTTTCGCCACAAAATGTTATTTTTCACAAAAATATAATAAATTTCACAAAAATAACCTTTACTTTTCACAAAATGGGCCCCAAGAAAAAAAAAAAAACCTGCATCGACCCCTGAACACACAAGTTGTAGTTTGTTAATCTGTAAAGTATAGGATTGCTGTACTAAATCTGGTGCAGCGGAACGGCAAATACCGTTTAGTGTCAAACCAATATTGATGACTAAAATTGTGCTTCTACAGAAACTTCTCCATCAAGTGTTTCCTTCACTAACGCAACCCGGTATCCGAACCTGAACACAGCGAAGTATAGAAAGATGTACGCTAGGCATAACTAGAAGAGACAGAAAGAGAATAACCTGGATGAGAAGTTAGACGAAAGTTTTTGACGTCATTGAAAGAATTAAACGTCTAAAATGGAAAATGGGTGGGGCACATTGCAAAAAGATAAGACAGTAGATGGAGCACAAACACCCTACAGTAGTATCCCAGTGATGTAAAACGACCAAGAAGATGACCTCAAGTAAGATGGAGTGACGAAATCAGATAAGTGGTCAGTGTTAATTGGATGACTAAAACCACTAGACAGGAAACAATGGAAAAATCTGGGTGAGAATCCAGCAGTGGATTGAAAACAGTTGTTGATGATGATGATATCTAATCTTTATTTAGCATACTTACGCCTTACACATTACTAAATACATACTTGATCTTTACTTTTTATATTTTAATCAAGTTTTACATTTTCTTAATATTTAGTACTTTATTGTTTTACTTAATAATTTACTTTATTATAGACATATTCATTGCAATTTCAAATGCATTATTACATTCGTATTACTGCTTAAAAAATGTAAATAAACCAGAAATCTGCAAATAATTCAAAAATTTGCACAATTTCAGTGTTATGATGGACTCATGTGGATTTGGGGAGTCTACTGTAGTACATTTTGCTTGTAATTACCATCATTTTTAATTATTAAAAATATGACATTACCATCAGTTATAAATATTAAGATTTTTTTTTTTTATTCAACACAAAACAAGGCGGGTGCTTTCATGCTGTATGACGTTTTTCGACATAAAATAAGATGTGCTTTTACTTTTTCATAGTTGTTCAAATATCCCATAAGGCTTAAATAGTAAAGTTCCTAAAAATAACTTAATAAATTTTACTGTAAGATCTTTTGAAGAAACAAACGGTAAGAAATTATTGTATATCTCGCGTATATTTGCTGATTTATTCATTTTGAATGAATGTGATGCACTTATAAAGTTAGGTAGAAATGTATATTTTTTCTTTTCTTCTTTACAGACGTATGCCGAGCAGAAATTTCTGTGACAACAGCAAGGTGGAAGAAACCAGATTGTTGCAAAGAAAAAAAAAATATGTTTTGTGATGTGGAAAGTTGTAAATAAATATTTGTTTTGTATTTTATTGTGGAAAGTTATAAATATATATTTGTTTTGTATTTTATCGTGAAAGTTGTAAATAAATATTTGTTTTGTTTTTAATGTGAATTTTTTTATTGTGCAATTTGTAACATTAAAGAATTTTTTAAAAATAATAAGATTATTCAACAGCGGTTATCATTTTCCCCATACTATCTTTCATGACATTGTGAAATATATTTTTTTATTTTTATTCCTTTACTGATTTCCAATTAAATTGGGAGTAAAATTTTAAAATTTTCAGGTATTCACTTCTGATGACTTTTGCATAAAGATTTAATTTTTGTATGTCATATAATTTAAGTTTGTTATTTTATATTGAGCACTTAGTGTAATATGTGCAATTATTTAAAATACAGAATTTGTTTATTCATTAAAGTTAGAACAATGAAAGCAAACAATATCTTAATATTGCTCAAATTTGTGTTAATACTTTGTGACATATATCAAATGCACTTTCTAGGCCATTAGCATTTACATAATCATGGTACTGTCTCATTTTGTTAAAGTAAGGTAATGTATTTAAGTACAAAGGTAAGTAAAACAAATTGAATCTGAAGCTGTATAGCCAAATTATCACAGCAGTAAATGTGTGCTTCGGTCACTAAATATGAAAGGGCATACTTTTCTGTCCTTTATTTGTTTTGAATGCAAAAGTATTAACAGATGACTTATGCAGTAGCTTTATTCTAGAAAAACAATGTAAAACCATCATCAGAGGGACAAAACGATACTTTAATTTCATGTGGCACCTTATCAGAGGACAATCAAATGCATAACATTTGTTGTATATACCGGGTGTTCCTAAAGTGGATCAGGTATTTACATGCTTTTTTTAGTAAGTAAAACAAATAATTGCAAAGTAAAAAAAAAATTGTTATTTAAAAAAAACTTAAGGCTGTATTCAAATCCAAACTGCTTATTTTGAGACACATTTTTAAATTCATTTTTGCTCGAAAATGCATCCATTTGGCAGGTTCTCTTATTCAGAAACTTTATAATGTCCGTGTTGTCTCGATTTTTTGATAAAGGCAGAATATATTTTTAAAAATGCTGTCAAAGTGGACATTTTGAACCGAATTTCCCGAAGCGATAGCGCTGGAAAAAAAAAAGTACTTTGAAAATATTTGTTTGTAAATCAATTTCTAATTAATTGAACGAAAAATGAAAACGTAGGTCCCTTATAAATCTCTTCATAAATCACGCCGCCAAGTTCCATGTTTTTACTTTTAAAAATGAGTTTGAAAATGTGTCATAAAATTTTGAGTTGTTGAGCATGGAAAAATATTTTTTTTGAATACTGCCATAAGTTTTTATATGACTTCTTACGACAAGAATGATGAAGTTCCACTTCAGACATAGCACTTAAAAAAAGGTCATGAAAAAATTTTAAATTGCATCATTTTATATAATATTTGCTCAAATAAAGAATAAGATATGTAAAAAATAATTATATACAAGTAAGGAATTTTACAAAATATCTTAAATTTTCTTGAATTTTATCGAGAATATAAGATATCTTCTGCCTTCAATTTGCATTTTTAAAATTCATATATACCTCAATATATTGTTACTGAAAACATTTTTTATTAAATAAATTATATAGTGTATGAGATCTTTGTTAGATTGGATATTTTTTTTAAAAGAAAGATTATTCAATAACCTTTCTTAAAAAATAAAAACTTTTATTCCGTCTAATAAATGAAGATATTTTTAAACTATAAAATTTATTAAATAAATGTTTTCAGTAACAATAGATCTATGCATTGTCATATGTTTATGTACATATGAATTTCAAAAATGCAAATTGAAGGCAGTAATATCATGAAAACCATCCACAGGATGCTGACAGGTGTGACATTTTGACACCCAGAGGATGCCCTATAACCATCCATAAGGTGTTGTGTAATGACATCCATAGGATATTGACAGGTGTGACATTTCGACACCCAGGGGATATCCTATAACTGTCTACAGGATGATTTCATCCATCCGCAGGATATCAGCTTATCCTAAATATGACATTATGTGGATGCTTTTAGGATATCAATAGGACCATCCAAAGGATGTAATGCAAGTGTCCTATAACCGTCCAAAATGTGTCATGAGATGACATCCACAGGACGTTGAAAGGTGTGACATTTCGAAACTTAGGGGATGTCCTGTAACTGTCGAGAGGACCATTTCATCGGTCCACAGGATATCAGCTTGTCCTAAATATGACATCTTTTGGATGTTTTTAGGATGTGTTTGTGTTGTCTGGGTATAAGAATTTTAGGACACAATTGTTTTTTTAATTAATGAAATAACTAATAAATCAGTAAAACATAATGAAAAATATACGCAAATGTCGAATTGAAAACCACTTGATGACATAACAAATACGCATAGTGCTTCTGACATTAAGTAAATGGGACTTCATTTTTGGCGTTTAATCTTACAGTTTGGCGATAGTTTTTTGTTATGAAAAGTGGTCGACGGGATTAAAGAGAAGTACCAAAAGTTTCACAGCCTTTGGAAATAAATAGTATTATAAATTGTCCTCTACAGATATCGACCTTTACGACAAACGTAGGATATTGTGCTAATTTGACAACTTTGCCAAAACTAGATCACATCAAACGCTTATTTAGAAAATTCCAGCTGATCTAAAAGGTGTACTTTTACAGTATCCAGAATGATTCCTGATTACATTTTTTAATATCAAACAATTTTCTATTAAATCAAAGAGTAAACTGGGAGAACTGGAGATTGGGGGTAATGGGATACTAGTGTTTTATTTCTTTCTTAAAAAAACTATCCTCTTTGTTCAGGACAAATACAAAAAAGTCCTTCCGGCCTGTACCGGGGGGGGGGGGAAGGTAGATTCCCTATTCCTTAATTTTAGGATTTTAGCTTTTTTTTTACTGGAAAATATGAAGCTAAAATAAGTTTAACCCTTATAACAGAAAATTCATTCCCAGTTCACGTCAATATTGAATTTGAATGAGAACTTCGCCAAATTAGTCAGCTATTACCAAATTGGCTTCAATTATGGATATATTTTTGTCGCCAAATTTGCCAATATTTTGCTAAGTGTTGCCACGTCTGAAGAGAATTTGATACTGGCGGATGTGAAAATATAGTGTTAAGCATATAACAGTTAGAATAATAGTTACAATAATGAAAAAAAATTTGCTAGAAAGCATTTTCACTAAAACTCATAAATTAAACCCGCTTTTGGAGGAATGCTGCTTTCTTGTTTCAAAATGTCAGCCACCTTAAAATTTCAAACTCCTATATCTCAGACATTTTTTAAGATAGAGACAAAACAAAAATTAACTGGATTCTTGTATCAAGGTCAAACATTTAAAGGAAAAAAATTAGGCTTGCTAACATTTTCGCACATATTTTTGAATTTGAAATTTTTAAGTGGCCGCCATTTTGAAACAAGATGGCGGATGAAGATGACCAATGGTTTAGGTCGAATATTTGTAAGACATACACTTGCTTATTCAGATCCAAATCAGTTCATAAGTACGAGTGTTATCGCGTGACAAAAATGAGATATATACTCGCATATATATAGAAAGATTTATATAAATCAACATTTGGAGGGAGGGTGGTTTCAGGGCCTGATGGTCATAATCGGTGGAAGTATACCGAAAAATTTCGGAATTGCTTCCCTCCGAACGGCTGCAATAGGGAGCTTCTTATTTTTTGTAATGGAAGCTTCCAAACATAGGAGTGATGTGTAAAGTAAATGTAGGTACACTTAAAGTATTTGTATTTGTCTTGAACCAAAAGTGTATTGTTATGAAAAAAATAATAAATAGAGCACTGGTTCCCAATTAACCCCAGTACCCAATTCCCCTTTAAACTCTAAATAACAATGTTCGACAGCTACTGGTTTATGAATTGGTTATCGACATGCAGCCTGCGTAATTAGAGACGTCAGTGATAGCTTATACACCGCCCTCTGAATACTAGGCCTGCGCGCTGACAATAATGGCGGCTGTTGCAGGCGGATTTTAGTTTCAGCGTTTGTTCGGTCCCTCGAACACCAATAATATCTAACTGTTTTGTTTGACTTATTTGATATCAGAAAAACTAGGCAAACAAAACTTTTAGAATTTATTGGTGTTGAAGTTCGAGGGACCGTTCAAATGCTGAAAAAAAAATCTGTAAGCAGGCCTAGTATTCAGGGGGCGGGGGATTATATTTTTTTGTAAGGATTAGGGTAAAAATTGGTGTTAACTAATTTCTTACAAGTTCAGAAATTGTGTTTTTTTGTTTTTGTGAATTTTCCTGATTATTTGTGTTCTAAATATAGATTAGACAGTAATTTAGTAGAATTTTATGGAATCAGTGCACCGAGATTACCGAACATTTGTCAAATAATAACATTCTTTGAGGATCTTTTTTTTTTTTTTTTATAAAACTTGTAATTGTTTTGACTGCTATTGCTTTTAAATATAATGTATATTTTATCATTAGAAAGCACCGAGGCGTAATATTTTTTAGGACAACTATCTTATTAATACTGTGGTATTTCCATGTATAAATAAAGAATACTTCAGCAAATATTAAAAATGCAAATTAAAAATGCAAAGTTAATGTAAGGAATTATTAAAAAGTTATCTTATATGTTAAAAAGTTTGTCTAAAAGCTCTTAAACCTTCTTCAGTTTCTTGATTATATAAAGTTCTGGAAACATTTTATCCTTTCACCATATCACCATATATTTAAACAAATATTTATCTTTTTTTTTCATATATATATATATTAGTTCTAATTGTAAATTCCTTCTATTTTTTTTTACTTTGTAAGGGATGCCTTTATTAGCTGGTAATATTAAATTATATCATATTTAAAATTAGTTTATCATTTTAGTTCATCATATCTAATTTGTTTATCATGTTTAATGTAAAATATTTTCAATAAAAAGTTAAAATTTCAGTGCAAATTCCCCTGATACCCTGATAAAATACCCTTGAAGTAAAATGGTTTGTTCCGGGGAAGCTAGAAGACGCGAGAGACAGCAACTCAACTTAACTATTAGTTTTTCCCTGATGATGACCGAGTAAGTTCGGTTGAAAACGTTTTGATTTTAAAATGACTTTAATGTGCTTTTAAATGTTTTTATGTATACTTTTACTCACCTTCAAGCACTATATTTACATTTATTTGTATCTTTATGAATTTAAGTAAAATATTTTAATGTTGTTTTAAACAACAACCAAGAAAACCCTCTATTGTATAAAAATATTAATTTTAAATAGGAAAATAAATGACCACCAAGTGTTAAACCAGAAATATTTTAAATTTAATTTTATATTTTTCTATTTTAGATTCATTTTTTAAAATACTTAAAAATTAAGTAATATGCAATTTATTCATATTGTAATAAACTGTTGTGTGATAAATAGATATAAAATCTCAAATATTTTTCGGAAAATTTCTAAACAGATATTATCTATAGTTCGAATGAATAACGAGTAGGTTAATGGCACACTACCTTTGAGCTAATAAGCTTCGTAATGTTACCGTGAAATATATAATTAATGACAACTTTCTGCCTATGAATAATTAAAAATGTAATTAAGATTCACGCTTGTTAATCCTCGCTATATTTATTTTATCAAACATCCCCCTATATCCAGTAAATAGTCATTAGTGCATCATTAAAATAAGATATGTTTTTTAAGCTTATATAATCCTCTGGAATGAGGACTTCAGAGACATGCGAAATTCTAGAACAATTCGTTCAAAATGATTTTATCAAAATTTTCAAACAATGCTAAATAATATTTTGGTAAATCTCTCTTGAAAGATTTACGCTTACTTCTAAAGACAACTACGCACGTTTTTATTCTTCAATTCCTACTATTAGTTCCCCCTCTCCCTATATATATTTATATATCTTGTTCAAAATTTTAATCGTTAATAAAATACCCTTTATTCATCCACTCAAGTTCAAATAGATTTAAACTTGTAGTGGATGACACTTGACGTTAATACAGTTTTTTTCAAATATTAATTAATTAATTTAATTAAATCAATTAATTTTAGTTTTATATGGGAGAAAAAATATCAACACGCAGCCGACTTATTTCAGACATTAGTTCCATTTAAAAGCACTCACTCACAAGTCTTGATAGCGCAGTCGGCTAAGCTCTGAGCTCGTAACCACAAGGTGCCAGTATCGAGTCTCGCCTGGGACGGAAGGAAATTCTCCCGTACAAGGAAATTCTCCCGTACTCGAAAATAAATTTCTCTTATGGAAGATATTTAGCAGGATGTAAATGTAGGAATAAATACCGTCAATGGCGAAGCGTGTAGATCGCTGTTTTTTTTTTTTTTTTTTTTTTACCTAAGTAGGAATTGATTTATTTTATTTTATTTATTTTATATATATTACTTGTTATTTTAAAACTGCATGATATAAAGTGAGTGAAGATGGGTGAATGTGTTGAATAACGTGAAAAATGATCCTTTGAATTCGAGTACCACTATTTCGAAATAGTAGTATTTGTCAGATTTTGGTCACAGATGTGACGTAACTTCCGTGACTTACAGTGACGTCACTTCAACGTCACAAAAAAATTCAAATCTGTCTAAAATTAATTTATCGATGTTATAAGATGTTAAGTTTCTTTTAAATTTTCATACGATCTCCCAGACGTTCACATTTCGGTCCCAGTGTAACGTCACAGATTGCTGGCATTTTGATCACATATGTGACGTGACGTACGTGCAGTGACGTCACTGCGACCATGCTTGATATACGGGTTATTTCCAAATAGTAGTATTTGTCTTATATTTATACTCTTTTATTTAACATAACTTACTTAGAAAAATGCATAAAAATTAAGTTATATGTAATTTATTCATATTGAAATACTGTGTGATAACTAGATAAAAAATCTTAAATATTTTCCAGAAAATTTCTAAACAGATATTATCTATAGTTCGAATGAATAACGAGTAGATTAATGATACACTACCTTTCAGCTAATAAGCTTCGTAATGTTACCGTGAAATATATAATTAATGACAATTTTCTGCCTATGAATAATTAAAAATGTAATTAAGATTCACGCTTGTTAATCCCAGCTGTATTCATTTTATCAAACATCCCCCTATATCCAGTAAATAGTCATTAGTGCATCATTAAAATAAGATATAGTTTTTTAAGCTTACATAATCCTCTCGAATTAGGACTTCAGAGACATGCGAAATTCTAGAACAATTCGTTCAAAACGGTTTTATCATAATTTTCAAACAATGCTAAGTAATATTTTGAGAAAATAGTCTCTCTTGAAAGATTTACGATTACTTCTAAAGACTGCTTCTTAAATTTATATTGTCCACGTATGTAAAAATAAATTTGCCTTGAAGATTATATTTCTGCAAGTTCTGTAAAAAAACTCAAAACTGTCTTTTACAAAAATATTAGAACATATTTAAAATGATGTATTTAAACTAACCAGGTACACAAGTACCTACGCAGTAATATTTAGCCTTTTCAAAAATAAAAGAAATCAAGTTTTTGACGTACACACATACATCATTTTATTATTTCTTTCTTTAGTACATCTTGAAAATTAGGTAATTTGCATGCAAATATATATATCTAGGATTTCAGTTTTAATACTTCAATTGCTTTATGACGTCATGATCGTCAAGTTAACTGACACTTTAGTACTATTACTATCATCCATGATTAAAATGCACGAGGTATAAATATTTTGGATCGCGAGATTTGGCGAAGAGCCAGTCTTATATTTTTATTATCGAAGAAGCGTCGAAGTGGGAAAGAGTCAATTAGATCACTGCTAGGCCTAATTGGACTATGTAACAATAAGAATATTGTATGTTTTATGCGAGAAGTGTAAGATATTTTTTAGAAATAACCAACGAAGCGTTGTGGAATTGATTTCCTTGAGTGGTATTAAAGTTCTTGCTTTTGTTATTTTGAAATCTAATTGTTCAATTAATTAAGTAAATTAACTTTTTACGTATCACCTTTTTACATATATATATATATATATATATATATATATATATATATATATATATATATATATAAACGAGGAAATTTGAAAATCATATTGTTTGAATTTGTGTTTGGAGACTTCACTAAACTAATTGTTTGCCAACAAAATGTTCCCAATTTGAATTATTTGATATTTCTACAATTGTTGATTTAATAGCATCTGTAACATTATTAAGTACTTGGTAAGTGATTGAATAGCGTTTGGACATATAAGGCCATTGAATTGCCCCTCATTGACTTTCGAAAATATGCAAAAAGACTTAAGGAGTTACCATAAAAAATGAAAATACTTTTTATCTAGCAAGAACATTGACTAAAATATAAGATAACCTCTCTTAGTTACCCACAATTTTGAAAAGCGTTTATTTTCTCTAGAATCTTCAGAATAAAATTGATTTCCGACATTTAAGGAGTATTTCTGAAAAAAAAAATGCTGTCCGTAATTTTTTAAAACGTTTCCAAAAACCAGTTTTCTCAAAACGATATAAACACAGAATATCGGTTAATTCAGATGGTATCAATCCTCAGGAAATATTTTCTTGCATGTAAAAGTTCTGTTATGCAATTTAAAATGACTTCATGAGAATTGAAAGCATAAAAAAAGATATTTACATATGTATATAAGTGTACATACAGGGTTGAGAAAACTGATTAATACACTATAAAAATTACGCCAAAACGTTTCTCAATATCATGGGCAGCAAAAGGAGTTCATGTTTCTTTAAATCTTTCTAAAATCCAATGGTTTATGAGATTTCTTAAGATGAAGGAAGTGTTTTTTGAATCGTGGGTAAGTAGGAAGACATCATATTTTCGTAAACCTTCTTGCTAGATAAAGAAACATTTTTCTTTTTTAACAGTATACAACTGGAATTTATAAATAATCAGGTCTGGTTATGTCAATGCAACCCATTTCTACTAGATATATTTTATCTGATCATTCTGTATGTTTTATTTACATTAACTTTCAATTAAAAAATCTAATGACAAATATTATTATGTTTTTCTTTATCATTTTTAAATATATATATATATATATATATATATATATATTTAATATTACTGATTTTTAAAATAAAAATTCTGCAAGTATTAATCTTTATTATTTCGAATAAGGCTCATTTACTAAGCTTAACTTCTGTGTTTTAACTTTACTGAATTTACTGATGCTGGTCTTACTCTATGTTGTATTACAGACATTTCCACTTTATATGTTGGTCACGTGTTTTGTCAGTGGCCATTAACATTTAAACAATGCAAAACATCAATTGATTAGGAATTTAAATTCTCTGATAAAATGCCCAATCACATTGATTGCGATGTGAAAATTTACACCTACAAGGGAAACAGAATACAACTGCATGTGTGTGAGGGTAGAGGGAAAATAGGAGTTATTTTTAAGAAAAATGTTGATAAACAGTTTCATATCATAGGTGCAATCTCACATTCCTCAGTAGTTTAAATAATGATATTAATGTCCTTATATGTGTTTTTCTATCATGTCTTTCAAAACTTCCGCTCTTTTATTCTTCAATTTTTGTAGTTTTTCATATAGAACATTTTATAGACTTTTATTTAAATAAATATTCAACTTGTTTACTTCATGAAAGTGTACTTTCATGACTACGAAGCGAAAAATAGTAGAGTTCATTTTTGAAAGGAAAAAGGAAATTTTAGACAATATTGAAAAAGGAATAAGTCAAAAAAGATAAATGTTAAATATAGTGTCACAAAACGTAAAACATTTTAAATAAAGATTCCATTTTGAAGCTTGGTTGCATAATTGCAATAGTGAACGAAGAAGAAAAAGACAGAAACTGTATATCAGGTAAATGTTGCTGCCTTTTGTTGATATCTTATCTTTACCACCCTTGAAGAGGGTGGGGAAGGGGGGACATGCATTTTCCAAGAAATGGGGATTAGTTGCTTCTCTCTATTCGAGGCACAGAAATCGAGAGAGGACTGTACTGTTATACTAACAGTCGGCCATTCACACTCTGCTTCATTTCGTTTTCGTGCACACTGTAAAAGTTTTTTAAATTGTGAAATTCATATAAATACATACTAAAGTTAAAAAACGGAAGAGAATCGTTGTTTCAAAGGAAACAAAAATTGACGCATTGAATCGTTTGGATAAAAGGCAATCTATCAAAAGTGTTGCTTTATGTGTGTTGGAGGAGTTACTTTTTAAGACTGGAAAAAGATAGAGTTCAGATTGAAAAGTTTTATGTGGACAAAGCAAACTGTAGTTATGCCAGAAAGAAAATGAAGCACTGTGAGTTAAAAAAAGCAAACTCTGGAAGCTTCATTTTTATAGCTCATGCAATTGTGTGGAGATGGAAGTCGAATATTGGACCAGATACTACAGTCGAACTCTGAATTTTTATAAGATATTTTATGATAATGAGTCGTTTACTGTAAGTGCTGCATGGCTCAATCACTAGAAAAACGATACGGAATTCGTTAGCTCAACATAAATGGAGAAATGCTACCTGCCAATTCTCCAGAAGATATTTAATTGTAGTAAAGTTCCAAAAAGTACGAGTATTTGTGTGAAAATCAACCCCTTTTAACTGCAATGAAACGAAAAATAGTTTATCGCTGTGTCCCCTATAATTTAACAGAACACCGAAAAGGGAAACATGTCAAAGTCAGAAAAGAAACCCTAAAATTACTTATAGATGGTGGACAGCGCATTTTTTTAGAATCATAACTGATGATGAGAAGTACATACTTTTTTTAATGGTTGACCACGTCAAGAAAGTAAAATATGGATCTTTGAAGATTACACCAAACCAACAATAGTGAAAAGACAACGAGCAATAAAAAAGTAATATATGTCGTGTTCTTCAGAAGTAACGGGCTGGTTAAAACCATAAAGCTAGAGGACTGAACACAATGGCAGTTCACCGGTACATCATTAAGTGTCTTCCAGTAATTCTTCAAGAGGTGAATTTTGGTGACTCATGCTTCATCATGACAATGCATCTTCTCATTCAGCAAGAGTTCCATGTCAAATTTCTTGAAGAAAAAAATCAAAGTGATAGAACATCTACTCTATTCTGCTGTTCTTGTTATGTGTGACTTTTGGTTATTTTTAAATCTAAAAAAATACGTGGTTCGTTTTCATTCCGAAGATGAGACTGATGAGGACATTTAAAACCTATTTTTCATCTATTCGAAGAAATGGATAACTTGAGACATTTAATCTTTGGAAAATTCGCCTGAAAATGTGCTGTAATCTTGGTGTGAACTACTTTGAAAACTCCTAAGAGGTGATAAGTTTAATTTGTATCCTTTAGCCGTATCTCAAAAATTTCAGTTTGACGACTGTCAAACTGAAATTGAACTCAGCGAATTGGGCAGCGCACGTGATTATTATTGTATGTATCTTAAGATTTTATAATATTGTATATATCTTTACATTCAATTTAATTTCGTCATCGAAACGGAGTCCAACCGTTTACCTCTCAGACTCTCTCGGGAGTCTGGCAAGGTTGGATTGGGGGGGGGGGGGCTTCCTTTCCCCGTTACTTCCTGGGTCCGGTCTTCTGGCTGTGGTCCGGTAAGTGGCAGAATTTTTTTTCCCTCTTGTGGACTTTTTGAGCCTGTACCTCACCGTTGGCTGTCCACGAGTGGGTGACTTCTGTAAATTTCTGTACAACTTCAGAGCTCACTTCTCCGTATTTTTCTCTCAGCCTCGAAAACTACACCACATTGAAACTATAAGTCGTTGAATTTGTTAACGCCGCATTGATCGAAGCTTGCTGTTTTTCTAGTTGATGATTTTGTGCACTTATTTTAAGTTAAAGTAGGAAGATATAATTTTTGTGCCGATTTAAAATTAATAACAAGCAACGAAGATTTCTCCTATCCTACCCTAGACTTGTGTTTCATTTAATAAAGATTTTTGTGATGACAATTTCTGACTCTTCTGTGAGGTGAAAATCCCGTACATTTCGAATTCATTCTTCCTTAAAATACTCAGATCCTTGCCTTCGACTGCCTGATTATTAAAACGTCTGGAGCTGTGTGTTAACATCGTTACTAATCCAAGATCTCGGTTGCTAATTTCATAGCGGCCTGTTCACCAAAACTCTATCAAGGCCAAAAATTTATTAAAAAATGCACAGCACCGTTTCGCTATCAGATTTAGTATTTAATTCCCACTCATCAAAACCGTGACACTACACATATATGTACATATATATATTTACACATATGTATATATGCGTGTGTATGTATTTGCTTGCGTGTGTGTGTGTGAATTAACGAATATTGAATGTTGTTGACATTATTTTTTTTTAAATCTTTAACCACATATACAGCTATACTTAAGAATACTTTTGCAGACATTATGATAAATATAAAGTTAATGATACACATTAATATATGATTCTTTAACTAGCGTAAGAGCTTTTAATATGAATAGATTTGAGGCATTTTATTTAATTAAATAAACAGATAAAAGTTCTTACTTTTATTTCGAAAACAATGGTAAAGTAAATGGAGCAATAAAGAAGATAAATAGCAGTCATATTTAATCTAAATGTTATTTGCTACCGTTGATATTGCAAAATTATGCCGCGAAGAATTGTAGTAATGGAGAAAAATAAAATTGAAAGAGATATTCTGAAACATCAACAATAACTATTTATTTTTATGTTAGAAAAGAAACGCATAATATCATGGTCATTTATTAGCATAAAATAATATTTTCTGTTTTTTTTTCGCATTTGTAATCTCTGTAAGTGCTAAAATATTATATATATATATAGCATATGTTATGTGTTTAATTGAAAAAAATACACAAATGCGAGTAGGACTCTTAACCTGAAGGTTTCGCACCGATATATTATAATTTACTTTGTATTTTAAATTTATTATTATCTATTATTTAAATTTAAAATAAATATATTTTGTATTAAGTATGTTACTATTTTAAACCATTTCCAACATATAAAAGTGTTTATGAATTCGGTTTGTCTGTCTGTCCGTGCTCTAACTGGCGTAAATATACTCGGATCATTCTGCAATTGATATATGTTATTGAGGCGTACTGTGGCATGTTCGGTATTGAAAATGAAGTGTGTAGCACTTATAGTTTTTTTACAGGACTCTTAAAAGAATTCCGTTACATTGCGGTCTATGGGGAAAAATCATTTGAGGTTTATTTTAATGATGTTACACAATTTCAAACATATTGAAATTGATATATATCACTGAGGTGAACTACAAGAGACTAATTATAGAAGGTGGTGGGGATAGCACTATAGTTCCTTTACAGGATACTCAAAAGAATTCCGTTACATGACGGTCTATGAAGAAAAATCGTTTGCAGTTTATTTTAACATTGATACTGATATATATCACTAACGTGGCTTACAAGAAGCTTACTATAGAATATTGTGTGAATAGCTTTCATCGTTCATTTACAGGGACACACAAAATTATTCTGTTAAAGTACTGCTTATTAATTATAATTGCTGGGAATGCTTTTTCAGTTGCTGAACGCCTTTTTAAATTTAACTCATTTTTTGTCCATTACTTGGTTGATATAAATTGTACAGATTGTATACAGGGCAGCACAAAAGTTCTGGAGTAGATTTCCGTTTATTGTCGGAAATTCTAAAAGGGAAATTTTAAACTGTTCTACGCGTTTCCTAACTGAACTAAAATTTAGCATTCTATTTAGTATATATACATACTATAGATCATATACAGGGCTGCACAAAACAGCTCGGATATTTTTCCGAATATTGTTGGTAATTCCTGAAATTGGATTTTTAAATATGTTATGCGTTTTAAAAATTGTTTAGTTAGATATTATCTTACACCTTATGGTAAAGATTTGAAAAAATATTTTAGAAGTGTTGAAAGTGTTACATAATCTATGCTTGACGCCTGGTTTTTTGTTCTTATTTTTTCTTTGAAGTAGGATGTTTTTTATATTATATATACACATAATCGTTTGTGAACTTTCAGAGATTTATGTCATGTTTTGTCAAATTTCAGGACTTATTAACTGCTATGATTGTAATTAAAAGGCAGAAAACCAACGTTAAAAATGAACGAATAATACACAAAAAGCAGCAAACAGCTGTTTATATGCATTTAGCTGTTTAACATTTTTTACTCTGGTTATATGCCTTTTAATATATTCTTGCACAAATGTTTTATTTGCTATTTTTATATGATTATAATGTTCTGATTTTGTAGCAAGTCCCAAAAAAGTGCGAAATAAAACAGTATAATTTTAATTGCACATACTCTCATACTGTCTGAAATATATGCTATTGTACGAGTTGTAATTGTGTTAATAAAATTTAATCTAGTATATGTTATTATCTCTCACTTCCTTCAAGCAAATTATTCACGCTGCAAGTAGGGTTATTTTGAAGACTCAATGGAGCACGTTAATCTAAACAACATGCGGAATATTTGTCCATCAATGGCTTCATAGTGTTTTAAAAATTGTATAAAATTCAAGAGCTGAGAACAACCGTTTTTAGAGCGCTCTGATTGATGAAATTTGCGCTGATATCTACTGTAGGAGATACAAGTAATGTTAAGTTCGTCATTGACGAATTTACGAGAGGCAAACTATCACAAGTTGAATTTTTGTCAGTTTTCTTCCTGCGAATCATGTTTATGAAGAAATACCTAATATTCACTATGATAGCATAGTATGTGTTATCGCAGCTTAATATATATATATATATATTGTCAAATATTTCACCCTATCGTGTTAAACATCCAGAATAGTAAATCTTTGTGCATATAATAATAAAAAATAAAAACGTCTTCTTTCAGTAAAAAAGTTAATGTTACTGTTTTAAAGGAAGTTAATCAATAAAAAGCTTAAAACTTGTATTATTATATATAGAAATCAAATACGAATTTCATCTTAATTGTGGTGGGATAACAGTTTTTAATTTTTGCTTTCATTTTTTGCGCGTTTTAAAAAAAATGAAACTAGTAAATACCGGGAAGTATTGTCAAAATGAATTTCTTGTTTGATTCTTTGGAATTTCTCCCTAGAATTTTATATAAAATTTTCTTCCCACAGAATTCTACGAAGAAAACAAGAAAAGGACCAACTGTGTTATTGTCACATAAGCGTCAAAACTGAAGCGAAAATTAGATTTGTTGTTCTTGTTTATAAGAAAATAATATTACACTTTTCGTAGAAGAGGAGTTGCCTGAGTCGCAAGAGACATTTGTCTTCTTCAGTAGCACCGTCATTTTGATCCAGATACTTTTGTCTAGTTAGGTAACCCGGGGACTGCGAATTTACAACACTAGGACTTTGCGTCCACCACGAATTTAACGTGCACCAGACATCATTAGCGATACGGCAATACTTGCCTTCGTCGTTATAAAAACCCGAAATCTTCGGATAAATGATATTATTATGATTCCATATGGAAATTGCTGATACGTCTATAAATTTTAGAGAATGTTTACCTGTCGAATTTATCTAGCTGCAATTGTCTTGTAGTAATGTCAATCCATTGTTTTCGAAAAAAGGAAGCTATATATTTATGAAACTATTTTGTTTTAAATATACTAGTTTGCATTTTACTGTAACTTTGGTTTATTTGCAATGTGAATACTCGACATTTAATTTAGAAAGCAATATACAAATCAATGAACAATGGAAATACAACTTGATATTTTTCTCGCCTTCTGTTTGTTTTGTGTATAACAACCCCAATTTATATGCCAATTTCATTTCTATAAGTTTTCTGGTATCAATGACTTATTTCTGATACACTATCCTAGTATAGAAACCCTTTGAGCGACAGGCAATATTTTGGCATTTCTGTTTAATTTTTTATAAAATTACAAAACAATAGCTATCAATTATGAATATGTAGATTGGTATTTGAATATCTTCTCATTTATGTATCTCATGCAATAGAAAATCATCAATGTAATTTTGACAGTTTTGTCACATCACACTGGAAAAAAAAATTGTAATTTAACAAGTTACAACAACCACTGGGAAAATGTTTCAAAAGCTTTAATGTTTTTTTTAAATTAATTAAAAGTATTAATTATTCAAAAATATTCATCGGAATCATTTACAAATAAACGCATTTTCCATTATTACAGTTGAAGAGATCCTGGTTCTCTGTCCTCGCAAAAATATTTGTTTGAACCATCACCGCAGTTATTGAAACGCATTTTCCATTACTATACCTTATCTTTAATATATACCTTAATATTTTGTTGGGTCCTTTCTACAATAACTTTAACTCTTGTTTAGATTGATGTCTGAGCTAAAAGTATTTTCAGGAAATTAAAGTTGAAGACCACGTTTATTGCTTTATAAAGAAGATTTCTCACCCGATGTCAATTTTTGAATTAAGCTTTTTTTCAAATCTGATAGTTTGCATCTATCCTTTTTGTAAGTTTAACATTTTTGTAAAGATTTTATGCATTTATATTGCCTATTCAAAGAAATATTCTTCAAAAAATAAAAAATTTCGTTAAAAACGCTTAAAAAAATTCTTCTAAAATTACAGAATTTCGTTAAAAACGCTTAAAAAAATTCTTCTAAAGTTACAGAATTTCGTTAAAAACGCTTAAAAAATTCTTCTAAAGTTACAGAATTTCGTTAAAAACGCTTAAAAAATAAAGTGATGTTGCCATGAAGTCCATTCTCGACCATTTTCCCAATGGTTAAAAAAAATACTCTTTAATTTAAGAAAATCTGAAATAACCACTAACGAAAAAATACAATAATATCTTTCGAGTTACTAACAATTTTTGAAATGCGTTTCTTATCTTTAGAAACCCCAGAAACCAATATATATTCCACATTTAAAAAAGCATTTGTGAAAACAAACTTTTATTTTCTGCCACTGATTTTTGGAAACGTTTTCGAATAGAGTTTCTAGAATATTAATCAGTTTTTTCAACCCAGAACGTATGTTGTTTTGTTGCTATCCATTCTCAAGCAAATATTTTCGTGTTCAACTAACATATTTTGCAGACAGATATGATAAATTAATATATTTAAAATTAACATTACATTAATATTATTTTGTTATCCTTTCATGCATAAATTCCCAGCTAGAAATGAACTGCAGTTTTTCTATAGAAATGAAATATTTTTGAAGTTTTTTTGCAGTCAACTATAGAATTACTGTAGTACAATCTTGACTGAAAAAATACTTTAGTTATTTTGCAACTAATGTGAAGTAATATATACAGTAATTTATTTAAAAAATACTGTAGTTTATGTGAAGTTATTTTACAATCATAAATTTATAAAATAATGAGACTTTACATCTGTAGTAATACTCAGTAAATTCGATTTATTTTTGCAGTACATTCAGAAGTATATTTATTGATGTATCTGCAGTATAAATGTAGTTACTGTGAGGTAATTTTACAGAATTTAATTAGTAGAAAGCTTATATGATATTTTTCTGTAGTTTAGTTGCAGTTTTAAAAGTGATGTTAAAGCTTTTCAGTGTTTGATATTCATGCATGACTCACTATTTATTTATTATTAATAATTAATACTGTTTTCAAGCTTTTTATTTTAAGGGCCTAATTTAAGCACCTTGAAAAATCCCCCCCTCCCTCTTTAAATGAAACAAAATAAGAATATTCAAAGAAATTAAATTTTAAAATTCAAAACAAAGATACATATAAAAATCAATCAATGTTGTTTATTGACCAACTTACAGATTTGGGGGTCCAGGGAATAAACATAATAGTAGTCCTCTATAACATTTTAAGTGCTAAACATTTTAAATGCATTAAAATCATATCGTCGATTATACTAATTTGCTATCCATACATTATTATATTATTATCTTACACAATAATTTAAAAATAAAAGTGCTATGAACCATAGACGTATTATAAAGCATTTTATAAAAATCATTTAAAACTTCTAAATACATAAAATAATTAAATATATATATGTGCAAGATTTTATTTCAACATCGCTTTTTTATCAACATCGCTTATAATGTTTCATTCAATAAAAAAGATTTTAATAAAAATATCTTAAGATCCCATGCGTTATTTTATTTAAGTATCGTTTACAATTTCTTGAACCATATACATATATAAATTACTTTATTTAAAAATCATCTCCAAGTGAAAGTGTCTGAAAACTTCCTGCACACAAAAATTTAACTAGTAATAAATGTATTATAACGAAAAAAAATGTGAAAGTGCTCATTAAAATTAGTATACATTTATAAACTTAATCGTTGAAAGAAAATAAAACCAGTTTGCAAATTAATTCGAATTATTTTTAAATTATGTATTCATTTATAAACAACAACGAATTTTCTTATTTTATTTTAAATATTAAAATTAAATAAAAAATATTTTAGAAGCTATAACAATATAAACGGGCTCTTGACCAAAAAATATATTAATAAAACAGAAAAAAAAACTAGTTTGGAAATTAATTCAACTTATTTTTTTACATTACGCATTAATTTAAAAAGCAACAATTATTTTTCTTAATTTATTTAAAAGTTATTTGTTATTAAGATTAAGTGAAAATTATTTTACAAGCTATAAAAATATAAACAGGCTCATTCACAAAAAAATATTAATAAAATAGAACCCTTCACAAAATTCTCTTAATAAAATAGCGGCCTTCACAAAATTTAATTTTATAAAAACACACGCTTTAGTAATAATTTTCATTTTTGAAGTTATTATTTATTTATTTTTTTATGTTAAAATAAATAACACATTTAAATATATACATTTCCTAAATTAATTCTGTATCTACACATTATCCGCTAAGGTATTTATTCCACACATTTAAATAATAAACTAATTTCTAAGTAAACAATTTACACAGCATTTGTAAAAATTCGCCTCAAAATCCCATCTTCCTTACCGTCAAATTACCTACAAACGAAAAAATTACTGCTTATCTGATCACTCTCCCCGTATGACCCTATTCAATCCACTCATCTCTGAGACTCAGTGGCCGAATGGAGAAGAGCTCGACTTCCACACTTGAGACCGTCAGTTTGAATCTAATCTAGGAAAGGAAAATTTATATTTTTAAATAGTAACAAAAAATAAGCTAATATAGCTCATAGATGGCGCCACTAAAAAGAAGAAAGACAAATGAAAAAAAAATTTTTTGCAAAAATACTGCAGTTTATAAGCTGCAGTAATCTGGTAGTTCTATCGACCTCAAATATTCTGTAGTGGAATCGGTCAAATCACCACAGTTTTTCAACTGCATATCTTTTGCAGATTTTCTGCAGTTCATTTTCAACTGGGTTCAGTTACGTGTCTGAAAATGTTTACTTGAGAATTGATATCATGCTTAAAATATGTATTCCGGTTTGAGAAAACTTGTTAATGCACTATATAAACTACTCGGAAGTGTTTACGAAAATCAGTAGCAGAAAAATAAATTTTGTTTTCAAAAATACTTCTTTAAATCTTGAAAATATATTAGTTGATGATGAATGAAATAAAAAAAAAGAAGTTCCAAACTCTCATAGGGTAGAAAACGCAATAGCAGTTATCAGTCGGATGCTTTGATTTCATATGTCAGAGATAGAGCAACAGTATGTTTAGAGCTTTAGATATTTTCGTTATATTTAAAAAAAAATACACAAATATTATATAAATACAATATGCGGAAGACTGATTTAACCTTTTAGTTCCCATATAGGATGAACAGATTTTTTTTAATTTTTTTTAATTTTTTTGCTATTTAGGCTGTAAAAAACAAATATTTTGTATCTTATTGATTATTTTTGTTTTTTAGTACCACGCACTGCAGAGCGCACTGGACGCTGGTAAAATATATCCTTAGCAATTTTAATATACACGACATCTAAAATTATTCTAATATTGATTAACAGTGAAAAAATGTGTGTACTCACCTGTTGCAACTCACCGACGCAAGATTTTATTATTTGAATTTTCAATTCTACGAACTTTCTAAATTTTTCAGTCTTACTTTAACGAAAGAAAAAAAAATATATGCAGCATTTTGTCTTATTGCAATGCAGTTTAGGAGTCTACTGTTTCCAATATTTACATTTCTTTATTGAATTTTAAATATATTTTAAGATAAATACAACTTTAGAAATTATATAGCAATTTTAATAAAAATAAATAAATACGCCTATGAGAATTAGTTCGATTTTGATTGACATTATTTTTATATAACTGTTTATTTAAATTTGGAATATAAGACCACAGCTTACCAAACTTTAGGTTTTCTTTCAACTCTACTATAACATATTAACAAATAAAAAAAAGAAAAGAAACTATTAAAGAAACTATTTAAAGAAACTATTTCTGCTTCATTCACTACTAAAAACTATTTATTACACATACTAAATTAAAAAGTTAATTTAAATGTAAAATAATAATAAAGCTATTAAGATAATATTAGCACTCATTACAAAATCTAATTCTCAAAATTATTTAAAGCTGTATTTAAAATTAATTACTATTTTACTCTTTGATAATCTCTCCCAATATACAATAAATCACTGGTAAAAATATATTAATCACAATGGTACATCAAAAGATATATTTACGTCAAATGCGTTAATCTAAATAAATAAAAATATTTTTGTGATTTTTCAAATCAATAGTGGCCTGGAAAATGTGTTTTCTTCAGTGAAGAATTCATGTGGTGGCCCGGGTAAGAAATCAGAGCATCAAATTGTCGCCCTAGGAAAACTTCAAATTTTGCATTTGGTAATTATCTAAAAATGCAACTTCCCCCACTCTCCCCAGAACTCAATTCTATCTCCTCGTCAGCTGCACAATTCCCTGCCGGAGAAAAATGTCTGAATTCCCCACTGGTTTTCCTTTCAGCCTAATATAGAAAACTTCATGTTTCTTCGTTTACATTTTGAAACACTGATCCCAAAAATTTGCTTATTTTTGCTTATTTAATCAATTAAAAAATATTATTTTCCAGAGAGTAAGGAATTCTGTACTACATAATGTTATTCTTAGTGTTTACGTGATGCGTTCATTTTACATTAAATTACTTCTTTATGGTCTTTTTCTCTAGCGTCATTTTTTGTAAAATAACTTCATTATAACTCGCATTATTCTCAGAATTCAGTAATCTATTGAAAGAAGATATTACAGATTTTGAGTTCTATTATTATTTATTGTAAAATGCGAAATACGCGTTCCTTATTTTAAACATTCAGCTCAAATTGTGAAATATTTAGTATTTCCACTTCCCAACTTTGAACTTGTTTAAAAATCAACATGTATATTTTGAAATAGGAATACCTCTTATAGTAAATAACAATTTCTTGTGTATAAATTGAATTTTATATACAGTAAATATTCTAAACGCTTCTTATATAAATTTGTATGACAGTCAAAAATTTCATTTATATTTGTTTCGGAAAATATATTTCTATTTTACTGAATGTATTTGCTGATAACAAATGCAATATTAAATTGTTTTAAAACAAATTCTCTAATTTACAAAATTTTAAAACACCAAATAAAATAAATTAATTTGCAATATGTATACATTTTACGTCTGAATGTAAAAACTATTAAAACACCAAATAAAATAAATTAAGACAGACATGAGCACACTTAAAAAATAAAATTTATAAAAAATATACTTAAAAACAATTAAAAATACAAATTAGTAAACGCTTCGCCAAGCGACACGCAAGGCATCATCAGTACAAAAACAATCCATTGCATAACAAACGACTGAACAAATCAAGAACAGTTAAAGTTAATTATTTTAAAAACAGACAATATTCACTAGGGACAGAACGAGCTTCATTCAAGTCTGCGATCGCAATTGAGTGAACCATCCCTCAAGGAGTAATCTACCATGATAGCTGTTAGTTACAACCCGATTTCAAAATACTGGCGTTCGCAATTAGCGGGATGTGATACGTTTGAAGTGAATGGTGGACAATTTTTGAATTCAAATTACTATTTTTTAAAGCACTACTATGTTCTTTTAGGCGAATTTTCAATGATCTACCTGTTTCACCAATGTAGACACTATTGCAATCTTTACAGGGAATAATATAAACAACACCGGGTAATTTACACTGTTAAAAATTTCCGTAAAATTCGGAGAGATGACCGTAATTTATAATAATAATTAATATTAATATTAATGTAATATTATAAGGCCAGTTCCCGTTTTCGAGAAAAATGTCCACTACACGTATTTGTAACAAATTGCTGTAAAATTCATGGCGTTGGCCCTATTTTATAATGTCAGTGCCATTCTTCTAGAAAGATGGTCAGTACCCGTAAAAAATTTCTGGCCGGGAAGAAGACTTCATCGTGATCACCTGCCATTGGCTGTTAGAGATCATACGTCACTGCTATACGTCACGCACGGTTTACAAGCACAAGCAGGCAGATAGCAGATTCTAATAAGCTGTGTGTTTTTGTTATACAGGAAAGAAGTAGCTCTGTTTATTTGAAAGCCGAAATCTAATCTTTACGCAGAATCTTTGCTGAGTAAGTTTTTTTATATACCTTTTTACAAGTATTCTATTTCTTAATTTAATTACTATTTTTTTTATATGTTATCAACAGTGTAAATAAATGAATATTATAAAAAATAAAGGAATTCAGGCTCGATTACCGAATAGACGAGCACGTGCTTGGCTTCCCTTCGAAAATTAATAGAAGGTGTCCAATATTGAGAAAACAGCGGCCCCAAATTTTATATAGAATCAATCGTAATTTAGATATTATTGAGTTTGGCTTATATGCGCCACATAATATTAATAATTTGAACTATTGCTAAAGCTGAAAGTTTTCAAAATATTAGTATTTTATGTTGTAGTATAGGTTTGCCTGTAACGGACACCTTTCAATGTTCAGGAAGCAGAAAATATTTCGATATTCCACTGTTTTTCAGTGAAAATCTTAATGAACACGCTAAGAGCTGACTTCATTTAATAAATTCATATATTCATTATTTTCTTGCCGGTTGGCAAGTGCTAATTTTTTCGAATATATGGTAGATGTGCCAGTAATGGACACCCTTAAGGAATTTCTTTAAAAATTATTTTTTAATTAATAATTATTATTATTATATTCCACTTTTTTTAATATTATATTAATCTATCAACAATATTTAATCATGCTCACAGTCACATTTCCCAATGTGGATCAAAATTTAATTGTAAATAACAGAAATAAATCAAAACACCCTAAATTCCAGTAATGGACACCCCACAAAAAAAAATAGGTAAATAGATTTTATGATTGTATTTAAAACTAGAATTTAATGAAAGCATATTAATGAAGTAAAATAGTCATTTTCAAATAAATTTAACCATTAGAATATCAATAATTAATAAAATATTCATGAGAATAATTCACAGTTTAAATTAATTATTGTCATTATCACAAGATCAATATTTTAATTACTTTAGATAGAAGGTTTAAAATACTAACTTTCAAAGAATTGTATTTATCAAATTATTAAGTCACTGAGGGGGGGGGGGTAGAAAGGTTAGTTTAACAAAAGAAAAATATTTTATAAGTGTCTAGGAGTACCAGTGCATGGAATCATATTTCTTTATATTCTTAACAGTTAAACTTCCTAAAAGTGCTTTATATATTACTTTTAGCAATTTGTATAAAATATATCAAATAAATGAATGTGTAGGTTGAATGTTTTTTAAATACTAAATAAAATGATTTCAAAATAAAATATCAGAACTGACATTTGAGCCTCCTGATCTGCAGATTTACTACTTTCATTGCTTACTATAAATTTAATATTATAGTTTTTATTTATTTATTTTTTTTTTATTATTTTTTATGTATGCAGTTCTTTCGTCAGAGCTGAATAATGAAACATTTAAGACAGAAAATAATAGATTTTTAAGAACTTGTGTGACTTAAAAAATTGTCTTTTTTTGTGTGAACCCCATGAGACCCTCATTTTCCCATGCCCTTAAAGATTATTCTCTGCTTCCTAATGGGTGTTGATTGCAACATTATATTATGTAAGGTACGGTTTACAAAAAAATTTGATAGCAATCTTAGAAAAAAAAATTTAATTACATGAAATTAATAAAAACAGCTATTTATATTAAAAAAATATATATTACATTCTGGTAAGTAAAAATTTAAAAATTAAATTTGACTACTTAGCTTTTCAGTTAAATAAAAAAAATATATGCACTATGAACATTACTGAAATTGCTTTTTCAGTAATGTTCACATGGGGTGTCCATTACTGAAAATTGACTAATTAAGCATTCCAGTAATGGACCATAGTCCTAAAACCTGAAAAATAAGGGAAATTTTGTAAATTGCCATTAGTATGTAAAATTCAAAGTTTTCTATTGTTGTCTAAACAAAAACATTCAATTTTTTCAAGAAAAAAAAAAGATATCAATTATTTAAGTGAAGCCAGCTCTTAGCATATTCATTAAGATTTTCACAGAAAATCTGTGGAACTGTGAAACATTATTTTCTGTTTCTTGATTGGTTTAATTAAAAGTGTCAATAATAACCCAGATTATAAAACATGGAAGGAGGAATAATAAAAAAATATATATAAGGCTAAATTTTTATTGGTTATTTTTTTATAAACCAAAAACTTTGAAGATGGTCCATTACTGGCACATCTACCCTATATAATTACTTTACTAATTAAACATTAGATGTTGATTAAACGAACTAATGAGTTTGATACATTGAAAAGAAAACAACTATTATCTATACTGAAAAAACATTTAATGAGTTACTTCAAAATACATACAGGGATAACAAAATTATTTCACTGTAAAGCCTGAAATTGTGATGCAAAAATAACTTTTCAGCATTTTCAGGAAGATGTCTGTTTTGTTTGGTTTCATATATATTACCAGCTTCAGAAAACAAATGTTCTTTGCTTGCATACATTCAGCTATGATTTTTGAACAAAAGATTAATTTCAATTAGTCCTTAATTTAATTTTTGATTTTAAAATTGAAAAAAAATAACATTTTTTTTTTTTTTAAGTTCGTATTCGGCCGCCAAATATTTGGTATTCAGCTATTCGGCCAAATCACTATTTGTTACATCCCTAGTTTTAACCATGGTTTAAACCAACTGGTTTTTTTAGAAGAAATCTAACATTTTCTTTTTTTCTTGATAATTTAAGTTTTTCAAATTGGACAAATAATTTCTACTTTTAACACTTTATTTCAACAATAAGCAGTAGATATGGTGGGGTGGATTTAGGTCATTTTTTATGTATAGGATAAACGTTAGTATATGTTCATAAACATATATCAGAGTTTACCCCCAGACAGTTTCAGAAAGGTGCTGCACCCAGAGCTGGGCAAAATACATTGAAAAACCATTTTCGATACAAAATACATTGGTTTTAGAGCCTAAAATGCAAAATACTTTTAAAATTTCAAAATACATTAATTTTAATTATTGTGCACTATCTTACACACAAATGTTTTAATTCCAATGTCATGTTATACATTTTTATCTATTGTATGGGCAGGTCCGTCACAACCCCCCCTCCCACCACCACCACCACCACACACACAAAAAAAAATCGCTGACGGCTCGGCCTACAGGCACAGGTAGATTTCGAAGATGCAGACCGTGGGGTGCCTGTTTATTGGGAATTGCAGAAGAAATCACCTTTTTTGCTATGATGCGGCATTTGGGATTGCCCACTTTGAAATCTTCCTGTGTCTGTAGGCGGCGCCATCAGGGATTTTTTTGTTTTTAATTTTTCTTTTGCTCTAAGGGTTGGTCCCATAAAAGCGTGTCTATATAAAAGTTGTAGATAATATTAAGAGGATTTATAATAAATTTAAGCGGATTTGATATCTTGTGAATTGACAAAGCTATAATTTTTTTTTTCTTATACCCCTATCCCCCCCCCTCCCCTTTGAGGCCATTTTTAATGATATCAAAAATCTGTCATACATAAGTTTTCGACCCTTTTCCTAGAAGTAATAATAACTTTAAATGGATTCGATAAGTATCATAAAGAAGTTATGGTGGGTTCGTGGGTTTTTTCTGTTTTTACAAAAAGCTCCCCCCTCCCCCCCCGGTTTTATTTTATTAACGAACTTGACAGATTTTATGCCCCTTGATTTTATGTATCGGTTTGGAAGAGATTTGTGCAGAATTGTTGAAGATATTGTGTCCATAAAAAAGTGATAGATAGAAGTTTTGAACCTGGGGGTAGTTTTGGGTTCTGGGAGTCATGATCGGCGTAGATCTGCAAAAATTTTCTAGAAATTCCAACATAGGGGAGAATGTATAGGTAGGTTTTTTTTTTTTTTTTTTTTTTTTTTTTTAAATCTACCTAAAAAAAGTCTGCACGTGCCATACTTTCGGACCTTTTGCCCAGCCCGATACGTAGAAAACTTTTGGGACCTGACCCGGTATAAAAGTTTGGCCCGAGGCCTTTTTGAAACCTGGGGGAAACTGATATGTCTATTATTCTAAAGAAAAATATTAAACCATGTGAATTTATCAAAGATAAAATAGATTAAAGGTATTCAATATTTAGTATAAAATATTTTCATAAAAAAAAATGCAGAATATTTAAAGCAATCTGTCATAATATGCATGATTTTGAATATGGAGCCACATATATGCACTTCTGATTTTGTTCAAGGTGTAAAAGAAATTTTTCTTGATTGGGGAGATAATCTTTAAGAATTAAAATCAAAATATAAAGTCTAATAAGAGAGTATTCAGAAACTGGGTGCTAGTTATAGCATTTTAAAAATACCAGTCTATTTTTTTCTGTTATCTGCTGAATTTAATGAACAAAAATGTTGACTTTGAATTGTCACTCAAAAAATAGAAACCCAAGAAGTATTTGAATAACTAGAAAGGAATATTATGTTCGTCAAACTACATCAAATATTTATTATTAGTAATCAAGATTGTTTATAAAAATTTTCAGGGTATCAATGTTTCATTGTGTAGATAAATTTGTTCTCATTTAGTTCTCGTTTTCATTTCCGACCCACATTGTTATACCAAAATTGCTTCTTTTCCTGTATTTTACTTTCCTTTCTAGTTTGTCTCAAGATTGTAGAACCCCCCTCTCCCTTCCTTTTCTCAATGGTGCTTAATAAACGCATTGTTAATTGTAATATCCTAAAGGATATATCCCACCTTTTTTTATTTCCTTTTTAGATTAGTGACAAGGTACATTGAAGATTTCAATTTTACAGCAATCCTTGTGCAGTATGTTAACCTGTACAATATGCTCAAAACATTTTCCCAAACCAAAAATTAAACGTTACATTGATCACTATAGATCTCACTCTAATATACCAAATATTAAATTTCCATGCGGTTTTAGCACATGTGCCAAAACATTTAGAACACATAATGCATTTAGATCTCACATGTATAGAAATCATAAATTTCACACGTCTGTTAATGTAGAAATAACTAAACACTTAACTTGTTCTGTGGGTACATGTTTAAAAGAATTCCATTCCATGTGTGAATTAAAGAAACACTTAAAAAAACACATTCAGGCTGGCATCACTATTAACTGTCCCTATGAATCTTGTTCAAGACAATACAGTCATTACTCATCATTTTGTTCTCATGTATCACGTATCCATAAGAAACAAAATTCTTATTGTAATCAACTGCCATATAGCAACAATTTTATTCCAACCATAGATGATCAATCAGCTGACTATCAGCAATGTTCGGATATTGAAACTAACAATGAACTAAATAACAGAATTAAAGATTTGAGTCAGTTTTATTTAAGATTACAGTGTAAACACAATATTCCTGCCAGCACCATTCAAATTATAGTTAATGAATTAAGTAAGTTTAGTGAGACTCAGAAAGATGATATTCTTCAGTCTGTTTTATCAGTAATGGATAATATAACAATTGATCAAATACCAAAAGAAAAGATAGTAAATGCCATCAATGCAGACACATTAAGTTGTGCGAAAGAATCATTACAATCTGATTTTTTAAGGAAAAAGTCTTTTAAACAGAATTTTCATTTTGTTCAACCTGTTACTTTAAAATTGGGTCTTAATGAAAAAAATCAGCAATGCATTTTTCATTACATTCCAATACACGACACCCTCAAAGCCCTTTTGAATGATAAATCCATCCTAGAACAGTTTTCAAATCCCATTTCTGAAGAAACTGGCCTACTTTGTGATTTCACAGATGGATCTATTTACAAAAGCAATCAGCTTTTTCAGCAAAATTCGAATACATTACAATTAATTCTATACCAAGACAGCTTTGAAATAGTTAATCTGTTAGGTTCATCTAGAACTAAGCATAAGATATTGGCAATGTATATGACTTTAGGTAATATTTATAAATTCAACAGATCTAAAACAAATCCAATTCAGTTAATATTACTGTGTAAAGAAAAACAGTTGAAATATTTTGGACATGAAGCAGTATTTCGCCATTTAATTAAAGACTTGAAGGAGTTTGAAGTCAGTGGATTGATTGTTAACAACAATGTATATAAAGGCACAGTTGCATATATTGCTGGAGATAACTTGGGTAGTCACAATATTGGAGGATTCACGGAAAGTTTCTCCCATGGGCATATATGTAGATTTTGTGACATAACATATGATGACTTCCAAAATTCACCTTTATTAAAAGCAACTGCACGATCTGAAATGTCATATGATGCTACTGTCCATTTATTACAGACTTCTGATTTACAACCAGTCTGTGGCATCAAATTTAGTTCTATTTTTAATGAGCTTGGTTTTTATCATGTATGTTCACCAGGATTGCCTCCATGTTTAGGACACGATGTATTTGAAGGCGTTGTGGCATATGATGTACATTTATTTATAAAGTATTTCATAAAGACAAAAAAATGGTTCACACTTAAATATCTTAACAATGCAATAGATAAATTTTCCTATAAAGGTGAAGATGCTAAAAATAAACCAAATACAATATCTTTGAATTCTGATAAATTATCTGGCCATGCTATTCAAAACTGGACATTGTTAAGATTTCTCAGCATTTATTTAAGATACAAAATAATAAACCAAGAAGACCCAGTCTGGCAACTTTTCTGTGTCCTACAAGAAATAGTAATTTTAATATGTTCCTCAAAAATTAGTCATACACAAATTGCATATTTAAATACACTTATAGAGGATTACTTGCATCATAGACAAATATTTTTTCCAACAACACTATTACGACCAAAACACCATTATATGTCACATTACCCTGAGCTTATTTTACAATATGGGCCTCTCATTTGGGTTTGGACTATGCGTTTTGAAAGTAAGCATACTTTTTTTAAAAAATGCATACGCAACACTAAAAATTTTATTAATGTCACATCAACCCTGGCTGAACATCATGAGTTGTATCAAGCATATTTAAGATCGGGATTATATTTTAGTGATCCTATTTCAACAGAACATTTCTCACCACTTATTTTTAATTGTTTTGATATAGAAACAGTAAATGCTCTAAAGAAATATTTTGCCACTGATGAGAACCTGTATTTTGCAAAAAAAATGTTATTTAATGATACTCTAATAACAGCTGGTCAAGGTATTGCAATTCAAGTTCAAGTTCAAGTAATTAAAATTGGAATTATACAGTTTCTTTTGCTTCATAATGAAAAACTATATTTTGTAATCAATACCTTTAATTGTTATAAAATACCAAACTTTTCTTTATATTCTTTTGATGATAAGGATGATGTTTGTAGTGAACATTCACCAATCTTATGCATTGAATTTCAAAACATAATTGGATTTCCTTTCCAAATATATGATTTAGGCTTGAAAAAGGTAATAATTCCTAAACAAAATGTACATTATAATTTTTTAAAGTAAAACTGCAAGGGGCCACTGCATTGAAACTTCCTGATCACGAAATCCCCTATTAGCCTACGGAAATTTTTTGAAGTGTGATTATTCATTGCCTAATATAATTATTAAAATACCGTTTTCACAATAAACTGTTCCCATCAACAATTTTAAAACCATCAAAACAAGAAGGAAAAAAATCAGGCATCAAGCATAGATTATGAAACACTTTCCATCACATTCAGAATGCGACACAACTGCATCGTTTAATAAGTTAAAATAGTATTTATGCATTAACTTTTATCAGCTAATTTCTAAACCATAACTTTTATCAGCTTATTTCTAAACCATAACTTTTATCAGCTAATTTCTAAACCATAACTTTTATCAGCTAATTTCTAAACCATAACTTTTATCAGCTAATTTCTAAACCATAACTTTTATCAGCTAATTTCTAAACCATAACTTTTTAGCAGATAACTTCTAAACCGTAACTTTTAGCTTATTCTAAACCATAACTTTTGTGAGATAGTTCCTTGGCTTTAAACAGCTTTACAACATTTTCACAGTGTGTTTATAGCATGTTTTGATTTCCAAAGTGATATGTTTAGCAAGCATCAGTAATCAGGATCATGTCTTCACTTTTGTTTTTTTGAAAAAGATTAAATAAATATTTTTCTGTAAAGTATTACTTAATTTTAAGTATTATTATGGCAACATCATCTACTTCAACAAGATCAAAAACATTTATCTCCTTGGCAGTTTTCGAAAAAGCTTAGGATTCTCTTCATCACCAGAGGTACCACTATTTAAAAGATTCCAAGCCAACTGGAATTTTATTGACAAAGAGAAGTATGATATGGGAGTTGGTAATACAGAAATTTTGAATCAAATAATATAAAAGATGACATAATTAATTTTTCTAAAATACTACTGGACAAAAATAAACAACCAAGAGATGACTATCGAGAATTTCTTGAACTTATCTTAATCTTCTTAGGCAAAACCCCTTCTCAAGGAGTCAGATTTATGGCACCTGGAGCCATGCGCCATGCTCGCTGGATGTTCAAAGTGCTGTATAGTATAAAAATATGGATGTTTAGCAGCCAGTTCACCATTACTTTAAGAGAAAAAAAAAGGATTGCAAAAGTGTATTTGCGGTATGAGTATATCTAAAAGCTTGGATGACAGCACCATTGCCACAAAGTGCACCTTTCAATAATTTCAATTTAATGAAATCTCTGTTACAGTATAAGAATATTGATGATGAAATATCTAAAGCAGCATCAGAAAAGCTAGCCAAACACCTTTGGTATTTATCTAAGGATCTTGTCGCCTTAGCTCTTTTCGACAATCAAGTGCCTCATTGCATTAAAAGGCTCATAGTAAAGGCCATGAAAGACGTTAACAGGGATCGCATTCGCCCTGTAATTCCAATAATTCCTAAAATTTTCTTATAGCCCTAAAATTCTGCTAAAATTTTTCTTGTTTCCCTAAATTTGCTTCTGATAACTATTTCCGTTTATAAATGACTGATAAGACAAAGTTAGTTTTGCTTTGTATCGTAATTGCCAAATCTGATTCTTGTTAGACGTTTTCATTGGTTGTTCAAAAGTAAGTGGTAAACAACAAAGAAATTAAGTATTGTAACTTGTAAGTTTAATTAAAACTGCACTTGTTTTACCGCCATAATAATTCTGATCCTGCAAGGGGATTTTCTATAAACAATTGTATGCTATATGGAAGTTTCAATGAACGTACGATAAAAAGTTTGAGATTTGTAAAAGATGCTGTTAAAAATTATAGAGGCATGAGTAAAGTACCTATTTCAACTTCCTTGTTAAATGATATTAAGAATTCACATAAAGATTATCAGCAGTATACATGGAAAAACAGAAAGTCAAAAGAAAAAAAGCTCAGAGATTGAAATTGAGAAAGCCCATATATTTTAAAGAAGAAAATTAAATGTGAAACCAAATAAAATCGAAATTTATTTTCTCTGATACAATACAGCATTTTATTTATTTATTTTTAAACAATTGAATATTCTTTGTGTTTCATTTAACTGCCTTTGAGATGCTAAAAATTTAGCAAGGAATTCAAATATACCTTTAAGATGCCCTTTGAGATACTAAAAATTTAGCAAGGAATACATTTATCCTCTAAGTAATTGAAATTGAGAAATCCTAACTTTTGATGAGGAGAATTAAATGTGAAACAATCAAATTTCAAAATTTATTTTCTATGGTACAATACAGCATATTATGGATGTTTCATTGTCTTTTACAATTTTTGTATTTTATTTAACTATACCTTTGAGATGATAAAGGAACACATTTAGACTCAGCCTAATTTAAATAATTTTGTTTTTCATTCAAATATACAAAATTACAGTAAAAATGTCTTTTTGTGAAAATACTGAACAAGCTTGCAAGAAATCATATAAGATTTATTAAAGAAACATCTTATAAAGATGTTATATATAGAAAATTTAAGGTAACACCATTTCTTTACATTGTGGTTGTTGTTATTATTATTTGCTCTGTATTTGAGACATTTTTAGAACATTTAAATGTTTACTTTAAAATTTTGAACATGACAAAAAATTTTAATCAAGAATTTTCTAAGAATTTATTTTCTGTGTTTCTTAAATTAAATTACCTGTGTTTTAATACAAGTGCATTGAAAAATCACCGGGGATAGTAGACGTAAATTAGCCCTAAAATATCCCTAACATTTCATTGTCTAATCCCTAAAATTCCTCCCTAAATTTTTTTTAAATATTTGCTGCACCCCCTGCGTTAATTGTTAAAAAGAATCCACAAAGTGTCCTAACATTACACTTAAAACTTTTGTTGACATGAAATTTGAAGACTTTGTAACGAAGCGGTCAGCTTTATTATTCCAACAAATGTGCCTACCAGATGCATTCCTCCAAGTAGACCCAGAAATATGGGAAGATCAGGAGACTTTCTGTAAAGCATTAGAAATTGTCAAATCAATAAAAGTTGTTAATGATCATGCTGAAAGGGGCATAGCCCTAATTCAAGAGTTTTGTGGGAAAAAAAACGTACAGTGAGACACAACTACAATACTTATTGCAGGTGGTTGAAGAACATCGACGAACATGTCCTGACTGCAAAAAACAGAGTTTGGCAGGTACTGACAAATACATGATTATTTAAATATTAATGGTGTATATTTACTTGTTAATTATTTATAACATATTGAATGTGTACTTTAATTACTTAGAATTCTCAGATTCTTACCCCCATGTATGGCAAATAATCTTTTTTAGATATTAGTAGCAGTTTTGAATTCTTTAAAATGTAAATTTACAAAAAAAAGGAAATTCTTAAGAGTGTTGAGCTACCTCTAAATATTAAAATTTTAAGCTGAAACTTCATAATATTTATTTTTTAACTAAAATGAACAAATTAAGAGGATAGCACCAGTAAAAAACTTAAAAAAAAAATAATCGACCTTTTTTGGACCACCCTATTATGCATATTGCATAACACATTTAAAATCAAAATTTCAGTTAATCCCATCTACAACTGGGAAAATTATCCAAATTCTTTGAGCAGCCCTGTATGATTTATAGATTTGTCGGGTGGAAATGATTAATTCCTTCATAATGAATCGCAATGTCATGCCTGCATATAATTCTGAAAGGTATGTTTTGTTTTTAATTTTAGTAATCATTGTAAAAACAAGATGGATAATGTTCAAAAATTCATTCAAGAGTGCTTGCCTGCTATTTCTTCTGAAGAACAGCAATCGATAATGGAAAAAATATCTACTTTGGGTGTGGAATGCTTCGATGATTTGATACACTTGGAGCCAGAAAATGATCTGAATAATACTATAAATGTTATTCAAGCACGGAAGTTGCAGAAAAAAATAGAGGCTGCTTTCAATCAAGGTAATTATAAAAATTATTTAATTAAAGAATGTTTTAGAAATTTCATGATCTAAGTAGCTTTAGTTAGTATTGACTCTTGCGAATTTTATGTGCTGGCATTCCTTTATAAATATTTTACATCACTGGGGGGTTCTTACTGTGCAATTTGGCAACAGGTCATGAAAAATTCTTAATTTATAAGTGAATTTGGTGAGGGGGAGGATTGTAAAAATATATTGGCCACAGGTCCGGTAGCAAAAAGTTCGAGACGGGCGACGTACGTTGCAGATTTTTTTCCTCTTCTGCAGATTTTTTTCCATGGAATTTTCTTTGGCTCACAGATTTCCCCCCCCCCTTCTGCAGATTTTTTTTACTTCGTCAGCGGGCTCGGTGTCGCAGCCACACTCTCGCTTTGCATCTGGATGAACGCTATGATCTTCTGCGCATCTCTTCATTCTTTGCAAGCTAAATATCATTTTTTTCCCCTCCAACATCCCTGCTCAAATGACCAAAAGCTTTTTGCTCGTGCATCTCGCCAGAAAGTTCAAAAGACGAAATCTGTGAAAAGCGGTTGAAGAACTCAGCGAAAAGCAGGCCCTGTCTTTCTTTTATAGCTGCAAATGCACTCTGCCTATTTTTTTATAGCTGCATAGCGTTTTGGGTTCACAAAAAAATTTCCGTCTGCATAATTCAACCTGCGAATTTCACCAATAGGTCGCGGAAAAAAATCGAAAATTTGTCAATCGAGCACAGAAAAATTTCACATACTTCGTTAAACAGTCATGAAAATATTGCGAAATTTGTTAATTGATTGCACCAAGACAAAATCGCAAAATTTGTCAGTTGGTTGTGGGAAAAATTGCAAAATTCACCAGTCAATCGCAGGGGGGAAATAGCAAAATTCATCTACGATCGTGTGAAAAAAAAAAACCCTGCGAGTTTTGCCAGCAAGATGTGGAAAAAAATTCGTAAAATCGTCAATCAGTTGTAGGAAAATATCACGAGTTTCGGCAATCGATCGTGGGGAAAACTATCTAGAAATTCATCTGTTGGTTATGGGAAAAAATCGTGAATCTCTTCGGTCAGTCGCAGAAAAACCCCCAAAATTCTGCCATCTACTGCAGAAGAATATTGCAAGAGGGTATTGCAGAAGAATATCGCAATGAGGTTTTTGACATAGTTTAAACTCTCAAAAAGGACACTTGTCAAAGACCTGCCAATCCTGAATTGTAACATAGTTTACCTGCAGATTATTTTCTGCCTCTGAAATGTCTGTCGCAGACACTTGGAGAATTTTCTGCTTCTGGGGCCGCAGGAAAATTTTTTGAAATTAGTTAGTCTCTAATCCCCCTAAAAAATAATTAAAATATTCAACAGTTTATCATTAGAAAAAATTAGCAAAATATGAATTGGTCAGGAGAAAATATTTCAAAATTCTTCTTATAGAAGACCTTTTTGAGAAAGTTGCAAGTGTCTTTTTTAAACATCCCTTAAAAAAAAAAAAAAAAAAAAAAAATCTTGCCTTGCAGCACTTACTTCTAGAGTCAACACTAGATATAGTGTATTTTTGGATATATATATATTTCTTATTGCTATTTTGTTTATGTAATGGTACTCATTATTTCAGATAAAATGGTGATCCAGCCGCAACTAGTAGATGTTATTCCAACATCATCAGGAATGAATCATGGAGAAATGACAGTAATAGAATTAGTCCCTAAACAAAGTTTAGGTTCAGAACCAGGTCAGGAAACCAGTACCAGGTGGAATGAACTGGAAAAGATACCGTTTGACAGGCTTCCAAAAAAAACTGCGTTCCAAGCTGGAGAAGGGGGGAAAGACCCTCACCTGCTGAAAGGAGGGAAGCGGTGAGAGCTATCGTCGCAGCAGTGATGGAACACATTCCTGCCCCCAGAAAAAAACACTTAGAAGTTGTTGCGATGGAAGTTGTCAAACGGTATCCAGAATCTTTCAAGGATGTAATAGGAAATAATTCGATTGGGTGTGGTCATGGAAGCCTCCTGTGCCAACTGATTGCAAGGGCTGAAAACTGCAAAAGGTCAGCAGGTGCTCTCAAAACTAAAGTTTCTGAAACACCAAAAAGATTTGCAGACAGTTATGGTTGCATCAACCATCAGCCAACAGATTTCCCAGATGGGGAAAATGAAAATACACAAAAAGAGAAACAGTTGTTTTTGAAAAGTGAGTTTGTTAAAGTTGATAGAGACTACCCCAAGATCGTGCAAAATATGATTGAGATTTATGTTTCCCAAAGATTTTCTATAAATAGCAGGGCCTCAATTAGTCTCATAAAAAGTGAATGGCCTTTCTTAACAGAAAGGCAGTTTTTACAGCAGCATGCTGAAAATTTAGTTGGATTTTCTTTAAGAAATGCATTGGAAGATGCAATCAAGAACAAACTGCATGACTTAATGAACTATGCAAAAAGCACAGACAAAAAGTATGATCTTCTGGATCCTCCACACATATATCTACTACAAATTTTAAGTTCCCTATTTCATGAAGACCTGGAAATTCTTATGAAAATCTATGAGGTAATTATATATATATATATATATATATATATACATGTTTGTGATGTTTTTCTGGGAATTAGTCTTTTTTTTTATAATCAGTAAAAATATTTTTAATTTCCTCAAAGAAAAATATCTTTTATTTTATGCTAATTAACACATTTTGCATCCACGCTTGAGATGCTTATGCTCATTGATGTTGTGTATATTATCTATTTTTGCTGCAAAGTGAAAGTGTAGGAAGTTGAAGGAAAGGAACTGTGCTATCAGTGGAGCAACCCCCCCCCTCTTTTTTTTTCTCACCTCTTCATCATTGTTCTTAGACACTTTTCTTATTTGCTTTTCTTTAAAAGTGTATACTTATTTGATTTCATTTTTTGAAAAAATTTGAGTTCGTAATAGTCTGTTCATTTTATTTAAAGAAAAAAAAACCTCCAGAGAGTAAACAGATATGAAAATTAATTTTTTAAAAATGCGATCATAACTTGTCTTAGTTACAAAACAATTTTTACTTATGTGCATATAAAACATTAGACAACCTCAATGTTCCACCCTGTTTGAGAAAAGGGCAGGTTGTTTCAAGTATCAAAACTGTATTGTCATGTGTGGATGCTGTCACTGGAAAGTGCACCTCACCGCCGGATTTTTAAATTTTAATTTAGATTAAAAAAAAAATTAAAATATGCATATGGAATTTTGGGTTTGAGGCTATTTTATGCTCTTCGCCAATCCACGGCAATGAAACAGCCAGCGAAGCGACGGCAAACGTGCATATGACATTCTGGTTTGATCAGTTGAAACTGATTTATTGCATGTAAATGTTACATCGCAACATTTATTTCAATATTTTTTCTTTTTTAATATCTTGGCACCGCCGTTTAAGGACACAATTGTTATTTTAATAAATGAAATAACTAATAAATTAGTAAAACATAATGAAAAATACAGGCAAATATCGAATTAAAAACCACTGGATGACATAACACGTATGATGCTTCTGACATGAAGTAAATGGGACTGCATTTTTGGCGTTTAATCTTACAGTTTGGCGATAGTTTTTTTGTTATGAAAAGTGGTCGACAGGATAATTCCTGTTATACCTGAAATACAAATTCCTGTTATTTTCATCTTTTGAAAATCTGAATAAATAACTATGGATCCTTGTCCAAAAAAAAAAAAAAAAATGGCTTTTATTTAGAACGAGTATTTTAGAAAATATGATTTTTTAACTTTAAAACTTATATAGCTAAAATTAAACTCTTGGTTCACCAACAAATCAACTAATTTTATGCTTGAAGTTATTGTGTTTGTTCATTTATACATTTATACTTAAATCTCTTCATTCTTGTAGGAAGATAAAAGACTGGTAGATGTATGTGTAGAGGCGCCAGCTACACCATTCATTGCATGTATTGGTAAGTTCTTTACTTCTTAATATTAGCTGTTATGTTTCATTGAATAACAATTAACAGTGATTTTTCATGAATTTGTTTATGTGATTTTTACTTTTTTCATTTGTCAGATTATTTTTTATTTTTTTCCTGTCATGCAGCAATTTATTGCTGGTTGCAATGTTTTTAGCCCACTGTAATAAATTTTGCTCTCTGCAATTTTAGAATCTTTAGTATTTTCATCTTTTTACTTTGCAGAGATTTTTACTCATTTCGTAAAAATAATCAGATTCTAATCTTAGTCTAATAAAATTGTTTCTTTCCATAAAAATTTATTCAGAATTTGTACATTTTGTTTTTAAAAAAAAATGCAATTTTTTTTTTTTTTTATGAGACTTAATTTTTAGTGTGAAATAGCAACATTTCTCTTCTGTGATTTTTTTTTTTTAAGTTTCAACAATTTTTAGCATTTTTTTTCTCTTATGGGCAGGCATTTCGCTATAAGCTTCTTTAAAATGCTGATTAAGGAAACATTTGGATTTTGGAAAATTCAGTATTTGAGACCTTGTACTGTAGTTAAAGATTTTGTGTAAAATTGTTTATTACATTTTCTAAAGTTTTGTGTGTGGTTAATTTCTAACTAAATAAAAATGTTCTTGAATCCAAAAAGGTAACTTTGACACAAGTTTTTAACTCATTTGGAAACATGTGAAATTAGCGGGTGTTATTCAAAAGCTATGTGATGGAAATATTTTTACCATTTTTTTGGTAAGCACAAAAAGATATATTTTAGAAAGAAAGTACTGTCATTTTGAACTGAATTTTCAGATAAAAGGAATAAAACCTGCCAGACAAGAGAGAAAAACAGGTTGTCACATGACCCCAAAATAGATTGTAACTCAATTTATTTGTCAAAAAGTGGAAAATGTTTTTATATTCCAAATCACTTCCATAGTCAGCCGAGCCAAGTTTGTGCCATTATGTTTAAAAATGTCTCAGTAAATGTGTCAAAGTTTTGTACTTGTTGATAAGATTTAAATGTTAAATCTTTTAGTTTTTATATCCTACTTTTTCTAATGATTTAATAATTTAATCTAACGTGTAAGATAGGGTTTGAAGAAAATTGGGAGCGAAACTGTACGGTGTACATATATTAACAGTTAAGTTGTAATGTGATTGTTCTTATGCTAATATAATTGATTTTTGTACTGCAATTACTTACACTTTGATTTCCTTTCTTCTAGGAAATCCTTTCGACCTGGCTCCCGTATGCACAGTATTTGTCGAAAAAGAGCCCTTTGAAAAAAATATCCCACTGGATGATGCCCTTCTAATGTGGTTTTCTTCGTTTTACATCTTCAATCTGGTTTATCCCAAAGAATGCTGCGCTACATTAGAATTTATTCAGAGGTATATATATATATACACATAATTGTATGTAGTTTTTGTATGCATTAAGTTATTTTGTCTGATATATATTGTGAAAGCAGTTTTCTTTATAATTTGGTTTATTCATATGTATGTATGTATTAGAGATGATATTCAATAAATATTCAAAATGTACAATTGGCCTACAAAAATTAGAAAAAAAAAATAAATAAATGGATAAACAAGCAAATAAAGACTGGATTTAACATACTTAAATAATATAATTTTGTATATATTATAATCAAGACTTAAATTAGAATATTAAATATTTTATTAATTTAATTAAAATAATTTTCATTGGTAATAGTATTTGGAAGTGGGGGGGGGGGGGCGGAAGGAACTACAACATAATCAATTTTTGTAAATAAATTTTGTGATGGAGGCATGAAGTAAACGGTTTTTCTCCCTGTCAACTTAATGTAGTAATGTTGTCTTTAAAAGTAATATGTATATATATTAAAAACTTAATAACAGTTTCTGCATTTAAGAAACCTATAATTAAAAACATTAATAGATAAACATTTGTCAAATCAATCTTCATTTGATCTTTATTTGAGCCTCTAGGTATATCTTTTACAAATAATGTATTTTTCGGTACATTCGGTTCTTCAGTAAAAATTGGCCTGGTCTAAAATTTTTTTCAAAACATGCATATATTTTTAAAACGCCATTATTCTACAGTTAGAAATTGTTTAAAAAGAATAAATTTTAATGTTTAACTAAGAAAATATTTAAAATGGAGATAAAGAAAAAAATTCCAGAAAGTAGCCTCTAGTACTATTTTTATTTTGTTGAATCAATATATATATTAATAGTATCTAGATGTATTGATTTGTTTTTATTTTCAGCAGTCTAATTAAAATGATTAATTCTAATTGAATTGGATAGTAATTAATATGCACATTAAGAAAAACAAAACAAACAAACAAAAAATGTGGAAATAATATAAAAACAGAGCTGCTTAAAAGATGGTGTTTGTTGTTTTAGCAGCCCTGGCACCAGGCACAGAGTTTTTCAGGAGCTTCAATGGCACATTCAATTATCACTTCCGATCGGTTGACAAACATTTTAACTAGTCGCTAAATAAAACTTCAAACTTGTTTTTAGTTTAAACTGTCTATTATTACTACAGTACAGGATCCGGCATCCCGATATCCGGAATGCTCCGAAAACCAGAATGCAAAACACTAAAGGAAAAAAAAAATTTTTTTTTCATTTTAAAAAAAAAACGTAAAAACTGAAATCTCAGTAAAAGAAAAAATAATAAAATTATATTGCCTTCATTCATTAATTTACAAATTCAATAAATAAATATAAAAAATTATGATACGGAAAACATTTCAGAAAACTTTCACGTGCTGCAAAAGTATGGGACGCTGTTGATAAGGATACACTTATCCATGGATGGTATATAATTTGTGGCCATTTGCATTATTTTTTGACGATGAAATTGAGCCACTCCTGTTAGTCACCAGATGACTGACAGTGAGATTTGAGAGATGATAACAAATGATATGCCTGATGAAAGTGATGATGATGATCAGCAGAATGAAATGGCTGTAAAGATTTCAAATAAGAAACGAATATCTTACAGTGAGCAGTTGATTTCTTGAATGCAACACAGGAGTTACTTTCATGAACAGCAATCATGTCAGTGTACAAAATACAAGAACAATTGGTGTCAAAGACTCGCTATAAAGAAAAAGCTATCATAGAAATGTTTGCAAAATCTAAATCAAAAGATTCTGCTCCCAATTCCCAAAATTAATTTTTATATATACTTATTTATTTTTAATTCATTATTATTAATTAGTATTATTATTTTGTAATTTAGAATATTTTTTTATTTTGTGCAAATAATGTATTTATTGAACAAATTTATCAATGATGTATTTACACACATTCATATTTATCAAGATTTTATGAAATTATTTCATACTTTTTTTATACTTATAGAAAAGTGTTCCGAATTACGGAAAAACCCCTTATCCAGAATGCCCCAGGTCCCAAGCATTCTGGATAATGGATCCTATACTGTATTTTATTAGATTTTATTTTAAGGCTACTATATAAATTTTCATCAAACTCACAGAATCAAGTAAAGTCTTTTCTAAATAATGGTAAACTACTTGGACATAAAAATGTGAAATATTACAGAATTTTTTTTTTTTTTTTTTTTTTTTAGTAGCTTTTAGACCTCCCCCCATCCCTTTTGTATCAGAATTTTTCCAGTATCAGATTTACAAGATCAAATGTATTCACTTGACTGCCTTTGAATATTTTTTAATAAATTAGCCTAGTAATTACAAAATATTTTTACATGTATACAGACACCTCTTTTTAGATCTAGTGCATCATTGAAAAGAATGTATTTATATAGAAAATTATACTTCATTTTCTATATTTTTTCTAGTTTTTTAATTCTTTTTTTTTTCACTCATTTAGATGTCACTTCATAGATTCAATTAAAATTTTATTTATGAGAGAGAGAAAAGAGATTTTTAAATATTTTTTTATGAATGAATCTTTTGACTTTAAATCTTTTTGAAAGCGCATGAATCGATATTGAACTGTTTGCCATAATCGCACCAACTGCCCACTTATTGTCAATATTGGATGTCAATGGCCTCCCAGATTGACTTTCATCTTGAGTCTAACTGCGACCAGGTGTGAACTTTCAATACTATTTATTTCACTGCTAGTTTTCAACAGACATACTTCTCCCTATGCATTTTTCGATAACTGTTTACTGGTTTTTGTGTACCGAAATGTCTTTTGGCCGCCAGTAATACAATAACAGTTCACTGTTGCTGTTTAGACCCATTTGGTACTAATATCGTCATTGTTCACATTTTCTACACACACTTCGGAAATAAATGAGTCCCACAATAATCCCTTGCCTCGATGTCGGTGCTATTAGCTGCTTTCGTGATGCACTAATTTGCATATACACTGCAGCAGCAACCTCAAATGCAAACTTTGATTATAGGAACTTCTTGTATTTATCACTGAAGCATTTGTATTGACCTCTATTTCAGTGTCTTGAGTAATTTAAGCTCAAACTCTCATTTCCAGATTTTCTTATCTGATATATATTTTTATGGGGATTTACAGTATGTTGTAATCTTTTAAGTGTAACATAGTTAAAATTACTTTTTCCATAATCTGAAAGTTTTCATGAACCTCTTATCCTTAACCCTCCAGTGCACGGCTTGGGTCTATGAGACCCAAGCATGTATGTTTTATGAACAACGTTTTTGCAACCCGTTCACTGGCGGGTTACATACATAGAGTTGCATACAAAACAGTCACTTAATTTAAGAGCTCTGTTTGTGTAATAGTATGCATTTAATTTGTCTTTAATTCTGTTTTAAATTATTCAAGCCTGGTTTTTTATTTATTTCCATTGTATTTTCTTTATAGAGCATTGTTTGGGATTAACCGTCAGTCCAAAGGTACAAAGATGGGAAAGCGGTTTGGAAAGAGAGTGGATATTCATCCAAAAGTACTGAAACTCATCAACAACGTTAAGGATTTTTCTTCAAAATGGAAGATATAAATTTTTATTGTATATATGTGTAAATATTATATTGTAAAATTCCTTGATTTTTTTTTTTGTACGTCTTGCAAATAAAAATTTTTTGTCATTTTTTAATTGGTTGTTTTTATTGTTTATATTTATAGAAATGTTACTGCTTTTCTGAAAGTAATTATTTTAAATTAAAAATACTCATAAGTTTTCAGAAAATTTATTTAAATTTATTATTAGAAACCAATTCCATGTTTTAATTTAGCAGTTTTAAACAAATATATTTTTGTTCAGATAGTTCCATGTCATAGTTCATTGTATTTCTGTTTTGCACTTCCATTCCTAAGCATGCAATTTAATTTTTAAGTCATATTCTGGAACATCTGAATTTCAGTCGAATTACAACACAATGGTGAAAGTAAATAGTTTCATTTTTTTTTCAATGGCTGAATTAACGGATTAGTTTGCAAAATAAAGCGTGGTTCATATCTAGGTATTTTATCATATTAAAGAACATAATCGACTGAAAAGCAAGCTAATTGTGTGTCAGTAATTTATGATCATCGCTCCATTAATTTTAAAATACCTAGACACAAACCTCCTCAAAACCAAAAGAGGGAGTCAGAAATTTAACTATTTCTAACTAATTTCTTTTCTTTAACTGTTTCTAAGAAAGTTTTAAAACCTATATTTATTTAAAAAAAAAAATGTTAAGCCTTATTGGATTTATTTTTTTTGTAATAATTTGGCTAAAAGAACTCTAAATTGTTTCTGGCCAATTGTCGAGATATTTTTTTTTTTGCTTAAATAGTCTAAAGTTTATATGGATATAAAAAGACATTGTTTTATATGACAAAAATTATTCAGATTTAAATAATTAGAATTTAAAAAAAATTGTGTGATAAATGTAAAGAAATTGTGGGCGGATTTGTAAGTCTGGTTTTTAATGCTGTACTTATTCTTTTCTCAAAGGGTTGCTGACAAATAAAAATTAATCCTTTAATACTATTCCCATTATATTTGAATTCTTCATAAAATTTTATCACAAGATACCAAATTTAGTCATTTAATCCAGTTATTTATAAATGTTTAAAGTTTGGAACCTCTTGTGTTGAATTAGTTATTTATCATAGGAAACTTGTAATGTGTGTAGTTATTTAAACATAACACATTGCTGAATGTAATGAACTGAAATTCTTAATTTGCATAATTGAAGCTTCTAGGAATCTTTATCAAGCATTTTGTAAGTTAAAGTTAAATATTTTTTTAAAAGTAACTGCTTTTGGAAATTTTGAAAGATAAATGGCACATACATTTTACAGAAAGATTTCTAGAAGCTTTAAATATAGATTCCAAATTGCAACTTGCTGTATCCAGCTGCATTTTAGTTATGTTTAACAGTCTATGTGCATTGTAATCGGTTTTTGAACAATAACCAGTTTGGCATTGGTAATACACTCATACTAATTTGATGATGTGCAGCAAAGTATAACTGTTTGAAAAAGGAAGCTGAACAAAGTCAGCATAGTCCCCTAACTATGCACTGGAATCCCTGAGTTTCCCAGCTGAAGCCTAGTAGGTCCAGTGGTTTGCTAATTTTACGGGCGGCATCCTTAAATTGATGAGACCCTTTTAATAAGGACCACATTAATTTACGGTCACTGGACATAAAAAATGAAGATAACTTTTACGAGCATAATGTTAATTTACGGCCAGTGACTGCAAAAAAATTAAGGAACTTATTACGGGCATATGTTAATTTACGGCCAGTGACTGTAAAAAATTAAGGAACTTATTACGGGCATAATGTTAATTTATGGCCAATGACTGTAAAAAAATTAAGGAACTTATTACGGGCATAATGTTAATTTACGGCCAATGACTGTAAAAAAATTAAGGAACTTATTACGGGCATATGTTAATTTACGGCCAGTGACTGTAAAAAAATTAAGGAACTTATTACGGGCATATGTTAATTTACGGCCAGTGACTGTAAAAAAATTAAGGAACTTATTACGGGCATATGTTAATTTACGGCCAGTGACTGTAAAAAAATTAAGGAAATTGTTACGGGCATAAAGTTAATTTATGGCCATTGACCGTAAAATAATTAAGAAACCTATTACGAGCATAATGTTAATTTACGGCCAGTGACTTTACATTTTACGGGCAAAAGTTTACGGGTAAAGTTGTATTTTTATGGTCATGGCAGCTTTACGGTCATAACATTATTTTTACGGTCAGTGACTGGCACACATTTTGCCAGTCACTGACCTTAATTTAGCAGTGAAATTTCTTAGAGTGTAGACTTATCATATTGAAATTTATGCTTAGTGAAAAAGGAACTCACTTTATTAATTGGTTTAAAAGAAACCCCAATATTGAATGATTTTAGAATGCCAGAAATTTTATCAGAAATATTCTTATAATAAGGGATACAGATAAAAGAGTTTGGTTTACTACGTTGAAAAGGGCAGAGGGAGTAGAATTCACACAATTTAAAGTATTTTTAAAGATTTTTTTAACAAGACCAATAGGATAGCTATTATTAACCAAATCGCGATAAATTTTACATTTCTCAATTTCAAACCATTACTGGAACTGCAATATCTAATGGCCTTGAAGGCTAAAGTTTTAATAACGGCTATTTTATTGGATGAAAGGGCATATTGAATTGAAATTAGTATATTGACCAGTAGATGTAGGTTTTCTGTAAACAGTAGTGGTGATAGATTGAGAGATAGCAGCAGTGTGTCTGCGGATTAGAATGTCGAGAAGATTTCTAGTCGAGATTTTTATACAAAATATACCCACTCGTTTATATAAAATATATCGTACAAACTTTTATAATATATATATATATATATATATATATATATATATTTATTATAGTAGTTTTCATGATTTATGTTTGACTTCATAAAAAAGCAATACAGATTTTTATAAAAAAAATCTAAATTTTGTTAAATATCAGCTTGATTTTATTCGCATTTTTAAGTAATGCATTACAAATTTATATCTTTTTTTATCACTTACAAAGTTCATAGCTTATTTTTCATACAGTGAATAATAATATCCTGAATCATCTGATTTATCGTGTTTCCGTGATGTGTTCCCTTTGCATTAAATTATAACTTTATAGTGCAATCCTGTAACGCCATTTTCTGAAAAACAATCTCATTATATCCCCCGTTATTTTTAGGATAAAGTATATTATTTAAAGAACATATCTTGCGTTTTTAATGGAATATATTTTGCAAAATTTATTATTTTAAAACCTTTCAGCCAAATCTTAAAGGAAACAAAATGGATTTCCGTCTCTTCCTTTACTTGTTTGAAAATTTTATTTGTTTAAAAATCAATACAACTACTTTGCACTAGAGTTGTCACATCGAGTAAATAAGTAAATTTTGCTCAGATAAATAGAACCTGATATCAAATTAAAGCAAGATAAATGTTTCTTCGAAAATTTCATATGCCATTCAGAAAATATATTTCTTTGCTTCTGAATATATTTGAAAATCTATCTGTCTATATATATATATATATAAACGTGTGTGTCCATATATTTCACTTTGCAGCCAAAACTACTCAGCGCAGACAACTTGTGTTTGTATGTGGTAGTAGCTTCGAGTTTCCCATCGTGCACTCTGGTGGTTGAATGTCGGTAGCTGTGTCGACCAAAGTGTTATAAAAATTATGGAATATTCTAGATTGTACTAGATTGTTCCTGAATCTACTTTAATTTTCAAGAATGTACTTAAAATGTTCTTCATATTTTATGCATACATATATATTTTTTTACATATTATATACATACATTTATATAAATTTTATTAGGTTTACATATGGACCAAAAGGATCGAGAACGTTCTGGAATGTTCGAAGACCAACCTGTAGGGTGTAGGAGATATGATGATTGAAATTGGTAGACATAGGACATTTTCATATTTCGAACAAAGTGTTCTAAAAGATGTTTGGAATCTTCTAGAATGTAATAGAATGCTCTCGAATCTACTAGAATTTTCTATAATGTACTAAAATGTTCTTTATATTTTATACATACAATTTTTATTTTACATGCATTTTTACATGCATATACATATTTCTAATTATATTTACATATGGACCCGAAGGATCGAGTACGTCCTGGAATGTTCGAGGTCCTGGAATGTTCATGTGGGGGTGTGGGAGATATGTTGGTTGAAAGTGGTTCACCTAGAGAATTTTCATATTTCGACCAAAGCGTTCTACAAAATGTTTGAATCTTCTAGATTGTACTAGAATGTCCTTGAATGTACTAGAATGTACTAAAATGTTCTTTATATTTCACACATACATATATATATATTACACACACACATACACATAGATATATATATATCTATATACATACATATATATATATATTTTGTATTGGATTTACGTATGGACAGGAAAGAACTAGAACGTTCTGGAATGTTCGAGGATCATTCTGTGGGTGTGTGGGAGATATGGTGGTTAAAACTGGTCGACCTAGGGCATTTTCATATTTCTACCAAAGTGTTCTAAAAATTGTTTGTAATCCTCTAGAATATACTAGAATGTTCTTGAATGTACTAGAATTTCTGGAATGTACAAAAATGCTCTTTGTATTTTAAATATATATATATTTACATACATATATATACAAATACATATACTTATTTTTTATTAGGTTTACATATAGACCCGATGGATCGACAACGTTCTGGAATGTTCGAGGATTATTCAGTTGGGACGTGGGGGATATGGTGGTTGAAAGTGGTCAACCTAGGGCATTTTCATATTTCAACCAAAGTGTTCCAATAAATAAAAGAATAAACAAAAAATGAAATGTCTTTTAATGTATGTCTTCTATGTGAAATTCAGAAATAAACTGCACAAATGTAAAAAAAAAAAAACTCAGGGGAAGCGGGTTATCCTCAGCTAGTGCGAAATAAAATTCAAAATTGTTTTAAATAAAATTCTGCCGATTTTATATATATATATGTATATATATATAAAAGCTTACATCTATAGAAGATTGTAAAAACAGCTTTTCAACAGAAGAAAAAACGTTAAGAGAAAATGGAATTAGAAATCTTAAAATATGCGATTTTTTGAAAATATTACAAATCGAAAATCCTTTTCAAAGTAAAGAATAAAACAAATATCTTTCGAAAGCTGGTTTTACTAGGTTTTACCTAAATAAATTTGTATGAAATATATTTCGTATCATTAAATATATGCATTTTTATAAAATCATATATCCGTATACATAAGTTAAAAGAATATAAATTTAAGCATTTTCTTAAAACGTAAGTGAAATATATTTAAAATATCCTAATAAACAACCCATACTGCATAATTTGTAAAATAAGAGCGGTTTAGCACCTCACTGTGTTGTACTTGCATTGAATGAGATTTCAAATTTTTAGAAAAGAGAACGTAATTTTATTCTACAAACTAGGATATAATTTTATCATATTTTATTTGTAATATTAATTTTATTACCTTTTAGCCGAGGTACTTAATGTATATAGCTTATAATTTAAGTTAGCTGAAAATGTACGAAAATGGCATTTGGTAAATTAGGTGATTTTAACACAACTATAATAAAATTAGGAAATTTTAGAAAGGAGGAGGCCATATTATTCGACTTTGGAGGCCAGATTCTTCTACTTTGGAGGCCATATTCTTCGACTTTTAAGGCCATATTGAAGGCCATATTGTTCGACTTTTGTGTTTGGAAAGCCTTCATTAAAATAATTGTGTGCCAGCAAAATGTTCGCAATTGGGAGGATGTAATATTTCAGCAATCGTTGATTTAAGAGTATCTGAAACCATTACTTGTTGCGTACACGAACTTGTGTGGGAGATATGGTGGTTGAAACTGGTCGACCTAGGGCATTTTCATATTTCTACCAAAGTGTTCTAAAAATTGTTTGTAATCTTCTAGAATATACTAGAATGCTCTTGAATGTACTAGAATTTCTGGAATGTACAAAAATGCTCTTTGTATTTTTAATATATATATATTTACATACATATATATACAAATACATATACTTAATTTTTATTAGGTTTACATATACATCTTCGACCGGGATCTTTGCGAAGAAAGAGATACAATTAGATTATTTTTATCTATTTTTACGAAAATGACATTTGGTAAATTAGGTGATTTTAACACAACTATAATAAAATTAGGAAATTTTAAAAAGGAGGAGGCCATATTCTTCGACTTTGGAGGTCAGATTCTTCTACTTTGGAGGCCATATTCTTCGACTTTGGAGGCCATATTCTTCGACTTTGGAGGCCATATTCTTCGACTTTGGAGGCCATATTCTTCGACTTTGGAGGCCATATTCTTCGACATTGGAGGCCATATTGAGGGCCATATTGTTCGACTTTTGTGTTTGGAGAGCCTTCATTAAAATAATTGTGTGGCAGCAAAATGTTCGCAATTGGGAGGATTTAATATTTCTATAATCGTTGATTTAAGAGTATCTGAAACCATTACTTGTTGCGTACACGAACTTTTTTCTCCATGCGGTAATTGTGACTAGCGACACCTGTTATTGCGACCGTAACTGTAGGAATCAGAAAGTAAATAGAACAGTATTGAACGGAAAGAAAATAAGATGTCTGGCATTGTCCGGACAATTACAAACAATACCATTGATTAAAGACCGTCTTTGTTTGAAATTCTCTAAGAATAGTGTTTTAAACTAGAAATTTAACGTAAATATTTCAGATAAGAAATTACGTTTAGTTCATTTTTGTAAATACTCAACGTGTGTGTAGTGTTTGTGTTCCAAGTCTTCACATGTATATTTCGTAATATATGTTTATTATTAATCATAGAACAGTCTTTTTAATGTCTTCATTAGCCATTATTTTGTTTAATTAAGACGAATTTACTATTAAAAAAGAAGCCAACTGACACCGGGATCTTTGCGAAGAAAGAGATACAATGAGATTATTTTTATCTGTTTCTTTTTTTAAGAAAATGAATAAGATTTAAAAGTATTTGAAACGGTACTAAGTACTTGGCAAGAGATGGAATACCGCTCTGACATATAAAAATCCCAGAAATTTTCCACATTGAATTTCAGTAATGTGCAGAAGAACTTGAGAATTTGCATTCTTTAATGCACTGTAAAAAAATTTAAATACTTCAAGATCTAGCAGGAATGTTAACGTAAATAGAATAATAACCTCTTAGGGGTTACTTGCGATTCCGAAAAAACGTTCATTTATCTCCAGAATTCTCAAAAGCCAATTCTTTTCCAAGATTTTAAGTTATTTCTGAAAAGAAATCTTTTGCTGTCCACAATTATCAAAAACGTTTCCGAGAACCAGGTTTCTCAAAACGGTATCAAACACAATATAGGTTTTTCGGATGGTATTTCCAGTAAAAATTTTCGTGTTGAACAAACATGTTCAACAGAAAAATATGCTAAATAAACAGCGTTATTGCATGTATAAATTCTATTACGAAACTTAAACTGTTTAACTGCGGAATTGATAACATAATAAAATCCAATATTTTAAGTTGATAGCGGGTTAACTAATTATTACACCGTAAAAACTACTCGGAGTCGTTTCAAAATATTGCGTAAAAAAAAAAAAAACCTGTTGTTTTAGAAATGTTTTAAAAATATTTTTTAAATCTATAGTTTTTTTTATACTGTACTACTGAAATGTAAATTGTCAGGTCTGGTTATGTCAATGTAATACATTATTACTAGATATACTTTGTCTCAACATTTTGTATTTTTTATTTATATTAATTTTCAATTAAGAAAAAATCTAATGACAAATAATACTATGCTTATTATACAAATAATATTCATCCTTTTAACAATAATTTAATGTTTTTATAGAATGAATACCATTTAAAATGTCGATTTGTAAGTATAAATCTATATTATTTCGAATAAAGAATATTTACTATGTATCACTTCTGCGCTTTAATATTACTCAAGAAAAACTTCTTCATAGAATATTATTTAATTGTCATAGAAGTGTATGCAAAACTTGATATTCAAGATTTTAATGTTTATTAATTTTTTAATTTATATTTGATATTGTAAAATTACCGATTTCATAAATATATTTTTTCAGGAAAGTCGCATTTTTTTTACTGATTTTAAGTTCTTAAACATTGGAACTAGAATTAGAAAATACACACCTGCAATAAAGATAAATAATTATTCTCGTTTACGAATAAAAATAATCGCTTTTTTTCTGGGATAGGATGATTAAAAATATCTGCAAAAAGTATGCGGACACTTTCTATTGCAGTCATTTTGTCTAATATCTAGAAAAATGCTTGCCTAAATCCCCTGGGAAGTAAAAAACTTCTTTGATCTGATATTTTTCAGCAAAAGATTAGTACAGGCGGCAATTAAGGGACCAAAAACAAATTGATTAAAAAAAATAATATTTGCGATTGTTTTAAATGTACTTTGTCATGTTTTTTGAAAGTGGCGTTAAATTTGGCTGAATACTGTGAATTTTGGCGTTAAATTGGCATGGTATAAACAAAAAACATGTGTAAATGTTTTGAATTCTTTAAAAAAACTTTTCAAAAAAGTAACTTTATCAAATATTTTTAATTTATAGAAAATGTTATATCTGCTATTCCTGCACAAACAGAGGGACTGTATAATAAATCTGTTTATCTGTATAATAAAATCATCTAAATGACTTGTAGCTGCAGCAGATGACTGTATGAGCACTGCACATCATTTGTGCAGGAATAGCATGTATTCACAGAGATATAAAATTTTCTATAAATTAAAAATATTTGATAAAGTTACTTTTTTGAAAAGTTTTTTAAAAATATTCAAAACATTTACACATGTTTCTTGTTTATACCATGCCAATTTAACGCCAAAATTCACAGTATTCAGCCAAATTTAACGCCACTTTCAGAAAACTTGACAAAGTACATTTAAAACAATATACGCCAAATAGAAGACACATATCTGAAATTTTTCATGAAATATGAGCACTCGTATGAAATGATTTTGTAACTGCGCATGCGCGAACGATAACATTTTTCTTTTGATAATTATTTGATAATTATGATATTAGTCAACTGTATACGTCAGCCCATGGACAAAGGCAAGTATAGTCAAATATCGTGAAAATTTGGAAAGGTATCGGTGATACAGTAAGCGGGATTTCAGTTGCTATCTTTAAGCAGCTCGTTGTTAATAGATTTTCCACAAGTTGTTGTTTTAATGTTTAATTTAATTTTGTATTTAAATATTTTACAGATGTTGTAGTTATCGTTGGAAGAAAAATAAGAACAAGCCTATTCCAACAACAACAACAACAAAAGAATTACCAAAATCGAAGCATTCGTTTAAAAGCTAGACTGCTCTTACGTTAAAAACATACTCTTTTATTGGAAGTCGGTTAATAAAAAAAATGAATATTTGTGAAAAATCTCTTATCAATCAGCTACTTTTAAAAAGCAAGTGAAATTCAGCTTACTCTATTGCCGACATTTTTATAAATTTTTACGATATTTGACTGGTCTTTTTATATGAGTTGCACTATATATTTGACTATTTAATTGTGCAAAAGAAGTTTTGTCATCTTTCGCGAATGAGTACTTAAAAACTCTTTCATACAAATGTTCCTATTTTATAAAATATTTAATATATTTATAAGTTAATTGTGTGAAATATCGTTGCCACTTGTAGTTGACTGCTAAACTTTTAAAAAGATTGTTCTAATTCAAGTACGGACCATTATTTCATATAAATGCTCATAATTAGATCAAATATTTAATATATTTATATCTAATTGGTGTATATTGATTTTTTGAATTGTGGTTTATGGTTCACGTTTTTTAATATTCACAGTTTTTAATATTGTTATTGCACCAGCATTTCATTAATTTTTAAAATCTATCTTCTTATAATAATATATATAAATATAAGAGTCGTCCAAATGAAAGTGACATTTCTGTAATAACTCCGCCATTTGAAGAGAAAGATGACTTCGCATGTTCCTATAGAGGGTGCATAGTGATGGGAATGCATGAGATATCGTCAGATCCCGCCAGATGCGTGTATGATAGCCTGGGAGGACGTTCAAAGGCACCCTTCGCATCTTGGATACCTCCAAACGGTGTCAAAGCGCGGTCGTGCAATTTTTAACAGCGAAAAATGTGAATGCTAGTGAAATCTATCGTCGAATGCAAGCGGGGTGATCGTCTTGCATGAAAATGCTCGTACTCATGTGACTGTGGCGTGCCAAACATTGTTAAGGCAATTCCCCTGGAAGGTTCTCGAACATCTCCCTTACAGCCCAGACATCTCGCCATTTGAAGAGAAAGATGGCTTCGCATGTTCCTATAGAGGGTGCATAGTGCTGGGAATGCATGAGATATCGTCAGATCCCGCCAGATGCATGTGTGATAGCCTGGGTGTACGTTAAAAGGCACCCTCCACACCATCTTCGGTCCACTCAAGAAACCTCTGAAGGGATGGCGATTTGCCGACGATAATGAAGTCCAAGCTGCCGTTGAAAATCTGTTCCACAACCAACCCCGGAGCTTCTTCACCCAGGGTATCCATCGTCTCGTTGACTGTTGGGACACTTGTTTAAAACTACAAGGTGACTTTGTATAGCCTATCTGTTACGTCTGTAATACTTCTTTCTTTTGTATATTAATTTATATTAATACCATTAAACAATTCTTAAATCGACTGTAGTGTCACTTTCATTTGGGCGACCGATACATATATATATATAACGTTTGTGTATAATAACATAAAATCACATAAATAAACGACAATATATGAACCGATAATAATAATACAAAACAAATACGCATACACATACACACATATATACAGGGTGTTTAAAAAGTGACCGGTATATTTGAAAAATAAATAAAAACTAAACGGGCAGCGATAAAAATACACCGTTTGTTGCAATATGCTTGGGAAAACAGTAAATTTTCAGGCAGACAAACTTTCGAAATTAGTTTCAATTTTCAACAACAGATGGCGCTGCAGTCGGGAAAAATCTAAACCACGATATTTTCCACATATCCACCATGCGCAGCAATAATATGGCGTAGTCTCTGAATGAAATTACCAGAAACCTGTGTAAACCTGTGACTTCTTTCTGTGGGGACACTTGAAAGACCAGATGTACCGCCACAATCCGGAAACAATTCAACAAATGAAGCAGTACATCTCTTCTGCATGTGAAGCCATTCCCCGTCTGAGACGTTTACAAAGGTTTCTGGTAATTTCGTTCAGAGAGTACGCCATATTATTGCTGCGCATGGTGGATATGTGGAAAATATCGTGTTTTAGATTTTTAGAGACTGCAGCGCCATCTGTTGTTGAAAATTGTAACTAATTTCGAAAGTTTGTCTGCCTGAAAATTTACTGTTGTCCCAAGTATATTGCAACAAACGGTGTATTTATATCGCTGCCCGTTTAGTTTTTATTGATTTTTCAAATATACCGGTCATTTTTTAAACACCCTGTATATATATATATGTATGTATGTACTTATAGAGTATTTTTTGATCAAAATTAAAATAAATTAGGGAAGAAATATGAAAGTGAGGACAGATCGATATCCTATTCCATAAATGGAGAATTTAAAACTGAATTTAATACTAAAACATAATAAGAATTTACGAAAGATGTTTTCGATATAATCCTACATATGACTATTTCGAACTTTATTAATTTGTTTCCATAGTCGCATAAAATTACATTTAAAAATAAGAATATATCAGTTTTATTCCTTCACAAATTGAGAATATTTAATTTTGAATCATAGCGATCTTAGAAATAGAGAATGTATTTATTTAAGTGCTGAACGATAAGAGCCTTCATCTGTATTTCTGAAATAACGCTCTTACTCCTCCAGACCAAATTACTCCATTTCCGAAATGGAGCTTAGTAATATGAGTTCATTTAAAGAAAATATAGATAGTTAAATTGAACATAAATTTAATGCTAATTGAATTTGAAGTCATTAAAAAATTTAACAAGTTGGAAATTGTACGTTAAACATGACATATGAGGTGTGTTCTTTTTATAACTAGTTTCAAAATGAAAAAAATAAATAAAACCTTATTATTTTAGTGATATGAATTATATCGTATGCTATGAACGAAAAAAGGATGACTTTTTTTTTTCTTATTACGTATGCCATGTTTACAAATGCGAAATTTTTTTCTACACCAGATAGCACTGTAAAATTCACCATGCTTTGCGAATGATTGCGTCCATGGTTTAAATATTTTTATGCCTCATAAAGAACAAGTCTCTTGTGTTTATTTACTCTAATGGATCGAGATATTCGGCTGTTAACCTAATTTCCACTGAAGTTATCTCATAATCTATACACTTTTTAATGTAACTCATCTCTCAAACAAACAATTTGTTTAACTATCTTTCTAAAAATGTAACTTTTACGCAAATTTATTCGAAAAATTAATTTTGAATAAAAATGGCCGCATGGCATACGAAAAAAGAAATGGTTTGCCCGTATTTGTTTTTCTCAGTCACATGGCATCCGCTTTTATCATATAGATTACGTATGATAGGAGTTAATGTAATAAAGAAAATTTTTATTAATATCTTTTTAAGTTTTGATTCGATTTTCATAATATTTGAAATGACTCGACAAAATTCTACAACGATCATATATATTAAATTTCAAATCATTTGGTTGGGTAGTTTTTGCGCCGTTATATTTGGACAGACAGACAGACAGGCGGACGGACCAGACGACGACTATAGGTGATACGTATTTATATAATTACGAACGCACCTAAAAAGAAAAATAATCGTGGCACATGAAATCAGGAAAATGTAAGTTTATAAAAATATATAAAAACTTGCATATGGAATATAAATAATTCCATTTAATATATATATATATATTTAAAAGGTATTTTCTAAAACAGAAAAAAAACTTCAGTATTAGAAGTTGATGACGAAAAAATGAAACTATATAACGACTTCTAGCATTCCATTAGGTGAAATTATTATCATTTGCATGCATTAGTTTATATAGATAACTTAGTATCCTATTCTTTTGATTTAATTTGCTTTAAAGCAAAGTTATAAATGAAAGAAACTACCTAAGATTTGAAGCCATAGAATGCACAATAAAAGGGGTATCGATCATCTTCCTAGCTTTATTTTATAATTGCTAAATTAGAAGTTATTTTTAGAACAAAACTTTAGACAGTAAATGATTAAAATATTATTTAAAATATTGTTTTGATCTTTTGTACCTGTGTATAAATTATAACTAGAAAAAACAGAGACATGATTGGAAAATTTTAGAAAAAAAATAAAGAAAATTTTATATTTAAAATTTTAATTTAATACTACCATAAATAGATTAATTCTGAACGGGGATAACAAGAACAGAATTTTCAGTGAACAAAATTGCAATATATTCATTGATAATATATTCCTAGGCTCTTATAATGATTGAAGTATAAACAGAACAAAACCCGTATCTGTCTTATTGCTGAACCTTACCTAAAATTCAAAAACACAGTCTGTAGGAAGATAGAGCCAATGAAACCTGACCAGCAAACACGTGTATATGATTTCCCGTTCACCAAAGCTGATGGAATATTGCAATATTACAGTCATTTCTCACTTATACGCGATACACGGAAATCATTTTTCCTCATCAGTTTTTTTATAAAGTAATTTTCGGCTTCTTAAATCGCGGAATTTATAAATCGAATTTTACTGTTTTAAAATAGTGGTATAAAAAAGTAATTACTGAACATCGCGTATAAGTGAGAGATCACTGTATATGTGAATGATGAATAGAATGTTTAAAATGGGGGTGAAAGAACATATAACAAGGCGATACACCAGAAATACAACATGAAAACTGCTGCTTTAGACAGACTACACAATATTGAAGCTTTAGATATTAATATTGAAAATAGTAAAATAATTTATAAATCAAGATTTTATTTCTTATACATTATCCGCGAATCAATAAAAATCTATGTTTGCAACGATGGCATATGCAATGAATCAGCCTACTTTGAGTTACCTAGAATTTGGCGGGAGATGTTGCATAAGTTTTAAAATAAGATCAAATAAATCATGTTTATGTAGGATTATTTTTCTTAAAGCACCTGCTTTCGTGATACGTGATATCTGGTGATTTTTGTTTTCAAGTAGATACATAGTTCAAATTTTATGTGAAAATAGTTCTTTTATCATTAAAACTCTTGAACATGCCACCATTATTTTATGTGCACGAAAGCAGTCGGTTTGTTCATTAAGAGGTTTTTAAGCATTTATGTTTACTGTAAAAACTGTTAGCATACATATTTTATTTCAAACATTTATCTTTATTTATGTCATACTAGCTGTTACCCGTGACTTCGTTCACGTAACATTAAAAAAAGAATAAATGCATTAATTTAGCAAAACATTTCACTTGATAATTAACAACATATATAATTAACCAAAGCTTTATCACATTTTATAGGAGACCATACGGTATGTGTTTGCTATAAGGGCCTTGACATAACCCAGTCTTAAAAAAGTGGAATTTCATGCCAAATTATATATACAATCGCGAAAATGAAACTGCAACTAATGAAAAAAGGATGACCCAGTAAAATCGTGAAAATCGAGGAATTCCTTTTCGTAAAACGAAAAACAACACTGGCAGAATTCTTCTATACAACAGTGCATTTCAGGTGGTATTTTGTGTACAATTTGTATATGTGTGCATTGATAAATGGGCATTATTATATTGTTTATTTGCATAGACATATGTTATATATTTCTTACTACATTATCTTGTTTATGTATATATTAAATTAAGTGTTTCACGCTAAGTGGTGTAAATAATGAACAAACTGCTTGTGGATTTTATACATTGATAGATATTTCACAAAGATATAACAATCTGATGCGATTCTAAAATGTAAATAAAGGTTGCTAGAAAGTACTTTAAATTCTGCCCAATTTAACCTCGATATTTTCTCTATCGCATCAAGAACACTATTAGCAAATAAATACCGACGACACAAATCTGATTATCTAAATTTACATATTTTTGTTAGTATATATAGGATTATTTTAATTTATTTAATGCGCTTGAAATTTTTTACGCTTTCTCTAGGGTTAGGTGTCGAATAAATGTACTTTCTTGTTATTTTATTTTGCCATTTCTATTTATTCTATTTTCCATTCATTCCATTTATGGATATTGATTTAATGTACATATTCGTGTCAAAGAATATTCTTTAAAGCTATTATCAGGATTAGGATAGGATACGATTAGGGTTAGGATTAGGAATAAAAATTGAACGACAATGGCATGACCGATTCAGGTTTAAAGTATGAACCATCATGAAGCAATAAGAAAATTAGAAAATTATCGGCTAATAGTTTTTAATATGTTTTACAGTCATAGTTGGCATAAAAGTTGAGCGGGGAAATGATCATCTAAAATAACATTAAGTGTTTACCACGCAAAAAACAAATCTGGTTACAACAATGTATTTAATTTTGCGCCAAATTTCACTTAATAATAAAAAAAAGCAAATTGACTATGGACTCAATTACAGACCCCTAACCTTGTTATTCTCGGAAATTTTCTACCTATATGTAAAAAAAATTCTACTATATAGAACGCGCTTTCACGTTTATAATGTTATGAATTGGCACGATTGGCTTGTTCAAGCTTACACAATTCGACTGAAGAAAAGATTCATTATTTTTTTATTTCTTCTTTGCTTTTGCATTACGCGTATTTGTTGGTAAAATCGATTTTCTTTTCGATAACATTGTTGTTTTTTAAGTTTAAAAAATATTGTAATTTTACTTAAGCATTGCTTTAAAATCTATGCAATTTTTCTTATCCTACAAGACTTTACAAAAATCTATTATGAAACAACTTTAGAAAAAGCTATATTTAAAAACGACAACAAAGTTTTTCCTATTTTAAAACTAAAAGAAATGTAAAATTAAATTCCGGTTCGAAACGACGATTTACAAATGTGTTTCGATTGTGGGAAAATGCTAGAGGAAAAATGCTGTTACTTCGACACAATCATATTAAATCTTTAGCTTTTATGAGAAAAGCAACTTTCTTTTAAAAAATATAGTTATTTTTATTAAGATTTTCTGATTTTCGATACGGATAATTTTGCGATGCATATCATTGACATTTGCCATCCAATATATATATATTTATATATATTATTTTTTCTTACTTTTTAAAATTTAAATTAAAAATATGGTATCTTTATGTTAGCCGTGTGCAGACGATAAATCGCCAACCTATCCCATCATTCGTATTGAATTCATTAAAAATATAAATCTTTCACTTATTTCATTTAAAACACAGAACTTTAATTTACAACACATACATTTAAAATACATATATTACGTACATTTAAAATAATTCCTTTCATGTCAAAAAGAAAAAGAAAAAAAAAAGAGAAATTAATCACATATAATCTGATAACCCAAGATCATTTTATTTCAACATCAAAACAAATCTGTGTTATTTTTCTACAGGGTGATTAATAATGAATGGTACAAAAAGAAAACATGATTGTGAACGTTGTAATTAATATATTTAGAAAATTCAAACTTACCTCGAAACTACATTTATTCAAGTTTCTACAGGTATTCAATATGTGCCCCTCCGGTGGCACGACAAATGTCTACACGGTAATCAAGCTCCTGCCACACTCGTGATAGCATATCCCCTGTGATGGAGTTCTACACTGCAGTTATACGCTGCTTCAGTTCCTCTAAATCCTGAGGAAGTGGAGGCACAAACACCTTGTCTTTAGCAAAAAACCAGAGAAAAAAAATCACAGGGCGTTAGATCTGGTCCGTTTTTCAGCAAAGAAAAATGGACCAAAAACACAACTCTTTGATAAAGCGCAGAAAACGTTCACTTTGGGAGAATCACGCTGATGTTCAAATGTTACATGGGCATTTTCCGTGTCCCAAAATCGCAAATTATGGCGATTAACTTTACCACATAAGTGGAACGGGGCTTTCGCAGTACGCTTTCTCCTGCATGGACGACATTTTGTTTAACAGCGTCTCTAGCGGCGAGTTCGTCATTCGATGATTTTTCCTTGTTGCCAAATAAAACTTGTATAATTGTAGTTGCAGAATAAATTTGTTTCGGCTGAATAAATCCATTACGGCAGTCACACTGCGCTATCCTTTTTGGCCCATTCATTATGAATCACCCTGTATATATGACATCATATTCGCTTGCTTTCCATACTTACTCGTATTTATGCACTTTGTATTATTATCAAATATTTGAAAACGCACGCTTTGTTTCTAATATGACATCATTTCATATTATGTTTAATTCTTAAATAATTCATTTCCTTTTCATTTTTCACATGGAAATTTTTCACTTGAAAATAAATTGTTGATTAAAAATTATTACTCAGGTGTTTTATTTTATATTGGCAACGATAAATTATTAGCAACGGTAAAATAAATTTAACCATTTTAAAAAAAAGCTGCAAAACCGGGCCCTTTGGGCCAAACCAAGCAAACCAACCAACCATTTTAAAATATACAAAAATATGTCCATTTATTCTCTATGAAAATAATGAAATTTTGAATTATTAAGAAAAATATTGAAATAAAATAAACAAAAACCATTCTATGTTCATTTGGGTGTTATAATCAACTTATATGCAAAGATACAGGATAATTAAATGCTTCATTTTGACGCTGGCTTCAACCTAACATTTGCACAAAATCAGATTTATAATATTATTAGGATTTCTTTTAAGAGAGAGCAATCTTATTTCTAAAAAAAAAAATAAAATACTTAAAATAAAATATTAAAATAATCTTAAAATAGGATGTTTTCAGAATAAAATTTTTAAATATTTTCATTTTACTATGTATTCGTATGGGAAATGGTGTATTTCAAGTGAAAAATAAGAATCAGATAAATTATATTGTCAAATTTTGCGATGTTTTTATGAAAAATACTGTTATAAAACATAGCAATGTCAAATATTATTTTATGTATACTTTTGTGGCATATTTGACACAGCAAGGAAGATTAATACATATGTTTGAAGCATAAAGTTACAGCCTTTTTTATCGTGACCTAAAAAAGTATTTTAACGCTTTAGTTGAAAATAAGCTTTTTAATGTATTATGTAACTGTTAACAGTTTTTAGATTTTGAAAAAAAAATCTCTAACGTTAATAAAAATAAAATTAGCATGGAATTTAAAAAATATATCATAAAGTAAAATCTAACAAATATACATTCACACGACAATAATACGTTTTGGAAAATGTCATATTACAACAGTTTTAAACTAGTTGTTGGGGGCCACCGTAATACTTACCCATCATAGATATGCATAATATAAAATTTGAAAATAAAACATGTGTAAACTACTTACAAAATGCATTGCAATTCGAATAAAATCGTTGCTAGATGACGTCATAATCTTTAAATACTCCATTACTGAATTGCGTAAGAGAAACATCCTTATAACTCCAAAAATGAGAATCATATTAACGAAATGGTTTATTGCGTTGGATTGGGCGTGTCATTTCCAATTAAAATATATCTATGAATTGAAATTTGGATAAAATACAGGGTCATGAAAAATCGAAGAGTGTGGGAAATAGGATTACAAATATCTCGGCAACTCATTATCCGATTGACTTCATTCTTTATGCAAAATTTATGTTTTTGTATTGTCTTTTATATTCACGCCTTAAAACAAACAATTTAGAAAATTTCTATATACCTTTTATCAGAACAAATATTTCTAGAGTCCGAAAAAACTAGTTTCGGATAATCGAGGTTACTTAAATTGAATAATATTCTTACCATTATTACATGCCAAATTTCAAGTCTCTATCTCAATTTGTTCGGGAGATAGAGCGTTTAAAGACACACAGACATACGGACGGCAATTTTTTTTTTCTAAAAATATGTTTTTCAGAATCTTCAGTGTCTGAAACGTGTAAATCCGTCATTTTTTTTTTTCAATTTTTAAAACTATTGCAAGACTTACCCTATAATACGTATGATGGGTAAGTAACAGACGTATCAACATTCTAATGTTTTTTTATGTTTCATTATAAATTACTTGTTTAGAAAAGAAGTTCGTATTTTTAATGTAAAGAGTGAAACACATGTCTGAAATAAAATAATCGCCAATGCTGCAAAGAGAATTACGTAAACTTTTATTATTTTTATTATTATTAAATGCTGAAACGTAAATGGACCCATAATAATAATTGTATAGTGACACACTATCGTTAGTACATGCAGATAATATCAAAAAGAATTGTTATGATACTATAATAGTCAATGAAAACACCTGTCCTAATAATAGGACGTCAGACACGACAGCTGCGATAATTTTCAATAATGAAAAGCATTTAACTTTATTTTTGCACCATAGTTATACAGTTTAACTTTTGTTTCTAAATTTTTTCCCAGAGCTTAAAAAGTATATTAAATGCAATTTACTTTTCGTAAATTGCATTTACTATATTTTTTAAACTCTGGAAAAAAATATAGAAACAAAAGTCAAACTGTAATAAATGTGTTGTAACACACTATCGTTAGTACATGCAGATAATATCAAAAAGAATTGTTATTACACAATAACAGTCAATGAAAACACCTGTCCTAATAATAAGACATCAGACACAAACGGTTTAAAAGTTGTGATATTTTTCAATAGTGAAAAGCATTTTACCTTATTTTACACTATACTTATACAATTTGTGTTTTGTTTCTAAAATTTTCAACAGAGTTTAAAAAGTATATTAAATGCAATTTACTTTTCGTAGACGTTTAGGCAGCATCGAAATTTAAAAAAATTATAATGTTGCTGGTCGGTATTACGAATATGCGCAGTAGCTAAGGAAAGACCTTCCATTTATAATTTAAATTTCACACAATATAAATATAGGTCAGAAAGATTCGCTTACCTGTTTTCATCGTTGGATCCACCATAGAACATATTTAAAAATTAATCCGATCATTTGATGTTTCTTCCGTCTATGGAAAGGCGCGGGCGGCACAAGTTTTCTAAATGAAGAAAACATATTAATTATTTGTTATAATCTAAGAGATTTGTTGTTGCATTCTTTTTTTTATTGAGAAGGACTCCAGCAGTGAAACTTGGAATATATTTTAATACACTAGATTAAATGCATCAAAGGAAGAAAGACGCAAGACTATACAAGACAATACAAGAAAAGACACAAGAATATGTTCTTTTAAAACAATGGCAATACCAACTTTACTATACGGAAGTGAGGCATGGACACTCACAAAAAATGATGAAAGACGAATACAATGATCAGAGATGAAATTTTTGAGTTGTGTGAAAGGATGTTCGATAATGAACAAAATAAGGAATGACTACAAAAGCAGAGAGCTTGCGGTTATGCCAATATTGAATAAAATAGAAAATTACAGAAGTAAATGGAGGGACCACATGGAAATGATGGACTCTGATCGCATACCAAAAGCAGCCTTGAATTATAAACCAAGTGGAAAAAGAGACGGAGGAAGGCCACGAAAAAGATGGATTGGCGCCGGAACAGGATTATAGCCTTAAACCATGCTTTGGATGATGATGATGATGATGATGATTATGACACTAGATTATATGTGATGCGCTAGGTTCTATATATTTTAGACGTAGCATACAAGCATCATGAGCTGGCAGGAGAACAACCCGCATATAAGAATTACAACTACATAACTTAACAGCAAGAGAATGAATGTGAAAATAGAGAGCAGTACGTTTACATAAAACCACAAGTAAGTTAGAGAATCTCTTACGCTTCAAAATCGTTCTAAAATGTCAGGAAAGAAAATTCATAGTTTTTATCTAATTAAGGTAGAAAAGTTTTCGTGGAGTCTTTCGTGTCAGGGTTTATACTGCACAACAGTCCAGAGTATTATTGGGTATGAGAATCCACTGTCCTGCAGGCATCATAGATTCACATAGATTGTCCACTAATTATTTTCTTTAAATGAGGTACTTTCCAACAATGCTAGAAATAATTGTTGGCTCTCTAAACACCCGTGCATTGAATATTTGAATATCTGTTTAACCTTCACCAGAATAATTATAACAAAAAGTTGCAAAATTATAAAAATAAAAATATAATTTTTGATTAATGCAGTTAAATAAATGCATTTTTCTCAACAAAGCACATGTATAGGGAACACGACTACAGTAACACAACAAAAGTGTAGAACTTCTAAGGTTTTATAAAATTCCTATCTCATTTTTTTTTTTATATTTTATTCTTATATTTACTAATTTCTTATCCCCTTTAACGCATATTGAAAAAAATTCCTATCGATTCTGCTCTATCTTAATTACTACAGATTTTACTTTATTTTATTTTTTCAGGACCAAGACGACTAATTGCACCACGCAAACTGCAATTCTGTTGCCTTGATGTTTACAGTTCGGCCATAAACAACAAAACAGGCTTTCTTGAGTTATCGTTCAGGGTGCAGTTGCCTCCAATCAATTCTACAAGGTGGTCTGAAGACACACGTGGGTTTGGGGCCAGTGTAATAAGAGTCCTAAAAGTGGAGCCTGCCTAATTATGTGGAGCAATGCTAGCTTACATCACATCAACAAGAAGGGAGGGGTGGGGGGATTGTGATGGAGGAGTTCATGCAACGCGATTAATTATCTCGAAAGTTTATGAAGTTACTTTTCTGTTCATCGCAAATATCAATTTCTTGAAATAAGGATAAGAAAATTCTCTTACCTTTTCTGAAATTGCTCTCAACGTTTGGTCAACGAATTATCCATATATTAGTTAACTGGAAGTTGTAGTTAATCCAGATGAGGGCGTTGGCACATCACATTTCACTCACTTACATACTGCTGAAAAGCTAAGTAATTTAATTAGTATGTGGACACTAAATAATTTGGACATCTTTCTTATATTGGACGTATATATTATTGATAATACATTTAGACGTAACAATTATTACAACTAACATTTAAAATTAAATTTAGATTATAAAGCATTATATGTAGTATATTATACCTGAGCTCAGAGGCTCACGTCTGTTCTCGATTACATCTTTTATTTAGGAATGAAGTATAAAAACACATAAGTTCAGATATTGAGAGTTTTTTACTTTCGTCATTCTTACGTCAGTGGAATTACACATTGCAAGGTTTTTCCGTAAGAATGTAATCAGTCAATTAAGTTCTTTATTTCTGGTTATAATTATTGTTCTATCATCAGCATATTTCACAAATAACAGTTTATCAATGTAGAGTGGCTTTCTTGATCATCTGTCTGACGTTGAGTGGCTATTAATCTTTTATAATTTGTTTTCACTACGCGATGATGAATAAGTTGATGGTTCCATGTTTTTTCCTCTTTTGATTATCAACGTTCGTTTTTATATTCTTTATTTCAGTAGGAAATGAAAATATATTTTTTGATATTTAATTTCGCGGATGAGGTTAATATTTCTAACAGATTGTAGCACACTCTCTAAGAAATGGAACAAAATCTTCACTACTCGAAGAGTTCAAAGCAAATATTCTTCGTGATAAGTTATGTAAATAAAAACTTAAGTAAAAATTTTATCGAACGATGTACGGAAAAAATTGCGATTGGGGTTACCGATGTTGCCGCTCAAAGTCACAGGCAACACTGTTACCTGAAAGGTCTCCAGACCGGGAATCCCACAGGATCATGGAATTTTATTGGATTTATGCTGGTGAGCTTCCTGTTTCGACAATCTCACATGCTATTTACTTCCGTTCTTTATTTAATTTAACTTTGTATCTGTAGTTTCACATTTAATTTGATTTCGTATCTTTCCATACTGATCCCTTCATTTCATTTATTTTTATTCATTTATTTTTATTTTTTTGTCAGTTTTCACAAAAAAAATAAAAACTATCTAATTCAAATTTAACTAAGCATGAGCTCAATATACATTAATTAATTTATCTCAGGTAATATTTTACTATTTTTTAAATGTTTCAACTCTTGAGCCACTCCATGATTATACATGTGTATTGTAGCATATTTATTGTGGCAAGGCTTATACTCTTAACAATCCAGGATAATCTTGTGTATATATTATTATGCCAAGAAGGATATTGTTAGTAATTTTGATATGAAGAATGACATTATAATAATAATTGTTTGAAAGAATACTACAGAGAATGTAGTTCCATCAGTTAAATAAATGATGAGTTATTGATTATGAAATTGAAGCATTTCAGAAGAATGCATTTTTTTAAAAAAAATAAATTGTTAATTCAAATTGAAATCTGTTTCTTTGCAAATTATTTTTCCGAAGATTTGAATTATTTATTTCTAAGTGTAAATTTTAATATTTATCTTGATAGAATCTTAGTAAAGTTTTTCGAGTCAAAAATCTAGGATTTTATTATTGGATTACAATTTTCTCCCTTTACAGGTATGCGCTGTTTTTGATGTATGGTGATAATACTATGTCATAACCATAATTCTATTAGTTTATTGTTATTCAAACTATCATATAATTTTTATTAACTTTGCTAGGCATAATACACTTAATTTATTTTACCTCTTATTTAATCGGGATTTTCTTTAACGGTATAACTAAGTTTCTCTTTCGTTAAATTTTTTGCTTCTTTGTTGACCTTATTCTGTTTTACCTTATTTTTTGTTACCCCGCCTCTTTGTTAATGCAATTCTTAATTATCGCGGTTAACGCTCAAATTGAAGCGATTGATATGTAAATCATTCAAAGTGGACTTTTGCCATGTTTACAACGGCATGGCGGGACAACCGTAAGCTTTCTATTAATTATGCCACTTACAATCAGCATTATACAGAATTATAGAAACGTATGTAATATTTAGACTGTTCATTTTGGCTATGATTAACTTCAGAAAAATCGCAGTGCATCTCTAGAATAATAATAATATTCTATAATGTTAGTAAAGTTAACTAATATTAAAAAATAATTTATGCAAAATCTTGTAATTGAAAACTACATATCATAGACGTCATTTTCCATTTCTACATCTACTTAAACCACGGATAGAAAAGTAATTTCAATGGCGTAGTAAATGAATGCAGAGAATGTATAATTAAATAATTTTTAATAAAACATTCATTTTTTTAAAAATCTATCTAATGATTAAAAAATCAATTTATTTAATGTTAAGTAAATGGACCTAACGTTAACCAATTTTGATGAAAAATGCTGCAATTGATAACTGTCTTTTTAAGTCCATAGATAACACACAGAATCAAGAATAAAAGAATGATTTTAATCACATATTATACGTATGCAAAAAATATTTAGTAATCGAAACACTAACTTCTCATAAGTTCAAATCCAAAATAATTCTTTGAAGATGACGCAAAGAGAATATATTGAAACTGCGTGCAAGTGCAAATTACAGAACATGTGAAATTTAATTAATGTGAAATTAAACAAGCAATGACAATACTTACTTTCATGCCATGTATTATTAATGGTGACTGAGTGGCCAGTGATTAATTAGGACTACTATCTAAGCTCACGACAGTTCTTTCCGGGCGTCATTTCCTTCATAGTCATGCAAATCTCAGCATATCTGTTGAATAATGCTCAAATTATTTAATATAAAATAAATTAACCTAGAATTTAATAATTTTTGAATCAGAATTCAATATTTAAGATGTATCTATTTTTAATCATGGACATCATATTACATTTCTGTAACTCCGTAAGTAAATAGACATAACATAAAATAGTATTTGAAGCAAAGTTCTGTAGTTGAAAACTATTTACTTATTAACGTAGACATCTTATTGTAGTTTTATAATTGGGTGTAAAAATTAACAAATATTGTTTAGTTACAAAAATAAAATTCTTTAAAGAAATATTGCAGCTACTATTTTGCTTTTAGCATTGAAACATACTATATAAGCTAACTTAATGACAGCGTGCATTAATGGTATTTTAGTAAGGATAGAACTTTTGTTATATAAGGATATGATTACAATAAAAAATGTTTTGTAAATAGATATTTAAAACAGACTCCAGTTTCTAGGCTCCTCTCAGAGACCAAAAATGAGGTGTGTTGAGCAACATGATACCCTTTAGAATATGAAATCGAGTAAAAGAAAGTTTTTAATAGGATGGGTGCATTTAGTTCAATGATAAAGAATGATGGGAAAGCATTTTGCACGCTACTGATCAACGTTGACCATTTGCAGATTTACGTAAAAATACAAAGTATTAAATGTATTGCAAAGTTGAAAATGCAAAAGCTTAGTCTTTCAAGGGAAATCTGTGCCTTTCATTTTGAAAGTTGCTGGTTATTTTAAATAAGCCCCATCAAAATTAACAAACAATAAAATGTCTTGATGATCATGGAATGCAACAATTTAATGGCATCTAAACTTCCGTACTGTTAAAATTTATCAAAACACAGTTGTTTTTAAAAAAAGATTCAACTAGTATTTTAAAACGTAAACTCTTTACTGTGGATTTATGGTATAATATGAATCTGCTATAATTGAAGTATTTTTTCAATGATGTGAAAAAAGATTATAAGAGTATATTTCCCGAAATGGTGAAAAAATTTAAAAAAAAGTTTATGTATTTTGTGAATAAAAATTTCTTGAACTAAATAAGATAAATTCATATTTAATACTTTGGAAATTTTTCCATAGGAAATTTCACAAGCCTTGCATTCATAATAATCAAATTTTAATTGCTTAATAGGCGTATAGCCAACATAGTGAAAAAGTACCCAAGCCGGGACTCGAACCCGGGTCATCAGATGTTATAGTGAGAACGTTCCAGGCTGAGTATTAGTAGGCTTCAGTTAGTAGAACGTCAATGTGCTATACTGATGACCCGGGTTCCGAGTCCCGGCTCGGGTACTTTTTGACTATGTTGGCTATACGCCTATTATGCAATTAAAATTTGATTATTATAAATAAGATAAGCTTTGTAAGAATATATGTTTTCCTAACAAGATTATGTTCACTTAAAATGTTTGCCAATTTTTTGCTTCCTACTATATAGCGTCTTAATTGAAGAATAAAAACTGATTTCAATCAGTTAATATGCGAATGCAGAGAATACTTCGTAAGCTAAACGAAAATTTGTAATACGCTGAAATTTCCAACGCAATAGATCGGTCAAGATGTCTCAATCAGATTACATTTAAACTGCTTGCAAATGCAAATTAATGAAAAGCTGAAATTTAATGAATAAGCAATCTGAGAATCATGACATGCATTATAATGGTGACTGTATTGATACTGACTAATCAGATATGTTATGTAAGCTCACGACAGTTTGTTCCGGCATTGATTCATTTTATGATAATTTCAATATTTCTAAATAATAATAAACAACTCGTTTAATGTTAGGTAAATTAATCTCTCTTTAACCTATGTTTAATGCAAAATACTGCTATTGAAAAATATCTATTAATAACGATAGACCAACACACTAAATCAAGATTAAAAGAGCTATTTCAATCAGAAATTATGTGAATGCAGAAAACGTTTTAGTAAGCAAAACCCTAATTCATCATAAGGTCAAATATTCTTCGAAATAGCTCTTTTAAAATGACACAAACAAAGTGCATGTAAAATGCGTTCAATTGCAAATTAATGAAAAGGTGAAATTTAATGAACAAGCAATCCTAAATCATGCCATGTATTATTAATGGTGACTGTTCTGCTAGTAACAAATCATAAATGTTATGAAAGCTCACGACGAATTTTCTCGTGAGTTGATTCATTTTATAAAAATATAAGCGTATCTAATGAACAATATTCAAATTATTTAATGCAAATTAAATTAAAATATCGTTTAACAATATTGGAAGCAGAATGTTTCAATTAAGAATTATCTATTGTTTCATTTTAGGATAATTTCAATGTTTCTAATTAATAATAACCAATTCATTTATTTTTAGGTAAATTAATCTAACATTAACCAATATTTAATTCAAAATGCTGTTATTCAACACTATCAATTAATAGTCATAAGACAATACACTAAATCAAGATTAAAATAGCTTTTTGAATTATATATTATTTGAATGCAGAAAACGCTTTGTAAACGAAACACTAATTCATCATAAGGTCAAATATACTTCGAAATAGCTCTTTCAAAATGACACTAACAAAATGCATGTAAAATGCAAGCAATTGAAAATTAATGTAAAGGTGAAATTTAATGAAAAGCAATTTTAAATCATGCCATGTATTATTAATGGTGACTGTTCTGCTAGTAACAAATCATAAATGTTATGAAATCACACGACAAATTTCTCCTTAGTTGCTTCATTTTATAAAAATCTGAGCGTATCTAGTGAACAATATTCAAATTATTTAATGCAAATGAAATTAAAATATCGTTTAACAATCTTGGAAGCAGAATGTCTCAATTAAGAATTATCTATTTCTAATAATAGCCATCATATTTAATTTTTGTAATTTCAAGGTACGATAACATTACGCAAATGTTATTTGATGCAAAATGAATATTTAATGCAAAATATTGCAATTGAAAACAATTTACTTAATTCCGCATACATTTTCCAGCTATATAATGTCTTAATTTAAGGATAAAAACTGACTTTAATCCTTTAATATACCAATGCAGAAAATGTTTCGTAAGCTAAACGCTAATTCATCATACGCTTAAATTTCATCATTCTGTCAAGATGACACAATCATAATACATAGAAACTGCGTGAAAATGCAAATTAATAAAAATCGGAATTTAAAACGAGAAGCAGTCCATGCAATAACATGTGTATAAAATTTAAGTTTGTGAAATCATTTTTAAAATATTATACTGATTTTACACATTTTTGGGATTCATGTTCCATAAATGTTATTCAAATGTTTTTGAATTGAATATTAATTTTTTTTACAATCTGCGTCACTATGTGTTAAGTTGATGTATGTAACCTGTTGAACCTAATAATAGCAAATAAATAAATCACAACAAATTTATTTGCATATTTATACATAGATACACTATCGTGTATATTATTTCTGGTGTAAACATCCTTTTTCTATGTATTTGCAAAACGCACAACAACGAATGAGGTATCATTCAAAAGATTTTACATTCGGATTCTGACATAGTACACTCACATTTCGTTAAAACGCGTTTTCGAATTACAATGTGTAGTAAATTAAAACATAAATCAACATTGTTTTCATGAAAGAGTTTTTCAAATCAATGTTGCCACTAAAAAAAATACTGCATCATATCATGTTCAACAATGATTATATAAAAAAATAAATAAATAGCACAAAAAAGATAAATTTGGATGTCTTGGAACGTACTTATTTTATATTTATGATTAAAAAGAAAAATTCAAATTCAAATGTTTGGAAGGAAAATGCATCATTGATTGCTTGAGTCAGAGGAATTTCACATGTAATCTAAAATGTGTGCTTTGTTATTTTAAATTGTATTTTTTATTTATTCAATTTATTTTTCTTTGACCCACGTTTTTTTTTTCCGAAGCGGATGATGCTATCTTCTAATGCAGTTAAAATACGATTATCAATTTTTTCTCGAACGAACAATTTTTACTATATTTTTATAGGAATAAATGAGATGCTATTCTGGCTTGACTAATGCTGTTTTCAGATATTTTTATCCTTATCTTTTTATAATTTTAAACATGCATCTAAAAAAATATTAGATATTGCTAAAAAACATATTAGACTGCAGTTCAAAATTCTCGTACAGGCCCACCGATACTTATAAAATCCACTAAAATACATTTAGACTCAATAATGTTTTTAGTCATAGGCCTTATGCAGCTTTTTTTTTTCTAGTAAAGATGCTTTCTTTGTTTTTCTATTATCTAGTGATTCTACATTTTCACTATTAAATTCATGATTGTCTGAGTGTAACGAAGACTCATACACAGCGCAGTATTACTTTGCCCCATATATAGTTACGATGGATATTAAAACATTTCGTCAAGCATAACTCAAAAAATATTTAACGGATTTCGTTCAAATTTTTACAGCAGGTACCTATAAAGGTGACAACGACGTCTATTTATTACCAAGAATAAGTGCCAAACCGTTTGGAAATTATATTAAAAATAGATAAAAAAGCACAATAAAAGTACATACGTCACGAAAATTTTGTGCGTACGTCACTTTCACCGACGGGAGATTTTCGTAGACAATCGGAATTGAAAAGTTCATGGAGTACATGGAGCAAAATATATGCACGCACTAATATTTAGCACAATAAAATATATTTCAATTGAGTAGGAATCGAAAATTAATCTGGATTTTTTTCTGTTTGAAAGAAAAACCCCGTAATAATTTGGTAGACTTGGTATTAGAGATTTGGCGCAAATCTCAGCAATAGCAGCTTTTTTTATTTCGCGTGTGTAAATAAAAAAAAAATAAATCCTTTGGTGTTTGAATAAAAGGATTCGATTTATGGCATTACTTTTTTTTCTTTCTCTTTTTAGCAGTTTAAATGGGATTAATGAAAGGCATGTATTTTTAATTAAATGAGTGAAAGGTTTATATTTAAATGAAATAAATTCAATATGAAAATGTTATAGGAACAATATTTGGCGGTTTATCATCTGCGTCAGGATAACATAAAAGTACCAATATATCAAATGGTATGTAGTATGTGAAATGAAACAATCTCTATAATAAATGCCTAAGTCATGTGTCTGTCAGCAACAGTTCCGGGATGTAAGCTTCACTTTTTCCTATACCAGACGGCCATTTTTATTCAAAATTATTTTTTCGAATAAAACTGCATGAAAGTTACATTTTTAGAAAGATCGTTCAAAATAAATTAATATTTGAGAATGACTTACGTTCAATCGTGTATATATTCTGAATAATTTCAGATAAAATTAGGTTCGCAGTTCAAATTCTCTATCCATGAAAGTAAACAACAACAAACAAAAAAAAACATTCATTCGCCGTGAACGATTAAAATATTAAACCATGGAGGTAATCGTTCGTAAAGCAAGTTCTCCGTGAATGATTTTTTGGACCGCTGCCTGGTGTCAAAAAATAATTCGCACCAGTGAGACAATCAAAGTTTACCATAATTATGTGCTATGCAACTCAACTTCGTTCCGTATCTTTTCTTGAAATTTGCTGAATATAAACAAATAAAACTCATGTAATAATATTTAATGAATCAAATTTCGAAACGAATTATCAGTTATTTTGGTATTTATGTATTATAATACTTGCCAGAAAGAGAGATCAACCATCATATTTATCATTGTTAAAGACCAATCGCGTTCAAAACAGTAATTTAATATACATTTATAAAATACATAAAATCAAATGTTTTGATGGAACAGCTGTCGCAGACGCACCTGGGTTGGCGCGAATTTTGTTTGGTGGCATTTTGGCGAGAAAACCCTATTTTCAAGTACCGGTTAGAGATTGCTAAAACAGCATGTTACTTTTATTTTATTATGAACTGGTTTATTTTATATTAAAAAACACACAATGTTTATAAAACACACACAATGATTAATATATTATAAAACACACAATATTTAATTTATTATAAAACATACGGAATATGCTCTACCGGGTTAACATACGAAGTATAATCTAGCCGAAACAGCCGGGTTGCCCAGGCATAAAATTGCCATTTTGGAGCCAAAATGATACCCCGGTTTGTCTGCGACAGCTTTATCTAAAAGCACCCACCATTAAAAGTGGTAAATAATATAGAACTAAAGTAAAATAATACAAAAAATAATTTAGTATACATTTATTAAAAAAACATAAAATCATATCGACGGCTTTTAGCATAAAATCATATCGACGGCTTTTTCTACATATTTACGATGGTAGTTTTATTGGCGGTATGTTATATCCATCAGAATGAATATGAGATATATATTCTAATCACAAATTATATACATGAATATAATATGTATATCGATATCTACTATAGCAATAAAAGCGTCTTTAATTGTCTTTTATATTTCTACTACATAATATTAACTATAGAGTTACAAAATAGAGAGAAAAAACGGGTTTCTGTAATTAGAATTATAGGCGCCAATGTTGGCGCGGCGTATTTACCTGTTACAGACCTTAATAGTCAGTAGACATTAAGCAAAAATGCCAAAGTAAGATAATTACGCAATTATGAAAACTAAACTATATCAAGAAAGGAGAGCAGAGAAAAACTGAGATCGGCATCTAGAAGGAAGTTCGTGAATTTTAATCAGATTCTACGTCAAGGGTCAAAAGTTCTGACAGCAAAAACAGTTTAAAGGGAATGTAATGAAAACTGAGCTGCGCCGCCAGGCGGCTTTTGTCGCCCGTCAGGCTCATCAACCGTCTTACCCAAGTCCTGACGGACTTTTAGCGCGCACGACCAGGAGAGTTCCTGTATGCGCTACAGCGGTGGGGAGCGTCGCCACCTGCTGACCACTCCCATTCTCTTCCAAAAGTTCAATGTTTCACCAAACCATACTCGAAAATTACGTGTAATAATATGCACCCTGATTATGGCGCATTATTCAAGACATTTTAGATGAGAATAATGTTAGATTTTCTAATCTTCCGTAATCAAGTCTACAGCCAAAGTTAGCGAGAAGCGAAAAAAATATTAGCAACAATATGATTCAGTGTAAATGTGGATATCATTAAAGACTTTCAAAAAACAGACTTCATTGCATCAAATCGTACTAACTGAAATACACCAATTGGCAATGGACCCAATTACGGAAAATTACTTAATATGTTTCAGAATATCCGCATTAGCGAACATATTGCAACTGATAAGCAAACGGACATGAAGCTTAAATGCTTAAGTTAGTTAAGGGGGTTTTGTTAAGAAACATGAAATACATAACAACAAAAAATATGTGAAATGCTACCATGATCGCAAAAGTTCTTGATTTGTCTATTAGAATCTTCTGGTTTGGCAAAGGATTAAGGAAAAAAATTAAATTATGAATAAAAGTAACGTGTTACAATGCTTAACATACATTTAAGGGAGACCAAACTGGTCGCGTATAATGTTATGTTTTGCATTTTTATACGGACAACTTCTCCATTTTTAGATTTTAAATGCTATTTATTATTTACCAGCCGTTTATTAATTGTTTACAATTTACCCCCCTGACAATAACAAGTATTTATCCCAAAAATGCCTCCTAGGTTTGTTAAATAAATTTGTTTATGTATTTTCATTACTTATTAAAATATCGACTATGGTGATAAAATTTTATTTTAGCATCGTGCTTAAATTTTTAAGATGGTGCAAAAACATGCTTTAATAAACGTATGTTTGTAAATATTTGAAATACATGTTTTACCGCTCTCTTGAAAAATTTTGTAAAATGCTAAAACTACCTTTTGGCACCATTCAAAATTTGTTTCGCCAACCGACATAGGATACGAAACTTTTCCCCATTCAGATACACAGGCTGGTCTCAAGGCTGGTCTCAAACAGGAGTAAAGCTAGCAACAATATTGTTTTAACTCTATAAGAGTTACAATAATGATATTAAATGCTCCGATTGGCTTTGGGCCCAATTACGAAAGTTTCTCCTAAAACAAACTGTAGAAGAAGTCTTTTACATTTGTTTCAAATGAAGCTCGGTGTATAAGGTATTAGTTAATAATACAAACAACACTAATGGCATGGAGGCAAAAGTTTTAATATAAATGTATATATTTGAAACCCTTCCCCCCCTACCCCCCCAAAAGAAAAGAAAAGAAAGTTACAGTAATGAATTTAAAATAGCGTTAAGCCACGCTTTCTGACATAAGCAATTGGCTGCAAACGCGATAACGAAACTTTCACTTAACTTAATAACATGTAGCTAATATAGCCCTCAGGGTACTTTGCAGTTATACAGACCTTGTGGTTTTTTAAAAAGCTTGAGACAATTCAGGTTTAAGAAGTTGAGATTTACTGTCAAATCATATAAACAACTATGAACACAAAACTCATGAATTATTATTCGGGTTTATGTATGTATTTAAAAAAAATTGCATCTGATTACACTTATTAGATAAATTACTTCTGTTTGCATTTAATAACTGATAAACGGCTTCTGTATATTAAATGAATTGTTTAAATATTGGGAAGAGGTGGCGAGAGGTAGAAAGACGAGTAAACAAACGGGTAGACAGAAGGGTAGAGAGACGAGTAGCGACATAGGTAGGCTGACGAGTAGCGAAACGAATAGACAGACGGCTAGAGAGAAAGGTAAAAAGAGGGTTGACAGAGGGGTAGCGAAATGGGTCCCGAGACGGGTAGCAACACCGGTAGACAGGAATGTAGCGAGAAAGGTTACGAGACGCGTAGCGTGGTATATAAAGAGACGAGTAGAGATATGAGTACAGAGACGAGTTGACTGACGGGTAATGAGATTGGTAGCGAGTCGGGTACAAAAACAGACAAATAGTGAGACGGGTATACAGACGAGTAGAGAAACAGTAGATGGGTACGGAGATGGGTAAGAAGATGGGTAGAGAGGCGTATAGCCAGATGGGTAGAGAGACAGACAGACAAGTTGTGAGACAGATCGACAAATGGGTAGCGAAGTGGATAGAGATACGGCTAGACATACAAGTAGTTAGACGGATAGACAGACGGTTAGAGAAATAGATTGGCGGGTAGCGAGACCGGTAGAGAAATATAGAGACAGGTAGCGAGACGTGTAGAGAGATAGGCAATCGGTTAGAGAGACGGACAGAAGAACTGATAGGGAAATAGACAGATTGTGGAGAGACAGACAGACAGGCAAAAGAAAAGTCTGCGGATTGGCGCAGTAAAGGCGCAGGGGGCAGAGTCTCCTAGAGAATAATCAAGAAGTATCTGTTAAGCTTAACTTTGAAATATATATAATTTTTCAATTTTGCCGATATGGAGATTTAATGTAAAAGTTATTTTACAAAAGTCATCGAAAGATTTTTTGTATACTTTAATAGTAATTTAGACTATAGTTTTGCAATCTGGTTTGTAGTAAAGCATGCTATCAATGTGGTTTGAAGTGTAAGAGTTTTACAATTTTAAATTCACACATAAAAAAAGGTGCAACAATGAAATTAAATTTGCGTTAAGCCACGCTTGATAGAATAATCTATTGGCTACAAATCCAATTACGTAACTTTAAAAAGCTTGGCATTTTAAAAGATCCGGCGTTTTTTTTTTTTTTGCAAGTTTTGCGCAGTACGCGCTTAAGAAAATGAGATTCTTTGCCATATGTTAAAAAAAATATGACAACACATCTGATGAACGGTACTTCTTTTCTATTTTTTTAACAGTGTATATGAATTCATATATGATATTTTGTAATTCTATCATTTAATTTGCTCTTTTTCTTTATATTGTAATTGTTAACCCTATGTTCTCAGCAATATCACTCAGACTAATCCCTTTGAGGGAAGTCCTAGTTAGGTCTCTGGTATGTGCACAGTGGTGTCGCGTCAATTCGTCGCACACAATTCATCGCCGAACAATTCATCGCGGCGTCAATTCGTCGCGGCGACAACTCATCGCAGCGTCAACTCGTCACAGCGTCAATTCATCGTGGTGTCAATTCGTCGCAAAGAAAATATTTTTGAAGGCTATGATGATAAAATTAAAGATAATGTAGTAAATTTATTTAATGATAATTTGTTTTTTAGATATAGATAAGTATAATTAACAATTTACATCATAATTCTAAATTCTCTTTACTTTTATCATCATAGCCTTCAAATATATTTTCGTTGCGACGAATTGACACCACGAAGAATTGACGCTGCGACGAATTGACGCTGAGATGAATTGTGTGCGATGAATTGTTCCGCGAAGAATTGTGTGGGACGATTTAACGCAGAAACGTGCACAGTAGTAAATGATTTAGCAGCTTGCAATTCTTTTATTTTAATCTGGAGTCTAAAACTTCAGCAAACTACTTAGAACACCACAAATATCTAATAAAATCACAGATGTTCAGATTGATTGAATTGTTTAGGGGCATCCTTGCCTAAATCAGACTGAAAAGCATCATTTGTATCCTTATGTGAATCAGAATCAAGCGACTATTCAAATATGCCTTGCAATAGAGAGTCAGAAATTTAAAGACAATGTTGAACAAGTTGTTAAGTTGAGAAAGATGTGGGTTAAACAAATGTTTTCTTGTTTTCTGACTTTGTTGGCTCATTTAGTGCTAGTGGTAATAACAAACAATTACCCTTGTAACAAACAATCACAAACAAACAATCACCACTGTAATATTTAGGCCCTTTCCATGTCAATAAGATACCAAATCTGAATGAAAAACGAATGAAAGATAAATTTTAATAAACAAGGAATACCGACTACCACGCCATGTCTTCTTAACCCCTACACTGGTGGTGGGAATATACTTCTCAGTTAATTAAGTCCCAATTGCCTTAACTGCACCAGAATGTTTGAAAAAGTACTTTGCATTTGTAATATATGCAAAGAAAAACATTAAAAAAAACTTATTCATTGTATCTGGTGGCAGTCAATCATTTCAAAATTTCAGCAACAGACAGAATTGATTGGCCCTTGTAAGGTTTACTAGTGAATCTTTTGCTATTGACTTATCAAAAACCTTATGTAAGCTTTTGATATTTCGATTTGTCGTTGATTAACGTTATGAAAACATCAGACTATCTATACTCAATTCATATATTGAAAGCGAAAGAGCAATTATATCCTGTATTGATTTTCTTGAGACATTGTTTCAGTGGTGAAAATAACTTAAAAGAGACCGTTTCAATTTGTTTTCGTAAAAAAAAAACTTTTTATTTGTTTCTATGATCTTATTTGTTCCCATAAAATATTTTATTTTTTACTTAAGGTTTAAAAAATCTAACTTTAATATAATTTTGTGTATACAGTTATTTGAACATTTAATTTAACTATTTATTGGCTTGAATTCAATGACATTTGGGAAATAAGACATCAAAGTTTCAAATTAAGCATCTGATTTGAGGATCTGTTTACTGAACGAAACGTCTGAATGTCAGATCCATCTGATTTACTCTCAGATTGAGAAACATATACATGTGAAATATTTGAAATTAATATAATAAATTAATGTGAGTGAAGCTAAAATGAGTTGAAAGTAATGAAAAATAAATAAAATAATGAATTAATTATGACTTATGCTTGTTGAAGTAACTATTGTTATTCTTCCGTCATAATATAAGTTAACATATTCGCATCATTATTTTATATAGCCTGTAGGATGATTTTTATTAATTCAAATGAGGATTCAAAATAGGAGAGAAAAATATATTTGACCATTTTAAAGTTTTCCCTAGAGGAATTAAATCATAAAGATATATTTTAAGATGAATAACAATACATTAGGATAGAGGAACTTCCGGTATCATGGAATAGTCAGATATCATGGAATACTAAGGTTTCTGTTTGGTAAAATACTGCCACCAAGCGGTAATAACATAAACAACTTAAGAACATTTTCAGAATGATCCCAAAACGCACAGTTTGTCGGTCGACGTCCAGCCCCGTTGTGTGAATAAATATTTGTTTTTTCATCTTTGGAAAGATTTAGGAGATAATTTTTCAATATTTTTTATTCATTATTAGAAGTAATATTTTTATTTTAAAATTAAGCATACTGTACACCGAAATACTAAGAATTTATGATGTAATACTCCTTTAATTGTTCGCTATTCACACCAATAAACATGCAGTAATTTTTTCCCAAACCGACGGTGTCGGGTAATTTGGAATTCTAATATCTGATAATACTCCATGACTAAGGTAACGCAAAGACAGATCATTATATTTGTGATTTGTACAAATTTGAAGTATGGACTAAAATATATTAGCTGACTACCTAGACACTAATATTGTGATCATGCTCTCTTGATACCATTACATCAATTTTTTACCAAATTTTGTTCGTTTTTTTCTTATTTAACCCCCTATTCCATATTTTCTGACTATCTCATAATACCCTCCAAAAAAGGTTTTCATTATTAGTAACTATCTGTATGTAATGAAACTTCGTAAAATGAGTTTTGTCAACAAATAATTAATCACAAATAGTTGAAGTTTGTGATTGTATGCAATTTTCGTGTTTTAAACATTGCTTCAAACGTAAGTGCACTGTAAAACATTTTGGTCAAATATTACGGTACATATACTAGCAACTTTGTGAACAGTATGTATACCGTAATTTAACTGGACGGTCTGCGTACCGTAAAATATTTTAAGTATATGTACCGGCCGCACTCGCCCCCTCTCCTCAGGCCTGCACGCATTACGTAACAAAAGGAAGAGAATCACTTCAGGGTTGCCGTACACCGAGGCGGGGCTACCAGCTTTTTCTTTATTGAAAAATAATTATTTTACGGTATAAATAGCGATTTTGTAACTGAAAAACAAGTTTTTTACAGTATAAATACCGTTCATAATCGAAAGGGCACCTATACGGTTTTTTACGCTTAATACACCTTAGAAGTACGGTACTCATACCGTAAAGTGTGAAAACGGTACAAGTACCATTAATTTACGGGACATCTACTGAAATTTTATGAAATTTTTTTACAGTGTGGAATTCCATAGGACTCAAAATTCCTCAATATTTTAACTTTATAATGAACTAGTCGTTGGGGGCCACCGTAATACTTACCCATCATGGATATGAATAATATAAAATATGAAAATAAAACATGTGTAAACTACTTATAAAATGCATTGCAATTCAAATAAGATCGTGGCTTGATGACGTCATAAACTTTAAATCGAGGCTAACGAAAAAGAAAGGCTACCGCGGTGCTTTCCGAGTATCTTTTTTTACAGACCGCCGGAGTCACGTGATGCTCAAATGCACCAATGCAGTTGTACGAAAAGAGCATCACGTCACTCTAGCGGTCTGTAAAAAAAGGTAAGTGGAATGTACCGCGGTAGCCTGTCTTTTTCGTTTACCTCGCTTTAAATGCTCTATTACTGAATTGCGTAAAAGAAACATCATTATAACTTCAAAAATGATAATCATATTAACTAACGGTTTATTGCATCTGATTAAGCGTCTCATTTCCAATTAAAATATATCTTTGAATTGAAATTTGGATGAAATACAGGGTCATGAAAAATCGAACAGTGGGGAAAATGTGATTACAAATATCTCGGCAACTAATTATCCGATCGACGTCATGCTTTATGCAAAATTTGTGTTTTTTTATTGTCTTTTATATTTATTCCCTAAAATAAACAATTTCGAAATTTTTTATATACCTTTTATCAGAACGATTATTTCGAGAGTCCGAAAAAAATAGTTCCGGATAATCGAGGTTACTGAAATTCAATAAGCTTCTTCCCATTATTACATACTAAGTGCACACCAAATTTCAAGTCTCTATCTCAATTTGTTCAGGAGATAGAGCGTTTACAGACACACAGACACACAGATATACAGACACACAGACAGACGGCAATTTTTTGTTTCTAAAAATATGTTTTTCGAAATCTCCAGTGTCTGAAACGTGTAAATCCGTCAAAAATTTTTTTCGATTTTTAAAACGATTACAAGACTTACCCTATACTACGTATGATGGGTAAGTAAAAATAAATAAAACTTACATTATTATACAACATAGCACCTTTAAATGTTGATAATCGCAAGTGCATTTAATAATTCTTTCAATGCAGTTTTCAACAGTAAATGAATGTTAAAATTTACCGAATATTTGCTCACGTTAAGCATAAATAATTTGGAATGATTTTTAGTCATTTAAAGTAAATAAGGTTCTCAGTGCAATTCACATATACAAAAACTATTCAGGGTAAATAGAAAAAAAATTGAATAAAAGCATAAAAGTACAAAAATAAATAACATACCTAAAATCAATATGATAAAAGATGCATACGTAGAGTTTACACTTTGTTTACTAACAAAATGTACGGAATAAATGTTGAATATAAAAGATTCTTGGAAATTCATTTGACATGGTAGTAGCGTCCTGCAATCACGCACTTAGTAAAAGCCGAACTACATTTTCTGATTCTTTGTTAATAAAAATTCATTATATACAGGTGAATAATGATTCAGCATACTATGAGGTAAATAAAAAAAATAATTGAAATTTATTTGGGACTTCGTTATTAGCCACGATATTTCAGTATGCCATATAATCATTTATTTTTTTCCATTTAAAATTTTTTGTCTAAACCATCTACTGAACGTTTTTTAACACTTTCCAACCTAGTTGAAAAGTGTTTATGACTTCGGTTTGTCTGGCCGGATGGCCGTCTGGCCGTCTGTCCGTGCTCTAACTCCCGTAAATATGCTCGGATTGCTGTGCAATTTTTATATGTTATTGTAGTACTCTATAGCATGTGCCCTATTTCAACGGAAGTGTGTAGCACTTATAGTTTTTTTACAGGGACACTCAAAAGAATTTCGTTACATTGCGATCTATGGAGAAAAATCATTTGCGGTTTATTTTAATGATGTTACTCAATTTCAAACACATTGTAATTGATATATATCACTAAGGTGCATTACAAGAAGCTTAATATGGAATAGGGTGTGCATAGCACTTATAGTAACTTTACAGAAACAGTCAAAAGAATTCCGTTACATTACATCTATGGAGAAAAATCGTCTGCGGTTTATTTAAATAATGTTTCATTATTTTAAACGCATTGAAATTTATATATATCACTAAGGTGCATTACAAGAGGCTTACTACAGAATATTGTGTGTATAGCAGTCATCGTTCATTTACAGGGAGACACAAAAGAATTCTCTACTGTCTGTTTACAATAATTCCTGGAAGTGCGTTTTAAGTTACTGAACGTGATTTTAAATTTAACTCATTTTTGTGTATTTACGTGGTGTGTATAAATTCTGTAGATCCTATACAGGGAAGCACAAAAATTCGCGGACACATTTCCATTTATTGACAAACTCCAGAAGGAGAATTTTAAACTGTGCTACGCTTTTCCTAACTGAACTAAAATTTAGCATACTATGTAGTATATATACAAATTTATAGATCATATACAGGGCTGAATAAAAGTATTCGGATATTTTTCCGAATACTGTATAGGTTGAAAATTCCTTAAATTTTGTTTTTAAATATGTTATGAGTTTTCCAAATTATTTACTTAGATGCTATCTTTCAGCTTATTAAACTGTATGATTTGTAAAATTATTTTGGAAGCGTTGGAAAGTGTTACATAATCTATGCTTGAAGCATAATTTTTCGTTCTTGTTTTTTGGAACTTTGACACTTTTGATGGAGCTGCATACAAAGATTTACACATTATGTTGCCTGAGAACTAATATTACGTAGAAAAATTTAAACAACAATTTTTATCAATCAATAATAATCCTATATATAATTTCTGTCATCAACATCCCTTTTTCTAAGCAAATAAAAAACAGAAAACAATAAACGAGATACCATATGACAAGATTTTGAAGCGGCTTTTGACATAGTACACTCGCATTTCGTTAAAACATGTATTTTGGTTAAAAAATGCAACTAATTAAAAATTAAACAGGCATTGTTTTCATAAATGAAGTGAAAGTCTTTTCTCAAATTAGAGTTGCCACAAAAATAAAATAACCCAACAATGATTATAAGAAGAAAATGTTCAATAAAGATAAAGTGGGACATAGTTGCTGCACGGGTTTATTTTATATTTATGATTAAAAAGCAAAATTTTAATTCAAATGCTCAATTTATTTTTCCTTATCCCGTGTTTTTTCTGATGCAGATGATGTCACCCTCTAATTCAGTTAAAATACGATTGATATATATATTTCTATTTTTGCGTTTGCTATCTTTGATTAGTTTTTACTGTAAGTTTGATGGAATAAATGAGATGATATTCTGGCTTGACTAGTGTTATTTGCAGATATTTTCTATCCTTGAATTTATTTCGAAATTTAAACCTGCATCTAAATTATATTAGATATTATTGAAAAAAATTAGACTCCAGACCAAACTGGTCACACGGGTCCACTGGTTAATCTTATTACCCTTTGTATACGTATGGATAGTTATCTTATATTTAATCTAATGATCATGCTAACTACTTATATTTATCGATGCACAGCTGATGCACACCTTAATGATTTTTAAAAATTACTACTTGAAATATTTAAAAATGCAGTTTTACCTTTAATTTTCATTAAATATGTAGCATATACCGCGTCATTTAAAATATATGTATTGGCCATCCTAATCCTAATAATATTATAAATCTGATTGTGTGCAAATGTTAGGCTGAAGCCAGCGTCAAAATGGAGCATTTAATTATCCTGTATCTTTGCATATAAGTTGATTATAACCCTCAAATGAATATAGGCTGGTTTTTGTTTATTTTATATCAATATTTTTCTTAAAAATTAAAAATTTCATTATTTTCATACAGAATAAATGGACATTTTTTCGTATATTTTAAAATGGTTGGTTGGTTTGGTTGGTTTGGCCCAAAGGGCCCGGTTTTGCATCTTATTTTTAAATGGTTAAATTTATTTTTCCGTTGCTAATACTTTATCGTTGCCAATATAAAATAAACCTCTGAGTAATAATTTTTAATCAACAATTTATTTTCAATTGAAAATTTTCCACGTGAAAAATGAAAATGAAATGAATTATTTAAGAATTAAACAGAATATGAAATGATGTCATATTAGACATAAAACGTGCGTTTTCAAATATTTGATAATAATACAAAGTGCATAAATACGAGTAAGTATGGAAAGCAAGCGAATATGATGTCATATAGAGAAAAATAAAACAGATTTGTTTTGATGTTGAAATAAAATGATCTTGGGTTATCAAATTATTTGTGATTAATTTCTCTTTTTTTTTCTTTTTCTTTTTCACATGAAAGGAATTATTTTAAATGTACGTAATATATGTATTTTAAATGTATGTGTTGTAAATTAAAGTTCTGTGTTTTAAATGAAATGAGTGAAAGATTTATATTTATAATGAATTCAATACGAATGATGGGATAGGTTGGCGATTTATCGTCTGCACACGGCTAAAATAAAGATACCATATTTTTAATTTAAATTTTAAAAAGTAAAAAAAAAAAAAAAAATATATATATATATATATATATATATATATATATATATATATATATATATATATATATATATATATATATATTGGATGGCAAATGTCAATGATATGCATCGCAAAATTATCCGTATCGAAAATCAGAAAATCTTAATAAAAATAACTATATTTTTTAAAAGAAAGTTGCTTTTCTCATAAAAGCTAAAGATTTAATATGATTGTGTCGAAGTAACAGCATTTTTCCTCTATCATTTTCCCACAATCGAAACACATTTGTAAATATTCGTTTCGAACCGGAATTTCATTTTACATTTCTTTTAGTTTTAAAATAGGAAAAACTTTGTCTTGTTGTTAAAAATTGTTGTCTTTTTTAAATATAGCTTTTTTTAAAGTTGTTTCATAATAGATTTTTGTAAAGTCTTGTAAGATAAGAAAAATTGCATAGATTTTAAACCAATGTTTAAGTAAAATTACAATATATTTTAAACTTAAAAAACAACAATGTTATCGAAAAGAAAATCGATTTTACCAACAAATTCGCGTAATGCAAAAGCAAAGAAGAAATCAAAAAGTAATGAATCTTTTCTTCCAGCCGCATTGTATGAACTTGAACAAGCCAATCGTGCCAATTCATAAAATTTTATGGACGTGAAAGCGCGTTCTATATAGTAGATTTTTTTTTACATATAGGTAGAACATTTCCGAGAATAGGAAGGTTAGGGGTCTGTAATTAAGTCCATCGGGAAATTTCACGTTTTTCAATTTACCTTGCATCTGATAGAGTATAAAAATACGAACATTTTGATACCATTTTTACCTATATTTGAAACTTGTATAATCCCATTAAATTAACTTTTAAAACGCAGTTTTTGTCGTCGCGGAAAAAAGCCGCGTCACGTGATAAAAGCCGTTCTGACGTCACTAGCCATGAAACCGGGGCTAACGAGAAAGACGGGCTACCGTGCTTCTTCAATTTAGAGTAGTCACGTGACGCTCCCGGTCTCAGCTGAACTAAGCAAACCAATTGACATAATATATTTTAGATTACTATTATATCCGAGTATATCCTTAATTTGATAAAATTCGTTATTGCCCCCAAGCAACGCAATCATGATTATCAAACCTTACATATATTTCAAAACACTGGGATAATTTTAAGTACTAATTAAAATAATACTTTGTAACCAGGTATAAAGTTGTTAAAACTGAAAAACAAATAATTGAGCTCTTTATATCCTACAAATCATTGTGAGTACACAAAAATATAACACTAACTACGTAAATATAATTTATTTAACATTTTAAAATTGAAGCACGATTGACGATTTTGAAAAAAAAAAATTGTCGATTATTATTTTTTTTAATTTCAAACAGGTATTTTATACCCTAAATATCAATATTTCTCCACCAAAATTATAGACGGTCATGGGATATATATTTATATAATATATAAAAAATTTTAAAGCTTTAGTAGAAAAATAAATATTTAAAACAAAATAAAATGTGCTCAATAGTTATCTCTGAGCATAAGATAAATAAAATATTTTTAACACACAAAATATATAAAAATTTATATTTTTTCAACAATTTTTTCCTAGCAGAGGAATTATGATTAAATCTGGCAAAGCACTGGCATAAAAAAGCACTGGCATAATTACATAAAATAATTTGTACCCAAGTGTTGTCAACAGTAGGAAAAAAAAAATTCCAACTGGCCTTTTTATATCCTAGAAGTCATTATAAATACGCCAAAATTTAACACAGCCTACTTAATAATGATTATTTTAATATATAAAAATTTCAAAGCTGTAACACAACTTTAAGGTATTGGAAAAAATACAGCAGGATAAATTTAATATCTACTTAAACATTAGCCAATTCTTTTACATTACGATTTTACCGATCTACTCAATTTCGTAGAAATAAAATTATCCGCATTCTAGTGAAAAGACTAAATTGTTATAATTCACCGAAGATTTAGAATATATAACATTAAGCACTTAAAAATCTATATATAACATTGAAACGGAGAAAGGGTTAATACTTACATTCGACAGATTACATATTATCCCCGGTGACAACTTCATCTAAAGAGATGACAATTTTTTTCATACACTCAATAAATGAAAATAAATTTTTAGTAGAATAACACATTCGCAATGAAATTCACGTTATTTATTTTTTCTTATTATTTAAGAACAATCTAATCATCAAATCGAAAACAGAGCAGCAGAAAACAAACTAAGTGGAATGCTTTTGTTTGATAGCTACGCATCAAAGTGCGTTTTGAGTAAGACCGCGACTGTCACGTGATTTTTAACCACGGTAGCCCAGTACGTAAGCCCCGCCATGAAACAAACCCTCGCTGTATTTCTCCCTGTTATTTTCTATGGGGGATGGCTTGCTTTACGCTTTTTTCTTTTCTTAAAAATGATTAGTATAACAAATTAAAAGTATTGTAAATTGCTGTAATGAATAAATAATACTGTGAAATCCATGTGAGATTTTTATTCCATCGTGTTTCTAAGAATTTTCATTTCCAGATCTCGATGTAGAAATAAAGTAATACAAGTTAATACTCGTACTACAACATTACATTTTATAGAATAAAGTATACTTCTTCTTCTTCTTTTTTTTTTTTTTTTTGCACAATATTTCAATGCAAAGGTGCTACGTATTTATCAGATCTTAAAAAATTGGATTTGTCTTTTTTTAAGTTCATTGTAATCTGAAAGCTTACATGTATTTTTTTTTTTATTTGTTTTGTATTGTTTTCTTGAATAATAAATTGTTGCATTCATTGTCTCCGGAAAAAAAAAATAACTGTTAACTTTTTCTGAAATGATTAATCTTCCTGAATATAGTATCCAACTTTTAGCATATATAAAATTGTGAGCGTCTGTGAATTTATTTTATTATGATGTTAACATGATAGAAATGTTTTTGTAAACTTATAATCTGCTATTCTTCATTTGTATGTTTATTTATTGATTGAATCTATATAAAATTTTAATAAATGTATTTTTTTTTCATTTTTTGGAATATATGAATGAGAATAATCACATATGAAACAGAAAGAAATATTTATGTATCATACATATAGTCATTTTATGTATCATACATATAGTCATACATATATATCATTTTATTTATGCATATTAAGAAGTGTCTTCAAGCAATCGATAGTTCATATTTGAAATGTATACATTCATTATTCAGTAATCATAATGCAATTTTTTGGAAACTTCTAATTTTGATATCCATCCTTAATGTATAATTTTATTAATGAAAAAAATGCAATCACTTATGAAAACAAATTTTAACTGAAATCATACATTCTGAGCGAAGCATGTTCAGAATTTTTAATAAGTATTTTTACAATATAGTAGCATAGCCAGAAAAAAAAATGGGGGGGGGGAATGTTTGCTCTATATTAATATACAGAAATTTAAATATATTGGAGAATTCATAGTTTAGGGGTTAGAAGCTCCCTTAAAATTCTCCTAAACACCTTTGGCTATAGAACTGTTTTGAAAAAGAATATTGTTCAATCTTATGTTTATGTTGTGTGATATTATTAAATATTAAGAAATAATATAGTGAAGGTTTGATAATCTTTAAATAACTAATAAATTTCTAAAATTTACAGGACTTAATAAATATAAATTGTTAAACAAACAGGCAAACAAATTCTTAAGCAAAGAATGAATCTTCAAAATATGCACCAATACAAAATATATGTAATTAAAAATGAGGACTTTCTAATAACTTGCCTCTGTTACATCAAACAGCACAAGAAATTTAAGCGGAGTATGCCAAAAATGGCAAGAATAAAGTCTCAGAATCTTTAACAGAAGATTTTGTAATGAATTTGCTGACCATAAATGATAAAGCACCAACTACTGCACATTTAACAGATGCTGAAATATTCCCTAGTGTTTCAGCTACTGACTATAAAACAAAACTAGTCGGATGTGCCAATCCCAAAACTTTCTTCTATCTCACACTGTTTCGCATACACTAAATATAATCAGCACCAATTTATATCAAGGTTTAACTGAATCTTAAGTTTTATTAAGTTCCATGCATTAGTTCTTGAGATATGACTTCCTAAAATCATGTAAATACGGGAAAATGCAGAATAGTAGCGCCACCTGTTGGGAGATTTACATCAAAACCTAATCAACAACAACTTATGTTATCAACGTCTAACTGAATCTGAAGTTTGATGAAAATCCATGCATTAGTTATTGAGATATGGTTATCGTGATAATAATTAAACAAGTACCATAGCAGCGCCACCTGTTGGGCTATTTACACAAAAACGTAAGCATCATCTATTTATGTCAAGGTCTAACAGAATCTGAAGTTTGATAAAATTTCGTGCATTAGTTCTTGAGATATAGCTATCGTATAAATAATGAAAAAAGTAGTATAGCAGCGCCACCTATCGGGATATCCACACCAAAACGTAATCAGCGTCCATTTATGTCAAGGTCTAACTGAATGTGAAGTTTGATGAAAATAAGTGCATTAGTTCTTGAGATAGAACTATTGCGGAAGTCTCAACAAATGCAGCACAGCAGCGCCACCTGTTGGGCGATTTTCACCAAATACTAATCAGCACCAAGTTATATCAGGTACTAACTGAATATAAAGTTTTGTTAAATTCCGTGCATTAGTTCTTGAGATAGAGCGACCACAAAAATACAGGCAGAAAGAGTCACAGACTCACAGACACACAATTTTTAAAAACAGTCAAATCGTGTTCAAGACCTTCTAAAACGTATAAATCCGTCGAAAACCGGAAATTTTCATGAATATAATACTTTTTTCTTGTAAGATAGAAAAAAGTAAAAAATAGTTTTTTTTTTTTTTTTAATATATATATATATATATATATATATATATATATATATATATATACATATATAAAGCAAAAATTGGTGGCTTAAAAAAAAAACCTTGAACTTTGGGGGGGGGGGAGAATATGAATAAGTAAACATAAATGCTTTAGGATAAAAAAAAGGAAGGCCATGACAAAAATACTTTAATTTCATGGAAACTTTTGAAAGATAGAGCAAAAAGGAATGTCAAAGAATGAATGCAATATTTTAAAGTTTACAGAGAAAATTTTTACTCAGAAAATATATATTAAGTACTAACTAAATAAAAGGCCTTTCTTATTTCTCAATATTTTATTTTATAACAAATATACTTTATCAGTATTGTAAAATAATTAAAATTTCATTTAAACTGAAATATGATGAAATAAGAAAATAATTCATTTTAAGAACAACGATCAAGAATCGCGTACTATTATTTTAGCTTTTAATCATTATTATTATTTAATAAATCAAAGTAAATGTAGAACAGAAATATATACCTTTTAGATTTAACTCCTCGTATTTCTGCATCCATGAAATCAAAATTCTTTCCTAAAAACGCAAACATGGAAAGAGTATCTATTTTTGGGAGATTGTCCGATTGCCCTTTCACATATCCGGCCGAAATCGTCATTTTCTAATCAAAATTTTAATGAAAATAAAAAATAAACGATATATTTTATATTAAGATAAGTTAGATCTTACTTTTTCACAAATTTGAAGTTGATAACGTTAAATAAATTTTAAGAAACAGATGAAACAAGATTGCAAATAGGAAAAGCAATGGGAAAAAGTATACGCGCAAAGCGTGAACATTTCAGTTTAGCGGCAAATGACGTCACAACCAATCACGTCGTGTTTTTGTATCACGTGGTTTTGTTTATGTTTTTGCATTATTAAAAACAGTAATTCAAAGTTATTTTCTATTATTTTAACGATTCTGAGTGAATTTTTGAGGATTTCAAGATAAACTTTATCAGTTACACACAAAAGAAAATGTATTCCTCCCGTGTGAAATTTCCCCATTTGCTTTTTTTTTAATCAAGTGAAATTTGGCGCAAAATTAAATACATTGTTGTAACCAGATTTGTTTTTTGCGTGGTAAATACTTAATGGTATTTTAGATGATCATTTTCCCGCTCACCTTTGATGTCAACTATGACTGTAAAACATATTAAAAAATATTAGACGATAATTTTCTAATTTTCTTATTGCTTCATGATGTAAATAGACTTCCTGGTTCATACTTTAAACCTGAATTGGTCATGCCATTGTCGTTCAATTTTTATTCCTAATCGTAACCCTAATCGTATCCTATCCTAATCCTGATAATAACTTTAAAGAATATTCTTTGACACGAATATGTAAATTAAATCAGTATCCATAAATGGAATGAATGGAAAATAGAATAAATAGAAATCGCAAAATAAAATAACAAGAAAGTACATTTATTCGACACCTAACCCTAGAGAAAGCGTAAAAAATTTCAAGCGCATGAAATAAATCAAAATAATCCTATATATACTAACAAAAATATGTAAATTTAGATCATCAGATTTGTGTCGTCGGTATTTATTTGCTTATAGTGTTCTTGACGCGATAGAGACAATATCGAGGTTAAATTGGGCAGAATTTAAAGTACTTTTTAGCAACCTTTATTTACATTTTAGAATCGCCTCAGATTGTTATATCTTTGTGAAATATCTATCAGTGTATAAAATCCACAAGAAGTTTGTTCACTATTTACACCACTTAGCGTGAAGCACTTAATTTAATATATACATAAACAAGATAATGTAGTAAGAAATATATAACATATGTCTATGCAAATACACAATATAATAATGCCCATTTAGCAATGCACACATATACAAATTGTACACCAAATACCACCTAAAATGCACTGTTGTATAGAAGAATTCTGCCAGTGTTGTTTTTCGTTTTACGAAGAGGAATTCCTCGATTTTCACGATTTTACTTGGTCCTCCTTTTTTCATTAGTTGCAGTTTCATTTTCGTGATTGTATATATTATTTGGCATGAAATTTCACTTTTTTAAGACTGGGTTATGTCAAGGACCCTATAGCAAAGAAATACCGTATGGTCTCCTATAAAATGTGATAAAGCTTTGGTTAATTATATATGTTGTTAATTATCAAGTGAAATGTTTTACTAAATTAATGCATTTATTCTTTTTTTAATGTTACGTGAACGAAGTCACGGGTAACAGCTAGTAATATTATAAATCTGATTGTGTGCAAATGTTAGGCTGAAGCCAGCGTCAAAATGAAGCATTTAATGATCCTGTATCTTTGCATATAAGTTGATTATAATCCTCAAATGAACATAGACCGGGTTTTGTTCATTTTATTCAAATATTTTCTTTAATAATTAAAATTTTCATTATTTTCATACAGAATAAATGGACATTTTTTCGTATATTTTACAACGGTTTGTTGGTTTGGTTGGTTTGGCCCAAAGGGCCCGGTTTTGCAACTTTTTTTACAATGGTTAAATTTATTTTACCGTTGCTAATACTTTATCGTTGCCAATATAAAATAAAACCCCTGAGTAATAATTTTCAATCAACAATTTATTTTCAAGTGAAAATTTTCCACGTGAAAAATGAAAAGGAAATGAATTATTTAAGAATTAAACAGAATATGAAATGATGTCATATCTTAACATAGTATAAAACAAAGTCGCTTTTTCTGTCCCTATATCCCTATGTACGCTTAAATCTTTAAAACTACGCAACGGATTTTGATGCGGTTTTTTTTAATAGATAGAGTGATTCAAGAGGAAGGTTTATATGTATAATAACATCCATTAAATAGTGGAGAAATACTGTTATTTTTGAGGTTTTTAATGTGATGTCGTAAATAATTTCATTTTTTCCGCTTATACATTGCAAACGCAGGCTGAACCCTACAAGATTTATCAAAATAATGTACTAATTATTGTACACATTAAAAAGGTCTACAGAAAACACAAAGAGATGAAGGTTTTCAAGGTTAACCCGAAGCAAAGCGAGGGAGTGCCGCTAGTTAGAAATAAAACGTGCGTGTTCAAATATTTGATAATAAATCTAAGTGCATAAATACGAGTAAGTATGGAAAGCAAGCGAATATGATGTCATATATAGAAAAATAAAACAAATTTGTTTTGATGTTGAAATAAAATGATCTTGGGTTATCAAATTATTTGAGATTAATTTCTCTTTTTTTTTCACATGAAAGGAATTATTTTAAATGTACTTAATATATGTATTTTAAATGTATGTGTTGTAAATTAAAGTTCTGTGTTTTAAATGAAATGAGTGAAAGATTTATATTTTTAATGAATTAAATACGAATGATGGGATAGGTTGGCGATTTATCGTCTGCACACGGCTAACATAAAGATACCATATTTTTAATTTAAATTTTAAAAAGTAAAAAAACAAAATTGGATGGCAAATGTCAATGATATGCATCGCAAAATTATCCGTATCGAAAATCAGAAAATCTTAATAAAAATAACTATATTTTTTAAAAGAAAGTTGCTTTTCTCATAAAAGCTAAAGGTTTAATATGATTGTGTCGAAGTAACAGCATTTTTCCTCTATCATTTTCCCACAATCGAAAACACATTTGTAAATCGTCGTTTCGAACCGGAATTTAATTTTACATTTCTTTTAGTTTTAAAATAGGAAAAACTTTGTTGTCTTTTTTAAATATAGCTTTTTTTAAAGTTGTTTCATAATAGATTTTTGTAAAGTCTTGCAGGATAAGGAAAATTGCATAAATTTTAAAGCAATGTTTAAGTAAAATTACAATATTTCTTTAACTTAAAAAACAACAATGTTATCGAAAAGAAAATCGATTTTACCAACAAATTCGCGTAAAGCAAAAGCAAAGAAGAAATAAAAAAGTAATGAATCTTTTCTTCCAGCCGAATTGTGTAAACTTGAACAAGCCGATCGTGCCAATTCATAACATTATAAACGTGAAAGCGCGTTTTATACAGTAGATTTTTTTTTACATATAGGTAGAACATTTCTGAGAATAGGAAGGTTAGGGGTCTGTAATTAGGTCCATAGTCAATTTGATTTTTTTTTATCACGTGAAATTTGGCGCAAAATTAAATACATTGTTTTAACCAGATTTGTTTTTTGCGTGGTAAACACTTAATGGTATTTTAGATGATCATTTCCCAGCTCACCTTTGATGCCAACTATGACTGTAAAACATATTAAAAAATATTAGCCGATAATTTTCTAATTTTCTTATTGCTTCATGATGTAAATAGACTTCCTGCTTCATACTTTAAACCTGAATCGGTCATGCCATTGTCGTTCAATTTTTATTCCTAATCCTAACCCTAATCGTATCGTATCCTAATTCTGATAATAACTTTAAAGAATATTCTTTGACACGAATATGTAAATGACATCAATATCCATAAATGGAATGAATGGAAAATAGAATAAATAGAAATGGCAAAGTAAAATAACAAGAAAGTACATTTATTCGACACCTAACCCTAGAGAAAGCGTAAAAAGTTTCAAGCGCATGAAATAAATCAAAATAATCCTATATATACTAACAAAAATATGTAAATTTAGATTATCAGATTTGTGTCATTGGTATTTATTTGCTTATAGTGTTCTTGACGCGATAGAGAAAATATCGAGGTTAAATTGGGCAGAATTTAAAGTACTTTCTAGCAACCTTTATTTACATTTTAGAATCGCATCAGATTGTTATATCTTTGTGAAATATCTATCAATTTATAAAATCCACAAGCAGTTTGTTCACTATTTACACCACTTAGCGTGAAGCACTTAATTTAATATATACATAAACAAGATAATGTAGTAAGAAATATATAACATATGTCTATACAAATAAACAATATAATAATGCCCATTTAGCAATGCACACATATACAAATTGTACACCAAATACCACCTAAAATGCACTGTTGTATAGAAGAATTCTGCCAGTGTTGTTTTTCGTTTTACAAAGAGCGATTCGTCGATTTTCACGATTTTACTTGGTCCTCCTTTTTTCATTAGTTGCAGTTTCATTTTCGCGATTGTATATATTATTTGGCATGAAATTTCACTTTTTTAAGACTGGGTTATGTCAAGGCCCCTATAGCAAAGAAATACCGTATGGTCTCCTATAAAATGTGATAAAGCTTTGGTTAATTATATATGTTGTTAATTATCAAGTGAAATGTTTTATTAAGTTAATGCATTTATTCTTTTTTTAATGTTACGTGAACGAAGTCACGGGTAACAGCTAGTTATCTTATAAAGCACTAGTGATGGAAAACCTACTTTCAGTTACGAAAGTACACGAATCAGGAATTGCTTGTAGTAATGGTGTTTGTGTTGCAAAAGTTTGTATGCATAATAAAATACGAAATTTATACATATCATTTTCTAATAACGTATAGTTAGAATGGGCCAAAATTTACAATGGTAGGATAGCTTGAAATCTATACATTTTACTGGTTTTCCATCGCTATAAACGCGTCTTTCCGTTTTAAATTTTCTGTTAATAAATTACTTACCTGTGATATATGATATATAAGTACACGTACCATCATAAAAAAATAACGCTTGTAAATGAATCCTTTTGGTAAGTACAGAAATATCAAAAATTATGACGTGCTCTAATGCTTATATGAAACGAAATTTGCACCAGTATATTTCTGAAAATGATGTCTGGTAAATGGTACAATCAAATTTACACAAAGTTATTGAATTTCAGAGAAAGATACATATTTCCTTCGATTAACATATTCATGATACCTCTTCAATCGATAAATCATGTATGTATAATGACTAAGGTATAAGATAATTTGCATGTTATGATTTGCGCTAAATCATATCTTGATTTGAGCTAAATATGATTCAAAGATCACGAACAGATTATATGCATGTAGAATACTATTATTGTAAAAATGATATAGAAAATTTTCTACTAGAATTCTTTCTGAAAATAGCATAAGGTATACAATATAAAATCTTATAAACAACTGGTGTTAGAAAACATACTTTCAGCTACGAAAGTATACGAATCAGGTATAGCTTGAAGTTATGGTATTTGTGTTGCAAGGGGTTGTAAGCATAATAAATACGAAATTTAATTTTTATACATCCTCTTTCCCAATAACGTATAGTTAGAATGGGCCAAAAATTATCTTGTTAGTATAGTTGGAAATCTATATTTTTTATGGTTTTCTGACGCAAAAACGCGTATTTTGGATTTTAAATTTTCTGTTAATAATTTACTTATCTGTGATATATGATATATAAGTGCACATACTATCATAAAAACTAGCGTTTTTAAATGAATCCTTTTGGCAAGTACAGAATTATCAAAATTGTCAGAATTGATTTCTAATGTTTATATCCCTTTCGGGTCTGGTGTTCTAAGTACATGTCTTTTGATAGAGTATTATTTTCTCTTAATAATTATTTTCGTTATTATATTTCTGTAATAATAGTAGTATATGTCGATATATTTATTATTATGACTTCTTTTCTGCTTCAGCATTCAGTAATAATAATAATAGTTTTCTTAATTCTATTTGCACCGTTGGCGATTCTTTTATTTCAACCATATGTTTCACTCTTTAAATTTAAAATTGGGGATACTTTTCCAAACGTATACATTGTGATGAAATATAAAAAAAAAATATTAGAATATGTTATGCCTGTTTAATACTGTTGCAGGGCTGCCACAGGTGACTATTTTTTAATTCTACCTCGCACCACTTTCCCCAAACAAAAATTTTCCACATATACTTCGAAAACATGTGTAAGTTAAATATATAATACAATATATATATATATATATATATATATATATATATATATATATATATATATATATATATATATATGTATGTATATATTATATATGTATATATTATATATATATATATATATATATATATATATATATATATATATATATATATATATATATATGTATGTATATAATATATATATATATATATATATATATATATATATATATATATATATATATATATATATATATGTATGTATATATTATATATATATATATATATATATATATATATATTAAATGGTAGTGCGAAAAGAAAATAAAAATAGTCGCCAGAGGTAGCACTGTGTTGTAATAACACATTTTTCAAAACGTCTACAAAATTTCGTCTTTAGTCTATTGTCACATGAATAGCACACAAAATAATTATTTTTGTTATATTTCAGCAAAAGACATATCTGTGAAATTTCAGTAACCTTTCAATTTTGTGATTTAAATAGTTACTTTTAATATTAAGGTAAAAGTAAATTTTCACAAAAACTGAAACAAAAATCGGACCCGAAAGGGATATGAAACGAAATTTGCATCAGGTTAATTCTGAAAATGACGTCTGGTAAATGATACAATCAAATTCAGACAAAGTTACTGAATTTCAGAGAAATATACACGTTTTCGCCGATTAACATCCTCATGATACCTCTTCAATTGATAACGCACGTACTTATAATGAATAAGGCGTAAATTAATTTGCGTGGTACCTAACCTTGATTTGAGCTAAATATAATTCAAACATCACGCACAGATTACATGCATGTAGAGTAATATTATTGTAAAAATTATATACAAACTTTTCTACTAGAATGCTTTCTGAAAATAGCATAAGGTATACAATACAAGATAAGATACATTGTGCGCAAAAAAAGAAATAAATATATTGAGAACGTCATCAATAATTCAAGTTTTAATGAAATTTAGTATTTTTAAAAGTTTATTGTTTCTGTGTTTTAATAAGCGTTACAAGGCGCAAAATTAATCTAATTATTTTAACCATTGTTCAAACTTTATTGTTTTGATACTTCTGTTGTGATTCTATTGTTGGGAATTTTATAGGTGTAAATTTACTGTTGCCATAATCACTCTTGTTCGACTTGTTTTTGTAACATTTTTCGCCTGTATGAAGAGCAGGTTTTTGCCCCTGGAACCTAAGAGCCTGCTCCTAAAGAGATACGGCCTTAAAAACACGTGAAACGTGAATTTGTCATTGACAATAAAATTGTGTGCAATATTAGAACGAAACAGTGGAGCTAAAAATCGATTGAAAAATTTGCCCAGACATCCAGACAACAAATGAAGTGAAATAAAAACATATAAAAACCCATGTAGAGGATGGTACTGGAATAAAAAAAAATTCCGCAAAATAAATATGTATGTTATATTTATTATATGTATATACATTCCTTCAAAACATTTAAGCGTTAACAAAATAATTGGAAATGATAAAGTTGTAAATTTCATGCAAAAGAATTTATCCCGAAACTCTTAGAACTTGTGTTATAGATCGTTATTTACAAATAACAAGTTGGAAATTGTACGTCAAACGTCACAAATGAGGTGCGTTCGTACTATAACTAGTTACATAAATATTCAGATATTTTCTGATTTTTAATTCTGTGAAATGAATGATATCGTCTGCAGATTCATTTCTGTAATAGAATAAGTATCTCGGTCGCTTGACGATTCAACTTCGGAAGCTCCTCTAACAAAAAAGCACCGATTTAAAAAAAAATTCAAATTTCTTAATAAATATTTTTATTAATATCTCCTAAAGTTTTTATTCGATTTTAATAAAATTTGAAATGTCTCGACAAAATTCTGCAAAGATAATATATTTTAAATTTCAAACCATTCGGTTGGGTAGTTTTTGCGTTATTATATGCGGACAGACGGACAGACAGACAGACGGACGGACGGACGGACAGGTGGACAGACAGACAGACGGACGGACAGAAGGACGGACCAAGCGACGAAATAGGTGCTACGTATTTATATAATTACGAACGCACCTAAAAATCGATGACTTTTATTGCCTTTGATACTCAAAAGAAGAAAGTATTGAATATGTGAATATTTTCGACTTCCGGTTATTGATGGTTTTACACCGTTGCGGTATCATGAACAAGATTTCACTATCTTCGGAAAATGTCTATTTATCTGCGTGTTACACAAATATTGCGGCCGATCTAACTTAAAAACTAATGCACAGAATCATATTAATCTTCAAATTTAGTTAGACCTCGGCATAAACATCTGATCATTAGATTTTGGCGACATCACATAACAGGTGAAATGCTATGCTGTGTTTTTCACGATTTCTGTGTTATGTATATCTCGGTTTCTATGGGATTGAATAGCACCGATTTTTATATGTAAGATGATTATTATAATAAACTATACATGTTTAATTTCACATTTCATCACTTAAAAAAGAACACTGCTAGATTATGCTTAGAGAAAGTTTTGTGGTTTACATCGCCTAATAACAAGACAAACATTGAAACACTTTTGAATATTTTTGGGACATCTGGATGATGTCACGTATTTTCTTGTATCAAGTTTCATCAGTGAGTCGCCTATAATTATATATTCATTTTTCTATAGGGTGTTTCAGAAAGGATTCTCCAACTTTGAAATGACACAACTGCGAAACAGTGAGAGACAGAAACGTGAAACAAGTGGTATGTTGGACAGACAGGTCTGGAATTTGTTATACTTCGGTTTGCAGAAATAGTTCCAATATTGGCTAATAGTTGGCAGAACAAGCACATGAAGCTTTAAATAGTACTCAGAATTACAGAAAATGCATTCGTGAGTCTATTTCATTGCTGACACGTGTAAGGGAGTTGTATCCAATTAGTTGTTATACGAAGAACATCAAGTCGTATTCCTTGGAGCAACGTGTTTTTATTTTACTGGAATACCACCGATTAGGTCGAAGTCCGACGATAACAAACCCAAGCTTTAAAAAATTTTAATGTTAAAAAAGGTCCAGACCAGAAAACAATTCGTAATTCATTCAAAAGGTTTGAACGGACTGGCAGTGTGGTCGATGATTTAGCCGGAAATGTGGGATGCAGCCGATCATTCATGACACCTCAAAATGTGCAAGCAGTCAAAGAATTTGTTAAACGTATAGTCTTTGGAAATCCATCAGACGAGCTGCTGTTGAAGCGCTATTCTGAAACACCACTACGTACAGAATAATGCGAAAGGGTCGGAAGCTGTTTCCCTATAAAATACAGTGTCATCAAAGGATCACAAATACAGATCTGCGACAAAGAGAAGACTTCGCAAATGAGTTACTCCAGATAATTGATAAGAGTGAAATTGATGTCGGCTGCGTATGGTTCACCGATGAGGAACATTTTCATTTAGATGGATTTGTAAATAAACAAAACTGGAGAATATGGGGTAAAAAACCCGTTTGTGTGTCTTGCAAAACCATTGCACTCTGCAAAAATACAGTTTGGACTGAACTGACCAGTAAAGGGATCAATGAGTCCTTTTTCTTGAGGGAAACGTTAACTCATTCCGATATATTGAAATTTTACAGCAATTTGTTACCACATTTCAAGATCTAGAGCATGCACCAGAGAATTCATGGTTTATGCAGATGGGGCCCGACCACACCGTACTACCACAGTGTTTGAGTACTCCAGTGACCGAGTCATTGCTTTTAATTATTCCCAAGCGACAGGCATTGGTATGGATAGATCTCCATATTACCCTGATCCCAATCCATGTGACTTCTTGTGGGGCTACTTGAAAGATACTGTTTACGCTAAAAATCCTCAAACGTTAGAACAGTTTAAACAATTCATCTGTTGGGCATATGCACTCGTTTCAGTAGGTTCGGTAGAGACATTGCAACGAGTGACTTCGAACTTTAACCTTTGGTTGCGTCATGTTATTGATAAGAAATGTGACTATATCGAAACCATTGTAATGTCATTTGACCTCTGTTCACGAAGCACACTTTCAGACACTATTCAAAGACAGTGCTCTGTGACTGCAACGCCCTCTGATGTGCAATCGTGATACTATTTCTGCAAACTGGAGTATAACAAATTCCAGATCTGTCTGTCCAACATGCCACTTGTTTCACCTTTCTGTCTCTCACTGTTTTGCAGTTATGTCATTTCAAAGTGGGCGAGCTCTTTCTGAAACACCTTGTATAAATAGGTATTTTAAGAGTTGGAAACCACGTGTTTCTAGGCATTTCAGAGCAGTGAAAGATGAAGAATTCGTAACAGTATTCTCGAATAATTGATAAGTGCGTCATAATTTATGTTCGATGAATGATTTCTTTTTCTTGTTTCTTGCTTGTACAGAGTTCGGTTGGCTGCTTTTTATTAATTTTATTCATGAATTTTAGAAAATAGGGAGCTACAAATGCTTTCAAATGTAAATGTATATTATAGAATAAAAAATATTGAGGCATAATACTCTTTTTTTTTTAATAATTAATACTGTTTTATTATTATGGTATTTATATGCATTAACAACTACCACTTAAATAAGATAATATAAAACAATATCAAGGGGGGAAAAGATTCAGTGCAAATATCCTTAAAAATTGTTCAGTTCCTTGTTCAAATAAAAATCTGTATTTTTTCTTGATTCTTTCATATGATCAAGCAAATATTTATCGTAAAAGAATTGTAAAAATGTATTTGATAGATTTAAGCACAATTTTGTAAAACAATATATTTAATAGTTACTAATATTACAACATATTTTATTATGTACCGTTTTAAGGAAAAAAAGGAGATGAGCCGATATTATTTTATCTCCAAACTAGCAGGCTTCGCCCACTATCCTGGTCGGATTCTTCAAATGAATCCTGAATCAAATGCAATAAATCGAAGAATTTGACCTTGTTTTTTAAAGCAATATGAACCTTTACCTGGATCGACCTTCCACATTGCTAAAATCGAGACGAACAGCATTGAGCTGTACATTTTCGAATTTGTCAGACAAAATTTTATGCGTTAATGACCGATTCTTTTAGTTGAGCATCAACAGTAGAATTTGGTAAAGAAGAATAGAACGATATGCAATATACTAAAACCTTCACTGAAAAATTATCTAATTAACAATGCAATTTTTATCAAAATACGTCCAGTAGAACTTTTTATAAAAGCTAATGTTTCATAGTCGGGTTCATCTGGCTATAGAACTTCACCCCGTAATTCTATAACTAAGCAACATAGAACAATATGATATATTCTAAAACTTTCCTTGAAAACATATCTGACTAACAGTGCAAGTTCCATTTAAATCCATTCACCAGAACCCTTTTAAAAAGGCTAACCTTCCATAGTCGGGTTTATCTGACTATAGAACTCTACCCCATAATTTTATAACTAAGAATCGTAGAACGATATGTTATATAGTAAAACTTGTCCTGGAAATTAATCTAATTAAAAGTGTATCCCATAAAAATCTATTTAGCAGAACACAAGTTATAAGAAGCCGAAACGAAATCCACATTTGCGTTTTATATATATAGTAAATTACTGAAGACAGATGCGAGAGGTGCTATTTCACAGGGAAAAATGTCTACTCTCCGTATGGAAATGTAAATTTTTAAACAGGGTTTGTCTACATATTAAAAATTTAACAAAATATAATTTTTCAATTGCACTGAGAAAAATGACACTTTCAAGTCTGAGTAAATCCATGTTTTTATTTTGTTATGAAACGTTTTGTTTCAAATATGACAATACATTGCTTTCAACTCTGAAATACCAGAATTACTCAGAATATTGAAACATGGACATACTCAAAATTGAGTACGTAGAGGTCAGTTCATAATCATTTTTGAAACATGGACGTACTCAAAAATGATTAGAATCAGTTCAAACTCATTTCTGAAACATGCAAATACTGAAAAATGAGCACACAGAAGTCATTTCATACTCATTTTTGAAACATGGACAAACTCAAATATGAGCACATGATGTTTTATTCTTGAGTGTGTGCATGTTTTCAGAAATGAGTATATACATGTTTCAAACTTGGGAGTAATTTTGACTCGGAGCCATTTTGACTATGCGACATACTCAGATTTGAGTATTTTTTGCTCAGTTTTGAAAATGTTATTTTTAGAGTGTGGTAACAAGAACTTTAGATATACTAAGATACTTTATATAACCGTTTGAGTGCTATAAAGCGCGATAGCGCCGCAATGTATCTGCGGATCAAACAAATTTTGTTTCAAACGAGAAATTTTATTCAATAATTGAAATAATTTAATTTTTATTCAACAGTTGAAGTATTTACAGCGATCTAGTGAGTTATATTTTATAAGATAAAATTTCTGGGTTCAAACACAATTGTTTGTTCCGCGGATTATAGGCCGAATTTTCAGCACTCAAACGGTTAAGTTCCTTATATCGAGGCAGCCCGCAAACTGGTACAGTTTATACATTATTCTTTAAATCTTCATAGAGTCAAAAAATGTCAAAGTTGGAGGATGCTGCGTACACTCTCGAATTTATATGATTTTATATTTTTAAACGAAAATCTACCAAACGAACCAAGAATTGAGGGCCACCACTGTTTTTGGCAGCATGCATTTTTAAACGGAAATTGATTCAAACATACGTATTTTGGGAACCAACTGCCTGCAGCTGCTTACACTCTCGAATTTGTATGATTTTATATTTTTAAACAAAATTATATCCAAAGGAACTAAGGCTCCCCCGTTACCGTGTTGGCAGATTTAATTTTTGATATTTGAATATATTAAACATTCAATAAAAAAAAGTTCCTTAGAAAACCTAAATAATATAAAACTCTCACCCCCTTTCCATCTTTAAAAACGCAAACGCGAAAAAGATGCGTTTCTGACGCAACACGGAATGATATCTGGAAGGATAGTGAGAAATAAAAGAGACTGGCGAATTCGTGCAAGAACGTCCAATATATATATATATATATATATATATTTAAATCTAAGACATCCCCGGAACCGGAAAAGTACAAGAAATAGGCAGGGGCTTTTTGTTGTTTTTGTATATCGATTTGGAAAGCGGATGCGGATTTTTATAATTTACCGAGAAAACGAAATATACTAAATCGGCATTAAGATTTTTTTAAACGGTAAATATTAAAATATATTTTTTTAAACAAAGACATCGTTAGAAAGTCCTAGGTAAAAAGAATAAGTGGGTATTTTTTTTCGTATTTCGACGTGGTTCTTTGTTTCCTAACATTCTGATTGAAACATTCGGAAATGAGGTTTTGGGCCAGACAGCTACAACAACGCGCCATCATTTATGGGATGTTCATTATGATTTTTATTTAATAACTCTGTTAATTATCAGAAAATGCAAAATATAAACCTTAGGTGAAATTGGACCTGCTTTCGCCTATCCACATTCAAATTTTTACACTTCTAAGTGCAGCAGATTTCCTTAGTCATCACCACCACCACGCACACAGCCAGGAAGACAGACAAACATCTATCTTTTATTAGCATAGACTGTTCTGTCATAAGCAGAGATACTATTCAAAGTGTTTTTTTAGAAAATTTCTAAATTCTGATATTATCAATAGTTGGAATGAATGAAAAGTGATTAATGACACGCTAATTTTCTAATAACAAGCTTCACAATGCTACTGTAAAATTTATAATTAATGAAGTTTTTTCGCTTCTGAATAATTAAAAATGTAATTAAGATTCACGGTTTTTAATCTCCGCTTTATTCATTTTATCGAAAATCCCTTCGTATCTAGTAAATAATCATTAGTGCATTATTAAAATGAGATATGTTATTTTAAGCTTACATAATCTCCCGAATTAGGTTTTTGAGATATGAAGAATTCAAGAAGAATCCGTTAAAATGGTTTCAACATAATTTTGATATAATGCTAATAAATAATGTGTTTAAATAGTTATGCTTCAAAAAATTAGCACATATTTCTAAAAATTCCCATACACATATCTATTTATTTAAAAGATTCTTGATATAATGTATTTGTTAAACGTGTTTTTAATATCTTGAAAAATGGCTCGTTTACTTTCAGTACCACTATTTCTGAATAGTAATTTTCGCTTAATATTTCTGCAATTAAATAAGGAGAGTATTCGGAAATAATGGTACTACAATTTAAATTACTGTAAAAATTGTTTAAAAAGTCCGTCTTCTAAAAGAACTGGGGTGTTCTTAATATAAAAACTATTGGTCTTGAATAAAACACACTGCTCAATTTTTCATCTGGTTGTGGCTTTTTAAAATATTCATTTTTTTTTTACCGGTTATAAAATCCTATGATCTATTTGTTTATATTTCAAATTTGGTAACATTTAGTGAATAGTTAGTTCTCAATTTATATTGGTTTCAAATTGAAATTTTAATTAAGATCAACGGATATATCAATTAAAACTAAACTACAGCTTACCCCGATCGGTACAAAACGCATTTTCTATGATAAAAGGTATGATGAAAGAATGGCGGTGAGTTTTCATTCTATCTTGGTCGCGTGCGAAGACGCAAACATACTTACATGGCTTAAACTTTTAAATCAGATTTTAATCTTTTAAAATTTGGCACTGATGATGAAGCTTTAGGGGCTCCGAAACAACTGTTTGCTATTTTATATATTTTTATTTGGGCTATTTTTACGTGGGCCATTTATTTTAATAGTTTGTTTATCGTGTAGATCTTGATAATGGCACCGTTTGTGCATTCAAAACATGTCCATCATTATATTAAAATGTTTTTATAAGCCTTTTTGTGTGCTGTTTGTATCACTTAAGCATTCATATCTGTATTTTAATGATAATTAGTGATTTTATTATTTGATTATGTTAAAAGATAGATCACGAGTGCATGTACACTGTCCACGTTTAATAATTTCACGTTATTCTAAAACTTTACTTACATAGGGTAATTACAAGGAATTATAGTTTTAGGTTCATCAAAGTTAACGCGACAACATGCGTTAGAGGAATAAAATCTTGAAATTGCAGCACTCTGTTTTAACTACGAAATATCACTGTGGTGTTCTTTTAATCTTTCGAAAAACTTGCGTTTTGCTACCTCGATGTAGAAAACTTTATCATTATTTAAAAATGTAACCGAATTTCATAAATACTTGCCTTTTGGTTATTTAGGATTTTGTCAACATCGTGTGGGGATTCTGTTCTTCAGATGCTCAATATAAAATAAGAAGGTATCCCACTCCCCTTATCTTGATGAGATCCCGAGTAACAATATTCACAAATTCCCCAATAACCAAAAGACACTAAAAACTATGCATTAACCATTTTAGAGGTAAGTAAATTGAAATAAAAAAAATAATTTGTTATATTATTTGCACTCATTACCAAAAATTATTACTCAAAATGATACACTGTTGTACTTGAAATCAAGCGTGCCTTTTTTTTTTGTTGATTAGCATTACAGCGATTTTAAATTAAAACTATATTATTCACTATACAATATTAAAAGGTATACTGATGTCAAAGCATCACTAATTTGAATAAACAGTTTTTGCAATAACCCAGAAGTATCGGGTAATTGTTTTTATTTTAGTTTGTACATTAAATTCAACGCCGCTTTTTTTTGTAATTTAAAATAGTGCATTCAACTTTATATATTTTTATTTAACTTTATGAATTCACTGATTAACTTATTTCATCAATAAACTATTCTATGCTGCATAAGCTTATTCAGCGCATTTTCATGATGCGTTGTTCATTTTACATTAAATTACATCTTTAAAGTCTACTTTTGTAAAGCTATTTTCTGTAAAATGATCTCATTACGCGTCGCATTATTTTGAGAGTGAAATAATCCATTTAAAGAAGATACTGCATACCTTCCGTTTTAAATTATGTAATGGAAAATGCTATGTGCACCTTTCTCATTTAAAACATTGAGTCCAATTTGCGAAATATGTAGTAGTTCCATTTTCCTATTTTCTATTTATTTAAAACACAGTGCACATATTTTGAATTACAAATTTGTCCTAAAATAAATAAATATCTTTTTACAGGAATTCAGTCTGATGCACAGTAAAATATATAAAAGCTTTTTATTTAATTTTATACGAGAGTTCGGAAATTTCCTTTATTATTTTCGACTGAATGTATTGTGGAATTTGCTATTATCAAATAAAGTGAAAACCATTTTAAGTAATATTTTTCATATTGCGAAATTTTTCATTGATGTTATATTAAATACACACATATATACAAAATACATCATAGAAACGTTTTTTTTAAGTTTATATGAAACAAATTCATAAGAAAACTTTAGAATTCATAAGAAAAATTATTTAAAATGCATATATGTAAATTTCCTATTAGATTGTAGAGTGAAATATTTGTCTTTTAAAAGTATTTTTTTTAAATCTCAATATTGTTTTATGAATTTTAATTCCTATCAATTAAAACCTATATAGTGTATTATAGACATCTGAATTTAGTTATGAATCAAGTTCCTTTTAGTCGTTTTATAAAGCAATATATTAAAAATCTATATTTATTCCACTTAAACTTGTCATAGTTTAGTTTTCATTCTGAAAAAAAATTCTACCATGCACAAGTCTATTCAGTAAGTTTTCGTGCTGTGCTCATTTTACATTAAAATATTTTGTCATAGGCAATAACTTAACGTAATTCTATGTAAAATCATCTAGTCATACGAAGCATTATTTTTAGAATAAAATAATCTAGTTAAAAAAGTCCTTCCAGCATGTACTGGGAGGGAAAGGTAGCTTCCATATTCTTTGTTTTTAAGAAAACAACTTACTCCAATACACTATGCTGAAATGCATGGAACTCGATTATAAAAGATTCAATCCCAGTTTTTGTCAATACTGAATTTTAATGAGAATTTTGCCAAATAGTCAGCTAATCCAAGCTGGCTTCATTTAGAGCGATTTATTTTTGGTCATCAAATTTGGTGATATTCCGCCAAGTATCGCAAATCGTAATGCTTGGCAAGAATTTGTCACTGGTAGGTATGACTATGTAGTTTTAAACGTATGAGAGAAATAAAAATTAATGTAAATTTGCGAGATAAATGAATGAAATCTGATTATGAAAAAAACAGCTACCATGGAATTTCAAACTGCTATATCTCAGCAATTTTTTTAAGATAGAAGCAAAACAAAAAATAATCCTTATATTAAGCTCGAACACTTAAGGGTAAAAACTGTTCAGATTTCTAAATTTTTTTTGTACATTTTTTAAAATTTTGAAATCTTGTTGTGGTGGCTCTTTCGAAAAGAAACAGGCAAATTAAAATAGCTATCAAGTTCGGTAGAGACCTTGGTATGTCCTGTGCACTTTCTCAATCACATGCAAATTGGTTAATAAATACGAGTGCTGTGGCATGTCAAATATCCGTTTGTTTCAAAATGCCAGATACCCTAGAAATTCAAACTGCTATATTTCAGCCATTTCTTAGGATAAAGTCGTAACAAAAAATGCACCGGAATCTTTGTATAAAAATCAAACACAAAGTAAAACTTTTTTTCCATTTTTTGTACATCTTTACATCGTTTTCCATTAAAAAAATTAGATTTATGTAACTGGTCTCCATTTTGAAACAAGATGACAGATGAAGCTAGTCAACGAACTTGGTCGAAGTATTGATAAATCCAGTACACATGATCAGTCACGTCCAATTCGGTTAATACATACGCGTTCTAATGCATGACAAAAATTAGAATTTTTTAAAATGTCAGCCACCTTAGAATTTTAATTTGCTATATCTTAGTCATTTTATGAGATAAGACGAAACAAAAAATGCTCCGGAATCCTTTAATCAAGGTCGAACAATGAAAGTAATAGTTTTCATTTCTAATTTGTTGTACATATTTTCGAAATAAAAAATAATTTTTTTTTTACTAAGTTGCTGCCATTTTGAAACAAGATGGAAGACGAAGCTAGCCAATAAACTCGATCGAGTACTTGATAAGTCTTGTGCACATGTTCAATCACATTAAAATCTCTTAATAAATACGCGTACTATCGCATGAGAAAAAGTTCTTCCGACCTGTTCCAGGGGAACAGATAGTTTCCATATTCATTGGTTTTAAGGTTTTAGCTTATTTTACTGGAAAACATGAAGCTAAAATGCGTGGAACCCAATTACAGAAGATTCATTCCCACCTCTCGTTAATAACAATTTTGAATGAATATTTCGCCAAATTAGTCATCTATAGTCAAGTTGCCGTCATAATGGCTTCATATTGCAATATTTCTACTTTATAATAATTTCCTAGCTTCATATAAAGATTGAAATATAAAGAGAACAAACTCAGTATCTGTCTTATTTCTAAACCTTACCAAAAATTCAAAAACATAGTCTCTAGAAACATGGAGCCAATGGAAACTAATCAACTATCAAGTGTATATGATTTCCCTTTTAGCAAAGATGATGAAATATTGCAATATTATATAGGAATGACGAACAGAATGTTTAAAACGGTGGTGAAAGAACAAGTAGCAGATATGAAATACAACACGAAACTAACGCTTTAGGTATATTGAAGCTTTAGAGATTAATTTTTAAACAGTCCAAAAATGTGGAAACAGTCCAAAAATGGAAATTTACAGGCTCGAAATCCGTTGTTCACAAAAGGAAGCAAAAATATGAGGGGTTGTATCCAAATATAGTACGTGCAATATTGTGTACGCTATCTTGGCACTAATCAACATATATTTGATACAACCCCTCATATTTTTGCTTCTTTTTGGGAACGACGGATTTCGAGCTTATTCTATCGACGATAATTTACAGAATTTTCAAGCTATGATTTTGAGACTTTCACAAAAGTTGCTCTGTATACTTAGCTAATACATTATGCATATTATATTTTGATTGCATTCGCGCATGCGCAGTGAAACATCTTTTAGTAAACCTGCTCATATTTCATCCAATTTTTATTATTTTTTAATTCTGATTGCAGAGTATTAAGTACTATGTTATTTGTCATATTTTTTGAAAAAAACTTTTTTTATATTAAAAACTTTGCAAATTATAAGCAAAAAACTAATCGAAATTTGGGACTGTTTTTATAAAAACCTTAATTTCTCTACGAGTATACATGGTATCCTCATAAAAAGAACACAGTATATTAAAATAAGCAACTTATTAATAATCTCCAGTTTGAACGATTTTGCTACATTAGTTTTTACAGGGTTATCCAAAAGATATTCATCATTTTTCAATTTGTTGACAGTCCTCTATGGGCTTTCGGGAAAATATCTTCACGGAAATATATAAGTTATACTATACTGTTTACACACCTGCAGTTTCAGGTTAATTCTTCATGTATTTTTCTAGATATTGCTCTTTTCAGCATTTTTCATGAGTGTTCGTATTATTTTGTCCACCCCCTGTATGTATATATACAGTATGCCCAGTAAAGTCACTTGCCACCCCCTTAACTTCGGAACGGCTGTTGCTATATTCATGAAAGTGGTATCTAGGTACAGTAAAGTAGCCATGCGCTACTGAAGGAAACCGCCTACGGCGCCACCTGGTGAAAAACTGCGGAGTTACCATTGTTATCTCGAAAACGGAAAGAGATAGGGAAAACAAGCGATTTACAAAGTTGCAGAGCATCCTCGATTTAGTACAAAATACACCTTGTGGACATTAATGCGAAGAATAGCACGGTTAAAACGCACATTTGTTTTTTCGTGATGACCTACACTCAGGCCCTTATTATCGCATGGGCAAATCGGGACTTTGCTCAGGGGCCCCACACCTCAAGGGGCACCCAAATCCATACATTAATTTATAAAATACTTACTTTTTTCTCCCCCCAATTCCAGCTCTGAAAATTTTCAAATACAAAATACGAATTTTATCTTTAAAAGGTTCTACTAAACTTTCTGAAAAACCAATTTCATTATGAACTCCCAGAGCTTTCGCAAAGCTAACCCCAACCACTCAGTAGCGAAGCACCGCTCCACTTTGGCTTCAAACACAGAGCATATAGAACATAATAGCTATATGCTTTATTAGCTAAATTGTCATCTTTTTAGATTTACTGAAAAAACACTTTCTATTTGTGAAGTAGAATCTATTTGATTTGATATTATGTTGTGTGTAGTACAACTAAAAAAGATGTAAAAAACAAAATTAACTTAATTAACTCATATATACATGTTAAAGTATTTGACACTCTTCCATAAGTTGAAGTTATTAAATTCATTTAAAGTAATATAACAAGTTGCTAAAGTTATATAAAAGAGTTTTGTTCTGTACTAAGAAAAAAAAGAGTATTTTTATTAATTAAGGTACTTAATTTAAAACTGACGGAGCTAAGAATTTTCTTCTATTTAAAATCCAAGATGCGAAAATTTTATTTATGCATTACACATACGACTGATCATCATTGTGCATGTTGCAACAATTCGAATGGGGCCCCTTAATTTATCTTTGCCCAGGGCCCCAATTAGTCATGATCGGGGCCTGCCTACACTGTGACAGGACAAAACGATCACAACGACAAAACTGCTTCTTCTCTTTCTAAGATCGTTTTGTCATGTCACAGTGTAGGAAATGACGAAAAAACAAATGCACGTTTTAACCGTGCTATTCTTCGCATTAATGTCCGAAAGGTGTCTTTTCGTACTAAATCTATGATGCTCTACCACTTTGTAAATCACTTTTTTCTCTATCTTTTTCCGTTTTCGAGATAGGAATGCTAACTCCACAGTATTCCACCAGGTGACGGCGTAGGCGGTTTCATTGGGTGACATGGCTACTTTATTATACCTAGACACTACTTTTATGAATATAGCAGCAGCCGTTCAGAAGTTAAGAGGGTGGCAAGGGACATTATTGGGCATACTGTATATATATATATATATATATATATATATATATATATATGCAAATTTTATCTTAAAAACGGCTCTAACGATTTTGACGAAATTTTGTACCCTACCGTTTAGAGGCACTAGAAAACCATTGGGCTAAGTCACATGTTCGAGAAAATTCGATTAGTGGGTCAGTTTGTGTCACCATGGATCAGGGCAAGCAAATTGTGTCTAAAAAACGGTTCATACATTTTTGTCTAAAATTTGTATCCTACCATTTTCGGGCACTTGAAGGCTGGGTCACATGTTCGAGAACTTTCGATTAGTGGGTTAATTTGGGGTCATCGAGGGTCAAGTTAATTTTATCTAAAAAACAACTATACCGATTTTGATTAAATTTTGTATCCTACGAGTATTGAGCACTAGAAATTGATTGAACTAGATCACATGTCTGAGAAAATTCGATTAGTGGGTAATTTTTGGGTCACTGTGGATCAAGCTAATTTTATCTAAAAAAAGGCTCAGACTATTTAGACTAAATTTTTTATAATATGGTTTTCGAGCACGAAAAGACTGTTGGGCTAGGTCACATGTTCGAGAAATTTCGATTAGAGCGTCATTTTGGTTATGAGTCATTATGGTCAAGCTCTTTTTATCTTAAAAACGGCTCTAAAGATTTGAACTAAATTTAGTATCCTACGGTTTCTGGGCACGAGAAAATCACTAGACTAGGTCACATGCTCGAGAAAATAAGATCAGTGGTCATTTTTGGTCACTGTGTTTCAGGCTTATTTTATCTAAAAAACGGCTCAGACTATTTTGACTAAATTTTATAACCTACGGGTTTAAGGCATGAGAAGACAATTGGGATTGGTCACATGTTCGAGAAAATTTGATGAGAGGGTCATTTTGGTCGTGGGTCATGATATTTGAACTCGAAGCTAATTTTGAACGAGCATAGTTCGGTCTTCCCTGCTCGTTTAAGAATTAATCTGATCTTTCGATGTTTCTTCCATCCATGGAAATGCGCGAGCGGCATTAGTTGAATAAATGAAGAAAAAATATTAATTATTTTTTATAATCTGACAGATTTGTTGTTGCATTCTTTTAGGTAGCTTTCAATACAAAAAAGTATAAAGCTACCTATTGCAGCCGTTCGGAGGAAAGCAATTCTGGAAAATTTTCGATATATTTTCGTCGATCATGACCCCAGACCCCAAAACCCCCATCCGTTCAAATGTTGATTTATATATATATATATATATATATGTTATATAAAAAATTTATTTCCTTCGTATCCTTCCATTTTATTCGCATTAATCTTTTAAATTAATCTAACTTCTGACATAGTCAGCATTTCCTTAATTCTTAATAATATTTATTCCTATTTAATGTCCTTTTAAAAGTAAATATCCGTATATTAATAATTATCTTATTCCAAATCTTAATCTAAAATTTTAAGTTCATTCGTAACTTTTATCAGCTTCCCAATCTATAAAATTCCGAGACGCGTTCTCATTTCGAATGTTTTTTAAAAAGGCATTTTCTTTTTATTATTATTATTCCATGCTAGGTTTCCCGCGCTGGGTAATTTTCACTTCAAAATTGATACGCGACCAGCGAAGGAACTCTTTCCTGTTTTAGCTCCTCCCTGTAGCCTCATTCGCTGGTCTGGAGGTCGCCTCTCACTCATTGGTTTGTGCGCTCGTGACGTCTGGATAACTCCGCTGGATCCGACATTCTGGATCACTCCGCTGAGTGAACAAAACTGGCTCGCATCCTTCGGAGTGGAGATTTTTGACGTATTTGGAAGTGTAAACAAATATGTATCTGATGTTTTAGTGTCGTAGAATATTCAAACAGTTATTAATATCTCTTAAATCATGTAGTGAACTATCGTGAAGCCCGAGGGCTATAAGTTCATACCTATGGGAATTGTCGCTGCATCGCTCTTGTTCTAAATAAACTATTTATCTGGAAATTGGCTGGTATTTATTGGAGAAACTCTCGTGGAATATCATTATTGTCTCACCACTTCGCCATGATCGTGAATATCGACTGCAATATGTTAGTTCTTTAACGGACTACCCTTGTCTCATGGAAATTTACATCTGGTGGTATTTCATCTTCGTCAAAACGCTACAAAAAAGTCCGTCAGGATGCTATGAACTTGTGCTGAGCCATGCCAATGTTCTGATGAACGGAGTGGCTGCGAATATGATGCTAAATGCTGTGCATCTTTATTGCGGTGTGTGCGTCTGGTTCTCGCGAAGTGTGTGTCGATTATTTATTCTTCTGATCTTCTTCTTCTGATAAACAGAGGAGCTGCGAATGTATTTCCGGATGCTACTGTGCATCTTAATTGCGAAGTGTGTGATTGATTCTCACGGGGTGTGCATCGAGTATTTTCAAAAAGTGATGGAGTCTTATATACTTGGAAACACCGGATACAGGCTGTGTGAATTTTCTACAAAGCATCATCTCAATTATGACGGAATAATCTAAATAAATATTTTCTTTTACAGAAAAGAAAATGATGAAAAATTATCATAATAGAAATTAATAAATAAAATTATTGGTTGTCTTAAAAATTCAAAACGTAAACAGGCCGACACTTGTGAACGGAGATACGTAAGTTTGAAAAGATTTATTATTGTATGTATTATTTATTATTTTATTTATTTTTATGTTATTTAAGTTTCGCCCAGATTTTCTTATTTGTTGTATTATTATTATTATCATTATTTATTAGAGATGAAGGTATTTACATTTGTTATTTAATTTAAATTTTATTTTACATCTTGTTGTGTTAATTCTCTTTAATTTTTATATTAATGATATTGCGATCTGGACTTGTAAAAGTCCCTGGGGATAACAAAATGAGTGAAAACGAAATAAACATCATTCCTTTTGATTTCGAATCTGGAATGAACATTCAATCTTGGTTAAAGCATTTTGACAAAACATGCCTTTCTGAAAAGAAAGATGAAAATTGGAAGATTAAAAATATTTGAAAATATTTGAAAGGAGAGGCTCTGAAGGTATTTATCAATGAATGTTTAGAATGTAAAACTTTTGACAAAATAACTGATATTCTTACAGAAAAATTCATAACTGTTCATGTTCCTCGATTTTCAGAATTTGCTTCTATGAAATTAAATGATCTCAATGATTTGGATAAGTACTTTCGAAAAAAGGTTGAAATAGGTAGACAACTTGGTTTATGTGAAACTATAATAGTACAGGGATTAACAGACTGTCTCAAACCTGAGTACCAGAATTATATGATTAGTAATCCTCCAAAAAATACAATAGACTGGTACCTAATAACTAAACAACTAGTAGTGATTCCTACTTCTCATGTCAACAATAGTAATTCTAGGAGTAATTTTCAGAATTATAGATCATTGCAACAATATGATCATGCACCTAGACATTGGGTTCACCCAAGTCGAAATTTTCATGTGCCAAATTCCAATTTTCATTCACAGAGCAATTTTAATGCTCCAAATTCTAGATTTATTAATCCTAGTTTGCCTACTACCCATTTTCAGAACAAATACCCTAGTAGACCATGTCGAATGTGTTTAAATAGAGGTATCCAAAATGCTTACCACTGGGAGAGGGATTGTGTATTTAATGTGAGCCCTTTGCAATCTTATGCACCCCCTCTTAGTCAACCACAACCATCTACTGATAATATATGACAGTTAATTGTATCAGGATATGTAAATAACAGGGAACCACCTTGTGTAATTGACTCTGGGTCAACCATAAGTATTTTGCCTTTTAAATTTGTTAAAATGTAAAATGCTGAAGTTATAAATATTCCACCTGTTATTATTGGCCAAGCCAAAGGAACTGTTGTAATAGATAAAGCTTGCAGTTTATTGTTTAAATTAGGTAATGTGCAACAAAATATTACATTTTTTATATGTAATACAAATTTAGATTATGCTATATTAGGTTTACAAAAATGTTGTAAGTTTAATTTAATTATTGATTGTGCTAAATGTAGAGTATTACAAGGAGACCTTGTTTTAAATCAATCTAAGAGCATATCCAGAGATAATTTAAGATTACTTCATTTTAATGTTAACTATGATTATCAGAGAGTGCAACCCGATTATGGAAAGTTCATATCTCCTCAATCTTTTGTTCCATCTAATGTTGATAATTCTAAATTAATTGGGGAAATAAATTCTATAGAAAATGAAACTTTAAAGGAAAGTATAAGGGATTATTTAGACATTTTCTCTAAAAATAAATTTGATGTCGGGAGAATTATTATTGAACCGCAACGTATTTTCCTTAATTCTGACCTACCAATATCTCTGAGGCCGTACAGAACTTCCCCTTGAGAAGAAAAAGAGATTTCAGATCAAATTCAATCACTATTAGATGAGGTTTAATTAAAGAGAGCAATAGTCCCTATTCTGCCCCTATTACATTAGTAATGAAAAGAGAAGAAGGTAAGAAAACTAGATTATGTGTTGACTATAGAAAACTAAATGCAATAATGAAAAATGACGCAGAACCCCTACCTCGTATCGATGGAATTTTAGATAAACTAAGTAGTGTGCAGTATTTTTCTACTTTAGATTTAGCCTCTGGCTACTGGCACATACCCATACATCCATCTGATACTGAAAAATTGGCTTCTGCTACCAACTTTGGGCTCTTTGAATGGTTAGTTCTGCCCTTCGGGATTAAATTAGGCCCCCCAATATTTAATAGAACTCTTAGAAAAATACTTACTAAATACAAAATAGACTTTGCTTGCCATTATTTTGATGATATCATTATTTTTTCTTCCTCATTAGAAGAACGCATGCAACATTTAAATCAAATATTTGAATTATGTAGACTTGAAAACATTAAACTTGAATTATCTAAATGCAATTTTGTTCAAAATAAAATTAACTTCTTAGGATATACCATCCAGAATGGCACATTAACTCCTGCTAATGCTAATATTGAAGTCATAAAAAAATTAAAACCCCCTTCAAATGTAAAGGAACTTGAGAGATTCTTAGTATGTATCATTGTTTATCACAAGTTTATAGATAAATATGCCGAAATTCGAGGCCCTCTTAATAGATTACTCAGGAAAACTACATTATGGGAATGGAATACAGATTGTCAAGATTCTTTTCAAAAATTAAAAGATGCCTTAATAGCCAAACCTATATTAAAAATTTATGACCCTAAGTTACCCCTCCATGTGTTTGTTGATGCCTCAGAGGTGGCAGTAGGTGCAGTCTTAAAACAACCTGATAGTAATAATTTTTTACATCCAACTGCTTATTACTCTAGAGGATTGAGAAGTTATGAGAATAATTATTTCATTACCGAGTTAGAGTGTCTTGCCATCATTGACACCTTAGACAAATTCTATCATTATTTTCATGGTGTACATTTTACCATTCATACTGATCATGCATCTCTTGTATGGTTTAAAAATACTAAACATCTGAGAGGCAGGTTATTTAGATGGTCTTTGAAGTTGAGCATGTTTGAATATAATATAGTTTACGAAAAGGGATCCACAAATGTTGAAGCCGACATGTTGTCGAGAAACCCAGTTTCACATTTTATTCAACCACTTACTTTTCTTCTGGACGTTAAAGAAATTATAGAGAGGCAGGAAAAAGATAATGTGTGTGGTAAAAATTATCTAAATGAAAATGGACTTATGATAATTAAAAGAAAGGATTTCGAAAAATAGTAGTCCCCATGTCTTTAAGGAGAAAAATACTAAATGTTGCTCATGAAAAATTTGGTCATCCTGGTATCCAAAAAATGTTAAATTTAATCTCCCTAATTATTATTGGCCAGACATGACTCAAGATATAACCAATTTTGTAAAACATTGTGATATTTCTCAAAAGAATAAGAAACCCAGACAGAAAAAAATTGGCTTATTACAAGCTATGCCCACCACAGATGAACCTTTTGAATGTCTTTCTATTGATACTGTGGGAGGATTCAATTAATATAACTCCACCAAAAAATATCTACACATCATCATCCACCATGCAACCAGATATGTTTGGGCATTTCCCTCAAAAAGTGTTATCACAGAAACATACACAAATTGCTTAAAACAAGTCTTCAATATTCAATTCCCTCAACAATTATTCTGTTTCAACAAAATTTTCGATATACAGGGGACTCAAAAGGTATTAATTGATAGGAATGCAGCCTTTACTTCACCTAGATTTAAAAAATTTTTGCGGAATCACAATATTAACACACAACGTTTAACCATATCACATCACCCCCAAACGAATGGCAAGTGTGAGACAGTGAATCAATCAATAGTTACAAGATTAAAGTGTAAAGTTAATTCTACTACCTCCAAAATTCCTTGGACCAAACTTTTGACTGAAGTTGTTAATGAATACAATAATACACCCCATTCCATAACCAAATTCCCTTCTGCTTATTTACTTTTTGGCAAATTACCCTATGATTCCCCTCTTAAGCAAAATTATTACCGTCCTGTCCAGGAAGCCCTCAACATTGCTAAAAAACACACTGATGAATTTTACTGGAAAAGTAAAAAATATTATGATAGAAATTATGTGGAGCCAAAATTTGAGATAGAAAATCTTGTTATCTATGAAGAATTCCATTATCCCAATACCAGAAAGCTCTCACAATTTTTAGTGGTCCCTATCAAATCCTTAAAAAATTATCTGATGTAAATGTTGAAATTAATAGACAGACTCAAAATAAATTTACTGAAATAGTCCATGTATCAAAATTACGCCCTTATTACCCTCCTGACAAATTAAAGTTATCGCATGAGCAGCAACAAACTAATGTTAAATCAATAGCTTAATATTAAACTTAGTCAGTCAAAAATTAACTAAATTTAATGAAATCAAATTATAATTGACTAATCAATTCTCTTCTATATAACAGTATGTTCTTGAGTATAGGAATTCCCAAGAATATTACTGCATATATTTTTGCTTGAGTTAACTTTTTATGCAGGCGTAAATTAGTTGATTTGAGTTAAGAAGTTCTTTTATTGGATTGAATTGAATTGAATTAGAACAGTAAAGTAAATTAGATTAGAATAATACATTAAATTAAAATAAATTGAATAAAAATTCACTGGATTAAATTAAATTATAATAATAGAATAAAATTCTCTACTAATACTAATAGTTAAACTTATTATACACCGTTCACTTCAAGGTCTTATTTTCATTGAACAGCTTATGTTTCTCTTGTTTGACTGAACACAGAATGAGCACATTATCTTACTGAATTGATGATAATTTTCCACAGATATTTCTTATTTTACTATTTATTTATTTTTTTTCCTTTTATTAAGTATATTTTCATTCCTCACTGATATTGAAAGAGAATGAGGAATTAAATTGTATACAGATGAATTAATGGTTTAGTATTATTTTGAAGTTGTTTGTTATTGTTGATATTATTATGCTGTTATTATAATTGTTGTTGTTATTTATTATGTGATACAAGATTATAAGAGAATATTCTTGAGAATTGTGATAAAAGAGAACTGTTGATAGTAAACTAGTTTATGATAAAAAATCCCATCTTGCTAGCAAAACATCTAATACTCATATCTAATTGATGGAACTTTATTAACTGACTGGACATTACTTAATAAGTGCACTTATCAAGTTCAAGCACTAATTGTTCAAGCACTTTAATTTTTTATTGAGCTTAAGAGTGATGGAACTTTCTTAGGTTTTTTAACTTTATGATTAACTGGAATTATCCTACTTCAGAATCAATAAACTGTATTACTGGCTAATAATTAACATATCTGTGCCTTCATATCCATACCAAGAAACTTTTGTTGGAAATGAGAGTTCTATGACTCAGACTTTTACTGATTAAGAGGACTATTAGACTTTTATACTTTTCACTGCTTAGACATAAATGCTTTGTTTACTTTATATTCATCCTTTTCTCTATTTATGTTTGAAGAGTGAAAAAATATTATTTGTAACTAAAATATTTATATTGTAATTGTATTTAAACAATTACCATAGGTTCGCGTTTACAAAAAAAAAAAACAACTATTGAATTAACTTTAATAAAATCAGAGAATTTTTGACATTAACTAGAATACCAGATAACTATTTTGTAGTCCAAATTCTTGCTTGCCTTAATGAACTCGTACATCAGCGGATCTACCAGTCATTCGGATTTTTAGGGGAGGGGATAATGTTATATAAAAAATGTATTTCCTTCGTATCCTTCCATTTTATTTGCATTAATCTTTTAAATTAATCTAACTTCTGACATAGTCAGCATTTCCTTAATTCTTAATAATATTTATTCCTATTTAATGTCCTTTTAAAAGTAAATATCCGTATATTAATAATTATATTATTCCAAATCTTAATCTAAAATTTTAAGTTCATTCGTAGCTTTTATCAGCTTCCCAATCTATAAAATTCCGAGACGGGTTCTTATTTCGAATGTTTTTTAAAAAGCCATTTTCGTTTTATTATTCCATGCTAGGTTTCCCGCGCTGGGTAATTTTCACTTCAAAATTGATACGCGACCAGCTAATGAACTCTTTCCTGTTTTGGCTCCTCCCTGTAGCCTCATTCGCTGGTCTGGAGGTCGCCTCTCACTCATTGGTTTGTGCGCTCGTGACGTCGTATTCTGGATCACTCCGCTGAGTGAACAAAACTGGCTCGCATCCTTTGGAGTGAAGATTTTTGACGTATTTGGAAGTGTAAACAAATATGTATCTGGTGTTTTAGTGTCGTAGAATATTCATACAGTTATTAATATCTATTAAATCATGTAGTGAACCATCGTGAAGCCCGAGGGCTGTAAGTTCATACCTATGGGAATTGTCGCTGCATCGCTCTTGTTCTAAATAAACTGGAAATTGGCTGGTATTTATTGGAGAAACTCTGGTGGAATATCATTATTGTCTCACCACTTCGCCATGATCGTGAATATCGACTGCAATATGTTAGTTCTTTAACGGACTACCTTTGTCTCATGGAAATTTACATCTGGTGGTATCTCATCCTCGTCAAAACGCTATATATATATATATATATATATATATATATATATATATATATATATATATATATATATATATATATATACAGGGTGATTCATAAAAGATGGGCAGAACTTTAAGGGGTTATAGTACACTTAAAGACAAATAATATTAAATAGGAGACTAAGGGTGCCAGACGTATTCCCAAGGAGATAGGGGGCATTAAAGTTTAGGGTCCGAAATTTCAAATGATTATAAAACATGGAAAAATTGGTCGATTCGTTTGCGGTTTTTGCAAAAAATTTTCTTTATGCCAGTATTTTCTTGAAATAAAATTTTAAAGTTCAATTTCAAAAAATGCCGATAGGGGGCGCTTTAGACTTTGGAGTAACAAACAACTATTTTTTAACGTTATTTTTTGTATTTCTTTAAATGATTTCGAAAGCTTAGACTTAAACTTAAATTTTGATCTAAAAATCTGAGTCCTAACGAGTAGTTAAGTAGCGTAAACTGAAATTTGAAATTTGAAACCCTTCTCCCCCCAGAACAAAAATCAGTTATTCCCGATCTTTGTGTCGTAGATTAGGCTCTAACTACTGCCGCGTTTTGCTAAAATTATTCTTTATGTCAGTATTTTCTTGAAAATAAATTTTAAAGAAAATTTTCAAAAAATTCCGATAGAGGGTGCTTTAGACTTTGGAGTAATGAACAACTATTTTATACCGTTATTTTTTGTGTCTCATTAAATGCTTTCTAAAGCTTAGACTTAAACTTAAATTTTCAGCTCAAAATCTGAATCGCTGAGCGTGGTTCAGTAGCGAGGGGAGGGGGTTCAAATTTCAACTTCTGAACATAGTTCAGTTTGCACTACTTAACCATGCCCAACGATTCTGTGCTGTGATACGAGGCAAAAATACAACTTTCGTCAAGGACTGCATAGTCGGAATTCACTCATAAAGGCACTGGCACAGTTGGAAACGTCGCTCATGCAAACGTTAAAGCTCCATTCCTGACGCTAGTCACCGGGTGAAGAAGGAAACAGAAAGTATGCAAATGTCAAATGGGGAAGAAGAAGAACACGTATGCAAAATTTCGACACGATTCAGGCATAAAAACCACTGAACGGTGAGTCAAGTGTAAGTCGCTGTAGTAATGAATCGGAAGATGGTGCCCTTCACGAATAAGGAAAAGGCTGAGATGCATTTAATTTACGGAGCGGCAGATGGAAATGGTGCAGAGGCACAACGAATGTACGGAGAGCGATTTCCTAACAGGCGGTTGCCTAACCGCAAAACTTTCGAGCGCTTGCACAGACAGTTGTGTGAGACGGGATCATTTCTCGCTTCCCGGTCGAATGCAGGTCGTGCAAAAAAGGACGAATCAGTAGTTGTTGCAGAAGCCATTCTGGATGTAGTAGCGGCGCAGCCAAGTACAAGTACACGAACAGTGGCTAGCCAGGTGGATACCTCACAGTCCACGACTTGGAGGGTACTGAAGGATGAACATTTGCTCCCGTTTCATGTGCAACGAGTCCAGAAACTGTCTCCAGGGGATTATCCAAATCGTATTGAATTCGCCCGCTGGTTTCTGCAGCAGAACGCGCTAAATCCACATTTTGGACGAACTGTGCTTTTCACCGATGAATGTACCTTCACACGTGAAGGTACATTTAACACACACAATGCACATGTATGAGCGGATGTCAATCCACATGCTACGTATCCACATGCTCATCAGAGACGCTTTTCCATCAATGTTTGGGCAGGAATTCTCGGAGACCACCTAATCGGACCGTACCTTCTTCCTGAACGCCTCAACGGTAAAACATACCTCACATTTCTGCAACATGTGCTGCCAGACCTGTTAAACGTTGTTCCTCCACGCATCCGGCGGGTCATGTGGTTCCAGCACGATGGAGCGCCAGCCCATTACGTACGAGACGTCCGCAACTATCTGGACATCACATTTCCGAACAGATGGATTGGTCGAGGTGGTCCTGTTGCTTGGCCTGCTCGCTCGCCAGATCTTTCACCCCTCGATTTCTTTTTTTGGGGACGATTGAAGGCTCTTATGTATGAGACACCCATTGAATCCCCCGAGGAACTGGTCGCCAGACTTTCCGCCGCTGTAGGGGAAGTGCTCGAAAAGCCTGATGTTTTCGCGAATGTTCGCCGTTCCATTCGTCGCCGTTGTTCTGCGTGCATAACCTCTGGTGGTCACAATTTTGAACATTTATTGTGATTACATGTTAATAAATATGCTTTGGTAACATAATCCTAATTTGTGTCTTTTTACCTCGTATCACAGCACACAATGTGTGGACATGGTAAACTGAACTGTGCTCAGGAGTAGAAATTTCAAACCCCTCTCCCCAGAAACTTAACCACGTCTAACCATTCAGATTTTGGGCTGAAAATTTAAGTCTAAGCTTTAGAAAGCATTTAATGAGACACAAAAAATAACGGTATAAAATAGTTGTTCGTTACTCCAAAGTCTAAAGCGCCCTCTATCGGAATTTTTTGAAAATTTTCTTTAAAATTTATTTTCAAGAAAATACTGACATAAAGAATAATTTTAGCAAAACGCGGCAGTAGTTAGAGCCTAATCTACGACACAAAGATCGGGAATAACTGATTTTTGTTCTGGGGGGAGAAGGGTTTCAAATTTCAAATTTCAGTTTACGCTACTTAACTACTCGTTAGGACTCAGATTTTTAGATCAAAATTTAAGTTTAAGTCTAAGCTTTCGAAATCATTTAAAGAAATACAAAAAATAACGTTAAAAAATAGTTGTTTGTTACTCCAAAGTCTAAAGCGCCCCCTATCGGCATTTTTTGAAATTGAACTTTAAAATTTTATTTCAAGAAAATACTGGCATAAAGAAAATTTTTTGCAAAAACCGCAAACGAATCGACCAATTTTTCCATGTTTTATAATCATTTGAAATTCCGGACCCTAAACTTTAATGCCCCCTATCTCCTTGGGAATACGTCTGGGACCCTTAGTCTCCTATTTAATATTATTTGTCTTTAAGTGTACTATAACCCCTTAAAGTTCTGCCCATCTTTTATGAATCACCCTGTATATATATATATATCCATATATCTGAGTTATGTCATACGATAACGCTCGTATTTATAAATTAATTTGGATGAAACTAATTGTGTGTTTTAAGCTCACAAATGCCTCGACAGAGTTCGTTGGTCAGCTTAGTCCGCCATCTTGTTTCAAGATGGCGGCCAATTACAATTTTAAAACTAAAATAAATGTATAAAAATTTAAACGTGATATTGTGCCGTATTCTGCCTCGTAATTAACTTGGAGGTGAATTGGAATCAGGCCAGCAAGTACCTGAAGGGCCGCTGTTGGGGCTGTTTTATATGCCCTAACTATAGCCAGCAAAAAGTGCCTTTGGCATGTTGTTAGTACTTGTTTACTTGTTTGGTTAAGATTATGTCCCCATACTGAGGCTGCGTAAGTCAGTGTTTTCTCAGCTAGTGTTCTATACCATATTTTTAAGATGCTTGGTTTCAATCCCCAACCCCGTTTGGTCATTTGTCTCATCATCCAAAACGCTTTCCTTACTTTGGCTGTTTGTGCTTGACAGTGTGTTTCCCAATTTAGGTTTTTATGTATGATTACACCTAGATACTTAATGTTTTCTTTTCCTTCAAATTCCCTTTCTTTGAATTTAATTCCTTCAATTTTATATGTGTCTGCTGTTGGTAGGTTTCTTGTGTGTGTTCTACTAAGGTACAGTAGTTCTGTTTTGTCCCAATTAAGCGTTAGGTTATTTTCCGTTACCCATTCATAAAATTCTTTTATTATTTTGTTTGCTAGTTTTACTAATTGTTCTTTTGTTTTTGCTTTTATTATTAAAATAAAGTCGTCTGCGAAGGCCTGTATTCTTACATTTTTACCCCAGTTTTTCTTTAGGGCTGTATCTGCTATAAGCAGCCACAGCAGTGGTCCCAGACAGCTGCCTTGTGATAAGCCGCCAAATGTTTCTTTTGTTACTTTAATGCCGTTTTCTTCTAAGGATACGTATCTATCTTCTAAAAAGCTCAGTATCCAATTTATTAAGTAAGTGGGGCATGGTGATTGTTTTAAGTTTTCGGCTATAATAGGCCATCTGATATTATCAAATGCACCCTTTATATACATTGCTATTAGTAATGTTTGGTATTTGTCTTCTTTGTCTTTCTTTATTGTTTTATTAGGTTATTTAGTGCGTGTTCAGTTGATAACCCTTGTTTGAACCCATATTGTTTGTCGCTCCTGTATTTGTTGATTGTTAGATGATGTGATATCCTGCCGTGTAATTTTTTTTCTAATATTTTACTAAGTGTAGGTAGTAAGCATATAGGTGTAATTTTTTGGTACTTTTGGATCTTTTCCCTTTTATGAAATAGGACTACTGTCCTATTTTAAATGATTTTGGAAGTAGTTGAAGTTAAGGCATGTGTTATATAATGTTAGTAGTAGTTGTGGTACTGCTGTGTGTATTCTTTTCACTAGGTTATGGTCTCTGTAGTCAAAGCCCGGGGCTTTGTTTTGTTTTATGTTTTTGATTATCCTGTTGAGTTCTTGTTTTGTTATAAGCTGTGGTTTTGTTTCATTAAATGTCGGTGTCTCTGGTTTTAACTCGTGTTCTATTGATGGATCTGTTAGATATAGGTTGTTTAGGAAGTGGTTTAATGTCTTTTTGACTGTTACTTCTTGATTGTTGGGCATGATATTTTCTAATCGTGATGGGCTTGTTTTTTGCCTGATGCCAGTTTATATTGAGAGCCATATGTATTAGTGACTTCCTCACAGTATTTTTTCCATGTGTCTCTTTTGGCTTTTTGGAATATTCCCTTTAAATTTGCGCGTACTTTTTTATATTCTGTATGTTGTTTGTGTTTTAGTTCCTCATCTTGTTGTTGCTGGAATTTTATCCTGAACGCCTTTACTCTATTTCTTGCTATTTTGACTTCTTGTGACCACCATGGTGGTGCCATTAATTCTGGAGTTTTTGTATGTTTGTAGCAGGCGAATGCTATTGCTGTTATTTCTCTCTGTAATCTTAGTGTTATGTTGTCTAACCGATCTATATTTGTTGCTTTTCTTAGTTCTTTTGTATATTTGTTTCTGATTTGTTTTATTTTCTTCTCGAATTTTGCGTGTTTGCCGTGTTTTGTTTCTAATCTATGTCTTTAATAGCACGTGTTTTTATATTTTATATTAAATTTTACGTATTTGTGATCACTGTTTGATTCGTCGTCGCTTACTTCCCAGTCTGTTATATTTTCTCCTAATTTAGCTGTTGCTATTGTTAGATCCGGCCATCCTTCTAGCTTCCTTTTACCTCTTATGGTGCTGAACGATGCTTTTGCGTGTGGTGGGTTTTGTACAAAGTGGGAATTCAGAAGGAGGAAGTCTGTAAGTTTTACCCCCCTGTCATCTATGTTCGCATAGCCCCATTGTTGAGCGTGTGCGTTAAAGTCCCCCGTCAGTAGTACTTCGCCCTTGGCTATTTTCAGAGTTTCTTCTACCTCCTGCAGCACATCTTCGAAGTCTTCTACTGAGGGGGGTGCGTATACATTGATTATTGTTATTGTTTCTTTTATTTTCGATTTTTATTGCTGTTATGTATTCTTTTTCTGCTATTGTAATTGGATTGGTGCCTGTGTGAGTTACTATTGCTGATCGATTTCTTTTTGTTTTCGTTATTTTCCAATTACCATTACTGAAACCTGCTATTTTTCCTGTATTTTTATTTTGGTGAAAGTCTTGTAAGAGTCCAATATTTATTTGTATTAGTTTGATGTTGTCTTGATTTTTATTGTTGGAATTTTTTTTTTGGAGGGGGGGGTTATTTTCATTCAGGTTTGGATTGTCTTGGGTGCCGCTTAGGCACGCGTCTGTGTTAGCGGTGTTGATATTGAACATAATTCAATTCGTGTGTCCTTTGTTGCCTGTTGTTAAGTTCCTCTTGTGACCTCCTATGCACCCGTGTCACACCCCTAGTTGTGTTTAATGTGATTTTGTCGTTTAGGACATCATTACCTGTAGTTAGTTTTTGTCTTCCTTGTTCAATTTCAATTTGTCTAATTTTGAGGAGCTTTCTGTACACCCTGCACTGCCCATCATGAGCCGTGTGGTCTATAGAGATTTGTGCCGGTAAGTGCGCCTTATTCCATTCGTTAAATGTAGTGCAGATGATACACCTCTTCCTTCCTTTTGCGCAATCTTCGTATTTGTGTCTACCTGCACATATTGGGCAGTACTAACTCTGCTTGCACTGGTGCGCCACGTGGTCAAAACCTTGACATTTGTAACACCTTTGGATCGTCACATAGTTTTTTTACCGGACATTCCTTGAGTCCCAGGCAGATCGTTCTCTCCTTGAGAAGGTGATCCGCCAGGGGCTCAGGGAGCGCTACCGGTATATGCAATCGCCCTGCTGGTGCACGTAGCGATTTTAGCAGCTGTATTTTGTCCTCGTTTTGTTCTATGTCGATGCCTAGTTCTCTGCATATTTTGTGCTTGATTATGGCTGGCTCCACCGATTCTGGTACATGGAAGATGATGATTCTCTTTTTCCTTAAATTGGCTGTTTTTACTTTCAGGCCACTGTTACTCTCCTCATTTTCTGCAAGGGCTTCCTTTATCCTCGTAGCTTCCGTTGCGTTTTCGCAAAAATTTTTTATGCCGTTGCGAATCCGTTTGACATTCTTGACTCCTTCCTTGTTTTCTATCGTATTTGTTATTTGTTGCTCTACTTCCTCTGCTGTCCGTTCTTCTGTAGCCTGAATAATTACAGTTACCGTCGCGGCTTTGACCGCCTGTGCATAACTGTGAGCAACTGGAGTCGTTTTTGTTGCCTTTTGTGCTGGTAACGATGTTGTCTCTTCTTCCGTTGGTTGGGTTCCTCTTTTTGCTGTTACTATTTCCAAGGCTTCTGCCTTTGCCTCGGCATGTGTTGCCCTCAACTCCATCTCAGTCAGTGAGTTTATCACTACCTGCAGAGCTTGGTCCATGGCCTCACACGTCGAGGCTGGTATCTTAGTTGATTTTGATTGGATCATCTTGATGTAGCTTATTGCCATCATAGCCCTCTCTATCTCTAGGGATCTCCTTTTAGATCCATCTGGTATGTCGCAAAGGGTTATTAATTCCCCTCTTAACCTCGTGACTTCTGTGTCTTGTAGTACCGGCGTTTCTTTATCTGGCTCTGTCATTACAGTATCCACATCTGAATCTGTCTCTTCGCACGTATCTTTCTTTGTCAATTCGTAAAATCCCTGAATGTCTGTCATCTTTAGTTTTGTTTTTTCTACTTTTTCGGAGGTTTTTGCTTTGCTTTTTACCTGCTCTTTCTGGGAAGTTCCAGGTGTACTACTTGCTCCTGGCGTTATTTTTAGGGTTTTTTACTTCTGTTTTTGAGTTTTTTTGGACGGTTTTTGTTGACGCATTGCGATTTTGGTCTACTGGTGTCATTGTTTTTGCGCGGGAACTTGCACGTGTGGTTAGTTTCATTTTTTGTATTTGGTGTTTATAGTGACGCTTTTATTAGTTTATTTATGTTTTATTCCCAGCAGGGGGAAACATGAAAATAACATTACTATTATAGACATCTTTTTCTAACGGTGTGTGTGTGTGTGGGGGGGGGGTTAACTGAAAGATTATACTTTAACAGTTTGATCTGGGAGATTATTGCCTTGAGGCTTTAGAAAGGGGAGAGGGAATAGCTGGTAGAAGTAGGGATTAGTGGGTGATTGACACCCAACGATGAGCTAGTGGTAGCTGTAATGAAGTTAGGATTATTGAATGATTGACACTCCCTTCTTTTAATCTGCACTGGAATGTTGAATTCACTTATGTGAGCATTCTTTAACGTAACTAAAACTTCCTATGCATAGTGAAATTGTTGCTATTTTGACTTGAAAAATTTTTTTTCGACAGAGATATGGCAGTTTGAACTTCTAGGTTGGCTGACATTTTGAAACAATCTGATTTTTGTTATGCTGTAAGTCTTACGCAGAAATGCGCATTCAAATTGAGTATTAACGAAAACAAGGATTAAATCTTCTATAATCGGTTTCCAAGCAATTTAGCTTAGGGTGTTTGAGTAATATGAGTTGAATTTTTAAAAACATGGACCATGAAAGCTACCTCTTCCTCCCGGTACAGGCCGGAAGGACTTTTTAATGTCATGTTTGACAATAGGTCGTCTAAATTGTTGAATGAAATTAGAAATAAGTATTTTTCAGAAAACCACAGAGAGTCATCCAAATTTAAATATATATTAGTATATATCAGTTAAATATATAATTTTTTTTTCGGTGTAATATAATTAATATTTCTGAAATCTACAAGCTTGTTGTAATTAATGTTCGCATATTTGTAGAACTCTAGAAATTGTGTGGTTTAAAAAAAACTACCATTTATTTAATTGACATAAACCAAAAAATATAGAGTGAAATTGTAAAATTACAAATATGTTCATAGTTCATTATGAAGTCACAAACATGGATGTATTATAAATGGATGCAGCATGACCAGCCGAAGGTGACAACATTGGCTGTGTTGCATGCCGGGAAAAACGATGTCACGCGATGTCACCTGTTGGCTGCTAAAAGTTGGCGGTTGGCGATGAGACTTTAGCAATCCTTTGGCGATGTACCAAATATTGCAATTTCTCCCCGCTCTTGTTTTATTGATGGGCTTCTCTCTGTACTTTTGTCCTGGGGACACGGAGGCTGATCAGTTATACAAAAGATGTTTGTACTCCAGAACATTGGCATTGTTGGAGAGAAAATTTTCTTTTGCCAATTTCAGAAAAAGGTATTTTAATTTCAAATCCCCAATAGAAAAAGTTTCATTTCCAAAAATTGATAAGTTTAAATATTGTTTAAATGTTACGCTGCACAAAATATTGATACTTTAATTAGGGAATTTTCTGGGTTTTTTTTCATAGAATTTTTATTAAAATATTTGAGTTGTTTTCAAATACAGAAAATATTTTATAATTCAAACAAATAAAACCACGGAAATAATTTATTGGTTAATATTTCATGAACTTTGTATCCTAAGAAAAGATTTATAAAAATCTTCATTTAAAAAAAATATATTATTAGGAATCTGTTCTAGGAAGTATTTGGGTCCTTTAAAGGACTATTCACAATTGTTTTCATTTCAAAACAGGGCTCTTCACAAAAATTTTCATCCCAAAACAGGACACAGAACTTTTCACCTTAAAACAGGACACTTCACAAAATTCTTTGTCTTAAAAATAGACCTTTCACAAAACTTTTGCCTCTCCAAATTGAACCTTTCACAAATTTAATCATTTAAAAGTAAAATCTGACTGTCACTTTTACATATATTAAGAAAATATGTGTATTTTACATACATATATCTTCTTAAAAATGTATAAACAAGAACCTGAATATACCAATTATTTCAAATTTACAAAATTAACTAGATTTTTTACAAATGTAAAAAGCTGTTCACAATTTTACAAACACAGGACCCTGGGGGAAAAAGTCTGGAAAGACCCCTGATTATATTTTAATATTTAAGCGGGTCTTGTATCTTTTAACTAACCAAGAAACAGAATTTTTTAATTTGATTTTTTTTTTTTTTTTTTTTTTGCTGCACATATTAAGAATATTTTCAAATTGAAACTGGTACTTTCTGACACATTCCTGAATTCATTTTTATTTGTAAACGCATAAATTTAACAGGGTTATAAGGTTGTATTAAAAAACTATGAAATGCAATAGCGTTTTTAATTTTTCAATAAAGGCAAAGAATCTTATAAAAAAGGCACAGCTGTTTTTACATGCTACGTATTTACTAAAATTGAATTACATAGAGCCTGTAAATTTCATGCTTTTACACATAAAAACGATTCTGTGAGTGTTTCAGAAAGTGTCACGTTGTTGTCTGGGGAAAAATATTTCTTTGAGAACATTTTTAAATAATGATACATAATTCATCATAAATGGATTACTAACTCTTGAAGTTTTGATTATTCAACATTAACTGACCCGCCCGTCGTTATCCGGATCCGTGAATATAACTCTAAATTCACCTCAAATTTGTATGACATTACAATCTTTAACTCAGAAACGAACCTCGTATCGCGTTTCCCGCAATATATATATATATATATATATATATAAAATATATATATATATTTATTGCGGTAAAACGAGGGGGATTTCGATAGAAGATTATAATTCATTAAAAGAATCTATTAAGGATTTACAGAGTAATTTTGTTATAACTTATATAGATAAAGCTAATACAAATTTTGCAATTATTTGCAAAAAGTTATACAGTGACCAACTAAAACAAAGTTATAATAAAAAACATAATTACAGGTTATTAAATACCAATGTAAAAGAGACAGAAAGAAGAATTGGCGCATTTTATAAAAGGTTAAAATATACACAACGTAGTAAAGAATTACCTTATATGGTATTGATTCCTAAATTTCATAAGGACCCTGTTGCCTTTCGTACAATTACTTGTGGTTTTGGAACTTATTTAGAAGTTGCTAATAAAAAGTTTTTGGATATTTTGCAGAGTTTATTTGATGTGGCATTAAAACATAATAACACTTGTATTATAAAAAATAGTATTGAGTTACTTAATAGATTGAAAGGTTTGAGTAATATCAAAGGTTTATATGTTTATGATTTTGAAGATTTATATAATAACATTGATTTAATAGATCTTAAAAATAAAATTTTTGATTTTTTTAAGCGTTACAATACTTTGGGTAAAGATTTGGATCATTTAATAAATTTATTTAATTTTGTAGTTAATGAAAATTACTTATTTGACGGTAAACATGTGTTTCAGCAGATTAAGGGTATACCTATGGGGGGTAGTTGCAGCTCGGTACTTGCAGATATTTATTTATTTTTATACGAAGTTAATGATACATTAAACAAGGATTTTTTAAGTTTCAGATACATTGATGATGTCTTGTTGGTAAAGATTAACGATTCCAACAGTGAATTAAATTTTGATTATTACCCCCAAGGTTTGACATTAAAGAGAACTTCATATAACACAAAACATGTAAATTATCTTGACCTTGCTATCGACATCGAGAGGGGTGACTTGCGTACTTGCATTTACGATAAGAGAAATGATTACAAATTTGAAACAATCAAGATATTAAATTTTAATTCTAATGTACATATTTCAATTTTTAGAAATATATTTATCAACAGTTTAATTAGGATAGCAAAATTAAATTCTGAACATGATAGTATAATGAGTGACATAATAAATCTCTATCACGGTGCATTGGTTCAGAGTTATCCTATTGCTTTTTTAAATAGTTTGGTGAATAGTTTTGTCAAAGGTAAAGAATACAGTGATACTCTCCTTTTGGCGATTAAAAATATCGCCAAGTGAGTGTAGGTTTTATAAGGAGCTTCGTCCGGCTGAGTCGTCTTTTCATCTTGGTTTAATTTTTCCTACGGTTAGTTTGGTTGTGACAGGCATGGGGGAAGTTTCATGTGTAATGCCGGTATAACCCAGCATGCAGGTCTTTAGCCCTGCAGCCTGTCTCCATTGGTTGTGTTTTTTCTGTTTGTAGTTTTGTTTAAAGTATTGTTAGTTCGAATTTTTAAGGTTATTTGTTTGTTTTCTCTGCCGTTTCAGTAGTTTTGGGTTTGAAAGTATGGTATGTGGTTTTCGCATTATATATATATATATATATTTAAACCAAATGCATAATTTTAAAGAAAAATGTGCGATCTTTAAGTGGGTGTTAAACGTTTTTCCGTATTTAGGCAAAAAATAACATTCAAAATTTTAAAATGTGTGGATTCTTTTTTTCCACACCGTGTCATTTAAGTCATTTAATATTAAAAAAAAAAATTCTTATTGTCCAAACTCTTTGAAATTTTTTATGAATCATAAATATAATGGTTTTAAAGCTGTATAAAACAGTGAGAATATATCGATATTTAGTGGTAAAGGAGCTTATAAGAACACTTTTTTTCACATCAGGTCATTTAACAGTAAACAAAACCCAGTTCTTACTGTCCAAACTCTGTGAAATTGTTGTCAGTTATAAATATAATTATTTTGAAGCCTGTGTAAAATATTCGTGAAAAAATATTGATATTTAGTTGTAAAAGGGCTATCTTTTCTTCACACTTTTTTTTCCCGCATCAGTCGTTTAATATTAAAAATAAAACAGTTCTTATCGTCCGAACTCTTTGAAAATGTTATGAGTTATAAATATAATATTTTGGAAGCCTGAGTATAAATAAGTATAGATCACTATTATAGCAACAAAGCTTACTAGACACAACTGTAAAATATATTTAGTATTTATCATTCTCAATCCCCCTAAAAAAGGAATAATTATCAAAATTATAATATTTTATTATAGTGACCTACAATGAAAAATCTAACAATGCATTTTGATCAAATAATTTTCTATGTATAAACATTTATGCATTGCTTTAGGAAAGCTAATTTTATGTATAGAAATACAAAATAATAATGCCAATCTCCTCTTTTTTTTTTAGAGGGAAAAATTTGATTACTGTTTGCAGATTTAAAAGTTAAATTTAGCTGTTAGATTATTCAAAATCTGCAGCAATAGAAAATGAATAATTTTTAATAAACTTTGTTTATTAACAGTATTATAATCTCAGTAATTTAAATCCAATATTAGATAGTAGTAGAATTGTATAAAACATATGTCTTCTACAATATTTATATTAGCTCTACATTTTTAAATTTTTTATAATTAGTTGTATTTATAAATATAAAACTTTATAAAGAACGTAGTTTCATGCAGTTTTTAATAACAAAAAAATGAATATACAAATAAAAAGAATTTAATAAAAATGTGCAAAAATCCAGTAATTTTTAAATCTATTTATTATTTAATATTTTTTTCCCGACTTTTAATATAGACGGCAATTTTTTTTCAGTTATTCAGTGCTGCTATTTCCTAAATAATACGTGAATGATTTTCATTAAAATTAAATACAAGTGATAATATTAATCTAAATGTTTATTTTTCTAATAATCAATCAATTAACACTGAAACTTCTAAACAGTAGTTTTAAATGCAGAAAGACGATGGTTTATCATCTCAAGCAAAATTATTTTTACTTTACAGGTCAGTTCTGTCAAAATGAGAAATAATCAAACAGAAAAATACGTTAAAGTGTAATAGACACCCTATTATGGCACACCTGCTATCACCGAAACTAGCCATGATTCCCCGTCTTACTCGATCCGTCGTAGCCTGTGTTAAAAAGTCTAGGTGCTTCATCCATTTATAATACATCCATGGTCACAAATACAATCCTAAACTACACCATTCGTGCTCAATAGATATTCCATTATTACCAGAGATTCAATCATAAAAAGTGTGTTTCCAACTGTACCGTTTAAAGTGCATTCTGGAAAATAATTTCTTTTCAGAGAGTTTAGCACCATTAGATGCCAAGAAAAATAAAGAATAAAATTTACAACAAAAAGCTTTTACTTCAATTTTCCTACATACCATCCTCTTCCACTAAGCTCTCCCTTTGTAGACACTTATCCTTAGAATATGGATGAATAATCCTTATTGCGTAGAATACATGCAAAATGCTTTATTTTTTAGTTCATATTTTCGTGCCGATTAATATTTAGAAAATTAACAATTTTCAGGGTTTACTGAGAGTTTTTGGTGCTGTATAAGAAATTGTGTTATTATAAGAAATTGTGTTATAATTTTTTCTTATAAATTTCGTACTTTTACCCAAAATGTAACTCTTTTTGAAAATGTTTTAAAAACGCAGCATGAAAAATTTTCTTCACAAATACGGTTATTAATAAAACGGACCACTGAGTGAGACCAGTGTATTTTCATGTATATATCTCTATAAAGAGCTCAACATTAAGCCAGTCAGTTTTGTCAGTTTGTTGCCAATTTATTATGTCAGTTTGTTATCAGTCAGTTTTGTTTCTCGGTATGTAAGGATTTTATAAAAATGCACACATAATTTACATTTCCATAATAATGTTATATTTTCAAACATATATCCCTGGAAAAAAGCTTTATTTTACGCCGAATCCTACAATAATAACGATTACGAGATGCAAGTTTTAACGTTACCTGTACAGTAGGAATAATTTTAATTGCTTTTTTGAGCTTTTCCTTAGAAAAATTTAGTTTTATTGTTTAAATATTGCATTTCATACATGCACTAAACGTCTTCCATTTCAGAATGCAATTCGTAAAATCACACTTTATGGTACCAGTGAACTCTTAAGTTTAAAAAAATACAACCCAATATCCATTTTCTATTTTTAGTTCTTTTATGCATAAGCCTCAAAAACGCATTCGCTTTTTATCCAAATTTTCTGGAATATTCGCCATTGTAAGCTAGAAGAAAAGTGGTTAATGCTACTCTTTAGAAAATGCTCAATATGTATTATACGCAAATTGTAGGTTTGAAAATTATTTATTTTAAAGCATATTTCATGAGAATGAATTTTCTAAAAAAGGTAATTTTCTTCATATCTTAAACATATATTCATTATGAAAAGTAAGATAAGAACAATGTGTAGATTGCCCAATAAATCCGATAATGTTTTTAAAATTCTTAAATATAAGCAAATTTACACATTCGAGTGCATGTAGTACTATAAAAAATGTTGACATGAGAATTATTTGTTTTTTATGACAAAAAATACAAATAGTTAAACGTTTTATGCTTCAAATTATGAAATAAAAAATATATATCTTCAGCACATATTATTATTAAAAGAGATAAGGTAATTTATACAAAAATAATGTTAAAATTTAAAAACAAATTCCTTATTTAAAGGTAATAAACTTATTCAGAACTTTTCAGTACAGCCTGGTCAACAATGTAGTTAAAAAAAATTATAATTTTGGAATAAGGAAATTGTAATTGCATTGCACTTTTTAATGGCATTTATAACAAAATGCACGTACTCTATTCAAGATGAAAATTAATAAAACTATACTTATTTTCATTTGAACGTAAAATCACTCTGACCATCAGCTAAATTTTAATAAGTAACTTACAATATTAATTTATATATTTTATTCTGTGCCATTTCAGGTATTTCATATATCTTTTGATGCGCTTTCATGATGACTTTTTTCTATTATCAAGTAAGAATTTTTTTTCTTGAAAAAGTGATTATGAATATCCAGGGATATTCATAATGATTATCGATGAATATTCATTCTCAGATTATGGACTGGTACCAGTTGCATTTTTACTTGATTATTTTAGGAAGAGATAACATGGGGCATATTTCAGGGGCTTTAATTATTATTCAGCCATTTCTTACGATTAGGCATTATTTAGGAAATAAAAGATATGAACGATGTACCAGCATTTGAAGTATTTTCATAAAGAATTTTGATATATTATACTTACTCTAACTTATTGCATTGATAACAAACTTCATTTTATCAAACAGCCTTTTAAAATGTAAAGGTAAATCTCATCAAAAAGTCACCTGTAAAAAATGCAGCCAAGTTTCGTAACTCATTTACCGTAAAAAGTACTGAGATCGTATAAAGCCAAGTTTAACTATCTTATTAACTCTGAAATTTTCATTCACAAATCACTCCTAGTCTCTACATCTTTAGTTAATTATTATTTTATGACTTGGCAATTACGCAGCACAGGAAAGTTATTACACCTTACTATGTCATGGGATGGGATGGGATAATTTAACTAAAGCAAATTATATACGGACAGGGAAGCTATTACACCTTAATATGTTATAGTATTATTTGATTAAGACTAACTATATACATCACATTCTCGTGCTACGTAATTGCCAAGTCACAAAATAATAATTAACTAAAGATGTAGAAACTAGGAGTGATTTGTGAATGAAAATTTCAGAGTTAATAAGATAGTTAAACTTGGCTTTATACGATCTCAGTACTTTTTACGGTAAATGAGTTACGAGACTTGGCTGCATTTTTTACAGGTGACTTTTTGATGAGATTTCACTTCTTTTTGTAAGTAATCCTCCTTTTCTTCATTTTGGGCTCTTTTTGGAGATCATCCACTGATTTTCGAAGAAGTTACCTTAAAGAAATTTCAGGTAACTAGGCAAGCACTAAGTTATGGGAGGGGGGAGTCAAAAGTACTCTCAATTGCTTCCAGGAAAGATGCTATCCATCTGAGATATTACTTGCAGCCTAGATACTTGATATTTAGCACAAAAGTACTGTTTAGGATAAAAAGAAAGCTAAAATTAAAATTCCCGAAAATTTTCAATAAAACAAACTCTTTTCGATTTTTCGAAGTTTTTTTTTTTTTCGTTTTTTTTTTTTTTTGTCTTTTTTTCCGGCTTTTTAAATTTTTCCTTACTTTGTATCCTAAGCCCACCCTACCTTTCTGCCAAATGTCAAGCTGGTAGGACTACAAAATCGAATTATTTCCAAACCTTCGACTTTTTATAAATTTATTGATTTTTCGATTTTACTTCTAAGTTTCCTGATTGTAATGCCAATATAGTATTTCTTTGATCCGTCTTCTTAAGATCATTTAGGTTCAATTTAAAGATAAATCAAGGTAATCTTAGAGTCACCATGATTTTATTTAGAAAGGACTATCAAGCCATAACCAGCCAGTAATGTCGGGAGGAGAGAGGGAGCTGTGAAGATTTTTTTGGTGCTAACATCATTTAACAATCCATATTTCATATGCAAATTAAATAGAGTATAACCTGTGAAAGAAAACAAACATGTCTATAAAGAAACCGTTCATAACGCAGCCGGTCTATAGCGGAACTTTTCTATACCGAAATTCGTAAAAAAAAAGAAAAAAAGCATAATCCGGGGAAAAAAACATAAAACAATTAGGGGCGGTGTACTAGCTAATAGGACAATTACCTTAAAACTCATGTTTCTAGAACTACAAAGTCGAATTGTTTTCAAATTTTCGATTTTTTACAGATATTTCGATATTTCAATTTTATTTTCGAATTTTACAAATTTTTAAAAGTTTCTTTTTTGAATCGTAAATACTACCTTTACACTACATTTTAAGTCTCTACGACTGCAAGATCAAATTATTTTCAATTTTTAATTTTTTTCGAATTTTCCAGATTTTTTAATTTTTTCTTTTTTTGTCTTCTTTATTCCATATTTCAAGTTTCTAGCGCTACAAAATCGAATTATTTTCAAATTTTCGATCTATTTCGATTTTTTTTTTATTTTTTTTTTCGAATTTATTGTGTTTTAATTTTTCATTTTTCTCTATAACACTACCTTTACGCTGAATTTTTAGTTTTTAAAGTTACAAGATCAATTATTTTTCAATTTTTCGAATTTTCCAGATTTTTTTAATTTTTCCCTTTTTTTTCTATCCTAAATACTACCTTTATTCCAAATTTCCAGTTTTTAGCTCTAAAAAATCGATTTTTTTTTTCAAATTTTCGTTTTTTTCGATTTTTTAATTTTATTTTCGCTTTTTGTTGTGTTTTTAATTTTTTTTCTTTTTCTGAATCCCTTTACACAAATTTTCTGTTTCGAAGACTACGAGACCGAATAATTTTCAATTTCTCATTTTTTTTTCGAATTTTGCGGATTTTTTTTTTTCGAATTTTTCGTGTTTTTAAATTTTTTCCTTAAATAGCATCCTAAATCTCACCTTTATTCCAAATTTCAAGTTTCTAGCGCTATAAAATCGGATTATTTTCAAATTTTCCTTATTTTTCAATTTTTTCAATTTTATTTTCGAATTTTATTGTATTTTTCATTTTACCTTATTCCGAAACCTAAACACTATCTTTACGCCGAATTTTAAGTTTCTAAGGCTAAAAGATCAAATTATTTTCAATTTTTCAGACTTTTTCGAATTTTTTAATTTTCCGGATTTTTGAATTTTTCCTTATTTTGTATCCTAAATACTATCTTCATTCCGAATTCAAAGTTTCTAGCGCAACAAAATCGGTATATTTTCAAATTTTCGGTGTTTTTCGATTTTTCCGATTTTTAAATTTTATTTTCGATTTTTATTGTGTTTTTAATTTTTCCTTATTCTGAATTCCAAACACTACCTTTACGCCGAATTTTAAGTTTCTAAGGTTAAAAGATATATATTTTTCATTTTTTCAATTTTTTTCGAATTTTTCGAATTTTTGAATTTTTTTTTTCAATTTTTCTGGATTTTTTCATTTTCTTCTTTTTTTGTATCCTAAATACTACCTTTATTCCAATATTGCAGTTTCTAGCGCAACAAAATCGGATTGTCTTCAAATTTTCGTTTTTTTTCAATTTTTTCGATTTTTTCAATTTTGCTTTCGATTTTTTTGGTGTTTTTGATGTTTTCTTTTTCTGGATGCTAAACACTTCCTTCACACCAAATTTTAAGTTTCTAAGACTACAAGATCGTATTATTTTCAATTTTGATGGAATTCGTTGAATTTTCGAATGTTTTTCTTTCGAATTTTCCGGATTTTATAATTTTTCTTTTCTTTGTATCCTAAACACTACCCTTTTTCCAAATGTCAACTTTCTAGGGCTACGGAATCTACCTAATCTTTTTGATGACGCGTGAATGAGTGAGTGAGTGAAAAAAAATCGATGTTTGAGTTCATATATCGTCTGAAGTAGAAAAGACAGAAAGTTGTAATTTTAAATTTTGGTCTTATTTGCCACATTCTCTAGAAAAACGAAGTTCCAGACTTTTGGGAAACTTCAGCGCAGAGATATGGGGGGGGGGGTCAAAAGTGCCCTGAGTTGCTTCCAGAAAAGTATGCTTATGGCTGTCCTCTCTCGACTTGGCGGAGGCACTGCAGTGCCTCCAGATCTTGCCAAGGCTGTGTTTTCCTATTAGACTTAATGTTAGCTATATGCTCCATTTTTCTGCAACTAAATTTCCTCATGCCAATATAGTAATTCATTGATCCGTTTTCTTAGGATCGTTTATGTTCAATTTAGAGATAAATCAAGAGAATCTTAGAATCACCATGATTTTATTTAGAAAGCACTATCAAGTCATAACCAACCAGTAATGTCGGGAGGGAGGGAGAGATGTGAAAATTTTTGTGCGACCAACATCTTTTAACAACAAATATTCCATATATAAATTAAATAGAGTAAAGCCTGTGAAAGAAAATGAACCTGTCTATAAAAAAAAGGTCTATAACGTAGCCAGTCTATAGCGGAACTTTTCTATTACAAAATTCGTAAACAAAAGAAAAGAAAAGCATAATCCGGGGAAAATAACACAAAACAATAACGGAAGGTGTACTAGCTAATAGGACAATTATCTTAAAATCTCTCTAAAACAAACTATCCCCATCCTGTGGGATTTGTTTTTCAATGTTTTACTTTATTTAATGCAAAACATAGATTGTATCCGACAACTCATAAAAAAGTCCTCCGGCCTGTACCGGCAGGAAAAGGTAGCTTTCCTATATCTTCGTTTTAAAATTTTAGCTAATGTTACTCGAAAACAGCAAGTTAAAATGCAAAGAAACCGTTTACAAAAGATTCGTTTACACTGAATTTGAATAAGAAATTCGCCAAATTATTGAGCTATAGCCAAGTTGGCTTCATTTATGAAGACTTATTTTTGTCGCCAAATTTGGCGAGATTTCGCCAATTGTCGCGAAGTTTGGCAAGAATTTGGCGCTAATGGATATGAATATATAGTTTTATGCGTATGATTGGGAAAATGATTACAACAATGAAAGAAAATAATTTGCGAGAAATCGCGTTCACTAAAACTTATAAATTTATATTAAAATCATTAAAATTACAGACATTACAATTCACTTTCATAAAACATTAAAAACATATTAAAATTGGACGTTTCGGATTTACATGGAAAATCCCTCTTCAACAACAACATTTCACTTAGCGTAAATCATAGTTCAAAAATATCAACAAATAGAAAATGCAACGTATCAAAATTTCGAAGTCAAAGTTACAGTTATAATAACACGGAGTATTCATTCGGGATTGCACCTGCTTGACCATTATTGACCATAAATTTATCGTTGTTTTTTTGTAATGTGCTGTTTTGTTTCAAAATGTCAGCCACCCTAGAATTTGAAACTGCTCTATCTCAGCCAATTTTTAAGATAGAGGTAAAACAAAAAATGCTCTGGAATCCTTGTATCAAGTCCTAACACCTAATTAAAAAATAAACTTGATTTTTTAACTTTTTTGTATATTTATTTTAGTTTTAAATTTTTCCATGGCCGCCATCTTGAAACAAGATGGCGGACCAAGCTGGCCAACGAACTCGGTCGAGGCATTGGTGAGCTTAATACACACAATTAGTTTCTCCAAATTAATTTATAAATACGAGCGTTATCGTATCAAATTATTTTCATTTTTTCAATTTTTTTCGAATTTTTTTATTTTTTTTTCGAATTTTCTGGATTTTTTTAATTTTTCTTTTTCTGTATCCTAAATACTACCTTTATTCCTAATTTGAATTTTCTAGCGCAACAAAATCGGATTGTCTTCAAATTTTCGGTTTTTTTCAATTTCTTCGATTTTTTCAATTTTGCTTTCGATTTTTTTGGTGTTTTTGATGTTTTCTTTTTCTGGATGTTAAACACTACCTTCACACCAAATCTTAAGTTTCCAAGACTACAAGATCGTATTATTTTCAATTTTCAATTTTGATGGAATTTGTTGAATTTTCGAATGTTTTTTTTTCGAATTTTCTGGATTTTATAATTTTTCCTTTCTTTGTATCCTAAACACTACCTTTTTTCTAAATGCCAAGTTTCTGGGGCTACGGGATCTACCCAATCTTTTTGATGACGCGTGAACGAGTGAGTAAGAAGTGACAAAAAATAGAATGTTTGAGTTCATATATCGCCTGAACTAGAAAAGACAGAAAGTTGTAATTTTAAATTTTGGTCCTGTGGGCCAAATACTCTCTATAATTGAAGTTTAAAATTTTTGGGATACTCCAGCGCGGAGATATGGGGGGGTCAAAAGTGCCCTGAGTTGCTTCCAGAAAAGTATGCTTACGGCTGTCCTCTCTCGACTTGGCGGAGGCACTGCCGTGCCTCCAGATACATAATGTCACAATGTAAACAACTCCTCTTTACATGCATGAAGGAAATATTGTTATTTATTCATTTTAAAAATGGAATTTTATGTGACAAGTGATAATTTGTTAAGAGAATTAGATAAATATTTTTCTTTAAACTACTTAAAATAATTTATTTGAACAATTTATCAAATATGCGGCATTATGTCTTTAATGTCAACAAAATGTTTCTTAATCGATTTTTGTTTCATTAAACAATTGACAATTGTTTTCATTTTAAAATTGTTGCTAAGCTACCAAATTATACAATGTTATTTGGGTAATTGCGAGGAATTTTAGAGCAGTTAATTTTGCGAAATCCTTTAATAAAGATGCACTCTTCCTTGTTAGTATGCAGACATGAAGTAGCTTCTAAAATTTGATACTGCAATTGTATACGAATTAAAAAGACTATTATGTTATTAAATATTTGAATTTAAGACAACTCAAAAATATACAGCAATTTGCGTCAAATGATAGTGGAGTTTAAACGAAAATTCTGAAGTGTAAGCGAAAACTGTTGAAATGGGAACTACTCTTGGTGAATGAATTCATTATATCAAATATATACATTGAAAAATCTATATATGTGTGTTTGCTGTATACTATTTAATTATTAGAAAAGATACTTTTAATACATTATGCACGTGGAAGTGCAAACTTGTGAAATCTGAAAAACTAATCAAAAATTTCTCTTTTAATTTTTACTTTATAAAAGAAATTAAATGCTTTTAAGTGTTGTTTTAAATATCCATTTTATAAATGAATTTTCAGTAACTCACAGTAGAAAAATTAGAAATGAAAACTGACCTTTATTGTGGGTGAAGTGACTAGTGAAGTGAACTAACACTGGATTAGTAAAAAAATAGTTCATGACAATAGTGAAAAAAAAATGTAAAGCGCCTTCATTTCGGTTAAATTAAAAAAATACATATATTACCCGAAGTAACCTTAATCTTAAATGTTTCATTAAATGTTGTTTACTGTATGTTAACCTTAATATAAAACTGTACAGCATAAATACTGTGTACCATTAATTAAAGAAATTTACCCTTTAACTATCATAAACTAATGGTAACGTTAAATAAAATACCTTCACACATTATTTAAACATATCTTACATGATAAAATATATTTTACAATGCTACGTATTAGATTAATTTGTAGTATAATTTACCAATCACAATTTCCTGATTTAGTCAAATGATCTACCATAATGAAATATAATTTTTTAAAAAGTTTTCAATATGAAATACTATTAATTATAAGTCGTCTATATAAGCTGAAATAGTTTATTAATATATTATAAATCATTAAAATAATTAGCACATACAACATTAACTTTAGCCTTTAAAATCACTTAGGGATTATTGAATGCTCCACTCAGGGAAAAGACAGCTGCGAATTCCAAACGAATTATGCGATTTATACCTGATACTTATATACATTTTGTTCTTCTGCCTTTCCTAATTTTTTTTTGTATGTCACCATTAATGTGCGGAATACGATGCATCTGTATTTGTATAATTATTTTCCTTTTCTTTCTTAATGAATTTTATTCTTAATTAAACGTGATGTTTATTGCATTTATATTATGCCTATCCATTGCGTTAAAGAATATCATCATCAAAAGTGCCGCTGACGTATAGAAAATATGACGCACGTTTGTATGCTACTAAAATAGTCTTTGTTATAAAAATTAGAAGTAAACTAATCCTTTTCTTATAGATATGTTATTTATTACTTTTATACTGCTACTAGATACTGCATTAAACAACACTATCATCAGGAAATGATATTTAGGCTTTATTTTTTTTTTTTACCCGTATATTGTACGGCGTATGTTATTGAAAACTGTTCGTAATCTTAATTGTCATAAAGGTCAATTGAAAAATTTAAAAATTAATCAACCAAACAATCAAAACTAACTAAGCATCTATGGTCACTCTTATAAACGAAATATGCATGACAATTTTTTAAAGTGCGACTGAGTGTTCATAATTGAAGGAGAATGTTTGGCACTAAGCAAAACATGGAAATATTAGTAAACAATAGAAAACAAATTTAAGTCTACTAAATTTTAAAGAATTCAAGTTGCTGCATTATAGATACTATATAAACATTCATTAAACTATTTTACAAGTCTTCAGTAGCAAATTATAATCATGTTTTTAAAATCAACATTGTCGCAGACAAAAATGAAACACTTAATTCAATCTTTTGATATTCTCCATATTTATTTTATGTCCATGGTATTGGATTAACAAAACAATATCAATCAATTCGCACAACCTATTTTGCTGCTACCTTGTCAATAATTTTGGCTGTATTTTTTGAAGGAAATGTTATATACTTGTTGCTCATGCGTAGAAGGAAAAATTATGATCTGGAGTTGTACATCAAGAATCTCCTTATATTTATTAGTTTTGTAATTTTCGGTATTGTACAACGATACTATTTATAGAGTTATAGGAAGAAGTTATTCAAGCTATTCAACAGATGTGTAAAACTGTACGCAACAGTTCCTATAAATTCAAAAAACAAATTTTCTAAGTTTAAATCATTAAGTTTACTGATTTTTGTGGATACTTGCATCATGGCAGTATTGATGCTTAGTTATTATATATTGTTGTCACAGTCGGATATAAATTTTAATTATTATGAAGAGATAAAGGAAGTGCTTTATTTCGATTCTAACTGGTCTTATGTATCGATGTTTTACTTCTTTTGGAAGAATACAAATTTATGCATATCATTATATTTCACATTTATTTGCTTAATTCTGAAAATAATATTACGAAGTATAAAAAGGAAATTATGTGGAAATAACGTTAATGTTGAACATGTGGTTAAATTATACAATGAAGCTTTGCATATAACCACAGAAGAAAATGTTGTTTTCAGCAATATGATACTGGTAACATTTATAGCTTCTCTAGAAGCGATATTTTATCAACTGCTCAACATTCTTTTTGACGATAAAGGCGTATCAATAATTTTTTTTATACAGATTTCTTCTAGTAATACTAGATTACATACCCGTCATTTTAATATGTTTATCTTCTGCGGCTGTAACAGAATTAGCTAAAAGTATTAAATATGTAGTTGAAAAAGTGAGAGAGACTAAAACTACAGAAAATAAACATAGTATTAGATTAAATAATCACTTTTTTGGATTCACAATTCTAGATTCCATTGTTATTGATAGAAGTACAATTTTAACTGTTGTAGGAATTTTGTTATCGTATGGTGTTCTAATAGCTTTCTCAGCACGCAGTCAGGCAAAAACAATTAGTTCTGTCAGCTGGAGTATTATCTTTGCATTTAGCCATAAAATTTAAATATAGCAAAATTATGATCTGTCTATTTTATTTTACATCACCCTGTATGAGATATTCGTTTAGATACGTACAATTTCAATGCTAAATTTTATGATTTTGATGTAAATTTAAATAATTACTCAACTAAGTTCAAAGGTGATATTTCAGGCGAGATTGGGAAGTAAAACAGATATAAGTAAGAAAGTAATATTTAGCATTATTTAATGTTTTGCTTTAATTCTGATGTTTTACATTATTTTAATATTTAACCTTTTAACAGGGACAGAAAGTGGCCCTTTAAGGTTGTTGAAATTTAAACTTTTTTACATGTTTTAAACTATTTGGAAGAAGAAGCTGGAAATTTATGACCTATGCTGCATGCTGAATTTTTGTGGAAACGATAAAGAAAATTGTAAATTTTATTCGTTTAGACTGTGGATTAATTAATGAGTTAAAAAAAACAGTTCTTTAATCTAAAATTTCTCTAAATTACGACTGGATTATTTTCGTTATATTTCTTGGGAAATAAGTATTTAAATCTGATGATTTTTGGGAGGATTATATATATATATATATATCAAATTCGATTTTATATAGTCATATCAAATTTGCCATTTTCCAACTCTACGATGATAGTTAAAAAATATTAATAAATTCCACCCAAAGCTTATTTTATTCAAAGAAATTATATAAACATACAAAAGTGATTCTGAAGGTTTGGAAAAAATACTTAATAAAATTTCAATATACAGATGACAAGTTTCATTCATGACACCTAAAATGTGCAAGCAGTGGAAGAATTTGTTAAACGTAGTCCTCAGAAATCCATCAGACAAGCCGCTGCTTAAGTGGTATTCTCAAACACCACTACGCACAGAGTAATGCGAAAGGGCCTGAAGCTGTTTCCATATAAAATACAGTGTCATCAAGGGAACACAAATCTGCGACAAAGTGTTATTCCTGATGATTGATAAGAGTAAAATTGATGTCGGCTGCTATGACGTTCACCGATGAGGCCCATTTGCATTTAGAGGGATTTGTAAATAAACAAAACTGGCGAATATGGGGCACTAAAAACCCGTTTGTGTGTTTTGAAAAACCATTGCATTCTGCAAAAGTTAGTTTGGGCTAGACTGTCCAGTAAAGGGATCAGTGGGCCCTTTTTCTCGAGGGAAACAATTAACTCATTCCGATATATTGAAATTTTACAGCAATTTGTTGCCACATTTCAAGCTCTAGAAGATGCACGAGAGAATTCATGGTTTATGCGGGATGGGGCCGGACCACACCATACTACGTCAGTGTTTAAGTTCCTTGAGGAATAATTCAATGACCCAGTCATTGCTCTGAATTATTTCCGAGTGACAGGTATTGATATGGATTGGCCACAATATTCCCCTGATCGCAATCCATGTGACTTCTTGTGGGGTTACTTGAAAGACACTGTTTACTCTAAAAATAATCAAACGTTGGAACACCTTGAATACTTCATCTATTAGGCATATGCATACGTTTTAGTAGAGACATTGCAACGAGTGACTTCGAACTTTACCATTCGGTTGCGTCATGTTATTGATAAGAAATGTGATTATATCGAAACTATTGTAATGTGATTTGACCTCTCTTCACGAAGCACACTTTCAAACACTAATTCAAAGACAGTGCTCTGTGACTGCAGCGCCCTCTGATGTGCAATCGTGGAACTATTACTGCAAACTGGAGTATAACAAATTCCAGACTTATCTGTAGAACATGCCACTTGTTTCACCTTTCTGTCTCTCACGGATTTGTAATTATGTCATTTCAAAGTTGGCGAGTCCTTTTTGAAACACTCTGTATGAATAAGTATTTTCAGAGAAGGAAACCACGTGTTTCTAGGCATTTCAGAGTACTGAAAGATGAATTCTTAACCGTATTCTCGAATTATTGAAAAGTGATTCATAATTTATGTGCGATGAAACATTTCTTTTTCTTGTTTATTGCTTGCAGGGAGTTCGGTTGGCTTCTTTTTATTCATTATGAGTTTTAGAAAATATGCATCTGCAAATACTTTCAAATGTAATGTATATTATAGAATAAAAAATATTGTGACATAATTCTTTTTTTTAATAAATAATAAATGCTGTTCTATTATTATGGTATTTATATGCATGAATAACTACTACTTTTGTAAGCGAATATGAAACAATACCAAGGGGGAAAAGAATTAGTGCAAATATCCTTAAAACTTGTTCAATTCTTTGTTGAAATAAAAATCTGTATTTTTTCTTGATTCTTTCATTTGAATTAGCAAATATTTATCGTAAAAGAAATGTAAAAATGTATTTAATAGATTTAAATAATTTTTTGAAAGAATATATTTAATAGTTACTAATATTACAACAGACTTTATTATGTACCGTTGCGAAGAAAAAAATAAGTGGGTAAGTGTGATCGACGATCGCACAAAGGGTTTCGTTTAATATTCCTTTCAAAACACTTTATCCGTTCCTTAATAAATCCAAATAAATTTCATTTAGCCAAAAAAAAAAAAAAAAAGTTGTTTTTTTATAAAGTAAAAATTTACCGATTTATTTATTTTTTTTTTCGAATATCTAAACCGGCCCGATGGCAGGCGAATTCCGCTATTATACTCTGTCATAATAATATCTGTCATGCGATATTTAAAATTCGATATTTAAAAAAAAATATTATACCTAGTCAATATGAAATGATTATCATAAAGCTGGATGATACTTCCACCTGTTAACATTCTTGGAAAGTACTTGTTACTACTTTGAAATATATCATATCAATTTGTAACTTACTTAATGTCTGTCCGTCGTATTATTAAGTGACGTCTAGATAACAAAAGAAGAGTTTTATAGTCATTTTTGAAGCGACATTTGAAGAAACAGGAAAACACTTGTTTAACGTCATTAATAGCTTTCTCAAAAATTTTTACTATCACAGCAAATCAAACGAATCTTTCTGTCAGATTATTAAATTTAGTGAGATATTCAGGTATTTATATATAGCTACCAAATAAATCAACAACGATGCATAAAATTTAATAAATCTAATGCATCATTGATTGCAATTGATTTCCACATAATAAAGCCCACCTGCTTGTCTAGTAGTTAGACAGTTGGCCACTAGCCAGGAGTTGAACGGTTTGAATTCCAATCATGAATCAATAAGTGTTGTGGGTCGGATTCTACTTTAAACGGACCTCCCGATCTGTTTAGCCGTCATGTGCAAAAGATGACCGCAGCATCTCAAATAACCAAGCAATCAACCAATGCATGTAATGAATGTCTTTATAGAATTGTTGTGCTCTTTCAATGAAATTATCAACTCTGTTTAAAACAAAACTTTTTAATTCATTTTCAAAAAATGCTTTACTTTTATTTGAAAACCAAAACTTTTAGTAGTTCTTTGGTAAGAAAGTAAAATATATTTACACGGTTGGTGTTTTTACGAATGAATATTGTTTTTAATGGTATGAGAAAGTACCTATTTTGAAAATGAGGAAAGTCATAAGGCACTTGGAGATTTATTATTATCTGGATGTAATAAGGTTAGAAGTGATAACAAATAGTCAGTTAGCCTGAACTAAGGATAGTAGATATGACGTCTTGTGACAACAAATCCTATTCATCTGAAAGAAAGAATATCGGACAATTCTTGGGAGGTGGTTGGCGTCATTTCATGGCTCTCAGAGGACTGCAAATATTCTGAATGAAATTAACATCCTCCTACATTTCGGAGCAATCTGTATGATGAATACTATCTTCCTCAAGAAAACCATTGAAAAGTTGTGCTTCGTGCCGTCTCTCATTAACGTGCATTAAATGAAGTCTGCACCGACAGATTTCCAAAAAAGTCTTACATGAAAAAATACGAATTCGATAATTGCGCCATAAAATTAATATATAAAACTTTGTATTTAAACCATACAAAGCTTATTGTATGGTACACAAGAAATACATCTATATATAATTATATAAAACATTAAAATAACAATAGAATCATCGATGTTTCGTATCGCATTCGCGATCATCTTCTGGATCATTGAGTTTACGAGAGTTTAAAAGTCTAAAAACGAAAACTTACGTTTGAGTGCTTTGAACAATATCATCGCAAATGTTGGCTTTTCACATGATTGAAGAAATCAGAAACATCATCCAGTTACCATAGTTACAAAATATAGCCAACCAAATCAGTTGAAAGAGGGAAGCGGTTGAAGTAACACAGACAAACTTTCGTTAAGCCTATTATAACAAACTAGCAAGCTACGCCCGCTGCGCTGGTCAATTTCTTATAACGAACTTTTAATCCAACGAAATATTGACATTTCATAATTAACTTTTATATTTTAACAGAATAATAAGGCTACTATAATTTGTGACTCGTGCTATAACCAATATACACGCCAGGACACGTCGCCCTTATTATCTTTTTACGCATGAAGGATTTGCTATGGTACTCCATTGTGAAATTTGGTAATTTTTCAAATTCAATATTTGAAAAATAGCATAATCATTAGATTTGAAATTTATTACAAGAAAAATACAATTTTTTACCTTTCAAACGCAGTTTGCCTAACAATTTTCTGACAAATACTTTTCGAGTTACTATTTTTTTCAGTAACTTCAAATGTTTCATTTTCCGAGATTAATCTGTGGCAACAATTAGCGAAAAACCCAGTCGTCAGAAACGCATAGTTTTTTTTATTAAAGAGGCTGTTGGAGCAGGGATTGTCACCACAAATTTGCCACCATCACTTTTGAAATCGGTTTGGTAGTTCTAGAGATTCCATAGAAATTGTAATTTAGAATGTTTTTAGAACGCTTTTCGCTCATTTCCCCCTTTTAAATTTCGATTTTTTTATTCTGTTTTTAGAGAGCATTTACATCTTATAAGTAACTACAATGCCAAACTTCAAATTTCTAGTTCCTTCAGTGTAAAAAAAATCGCAATTTTAGAACGTTTTTCGCTCCTGCACCCCCTGGGGTTAGTGACACCGACATAAAATATAGCCTATGTGGGAGCAGGGGTTGTCACCATCAATTTGCCACCATCACTTTTGAAATCGGTTCGGTAGTTCCAGAGATTCCATAGAAATTGTAATTTAGAATGTTTTAGAACGCTTTTCGCTGATTTCATCTTTTTAAATTTCGATTTTTTTTTTGTTTTTAGAAAGCATTTACATCTTATAAGTAACTACAATGCAAAATTTCAAATTTCTAGTTCTTGAGATTACCCCCTACAAACAAACAAACAAAAAACCAATCTTTACTCCTTTATAATATTAGTATAGATTATGCCAGATTATTGGGATGTTAAAAGATAGGGATTTTTTTGAAAAATTAAAATATAAACTTAGCAAATTCATTGTATGCCTTATCGCAAAACATTCTTTACAATTAATAAACAGAGAATTGCCCAGTTAAACTGATGCCATTGAGCTCACAGGCTATTCACAGTAATTGTATATTATACTCTTATTTCAAAGAATAATGCCCCTCGAAAAATGAAGAAATCTGCAATAAATTAAGGGGGATTATCTCCCTCTTTATACTTAACCAATGAACCCCCCAAAATAATCAGGGAAGCGCCTTATCACAATGAACCTATAAACAAAATTTGAAGCAAAACGGATATTCCTATCAAGAGTTATAGCTTTACATACATACGTACATTCAGAACCTGCGGGCACATTAGCTCCCAGGCTTTGATAGCCTGTGAGCTAAAAATTGTAGTTTGTAAAAAAATAGAACGAATAGAGCCATATCAACAATCAAGTGTTTATGAATTACCGTTCACCAGAGCAGATGGAACATTGCAATATTATATAGGAACGACAACTAGAAAGTTTAAAACAAGATTATAAGAACATGTGGCAGATATGAAATATGACATAAGTACTACAGCATTGGCATGACTACATATGACTTTAAAAATTGATTTTAAGAATAGTAAAATAATTTATCCATCAAAAGTTTGTTTCCCATGTATTATCCGTGAATAAATAGAAATCTATATGTGTAACGAGAATATATCCAAAGAATCAGACTCTTTTGAATTACACTCTTTTGAATTATCTACAATTTGGTAGGACATGTTTTTTAATTAAAAAAAAGCAGTAAGGAAATATTAATTTTAATGTTTACAGTTGACTACTTTTAAGCACCTACTTTTATTACACATATGATCCCGAGGTTTATTATTTTCAAGTTTATTTTCAAAAACGTATGCAAGAATAGTTTGTTTATCGTGTAGTTTATTATAATGACACCGTTTGTGCGTTCGTTCGAAACATGTCGATCATAATATTAAAAGGTTTTTATAAGCCCTTTTGTGTTCTGTTTGTATCATTTAACTATTTATATCTGTATTTTAATGATAATTAGTAATTTTATTATATGATCAAGTTAAAAGATAGATTAACATTACATGCATACTGTCCACGTTTAATATTTCAAGTGACTCTAAAATTTTACTTCCATAAGGGCAATTACAAGACATTATAATTTTAGTTTAATCAAAGTTTATGAGGCAACATTCGTTAGAGGAGTAAAATCTTAAAAGTGCAGTACTCTGTTTTAACTGCGAAATATCTCTGTGGAGTTCTTTTAATCTTTCTGAAAACTTGCGTTTTGTAGACAACTTTATCATTATTTGAAAGTATAACTGGAATTTCATAAGTACTTGTCTTCAATATCGATTCAATATCGCATTTCGTCAATATCGTGTTGGGATTCTATTCTTCATATGTCCAATATAAAATAAGAAGCTATCCCCTTCCCGTTATTTTGTTGAGTTCCTGCGTATCAATATTAACAAAATTTCGAATAACCAAAAGACATATTTCTATCTTTCTTTTAAATGCTAAAAGGTGTAAATTAGCAACATAATACAAATTAGAATAACTTTTATTAGATTGTTTGACATGTTTCGAGTCACTTACAGTTATTTTCAAAAACAAATGAGAATTTTCCCCAATTGCACGGGCTTTGAAGTTATTATTTAAAATGCTTTCATTTAATTTTCATGTACTTTTTTAAAAATTACGCACGTTATCTATTATTACTTTGTTGTTTATTTTCATATCTTTAACCATGGAGTAACTCGAGCCACAGTTTCGGTAAGTTAAAAGATGTGGCATCGTTACATATTGTATTTTTGCGTGTTACTATCTCTATGGTTTCTCTTATTATGTTATCCATTATTATTATATAACACCTTTTAACATTTAAAAGAAATATATTCTTACAAGGTGTTATAATTTATTGTATTGTTAACCAAAAGGCACTAAAAACTATGCATTAACCATTTTATAGGAAAGTAAATTAAAAATAATATGTTACATAACGTATTTCTTTATACTCATTACAAAAAATTAATGCTGGTTAAATGATACACTGTTGTACTTGAAATCAAGCGTGTTTGTTTATTTGTTAATTAGCTAAAATATGAAAACATTTTTACGAAAAATGATTCATTTAACACTTTACTAAAATAGGTGTCCGTTATAACTATATGTACAAATGTTTTAAAAACCCTAAAACAATACATATTTACAGTACATAACTTTATACTGGTTAGGATAGAGCTAATTTGAATAAACATTTTTTTTTTTTACAATTAGGCAGAAGAATCGGGTAATTGTTTTTACTTTAGCTTGTATATTAAATGCAGCGCCACTTTTTTTTGTTATTTAAAATAGTGCATTAAACTTAAATATTTTAATTTAACTTTATCATTTCACTGATTCACATATTTCATCAAACTTTTCTATGCTGCATAAGCTTGTTCAGCGCATTTTCATGATGCGTTGTTCATTTTACATTAAATTACATCTTTAAAGTCTACTTTTCTAAAGCTATTTTCCGTAAAATGATCTCATTACGCGTCGCATTATTTTGAGAGTGAAATAATCCATTTAAAGAAGATACTGTATATCTTCAGTTTTAAATTATGTAATGGAAAATGCTAGCTGCACCTGTCTCATTTAAAACATTGAGTTTAATTTGCAAAATATATAGTACTTCCATTTTCCTATTTTATATTTATTTAAAGAAACAATGCATATATTTTGAATTAGAAATTTCTCGTACAATAAATAAATATATATTTTTACAGGAATATAATTCGATATACAGTAAAATATACTAAAAGCTTTTTATTTAATTTTGTAGGAGAGTTCAAAAATTTTATTTAGTATTTGCGACTGAATGTATTTGCTAGTAAGAAATATATTGAAAATCATTTTAAGTAATACTCTTCATGTTGCGAATTTTTTCATTGATGTTTTATTAAAAAGACATATATATACAAAATACAACATATAAATATTTTTAAAAAAGTTTATATGAGACACATTCACAAAAAAGCTAAAATAAATAAATTATTTAAAATACATATATGTAAATTTTTCTATTAGATTGTAAACTGAAATATTTGTTTTATAAAATAATATATTTTAAATATGAATATTGTTTTATGAATTTTATTTCTTATCAAATTAAACCCATATGGAGTACTGTAGACATTTGAGAATTACAGTGGAGTAAGTCAATATTATTAATTTTAGAAATTATGAATCAAGTTCCTTTTAGTCGTTTTATAAAGCAATATTTTAAAAATCTATCCTTACTGATTCCACTTAAAATTGTCATAGCTTAGTTTTCATCCTGTAAAAGAAATCTATCATGCAAAAGCCTATTCAGTGTGTTTTAGTGCTGCGTTCATTTTGCATTAAATTATTTTCTCATAGGCAACTAGTTATAGTTATTATCTGTAAAATCATCTAGTTATACAAAGCATTATTTTTAGAACAAAATAATCTATTTAAAAAATGTCCGTCCGGCATGTACTGGGAGGGAAAGGTAGCTTCCATATTCTTCGTTTTTAAGAAACCAGCTTACTCCAATACACGATGCTGAAATGCATGGAACTCTATTATAAATTATTCAATCCCAATTTTTGTCAATACTGAATTTGAATGAAAATTTTGCCAAATTAGTCAGCTTTCATTTAGAGCAATTGATTTTTGGTCAAATTCGCGATATTTCGCCAAACATTTCCAAGCCAGTGACAAATTCTCGCCAAGTATCACCAAGCTTGGCGAGAGTTCGTCACTGGCGGGCATGACTATGTAGTTTTGTAATGTAGTATGACTATATAGTAGCATGATAAAAATAACTATTAATGTAAATTTGCGAGAAACCACGTTTATTAAATCTCATCAATGAAATCTAATTATCAGGGTTGCCACTGGCGAGAATTCGTGACTCGCGGATATGACTATGTAGTTTTGCAATGTAGTATGACTATGTAGTAGTACGATAAAAATAACTATTAATGTAAATTTACGAGAAACCACGTTTACTAAATCTCATAAATGAAATCTGATTATCAGGGCTGCCACTGGCGACTACTTTTATTAGGGTTTCATTCATCTCACGAAACCCTGTTACTCCCGCTCCGTTGTCTGTACGTCACAGAGTCATTCTCAGAAACTATATAACTTACAGAGTTGAAACTTTGTGCATGTAGCAGAATATCAGCTATAAAGAGCTCAAAATATTAAAATTTGAAAAAAATCTTATTATTTTAATAAATAGAGATAAAAAACCAAAGTTCTAACAGCCTTTTCCTATTAAATTTAAATATTTTTCGTTATAGCAGTTGCCAACAATTAAAAATCCACAATAAAATTCTTTCTACAATAATAAATTTTTTATTGAAAGATTTCCACGTGAAAAATGAAATAAAACGTTTCACCAATTGAAAAAAAAAATCACATGAAGTCATAATGGTAATAAAACGGAAATTTTCAAATATTTCTCAATAATACAAGGAGTATGAGTATGTGTATGTACAAAAGCAGATTAATATCACATCATTAGAGAATTAAAAAGAAAATTATTCTGACATCATAATGGATTTTTCAAATGTTTGAGAATAATACAAAGCGAGTATCAATATGAGTAATAGAGAATAGTAAATATATGAGTTTGAGGAACGTATTGAATCACGATAAAAACCCGATTATGGAAATATTCACACATTTTAACATTTTGAAGGTGTACAACATGCTTAATTTTGAAATTATTATTATTTTTTTAATATCGCATTTAGTCCACATGACAGATATTATTATGACAGAGTATAATAGTGGGCTTCGCCCGCTATCGGGCTGGTTCAGATATTCGAAAAAACGAGAAAAATAGACCGGTAAATTTTTACTTTATAACAAAAAAAAGTGATTTTTTTTTTTTTTTTTTGGAAAATGAAATTTATTTGGATTTATTAAAGAAAGGACAAAATGTTTTGAAAGGAATATTAAACGAAACCCTTTGTGCGATCTTCGATCACACTTACTCACTTGTTTTCTCTTCGCATCACTATTTAAAAAATATAAATTTTGTAGTATATTTCTCTTGCACATGTTGTCAAAGAGTATGTGAAAAAAGTTTTATTTGAGAAAGTGGTGCGAGATAGAATTAAAAAAGAGATGCCAGTGGCAGCCCTGGATTATGGAAAAATCAGCCACCATAGAATTTCAAACTGCTATATCTAGGTCATTTTCATTTCAACATCTGACTTCAAACCCATCAAAATAAGCTTATGAATTCCTCTATATTCTTCCCTTTAGAAATAGATAACTAATTTTCCGTTTGATATTTTCAAAATAACTTCTGGCAAACAACTCTCAACAAGAGGATATAACATCGCTGCATATTTATCTGAAGTGACACGAAATGTACACTCAGCCCTTAAATACGCTTCAATTGTATCATGTAATTTCACCACATTATGGTTATTACGATTTAGTACCAAATTGAATAACACTCATAGGTATACTTCAATCAAGAATTCGTCTTTACCGAAGGGAGGTTTCAGATATTCAATTAATAATAGGTGATATTCTCCAGTTGATGGAAGTCTATCTACAATATCACGGGCTGTACTTTTATCTGTTGTACTTTCAATTAGATTAACACTAGATCGGCGGGAAAATTGTATCTACTGGAACGGCGGTAATGTGTTTTTTTGACCCCTCGATGCAGCTACTGAAATAACAACGATGAAACAATTTTAAATAAAAATACATTGGAAAAAATATTTAATTTACGTGTATTTCATAATTTATATTTAATATTATTTGATAATTTATTGAAAGTTTAAAGTACTGTAAATATAACGCCTACTGAGCAATCCATTGGATCATACTTCAACTACTCAAATAACTCTTCCAACCAAGCAAATGTAATCAATGGACAAAATTGCTCAGGAGTCAAAATGACTAATTTAATTAATAATTAATAAACTAAATAATTAATTTAATAGATTGAAGATGCCGTTACCTTACCACTTGTAATATCCCCATTGCAATGAGTATTCTTCTGCAGTTATTTTGTTTTCGTACAACACTCGCTCCTTTTTCAGTAGACAACTGAAAATTGATTTGTAAATACATACTGAGAAGTAAACACAGGGGAAACAATCTTTAACCACTGTAAATTCTGTAAAAGCAAAGATATAATTTTAAAAAAATTGCGAATAATCAAGTCAGATTCTCGCGAATGTTAAGTTTTCCGCATTTTCATGTTTGCGGATAATTAAAACTCGCGAATGTTAAAACCGCGAATGTTAAGGGATTACTGTATCTCATTATCTGACATCTGTAGATGAAGACTTTTTTTTGTTGAACAAAAGCGTAAAAAAAATTTCAACTTCTTCAAAATCAACTGCATTCTTTTAAATCTTTTTCAAGCCTATTTGCAGATTTCGGAAAACGTACGCAGTGGTGTTCTAACTTATATTAAATTACCCATCATAATATCTAACAAGTATAATAGTAATTGAATATTAAAAAAAGAGTCATGGCCTTTTTATAAACTGACGTAATTGTTCGTGAGCGCGATAATATCAACTTAAGAATTAAAATTTTAAAGTTACATTTTACGAAATAATAAATAAATGTTATTGCTTAACTTCTCGGGTTAAGTTAAACTAACTGTTAATGCAAACGTAACACTTGCAATTGCACAGCTTTTTGGAACACAAAATTATATGTAAACGTTACTTTTGCATGTAATTTTCAGTGCAAATTAACATTTATTAGGGTTAAAAAAATTAATTTGTGTGCAAATTACATGTAAATATTGCGTTTGCATGTAATTTTGGGTTTCAAAAATCTTTGCAATTGCAAGTGTTACGTTTGAATGTAACAGTTAGCTCTTTACTCTGGATTGACCGTGACTTGAACTAGTATTGAAATTGCAATCTAAACATTTACACATTAATTTATTCCCGATGTTACACAATTGACGAATACAGCATACAAAAATACGTACAATGATGCGATCTTCAAACGATAAAAATATCTGTTCCAGGCCTCGCAGCGTATGGGAAAATTTTTATTGTTCCTAGCACTATTATGAAGATATTATATGCTCGTGGTATGTTTCTACTGCATATGTTAAAAAAATTTACCCTGGATATTATTCATTACGGATACTGGTAGGAACAGTAACATTTTTAGGGTTTCGTTCATCTCACGAAACCCTATTCGTCCGGCTTCTCTGTTTGCCCGTCACAGAGCCGGTTCTCAGAAACTGTATAACTTACAGACTTGGAATTTTGTGTACTTACAGCTGAACATCCACTATCAGGCTGAAAATCATAAAATTTTGAAAGAGTCGTATTATTTTAATATAGAGAGATAAAAAACAAAAAATCTAACAGCTTTTCCTATTAAATTTAAACATTTTTCGTTATAGCAGTTGCCAACAATTAAAAATCCGCAATAAAAATATGTCTACAATAATTAATTTTCTATTGAAAGATTTGCACGGGAAAAATGAAAATGAAATAAAAAGTTTCACGAATTGAAAAATAGATTAATATGATTGGTAATATTGGTTATATATTGGTAATAAAACGGAAATTTTCCAACATTTCTCAATAATACAAGGAGTATGAGTATGTGTAAGTACAGAAAACAGGTTAATATGACGTCATTAGAGAATTAAAAAGAAAATTAATCTGACGTCCTATTGGAAGTTTAACGGACTTTTTCAAATGTTTGAGAATAATACAAAGAGAGTATCAATATGAGTAATAGAGAAAGCAAGTGGATATGAAGTCAGCAAGTGATTATAACGTCCTATGAGTTTGAGGAACGTATTGAATCATGATAAAACCCGATTATGGAAATATTGGCATATTGTAACATTTTTAAGATCTCTGTACAACATGTTTAGTTTTAAAATTGATTTTTTTTTAATATCGCATTTAGTCCACATGACAGATATTATTATGACAGAGTATAATAGCGGGTTACTGTATAAAAAAATATGACTTTTTTTTTTTTTGAAAATGAAATTTATTTGGATTTATTAAAAAAAGGATAAAATGTTTAGAAAGGAATATTAAACAAAATTTTTTGTGCGATCTTTGTTCACACTTACCCGTTTTTCCTACATGCTGTGACCCCTGCAGTTCTTTTCTGTCATTCGCATGTGAAAAAAGCGTATTGTAACCATTTAAGTACAGTTCATAAGAGATTTTTATAGCCTATGAATGGTTAATTAGAATGGTCAGTTTTTAAATATAAGTTCAATCTTAATGGGACCGAATCTTAATGCGGAATCCATATTATAAAGCAAACAACATCTCCATGCGTAACACTGACGTCATATTGACGATGACCACAACCTGAAATTACATTTCGGTTTTACTGCAAACTTCTAAACATTGCGCAATTTTATTTTTTACACCACGGAATAGAAAAAAACTTTCAAATGCAATTTGTTTTAAAATTTTATCTCACTTTACTAATTTGTTTGTGGTTTTAAAAATAATTTCAAAGCATGAATATTTTTTAAACTGCGTGCAACACATATACGAAAGTTAACCCGTTTATATTTAAAATAATATAAATAATTCTGCATTTGTTTCTTTCCGTAATATTTCTAACTAAATTGTCAAATGAAATTACAACTTAAAAAGCAAAGAAATAAACAAATAAAAGACAAATTGAACGGATATGTAATCGAACTATACGCTTAAATACTGAAATAATCAGAATATCAAAAGTTGCTATAAATAAGGAAATGTTTCACTATTGATCGTTGATTATCAGCTGATACAAAACTTCTACAAATTCTTTTTTGTGTAGTTGGTGGACAATCTAGGAAAATATACTTAATATAAAAAATATAATCTACTATATATGAAGTGAAAATGTGAATTTCGTCCTGGTCACTTATAACTTGAGTTCATCTGAATGGATTTTGATGGGACACTGTTAGTTATATAATTTGTTAGGGAAAGTTTTAGTATATAAAAAAGTGTTATACGATGCTTAGTTATAGAATTATAAGCGAAAGTTCCATAACCAGGTAAATCCTATTATTAAAGATAACCTTTGTAAACGATTCTGCTCAATGGATTTCGATGGAACTTACACTGTTAGATAATTTTTCAAGAAATGTTTTAGTATATGACTTTTCTTTCGACGTTGCTTAGTTACAGAACTACGGGAGAAAGTTCTATAAAATGGTGAACCCGATTATGAAAGATTACCATTTCTTTTAAAGTTCGACTCGACGGATTTTTATGAGGCTTGCATTGTTAGTCAGATAATTTTTATGGATAGTTGTAGACTATTGCCAATCGTTCTGTCGTTCTTTACCCAAATCCTACTTCAAATGATAAAATAAATTTAAATTTCAGTCAAAATGTGTGTAACACATTTGGACAAATAATAGCGCAATTGCCCTCGTATCGTTTCCAGCAGAGCGGAAAGACGTTCCGAAAAAAGGTCCGTATGACTTTGCAACATAATGTCAAGTTCATCGATATATTTCGCTAGATTCAGAGTTCGTTTGGAGAAACTAACCAGCGTAGCGGGCGAAGCCTGCTAGTATAAACATAATATACATATTAGAATTTTCAATTACAAATGATTTTCATGTACGTCCTGTACACTGCACAGTATATTGGTCATCTTTAATTCAAATAGCCCGGGTAGGATTGCCTAGTCTTTATAAACAGTATTTTAAAGAGCGGAAAAAAGGAATCATAATTAAATATTTTTAACTGACGGTGACAAAACTCATATACGCCGACATGCATGAACTTTGCTTTTATAGCAGAAATTCCTGTAAATTTACCGATTTTATATAATATATAATATTTAAATATTACCGATTTTATAAATAACACCTTTCCTGCAAAATGTATTATATTAAGATGTCACCAGCCTGGCCTTTTAGATCCGTGACATAACTCTATTTGACTTATGTGATCACCGTGTTTCCTTGGAGCCTTCATTAAAATAACAATGTGGCGGAAAAATTTTCGCAGTTTGGATGATATGAAACAACGAATTTCTGGAATAGATTCAGTAGATAGGTTCATTTAGTAACACTTGAAATATTAAAAAACACTTGGAAAGAAATTAAATATTGTTTGAAAATGATAGAAATTAAATACATGCAGCGCTTCCATATGTGCTCATATTCACCATCTTTAATCTGAAAAATCAACTTAAGGAGTTTGAACAAAATAAAAATTTATAAACAATCATGTGTTAATCTCTTAATATATCCCATTACTTCTGGATACCAACAGTCTAAGCATCCTGTACACTTCTTTAGACTAACTAAAAAAAAAAAAGAAGAAGAAACTAGTAAAAATTTCGATTTGTTTTTGAATGGGAAATAATATTCATATCTGTATATTCATTTTTAAACAATTTAAAGAAAAATGGCATTTTTGAGATTATAGATTAGCAAGTATCAATCTTTTTAACACTTTCCAACCCAGTTGAAGAGTGTTTATGACTTCGGTTTGTCTGGCCGTATAGCCGTCTGTCCGTGCTCTAACTCCCGTAAATATGCTTGGATTGCCTTGCAATTTTGATATGTTATTGTCGTTATCTATAGTATGTTCCCTATTTCAACTGAAATGTCTAGCACTTATAGTTTTTTACAGGGACACTCAATCCGTTACATTACGGTCTATGGGGAAAAATCATTTGCGGTTTATTTTAATGATGTTACACAATTTCAAACACATTGTAATTGATATATATCACGAAGGTGCATTACAGGAAGCTTAATATGGAATATGGTGTGCATAGCACTTATAGTTACTTTACGGGAACAGTCACAATAATTCCGTTACATTACGTCTATGGAGAAAAATCGTTTGCGGTTTAATTAAATAATGTTTCACTATTTTATACGCATTGAAATTTATATATATCACTAAGGTGCATTACAAGAGGCTTACTACAGAATATTGTGTGTTTAGCAGTCATCGTTCATTTACAGGGACACACAAAACAATTCTCTACTGTCTGTTAAATATAATTCCTGGAAGTGCGTTTTAATTTGCTGAATGCGATTTTAAATTGAACTCACTTTTTGTCTATTACTTGGTGTGTATAAATTCTGTAGATCCTATACAGGGCAGCACAAAAGTTCGCGAACACATTTCCGTTTATTGACAGAAACTCCAGAAGGAGAATTTTAAACTGTGCTACGCGTTTCCTAACTAAATTAAAATTTAGCATCCTATGTAGCATATATACAAATTTATAGATCATATACAGGGCTGAATAAAAGTATTCGGATATTTTTCCGAATATTGTACATGTTGGAAATATATGTCGGAAATTCCTAAATTATGTTTTTAAATATGTTATGCGTTTTCCAAATTGTAGATGTTATCTTTCAGCTTATTAAACGGTAATGATTTGTAAAATTATTTTGGAAGCGTTGGGAAGTGTTATATAATCTATGCTTGACGCATGATTTTTCGTTCTTGTTTATTTCGAATTAAGAATATCTACTAAGTATCACTTCTACAGAACACATTCAAACGTTACTGAGTAATAAGATGTTCATAACATTTCAAGACGATATGGAAATCTTAATATGTATGATTATTTCCATTAATTATCTTTTATTTGAATTTTATTTTCTAAACAAACTTATTTAACTATGATCTTTTCAACAAAAAATGTTGAATTTTATGTAAAACAGGATCTCTTTGTTTAATATTCTTACAACGAAATAAAATTAAACACTAAATTATCTCTGTTTGCTATATAGAATATATTCCCAAATGCATTAAGATTAAGAAACTACTATTTCTCTAATTGCACTGATACCACATGTTCGGGGCCTAATTATTTAAAGGGCAAACGAAATAGCTACTCAGTGCTCCCAAAGCCAGAAATGAATTTCTTGGGGTTAAAATCATGTCATAGAATACCCCAAGTGGATCTTTGTTTCAGGAAACTTTCTAGCGTTAGTCGGCGCTATACACATTACAGTTTCATAATTATTTTCATTTATAACCATATCATTACATAGTTTAATAGTATTTTCCCAATATATTGTAAATTGAAAACTAAATAGCAATTTTTAAATTTTCATTAAATTATTTTGTATTTATTTAATAGATAGTGTATACTTATCATACCTTCTACTATTTCATTCTATCACTAATACAATATATTTAAACAAAAAAAAAAATATCTAAAAAGGTGGATTAAACTTTGTGCCGTTATATTAAAATGAAATGTACAACGTAAAATAGCACAAATTAAAAATATATAAATTGGCAAACAGTTGTTTGGGAGCCCCTAAAGCTCCATCATCAGTGCCAATTCAAAAGGTTAAAACAGATTTAAAATCCTAAGCCATGTCAATTTGCTTGCGTCTTTTGCACGCGCCAAGATGAAATGGCGGCAACCTCTTCAAAAACAGCAGCGGAGTCAGAAAACACATGTGACGGAGAGACCAATAGGAGCGCGCCGCCAGACCGGGTGAGTTTAAGTACGGAGGCGAATAAAGGGGGGGGGGGCGTAGATAATGAATTAAGTGAAAGGCAGCCATTTCATCTTGGCGCGTGCGAAAGGAATTTGTTTTCGGAAATATTCCATAAGGAAATTAAAACTTGCCAATAAATAAATAAAATAATAAAATGGTATGAATAAAACACAAATTTAATGCCCGTGTGTTCGAACTAGACACTTGAAGCACTGATATTATCAGAATCAAAATAGCTACTGTAAGTAGGCAAATTCCAAATATTTGGCAATTTCTTCGGCTATTAATATCTGGCATGCGGCTAATATGGATGTATCGCTTTTCATAAATTTTAAAACGTTATTTCAATACATTATTACTATTTTTCATATAAAAATGCTTTTGGACGTTGCTACTAGGCAATCTAAAAGAAATATATTACACGTAAAAAATCTGTTACAGATTTCAATAAATGACAAAAAGTTTTCGCCTATATTCTGTAACCCGGAAAGATACGTTACATCTCTTAGATACGATAATGCACATTAACCATCATATAAATAAACTAGCTGATACGCACGGCGTTGCCAGGTCCGTCATAAAATAATACGAAACGCAAAATCACTCTAAAAATCGCTGCACGAAACCGTTCCTCTGGTAACTGTTTGTCTTTCAGAAATTAAATAGGGAGATGAATCCCTAAGCGGAAGTAAATTTAATACCACCTCCTCAATTGTCTGGAACATTTGATTCAAAGAGGGTCAGTTTTAAGTTAAAATTAAAAACATGTTACTGGCACCTCCCCCCACTCCTCCACACACACAGAGAGAGAGAGATAGAATTAAACCAACGACGTTAAAAAAATTTAGAATTATCATTAACTTTGGAAACAGAAACAAAATGACTTTTTTTCTTTTTCTTTTCTCATTTTTTTACGTACAAAAACAGTCAGTTATCGTTACCTATTTCCGAAGTCAAATATATAAATGACGTCACGTATATGAAAAAACTCTAAAAATCGGTTAAAACAAATCGCGAAAAATTCACAACCGCTGTTCGAATTGCAATCACCTGACGATCTTTTCATCTGACAATCACAATTGCCCGGTTGATTTCCAGCTGTGCCTATATTCCTATCAGCTATCAATCACAACTGCCCTCCAACGGTTGGTTGGTTGGTTGTATGAGGTTTAATGGCACAAGGTCCCATTGGGGACAAACTACGCCACCCTCCAACGGTCTTTGACTTCTAGTGAGCGATTTGTGACGTCATTCGATACAAAAAAACTCTGCAAAACATGAAAATATGTGAAAAACTCATAAAAAATGGCATAAAAAAAATATAATCAGAAAACACAAATCGAGATAATTAATAACCCGCCTTTCCGTTTTCAAATAATAAGTTTTTATCTGTAAAGAATTATCAACTATCTCCAAGCTAAAAAGAGAAAACAAAATACCGATTCTGAGCGAAACTGAGGTCTAAATGGAAGCAACCATCGGACCAACCAAGCATTCTGGGAGAAAACTCAAAAAGAAAGGATAAAATTTACTTATGGGCTAAAAGAAGAGATTAATGGGCTAAAAGATTGGAACCGGATTCCTGTTACTAATGAGGAAAAATTGCAGTAAAATCTGAAAAAACACACTAAAACTCGCATAAAAATTTAAATAAAAAAAATCTGTTAAAGAATTCCAAAATCGGGCTTCGAGGTGCAAAACGACATGCTTAGAGCTACTTTCCTACCAAATTTTGTAGCTCTGCGAGCAGCGGCCTCTTATGAACACAGCCCACAAACACAGACACAAACTTCCTTCTTCATTATAGTTAGGGATTATCAGCTAAAAGAAGCAAACACATAGTTTATGTTTAAAGCAATAACTGGCCGAATCTATATAAAAATTACAGTAAACTGGTGTGTGTAAAATAAATATAATAATGATTTATGTGCCGAAAATACAACAATATATGATATATTAATGTATATTGAAAGAAAGAGAAAGAGATAAACCCCTCAAGTGTTCATAAATAACATCAAATGATAATAACTTTGCCTGCTAATCACCAAAATGGAAATAACAAAACATATTTTGTTTAGTTTTCTGACGCTCAGAATCCGAGTTTACTTGAGATAAATTACTTCCTGAGAAAACTAATTTAGTAGACACACTGATAGTATGAAACTAAATTCAAACGGATTAGATAATTAGATTAGTTTCAAGCTGGAAGGGGCAAAGTTGTTTTCTGTAAAAAGGTACGCTTTACATTAAGAGGATGAGATGGGAATAGCTGATGAATTAGTGTGTAATGTATAAGGAGTAATCAAGAGATGATTTGAATTACGATGCATTACATGATATTAGATTAAATAAAATGTATGGGTCACGCTCAAATGTTCATTTGCAAAGGAAATTTTAAATGAATATATTGAAAAGATATTTTTAATTATACCACATGGGAATATTTTGGTATGAAATATACTTTGGACTAATATGTAGATATTAGTCCAATGGATAAAAAAAAATATTGTTTCGATTTTGATATGCAATTAATTTAAAAATTTTGTTTATCGATACTATTGTCTTTTTTTTCGTCGTTTAGACTTTTTTTTCTTCTAGAAATATTTTCTATTTATAAGTAATCAGGATAACCATTTTCTACAGGAAATTAATTTTCTAAATAAGTTACAGGATACCTAAACGATATCATTGCGTGATTATTTACTTAATGATGTAGACATAAAAAACGTTAATTTTGTAAAGTTTTGTGTTTTTTATAAAAAAATTTCCCTTTAAAGATGAACTTTCGAACGTTTTTTCTTTAGTATGTAGGTTATTTATAAAGTGAGTACAGTTTTACCACAATTTTTTTTTAACGTTTTTCGCTTTATTTAATTGCAAAAAATAGTTTTACAAAATTGACGATTAAAGAGAGTTCAATTCAATTTCTGCAATTTAAATATTTAATAGAAATAACAATAAAAAATGCGGTTGCATAATCTTAAAAAAATTCTAAAGAGCGTATCTACCTTGTAAGTAAAATGTCATAATCTTTAGTGTTTTTTTTCTTTAAAAAGGGCTTCCACACCATTTTATGAAAAAAAAAAAAACTATCTTCTTGGAAAATGACCTTACGCTTGTTAAAAAATACTAAATTTAAGACTTTGGGGATATTTAAAACACGTGTTAACAGGGTATTATCTAATTATTTGTAAGCTTTCTAGGCACTGTTCGCAAATTTCAAATGCGAGTATCTCAAAAAATCTTTTTCATTTTTTGTTAATCCAATTAAATGCAAAACTGGTATTTGTGCTCTCAGATTTAAAGTTCTTACATTTTTCTGAATCTAAAGTTTTTTTTAAAAAATTTGAACAAAATTAAAGAAAGATTAATATAATAAATCTAGATTATTAGATAATTTTTTAGGAATAATTCTAGGTAAATAATTCTGATTATTAATTCAACATTGATAATTAGATTTTTTGAGAATTAGATATAAGTTAATCCACATGTAAATATGGATTTTTTTAGAAAATTTACCATATAATGAATAAATAATGTATTTTTAAAAAATCTCAGAAAAAAGTATATATTTATGCAATACTTTAGTGTTATTATAATACATCTATAGAAATTTAAATAAAGAAAAATATTAAAAATATAAGGAAGTATTTAGTATTTCTTCAAAAATGTGAAAATCGGCTACAAAATTCATAAAATAAATGATATAAAATATATTTAAGGAAGATGTAATATGAACGTGGCTGACAAATATTCTTGCTTTTAGACGAAAGTTTAATCATTGCATTATATTTCCTAATAAAATTTTTTCTTTTTCTTTGTTTTTTCTAACATTTTAATGAAAACCTGTAAGGGTATTTAAAAAAATATATATATTTCTGTAACTATTTTAAACACAAAAATTTAAAAAAAATGTAAAATATAATTTTAAGATTTAATACCTACTCAGCATAATAATAAAAAATAATAAACATTAACAGGATTATGACCAAATATCTTATTTACCATATTTGGGTAAACAGGAAGGTAGACGTATTGATTTTAGAAGAGAAAATAAAACAAAAATATTTGAATTTTGGCTTTATTCGCACGTTAATCATATCTTCCACCCAACTAAACATTTTACCCACTGCCTAGTAACTCCTGACAATACTTTCGCCTTTACTTCTTTCTTCCGCTGCATTCTGTTCCTTCAGAATTGAGGCTGATGAAAAAGACGACTGGCTCACTGTGTTACACGTGGACCTCTTGAGTCACGTGACGTTCATTTTGTGACTCAAGTGCATGAAAGAAGTATCACGTGACTCTAGCAGTCCGAAGTCAAACGAACGCGAAATGTAATGCGACAGTAAGTCTTTTTCGCCAGTCTGGCTTCCGAAATAGTGGCAACAGTGAAAATGGTTTCCAAAAGGATATGATTCGAGTTGATTTAGAACTCAGCGATAGATAGTGGCTTTTAGTGTATGTTCAGTGTGTATACATTTTCACATCAATCATACATCTAGAGCTGTATATCGAATGGTAGGTCAAGTAAAGAAACTTTGCTGTATAAGAAATTTAATATTTAGCCTTCTATAATAGTAATATTTTAAATATGATATAGGCGTATAGCCAACACGTTATGGTGAAAAAGTTCCAGGCTGAGTATCGTTCCCAAGTGGTTCAGTTGGTAGAACGTCAGTGCGCTAATCTGATGACCAGGGTTCGAGTCCCGACTTGAGTACTTTTTCACTACGTTGGCTATACGCCTATTAAGCAATTAAAATTTGATTATTATGAATGCAAGGCGTGAGAAATTTTCTCTGCAAAAATTTCCAAGTATTAAATATGAATTTATTTAGCCTTCTGTTACTCAAAAATACATTTTTTTTCTTAATCTGACAAGCTGCGTTCAAAATGTTTTAATATTGTCTCTGGTATTATCTCCCATTCCGCTTAACATTGTCTATACATGAATGTTAAAAACATAGACTCTTATTGCTCTTTGTAGTGACAAAACATTACCTAAAATTGAAGAATATTCTTAAGCAGCAAAAATCAGCTTTAAATATTTTTGAAAAATCTCAAAACTTCATCAAAGTCGTGGAATGTAACGTCTTTTGAAAGACACTTTTCTTTTAACAACGACAAAAATATATATCAGTTTGTCGCTTATTACCCCCACCTTCTTCTGGTACAAGAATTGTTTTTGTATCTCTTTCATGATAAATCGCATTAAAATTGGAATAACTTTCTATTTTAAATGTTCACCAATATTTTCGCTGCAAAATGTAAAAATGTTAGGTGTGTATGCAACAAGGTACATCAGTGAAAAGTCATGTAAAAATTATAAAAAACGCAAGAGGTTGTTTCATTGAACATGTTATGGTGTGCTTATAAAACCCTAAAAGTCTTAAAAAATGAATTAGCTATAATGTTTTTATTTATATATATGGGCTCGAATTTTCATACAGGATTTTTTATACTTAGATAGGATCGGCAAACCACCAAAGTGTGACTACATTTCTAGCACTTTTCTTTATACACCACTTATTTTCTAACTATCATTATCAAAAGAAGAAATCGCTAATAACTTTGTCAGTCGTTGAGAACTGATAATTCAATAAAGCAAAATTATTCACATAAAGTGTTTCTCAGTCATTTTCAATATTTTTAGAAGCAAGAATCAAGAAGTTATTCCCTGGCAGAAAATTGATCGTCAACAGGCCGTACAAAAACTTATACTGACATATATATGTAATGTCAATACTTTCATGCAGCGCGATTGAAATATATGTACTTTTTTAAAAGGTTTCACTTAGCTACGTATAAAGCTGCTCATGTATTTCCATAGTCCTCCTGGAAAAACTTTGATGGGAAAAAGAAATAATTTAAAAGTTTTTACAATTTTATCATCACCAAACAACCTTGCCTTTTTAATTGCGCATTGCTTAACTATTTCAAAGATCTTAATGGATCTATGGATCTTTTGGTACTTTTCCGTTGTACGGACACCATTGTCGCCAAGCTTTATAGTTGGCGCAAAATGACAATCACGTGAATTGAAACATTTGAAAAATAAAAGAAAAAACACTGTCGATAGTAAAGTGAGCATTTAAAAAATATAACATTTGAAAATTACGAACTATTTTATGAAATCACAAATATACTTAAAATTACTGAACAAATAACTTATACAATAAAGTAATAAAATAAAACTCATATTTAACTGCTGGCATAAAATTACAAATATCTTTTATCAATGCAGTAAACATTTCATTTTTTGAATGAAGGCGTCGCCACACGAACTCTATGAGATAAGACTCTAAATGACGACAAATAGTTCCCCGATGTCTTTTGTTGAGACATTTTGCGATGCCCACATAATCTCTCAACATTTTGAGTATGACATCCAGTATTAGGATAGACAAAATTGTATTTATGATTTACTGTGAAATGATCATAACCAGCATCTCGCAGTTTATCTTTTTTATATGCTCTCCAGCAATCTGTATAAATAATACTTCCATCAGCTACATTGTTTTCTATTGCCGCCATTGAAGTTTCAGCTGTACGATCGGGAATAGGAGTAAGGAAACATCATGTTTTTTTGAACACAAACTTTTATTATGCAGAATTCCAAATTCCTGAAACAGTTTTATCGCAACTTTCTCATCATCTGGTAATTGCCAAATGGTAAAATCCACCTCAGCGTCAGCAGTAAAGGTAAATTATAACTTTATAAAATAAAGTATTTTTAATTCGAATAATAGCAAATTAAAAGCTTTCCGAGATTATGGTTAAATAATAATCATTCACATGATTCACGTTTCATAAATAGTAGCACAATGTTTCGAATGGCTTACAATAAAAATCCTTTTCACGATCAGGGTTGAAATAATTGGCGCATTAGCTTGCATTTTGGCAGGGTGTCCGTATAATGGAAAAATACCGATCTTTTATTCATTACCACACATACCAAGACTCATGTAAAAACAATTTCTGCACCTGTGTTGCTTTGAAAAAGTTTTTTTTTTTTTGTCTTTACACCTTATATTTTATTTTTCTGATCAAATGACATCTAGCCACACCATTAACACTTTCGTATTTCTCTATATATCTTCATAATGGCTACCCCATCTTCATAATAGCAACGGCCATTATATTCGTTCATCGCTAACAATACTTACTAACAGGCATGTCACTGCGAACTCCTATAAAATCAATAAAAAAAATATTTTTCCCCATCTTTCATTAATTTGTCTGTTCACAAACTTGACATTTCTTTTCTTTCTCAAAGCATTTAAACTCATACTGATGCTTTCGTTTTTTGAAACACACACTTTATGTTGAACGGAACTAACTCGATCCTACCACACTGTTATTTTTTTCTGTGATATTACAAAGAATCTACTGGTAATTCATTATCTTATGTAAACTAACAGAGATTAGAGAAACAGAGATCCTGTTAAATAACAGAGACATTATTTAATAAATTTACAGTAGACTCTATAAATATATAATATATTATTATTTATAAATAATAGATAGAAAGTAGTAGAGCATTGCGGTTTAGGGTGACGTGCGGATTTGTAATTGCGAGTGCTTTTCTTATAAGAAAAAGGGGATTATTTTCTTTTTTAATGATAACGAATTTTATTTATTTATTTTAATTTTCAAACTTAATTTTATTTTCGAACTTAGAAGAACTGTAGGTGAGTTAGGATTTTTCAAATGAATTTAAATTGGCGTAACGTAGCACTTAATTTTTAAAAGAATCCCTTCGACCATAGCTGGGAGTTGAACGCGAGTCATCTTGTTGTACGATAAACAGCATAATCACTATATGAGGCGGACAGCCTGTAGCTCTCCAAGGATGTCTTATTATTCTATAGTATTTCCAAATTTCATCGTCGTTTTTAAATGATGTTGTTTAATGCGATGATTAGTCATAAGTATGGGAACTTAAGAGAGCTTTTACTTTTCTATTTAAATAGATTTAACTAATATTTGAAGCTGCCATCTTTCAGATTAATATACGTGTAAAGTAAGATATGTTTCCTTTTAATGAATAATGAAATTACTTTAGCGAATTCCGATTTTTAAAAATATTCTCATTTTTTTGTTTGTTTTTCAACTCGTGTAATATATTATTTAGAATTATTTTTAAAACATAGAATAACATGCATTGCAAATGTGTATGGCATTATATGTTATTTGTTTCGAACTTATAACATGTAAGAAATTAAAAATTGCACTTTAAAAATATTCTTATTTTTCTGTTTGTTTTTCAATTCGTGTAATATATTATTTAGAATTATTTTTAAAACATAGAATAAATAACATGCATTGCAAATGTGTGTAACATTATATGTTATTTGTTTCGAACTTATAACATTTAAGAAATAATATTTACAGTGTTCTTTCTTTGAATGAGAAAATGTTAATATAATTCAATTTGTTTGCAACAATACTATCAATGTTTTTGAGAATTTTTCGAAATAGTAACATATTTTTTCATAATGCGCAAATATTTTTTGAAAATATTTTTTTGAAAATAATTTTTTAGTAAAAAATATAATAAAAATAAATTTTAAAAATGTAAGTTATCTTCAAAAAATTACTTTTAACGTTTTCATGTATTATTATCATGTATTATTATTAAAATTCTGCTATTTCTAATAATAATAATATATTATAACTTCATAAATATTAACACAAATTGTAAAAAATACTCATAAATTTTTTGAAAAAAATTTTACCTAAATTGTAAATCTAGATTGAAATAGAAATTTATTCTTTAAATAATCACATTCTTTTTCGATCGTTTGAAAAACCAGGTTCTGGTTTCACGTGATTAAGCTTCATGCATCTGGTGAATGAAAAAACTACAAAGTAATAGTCGATAAAAATCCCCGCTAACTCCGCTGAGACGAATTTTCTCTTTCTAAAATATTCTAATTGTTTTATAAAACAATATTTAAACTAAATTTCCTTCTTTAATATTTCTAATAAAATTGTAAAATAATTTTAAAACTGTCTATTTTGACTCAGGTTAAAACAAAGATAAAAATATCTTTAAATAAAGACATGGAAACCCCTACAGGGAATTTGATATGAAAAAGGGAAATGTTTGTAAAATGATGACCGAGAATTTCAGTCGAATGCATTTAACCGAGAACTAGTGTAAGTCTCAAGAGAGAGAGAGAGAGAGATGACTAATGTGGGTAAGAGAGAGTTTTTTTTTTTTTTTTTTTTTTACAGAAAATTTTAACAGAAACATTTTTTAATTGAAAACTTAACTATACGTGAGAATTGTCTCAGATAATTTATTTTTCTTTTAGGACTATTGTACTTCCTACGCATTGTCATGGGATATCACAGCAATTGTGTAAATAAGCGTATCTGTAGTTGTCCCGTCTTTGTTCAACAATTATATATAAATTATGAAAAAAATGTCTATTTTGATTATCGTATGCCTTTTTTCACAGTCATTAGTTTTTAAGTTTGAGTATGCAACTAAACGATTTTCCCAGTGACCGAAACACACCAAGTTGAATAATGTCATTCCATTTTTTGGAAACGAAAGAAAGAGCTGAGAAAAGAGGGGCTGTAGGAAAAAAACTTCGCTGGCTGATTTTTTTATTAATTTTATTTATTTATTTTCTTTTATGAATAGTTTTCTTCGAAATGAGATTAATGGAGATGCAATATATGAAGAACAATTTTTCAAGTATTTTTCGAACTTATTTCATGAATCTTCAATGTAATGCAAACTTAATTACTCAATCACAAACAAAATATTTAATTACTAATAAAAAAATAGAATTTAGTAATTTATTATATTTATTTCTCATTTTATTTTACTTTTTTTTGGTAACAATATTATTTATTGTCTTTTACGAGTACAGGCGCGGGCTACCGAAAGTAGCGACACTGACCACACTCATCTAAATTTCCACGCATTAGATAACAGAGAACGAATAGAAAATAATATCCAATAGGATTAAATTATAGTTAGATAATAACTCATGACATATATTAAGAGCTATTGAATAATCATTAGGGATTTCACTCTTTGATTTCGCTACATGTGTAATTTTAACCAAGAAATGAGCACCCTTCTACGCAATTACTGTCCCCTGTTAGCGTTATTCATATGCTGTCATTTGTAATCGTTCTCAGCTCTAATTCATTTATCATCCAAATATTAGTTAAAAGGATAACAAGACTATAAATGATTAACATGCTCTCTTACTACAATATATATATCCATTCATAGGAAAAGTGGGAATAGTTCCTTGAGGCAACATTAATTTAATCAGCAACATCTCAGTCATTCGTAAAAGTTTTACAAAAGAAAAGGCCTAATTAATTTAAGATATTAATTAGATTAATTTAAGATCATCATATATGAATAGGCCATTCATTATAATTTAGGTACTATTCAGTTTCTAAATTTGAAATATCTATTGAACTATAGGATCTATTTATTCTCCGGTGTAATACTAGTTATTTAGCATCTTTTTAAACGAAACAATTATAACAAAAATAAAATAATAGGAAATTATTTGCATGTTTCATAGATTCCTTCTAAAACAAAAACTATTGCCTGTTAATCGCCTAATTTCTTAGGTAAATTTAAATTCGTTTTTATTAAAATACTAGCAGAACCACCCGGCTTTGCTCGGGTTAACATAAATTAAAATACAATAATACGACAATAACAATGCTGCAATATGATTTGTGCATACTCAACCATAAATCGATAAAAACGTTACTTTAACTCAACCATAGTAAAATTTCTCAGCTTTATAAATGAAAATGCGCGTTTTATTTGCGCATACAATATAACAATATACGATTTTCCTGACAATGAAAAAAAAATTACTTAACGTTGTAACATTTTGCGAAATTCGCTTTCATATGGCATCTATCTATATTATAAAACAAAAACATATCCGTGAATAATGTCGACATCATATTGGCGGTAGCAACGATCTAACCATTAAATTTTGCTTGTACTGCATATTTGTAACTACTAAATACCGCATAATTTCATTTTTTAAACTATCAATTAGAAAAAAAAAATGCACTTTCAAATGTAGTTTGAAAAGTTTATCTCAATTTACTGATTTTTTATGGATTTTAAAGTAATTTTAAAGCATGTATATTTTTAAATCTGTTCCCAATCCAATTACGAAAGATTAACTTATTCGATCTTTATAAAGTAAAGACATTTATTTCTAAACATAGCACATTCAATCTTTATACGGTCGAATAAAATAAATGTACTCTCAATGTTATTCGTTTGAAAAGCGTATCTCAATTTACTGATGTTTTATGGATTTTAAAGTAATATTAAAGTAATTTATAATTCTGGAAAATTGTACGGTAAAAGGATGTTAAACTTATACTTTGGCAACCAATACATTCTGTTGAAATTACGCTACTTTGTGTAATTGCTATAAAATACTAATATTTTGTGAATGAAATCGGTCACATGATTTAAAATATGACGACACTTTCACCGGGGTATAATTTCCTCAGAACCGATACGTGTCTAGTTAAAACAAATTCTTTCACTTCATGAATCATGTACAAATATGCATTTATATTTATAGATAATGTGCACATTTGTCAACTTAACGTAGAGAAAACGTTGAGCTAAATTGCTTGAAGTTTCCCCAAGTTTCTCGTAATTTTCAAATAGTTAAAATACATTATATTATGTGTAGGAAATAATGCATTATGAATTACTAACTCAGCAAGAATTGTTACTTTTCGCCTACAGTTAATTGAGAAAAACGACTTTACTTGAGTGCGTGACGTCACATGCACATTTGTATTTAAAACATGAAAGCGATTAAAGAAATCCAATACTACTGTACGCATAGAAATGTTTTAAACAATATTATTAAATACTACATTTAACTCCGAAATTATATTTACAATGTAATTTAAGCAGAATTTGCTAAAATTGCGTTTTGAAATTATGTGATTTTTGATGCAAAACATTATTTTTCAAAAATATAGTGTTCTTTTATGAATTGAATAATTATTTCGAAGCTGGTGAAATAAAAATGTCGCCACGCTGTCGAACTTATAAAAAATATATTATTTTTTTAAAATAAATGTTTTAGATTTAAAATAATGCATTTAATTTTTTTTTCGATAAACCATTTTACTTTTAATCCCATTTGTTTTAACACACATTTTTGAAGAAAAAGTAATGGAAAATACTGTATTGTTTTCTTTAAATCCAATTTTTATTAATAGGGCATCTACTGTCCCCCTGCATCCAAGAAATTTAAATATTCCTCCTTAGTTGAGGCCCAAGCTGAAAAAAGTTACGATGTAATGATTGCTAAATGTCAATATTTGACAGACGATTTTTGATTATGTAGAATAAATTGAATCATGAAGTTTGAATGCGCAAAAATATGTTTTTATTTCTTTGAAAATTTACTTTAATATTAACAAACCAGTGGAAACAATTTGCCTTTGTAAAATTAAGAGCTAAGTTATTTATTTTTCTCCAAACATATTTAAATATATGGACTATGTCGTTTAAAGTAATCTTTGTAATATGCGAAAAAAAAAATCACATCTGCCGAAATTGACTTCAGTTTCGGATTTCAAATTATAGCGAGTAAATCTGAAATTGGTTTATAAAAATATTGTCCATACGCAGTTCCTTTGAATTTCAACGGGAAAGATATTGCATTAAAAATTGAGGGAAAAATGGATTTCTATAATGACAAACTATGGGAGATGTTTAAAAAAAGTAGTAAAGAATGGTCTGAGAAATTTTTAAAGTTGACAGTAATTTTACCCGTATTCTAAAGCATATGTACAAAAAATTTTGTTGAAATCAGACAAAAACTGTAGATTTGTATAAGGAACATACATACATACATACCAAGAAAGGCTTTTATATACATAGGTTTTAAGTCAAAAGTTTTAGTTGTGTAGAAGTTAAAAGAGGAATTAATTCTATATAGTATATTTTACTATAATTAGCGCACAAGGATTATAATTGATGCAGCAATGATTATCTTCTAAGTATGTTTAAAAAAATTCACTTATCAAATTTTTCTTCATAGCATTAGATAGTGCTTATAATACATAAAATTAAAGTAGAAGGAGGTGGTAGCTCCAAGCTTGGGCAATAAACCCTCACTTATGTTAAACTTGGAACTTCCTACTTGTACGTCAATAGTTTTGAGTAGGTATTTATGCTAATGCAAGCGTTACTGCAAACTATTGTTTTAAACAATTGTTTGTTGTATGCTAAAATTGCTAGATAACAACAACAAAAGAAGTGTTTCAAAATTATTTACAAGCGTTTGGTATTTAATTACTGTAAATATTATTTTAGATTATTGTAGAAAACAAATACTTATTGTCAGGTTAGTGATGATAGATAAAATATCTAATGCCGGGGAAAATAGTTACAAAGTCATAAAAAATGGATAAATTAAATTATGGTATTTAAAAGAACGTATTTAATTTTTTTCTTTTTTTAGATGGAGCAAAGAATGAAGTGATGCAATATTTAGAAGCGAAAATCAAAGTGACAGCGCAGGTCGTGGCATCTAATGTTAGTTTTGAGCTTAGAATCTTTCGTAGATACGTTTGTTATTATAATACAAATATAATAACAAACATATAAATATATACAATAGTCTTCATTTTTAATTCAATAGTATTTTAGGTTTGTTGCAGTTTAAAGTTTAAAAAGTCGTAAGAATTGCACTTAGAGATATTCTACTCTGTAAGGATAGTAGTAGATAAAAGTAGATAAAGTAGGAGTTTTATTTTATTTTTTCTTTGATTGAAGGATTAATAAATCAAAATTGTTTTTTCCTCACTACAAAAGTATATATATATATTTTTTCCAATTTATTGAGGGTAAAAAAAATATAAACCAATGGCGGCATTCTTATCTTAAAGCCTGCGTGGAATGAGAACACGAATTTCCGGCCGTCGCTAGGTGCTCGTAGGAAACATGGATTTACAAATTAGGTTTAATCTTTTCATTTATTATTTCGATCAACGTATTATAATTATATAAAATTAATTCTTATTATTTTTGGGGTCAGATTTAAATTTAAACTGGACAAAATTAAAGGCTTTTTGTTTGGGAGAGAAATTGCAAATTTTCTTAAAATTAAAATATGACTAATCTACCCATTTATTCCAACATAGGCGTTCAATAAATGTCTAATTTCAATTCTGACTAATCTTAAATTTATCCTTAAATTACGATAATTCTAGTCATGATAACAGTAGTACATTTCATGTGTTACAAATGAAATTTTTTGTTGATTTTCTCTCATATTAATCTTTTAAGGATTAGCCTGGTTTTGAACAAGCTCACCTCGTTACTCTTAAGTATAATTTACTGATTTTTTTTCCTTTTTTTGCAATATTTTTAGTATATGTTTTATCAATCCAGGCCTATATAGAAATCTTTCACAAAATTCAAAATAATAAAAACGACTCTTTCACAAACTTCTTTTAAATTAAACAGGCACTTTCACAAAATTTCTTATAATAACAGTGGGCTTTCATAAAATACCGTTCCATAAAAAGAAACTTTCTACTAATTATTTTTACTTTGTTAGAATTGGAAATATGTAATGTGAAAGCAAAAATGTTCACCAGAGGGGGAAAAGTTCTGCAGAAGAACTGAAATATCCTATTAATAAATGTTTGTTTCGTATTTGTGTAACTTAATTTGATCTTTCGTTACAAATTTTTTTTCACATAAAAATAACTTTCATAAAAATAACTTCTTTTTTACTATGGGGACCTAAGGAAAAACCCTACATCTACTTATACCTCTATTTATTTATTTATATATCTCCATTAATTTATTTATTTTGTTTAATAATTTCTTATTCTCTCAACACATCCACATAATTTTTATCCACTCTTTCTGTTAAATATCCTGTGTATTTAACATTTACTATCAGAGTTTCCGCATTATCACAGTGTTTAATATTTCCCAAATTTATAAAAACCTTGTATTTTATTAACAGCATCTCCTATTTTTAGCACTTCTGCTATAAGTATCCCTTATTTTAACATGTTTTTCAAACTGTCGCATCTTTTTTAACTAAAGTAGTAATGTTATATATTGCCTAAATTCACTTTTTTACATTAATATACGAGAGTGGATCAAATATAAAGTAGGTTTTTTGATATCAGTATAATTTGCTTATACTTTTTGTCATGGAAGTTATGGTAAATTGTTTACGGAATCTCTAAAAAAATTTTTTTAATCGTTTTATTCTTCATACATTCATTTACGCCGTTCGCATTATGAATAAACACAAACAACCTATTGTAGTTGCACAAAAAAAAAATTGAAAACTTTCAACAAATGAAAATATTAAACCTATTAAAACCTTGCTCAGATTTAAGATAATAATTCGAATTGATATCCTATCAAGCTCGCAAGTATGTAAATGCCACAAATTGTTCAAAAATGGCCGTGAAGAAGGTGAAACAAGGCGATAGAGTATGGAATACCACAGAAATACTGAAACTGCTCTACTGAAGCTAAAACTAATATTTTTTGGAAGTGGCGGAGAATTTTTATTTCAATTTCCGGCATTAACAAAGTACATATAATGCAGTATAGTAATGTTAATTTTTGGAAATGATTAAAGATGCCCATCAATCATAAAATCATCAGATAAAGAATTCAATGAAATTTTGTGCAGTAAGATTCATACACGTTTAAGTTCTTTTTATTATACAAGAATTAAAAAAAATCCTAATGTATTGAAAATAGTTTGTAGATGTGAAAGAAAACTATCCAAAAATATGACATTGGTATAATTTTGGTAAATAGCATTTTAACGTAATCTATTGAAATAGTCTCCTTTATATTTGATAAACCCTCGTAATATAAATACACAATAATGCAAGTTCCATAATAAAGTATTTTTAACTTTATGGCGTATCGACGTCTCTGATCATGAGAGTAGGCGAGGTTTTGAATGAGAACGTAGTTTTTGTCCACTAATTGTCCAAGGACGTAGAAATTGATCATGGTTATCTCTCTAACTTTCGACGGATGACTGTGAAAACATCGGAACTTTGAGTTTCTGCTTTTCATTGATCTTTATGCAAATTTATAGATTTGGTCAATAGATTATGAGTATTTAAGCTTCCGAATGCGTTGAGAACTTGGAACGAGTTCTTCCTCTATGACAGTGAGTTAGATCCGGCTATTGAGTTCATCTATCCGAGATAAAAAGAAGAATAAGCGGTTGGTAAGAGTTATTTACGATATTTTCTGCTAATCAAGAAAGTAAATCTTGGGTGCTCGCGGAATGCTATTTTCAACATTAGCCTAGGCGGACATATTGAAATCAGTGTTCGACTAGCTTTCGTCGTGGAATTTGGATTTTTGCTGAAGGCATCCTGACTTGCTGTTTTCTTCAAAGTTGTAAGTTGCGTTTTGAATCTTTATAATCAATATATTGAAGTTATATTTAGCTGAGTAATGTTTTGGGGAAATTGAATACTTTTGAATCAAGGAAAATTTAGTGGTGTTCTTTCTCAAATCGCTGCCCGATTAAGTTTTAATAAACTTGAGTTTTAAATTTTACATCTTGTGCTCTCTTTTACGACTGCATAGCCTGGTTCACTCTCACTAACAGCAAATGGCTGTTACAACCTAAGTTTAATTAAGTATTATATTTTTTCAAATAAGTGTTAAGAGATAATAATGCAATTACTATTATAATCTAAAAGAGTATGATAATCCTCATTTTATATATTTTATTATAATTCCACATCTCCTTTATATCTATGAAGAAATATTTTATGCACTAATTAATTCTGAAAGCAGTATTCTCCATTTCCCGTTTGAAAGAGCTCGAAAATATCTTTCAGCCATTTTATCTTTTAACTTTAAAAGGTGGCTTCAAATGAAAATAGATTCCAGTGCTAGAAATATTTAAAATTCTTCTACCTAATTTTTAATAAGATTTCACTATTAAAAACATTCTGAACAAATAACGAAATGTTTTTTTTAAAATCTTATTTATATAATTTTTTGTAATGCAAATTAAAATAATTTTAATTTGTTAAACATTGTAATTTAAATAAAACATACTCTCTAAAATTTGCACAGCTTGGGACCAACGGTTTTGCATATTTTACTCTCAAAAGTTAAATTTAAACCATTAAAATTCATTTAAAAAAAAACCATCTACTTTTTTAGGAAAAAAAGAAAGTCGTTCAACCAAAATAATAAAATGGTCTATGGTTTATGTATGTAAACAATATCTTTTCTATTTTAACTCCTATTACTTCCATATGTGGACTATTTTCTTACAATTAATTAAATTTAACTATGTTTGGAAATAAAAGAAACTTTTCGTTTTTAAACAGATTAAATGTTAAATTAAGTATGAGCCATCGCAAAGTTATTATGTACTATAAAACAAAAATTAATAGCAAATTTTTGCCAAAGTTTTTTTTTTTTTTTTTTTTTTTTTTGGAGAAAATAAATTGATTTTATAATTTTTTGAAAAAATAAAAAATAAAAAAATTCTATAGTGTTGAGTCTATAATGGGATATAAAACAAAAATTAATAGCAATTTTTTGTCAAGGATTATTTTTTTTTTAATTTGAGAAAATAAATCGATTTCATACTTTTTGAAAAAAAATATTTAAAAAAATTCCATATTGTTGAATCCATAATGGGATGCAAGACACAAAATTGATCGCAAATATTATCTACCGAAATCATTTAATAAACAAATCCTCATTTTCACAAAAAATGTGACTTTTATTAAGAAAATTTCAAAAAAATTCTATTTATCACTACAGGAAATCTAGTAAACTTTATCGAAACAAAAACAAAATTTACTCCATTTGGTTAGAATACCTTTTTTTTTTTTTTAAAGATCCTACGCGGAGAAAAATTGCATACATAAATATACTGATTGAAATTAATAAATAAAGGGTTTCAATTTCATTTTTTACGCGAATTTTTGTCTTAAAAAGAGAATGTTTATTCTTATGATTAAGAATTAAAGAAAAAAAAAGCATTCGTTGAACTTCTAGATACTAATATTTAAAACGTTTTTCTTTGTTTACATATTCATATAAAATGACATTTTAAAATGAAAACATATCTCCCTTCTACTTCGTAAATGGCGTAGGTACTGTTAGATAACGATCTTAGAAATAGGAAATGTATGTTATTTAAATTCAAGTAAGCATTGAATAATAAGTGTTTTTTCTTTATAATTCTCATCTGCATTTTATGAAGTAGAAACATAATACTATTTCATATTAAATTACTCCATTCCCAAAATTGAGCTTAGTAATGTGGGTTGATTTAAAAGAAAATACAGATGGTTAAATTGAGTCTTAAAAATTTTCTAATGGAATATGAAGTCAATACCTAACTTGAAAAGGATTAGGAACGTGAAGTAAAAAATAACAAAAATGGGTGCATTAAAAATTGCAAAATATATGCATTTCAAATTTAAATATTTTCATAGACTATAAGTAATATTTACTTTCAAAATTAAATTAAAATTCTACAAGAAAGAAAATTTCGATATGCTTTTATACAAAAACATTTTAAACGTAATTGTTTTCTCATATGTTTATTTAAAACGACATTTAAAAATGAGAAAATATGTATATCCTTTTTCATAAGTAGACAATTTTATATTTAAACATATCTTAGAATTATGCAATGTACGTTATTTAAAACTCAAATAAGAACTTAAACATAACGAGTTTTCATTTCTTTGATCTATATTACATATAAAAAGACACTTAATACTTTTAAAGGCTTACCGTCATTCCTAAAATGGATCTTAATAATACGAGTTGAGTTCAGAGAATATCGTAAATTAAATTGAGTATAAATGGCTATTTTTCTGAGTATGAAGTCACAAAAAAGTATAAAAAAGAAAAGTAACGGTAAGTAAGAAAATAAATGCTAATGGCATATGAAATTTAAATTTTTTTACCTGAAATATTACATTATTATACCTGTATATTTATAATTGTATTTTCTAAGTAAGTTTAAAAATATTTATGAAAGTACGTTTCTATATACTTCTACTTCTCAAACGTTAATTCTTTGTTTACATATTTTAATAAAATGGATTTTAAAAATGGAAAATTCTTGATTTTCCTTGAAAAACAGGGTGATTTTTTTTAAAGATGTGAAAGTAAAACCCTATATAACAAAAGAACCACTGATCCAAATGACCTAAAATTTCATCAGTATGCTCCCAAAGCAATGAGAATTTTTTAGGCGTGGTTAAAAAAAAACTTAAAATCGCACCGACAGATGGCGCTGTACATGCAGTGATGTCGGGAGACTAACTTGCGCCCGGTACACGCACATTGGCGATAAAAACGCACACCTCGTGTTCATTATTCTACAGAAATCCTCGCAATGACTGCCATTAGAACCGTGCGTTGTTAGTAAAACTGTATTATAAGAATAATGACAGCACAGCAACTGATCTTAAGAGATTTAGAACACTTAAGAATTTAAGAAAAGGTCGAATGACCACAGAGGGCCTACGGAAGATGGTTTCTCAAAGTACCGTCCATTGTTTTTCTCCCACAGACGATATTCTTTGTTTCTGCTACCTTACAGCGCCATCTGTCGGTGCGATTTTAAGTTTTTTTAAAACCATGCCAAAAAAATTTCCATTGCTTTGGGAGCATACGGATGAAATTTCCGGTCATTTGGATCAGTGGTTCTTTTGTTATAGTGTTTTACTTTCACAACTTTAAAAAAAAATCACCCTGTATATATATATTTGTAAATATAGAATTTATTGTTGAAACATAACGGTCTTAGAAATGAGGTATTTAAATTATTTAAAATTGAAATAAGTGCTTTGCGATAAGCGTCTTCATTTTTTAATCTGCATTCCATAAAGAAGATACTCCTCCATACTACATCATTTCATCCAGAAATTGAGGTTAGCAATAGTCGATTTAAAAGGAAATATCTATATTTAAATTGAATATAGAATACTCTTTAATTGAATATAATAATCAATACCAAATTCAAAAAGATAAAAATAACACAAATAAGGAATATGGAAATTTAAGTGGAGATACATACATCTGAGAATTATATATTTTTATGAAATGGAATTTAAAAAAAGAAAAAATATATATTTCGTTTTGTAAATAGAAAATTTAATATTGAAACGTAACGATCTTATAAATAAGGTAAGTGTGTCATTTAAAACTCCAGTAAGTGCCGTGCGATAATAAGCTTCATATCTCCAATCTGCATTTCATAAAGAATTCATATTCATGCATATTACACTACTATATCCAGAAATGGAGTTTAGTGATATGAGGTGATTTAAAAGGAAATATTGATAGTTAAATTAAATATAAAATGCTCGTTATATCAATACAAAATTTAAAAAAAAATAACAAATTAGAAATAAGGAAAACTATGTGCAGATCATCATTATAAAAATTTGCATTTGAAAATTAGGTACTTCTATTGGTATTTTCTAAATAAAGATGAAAAATTGAATGAATGAAAGTTTAAAATAAATCAGATTATAAATGTAATAAATTGTAAAATTTCACCGAATGAAATGGTGACTTACTTCAATAATTGGTTAAAAAATAACATAGTACCGTATACATTAGATTAAATCTGATCAAATTAAAAGCAAAGCTGTAAATGGGATAAACTGTCTAGCATTCGCAAAGCTATAATGTCAAATTAAAGAAGTGATTTTTAAAACAATGAAATAAAATAGAAGCTGTTTGAAGTAACATTGCATTTTATTTTTTTAAATACCATCAATGCCTTAAATAAAATATTTCGTTTTGTTACTTAACTAGAAACAATATTAAACATACCGAATTATCGATTTTATTTTGCCAAAAATATGCTTCATAAATATTTATGTGTAAGAGTAGAACATTGCATAAAAATAAAAATAAAAAAAGCTGTAGGACATATTTACTTGTAAAATGCAAAGCGAAGTTTATTATTTTTTCATGAATATAAAACAACAAAAAGTTTGCAGCTGCTGATATGAAAATTTTTATAAATTGTAAAAAAGGCCTTTAAAGTTTTACTGGCGCAAATATCCTTAGATAAATATAATATTTTAAAGATATAAAGATCTACAACTATATCAAGTCATTATTACAGAAAAGTGAGTATGTAATATATGAGTAACGATGTATATAACATCTAATGTGTATAAAAATGTAAAATGTGGATGTAGGTATGTATGTATTGATGTGTAACATATAGGTTTTAACCTTTCACTTTACAATATAAAAATATATGTTTATAAATTAAAACATTGTATGATTTCTAAAAAAAGAAACTCACAAAAAAAAAAATCTGATATAATGCATGACATGACATGTAAATTTAAAAATAAACAAGTAATATTATTTTATTTTTGTATTAAAATAAGAATTATGCATTTAATTAACTACATTGTTAAAAATTTGCAGCAAACTGTCCAGTCATTTGACCGTTTTAGTAGAAAATGGTTACATAACCGTAATTTAACTCTATTCTGACTATATTATTGCCCATATTATGGTCATAATAGAGTTAAATGATGGTTATGTAACCGTTTTCTACAAAAACAGTCAAATGACTGGACAATTTGCTGAAAACTTTTAACAGTGTATGCACTGTAATATATTTTAATTTACTTATATATTTCATAGAATGATTGTATTAGGAATGATTGTGTCTGTATATCTTTTGAACACACAAGCTAGACTAAACTAAAAGTCATCTAATAATTAAACATGAAGCTTATCATAATGTACGTAATATTGCTTTAAAATATTATGTTCAGTACAATAGACTAAATAATCCCATTTCTATAGCATGTCTCCCAAAATAAAACTTCTAAATGCGCACGTCTTAATACATATCCATATAAAAAAATCCGGCATTTTATAAGAAAAATAAGGATAAGGAAAATTACCAGTCTTTGCGATATTTTCATGAAAATTATTGTTATAAATATAAAGATGTTAAATTTTTTCAATGTGGTATCTTTGTGGCATGTTTCGCACAGCAAATAGGATCAATGCATATTTTTGTAACTGATATTACAACCTTATCGAATGTAAGCTAACAACCATTTTAAAACTTTAGCTTAAATTCGACTTCTGAATGTATTGCGTGAGAATTAATAATTAAATGTTGTATTTTGTATCACATTCCATACTAGTTAAACAGTTACATTTTGGCTTGTAAAGTATGTTTCACAAAGTTTTGAAAGCCATCTCTTGTCACCATTTGTGACGTCACAAACGGTGACAAGAGTTGCAGTCACAATAGTGATCAAAAGGTGACCGTTTTTGTTTGTCATATTATGAGTCTCGGTGACCGTCACTTCACGAATTCACTGTAAAAGCACAGTGACTGATGTTTGAACGGCATTTCACAAGGCGACAATAGAAAACAACGTCATATGTATCACAAAACGGTACACATTTATACCAGTCACTGCTTTTTCATGTCACATGATGGCATTGTGAACAGTAGATTACAGATTTTGGTCATGGGGGCTTTCCTATTTTTACAACAATCGATACACGGTATTATTAAGGATATGGTAAAGAAGGTTAACGCCATACGCGTAAATTATATGCTCATTGTGAGAGAAAAAAACTGTAGTATAGGGTAAAGTGAGGACAGATGCCGCACTTTTATATTTCTTCTTGTATAATTAGCAAAAAACAACAAACTAAGTACCGGAAACCATTAATCATACTCTTCAGAATCTAATTTCAATGATAAACAAGTCACAACCCTTTTAATAAAGTACACATAATTATTTTTACAAACGTCATTTTTTAACATTTTTTATATGCAGGGTCAGATGCCGCATGGAGAAATAAACTAGGCTTTTTTTCAAGCAAATACTACTTTTATTTTAACTCTCTACTTAGAATGAAAATTAGTAATCGCAAACTTACAAAATATATATACAGCAATAAATTGTGAAAAGTTTTATGAAAACGCAAAAATATAAGCTAATAAAAGCATTCATTTAAAGATACTACTAAAACTCATGATAATTTAAATGAGTAAATTATATGAACTGTTTAAAAAAATAAATGATATCCGTAAAAAATAATTTTTAAAAGAAAGAAAAAAGCTATGCTTAGAAAAAAAGAGTTTGAAAGTTGTGTCTTAAAAGTGGTGTGATATCAATTTTCCAAATTTATATTCTGGTACTTACTTAATATATTGCATTAACTAAGTTTTTTTTATGTAAATAAATCAAGTGTCTAGATATGATATGTTGGTAAAAATCTTCCTTTCCTGTACTAAATACACAATAACGAGTTTCTGAAAATGAAATTTTAAAACTTATACATGATGGGCTTGGAGAGCATCTTAAGAAAATTATGCAAAATCGCAAAATGTTAGTTTGCATAAAAACAACCTGGATTTTTAATACGCATGTTGCGTGCTTAGAAAGTTAAGTATTATTTGGAAACAAGCCAATGGAGCCTTAATTTTTAAAACTTTAAAGTTTTCAGAAACACGTTATGGACGCGACACGATATACACTAGAATGCCATAAATGATGGGAACTTTCAGTTTTAGACATTTTTTCAAATATTAAAAAATATACATATCAGATTATTTTGGAATTTTAGGATTAAAAAGAACAGGTTTGACTTCATATTTTTCAACGTCGATTTGATAAGGAGGACAATTAGGGGACTAACCAAAAATTAAAGAAAAAAATAATACTTGCGATCACCCTGTAAAATAAAATGCACGAAACGATCTGTCGCTGCAGAATATACATAGGCAGACATTGTATAATATGTGCATTCATTTGTGTAAGAATAACATGTATATTAATAGAGATATAGTGATTTGTTTAAAAAATAAAAAAAATTCTTGCATGTTTTTTGCTTATAACACACAGGGTTTTTAACCAAATTTAATGCCAATTTCAGAAAAATTGACAAAATGTAGTAGCAATAACATAGTGCTATTGGAATCTACCCTATATATATAAAATCCTAATGAAACGAATTTGTGAAACGATTTTATGAAACGAATTTATGAAACGATTTTATGAAACGATTTTATGAAACGACTGATTAAACGACTGATTATGTTTCAGGACTATTTTTAATAAAATATTAAACGCTTGATGGTGAAATTAATACCAATTGTCCATAAAAATCCGCGGATGTCAAAACTGGTAATAGAATTTTGAAATTGGAATTAGTTTTCGAGATATTAATTTTTTTCTAATTTTAATGACATTTCTGTAATGATGGCAACTAATTACTCAGTTTTTTGTGACAAAAAAGGGAAAAAAATTGAAAAGGATCCCGATAGGGATTATTGATTTCTTTTTATTCGTCATTTTCAAATTGAAATTGAATTTATCTTTTATTTCAATCGATAATGAAGAAAATATTGTGATTAAATTATGTTTTTCAGGAAAATTTGAAAAAAAAATCGCATTTCTATCGTCAGGATTTAATCGTCTGTCAGCATTTAATTTAATTTATAAACTGAAAATATTTTGAATAAATTCGTCCAAATGACGTCATTTATGTAAACGCAAAAGAAAGGGGAGGGGAGGAATTAATAGTAATTATTATTTATTGATATCATTTTGTTATTTTTTTTGTAAAATTTAATTAAACGAATTTATAAAATCACTAATTCGGAAATTTGAAACGAATATATAAAATAATAATTGTCCAACTGAACGCAAGGAGAATAAAATATCCTGCTTGGTTTTCTTTCAATTTTAATGAGAATATGACATCAATTATGCTAAAATGACATTTACTATTTTCTCTCTTTCATTAGCAGCAAGGAAAAAAATGCTTCTTATATATTAGAGAAATACTATTAAAGTTTAAAACAAATTAATATTTCAGTAGCATTACTTTTTTAATAATGAATTATATGTTTACACGTAAGTATCAAAGAGAAGAAAAAACTTTAAATAATTAAATTACTATACTCGAAACACCCTTAAGGTGTAAATTGCGTTATATATTAAAATGTTTTTCGTTACTTTTCCAATTTAGGGACCTTCGCGAGATAAAGAAAGTGACCTTGGCGATGAATTGAAATTCGGCAATATGTTTTCTAACAATCTATTTGCTTTTTGATATACACAGGCAATTATTTCGATATTTATACAATTTATTTAATATAAAGAAGCCATTTATCTATTTTTATATACAAAAAGAGGTAAATTGAAAGAAAATTATAAATAAATTATTTATATACATATACATACATGTATAAACAAGCATAAAAGTTCGGTGGTTTTCCAGTATATGGGGCCTTAACAAAACAGAGAAAATAGCCTTGGCGGAAAAGGAAATTTGGCAACATGCTTTCTGTCAACCTATTCACTTTGTCATTTCGTATACAGAAGCATTTTTTCAATATTTCTACAATTTGGTTAGCGTAAAATGGCATTTTTCCTATTTTATATATTAACAGAAGTAATTTGTATAGAAATAATAATAATAATATACGTATAATTAAAATACGCATGTAAACAAAAAAATCGTCGAATTTGTTTCCATGGCTGTTTATGTCATTTGGCACCAAATCTCACTTTCTGATGCCCGAATTGCGCCAATCTTTTTAAAAAAGCGTCAAGACCCCTATAATAGAAAAGCACCAAAAGTTCATTGGATTTGTTTTCATAACTTTGGGCAACAAATCTGAAGTTCGAATTACGCCAAATCTAAAAGCAAAGGATCCTATACTGGAAAAGTACCCGATTTTCTTATGGACAATATTCAAGTGACATAACATGGTGTAAAAGCATTGCGGATAGCAAATTTGTTTAAATATGGCATCAATTGATGCTGAATAAATACAGGCATGCATGCACGAAATATTTAATTTTGTATGATAAATAATTATTAGAAAATTCTTATATACACATTAATTTAAATAAATAATTTACATATTTAAAATAACATGAAAATATGCATGAAATAACATGAAAATATGCATGATGGTGCACTAAAACAGAGAAAAAATTAAAACCTGTTACTGAAAATGTCTATAACATAGTACTTTTCAATACCGTGGTTCTTAAGCTTTTCACATGCAGATGGAATTTTTCTTATCCTTAAATGCAAAGGAAGAATAGAATACAGATCGTTGTTATAAAAGTCCGAGAGGTAGCCACAATTTAAACCTAACCATTTTATACAAGCTGGTTTTCAAGGTGTAATTGAAAAAACAGTCGTCAGTCCCGAAAACAGTCGTCAGTTATCGCAACAGCTGTGTATCAGGCCATGATAATCAAAAAATGACATATTAAAACGTTAAAAGCATGGCAACTCAATTACAGATGATTTACCAATATTTTTAAAACAAAGCACCCTGTCATGTTTTTAGAGGCCTGGAAGTCTGAGCGGGGGTTGGCGAGCGTAGCTCGCAGGGGGCAGTCCCCCTAGTATAAAAATATTTAGTCAGAATAAATATATTTAGTCAGAGTTTTAGTCAGAAACTAAAAAACAGCTCACTCTAACGCCGATATTTCTCTGAATTTTTGCGATATTTGACTGATTTTTTTTATTAAGTTGCTCCAGAGAGTTGACTACTAAATTATGCAAAAAGTTCCTTGATATCGTTCGCGCATGCGCAGATAAAAATTATTTCATACAACTGCCCATATTTCCTTAAATGGTTAATATATTTATATTCCAATAGCACTATGTTATTGCTACTACATTTTGTCAATTTTTCTGAAATTGCCGTTAAATTTGGTTAAAAACCCTATGTGTTATAAGCAAAAAACATGCAAGAATTTTTTTAATTAAAAAAAAAAATCGCTATATCTCTATTAATATACATGTTATTCTTACACAAATTAATGCACATATTATACAATGTCTGCCTATGTATATTCTGCAGCGACAGATCATTTCGTGCATTTTATTTTACAGGGTGATCCCAAGTATTATTTTTTTTCTTTAATTTTTGGTTGGTCCCTTAATTGTCCTCCTTATCAAATCGACGTTGAAAAATATGAAGTCAAACCTGTTCTTTTTAATCCTAAAATTCCAAAATAATCTGATATGTATATTTTTAAATATTTGAAAAAATGTCTAAAACTGAAAGTGCCCATCATTTATGGCATTCTAGTTTAAGTATCGTTTTAAGTCGGGGGAGAAGGATTTCTATCAACATATCATGCGTAGGCACTTGACTTATTTACATATTAAACTTATTTCAATAGAAAATGTTAAATACGTACCAGAAAATAAGCTTGGAAAATTCATATCGCACAACTTTTTAGATACAAATTACAACTTTTTTTTAGGCATGTTTTTTTTTTTTTTTTTTTTTTTTTTTTTTACGAGTTATTATTTGCAGTGTTTCAATACACTGTAAAAATTAAACAAATCGTTTTTAGACCTAATTGCACTTCTTTATACTTTTATACCAAAAAAAATGCTTTTGGTATACATATTCTAAACGTTTAGCCGTACTTTAACTCTAATGCCACGTTACGTTTAGACATTTAATTAATAAAGAGTTCGTATTTGTATTAAAGTAAACTGCATAGAAGGAATACATATACTCAGGTTACATGAACGTTCTTTGTTTATAATATTGGAAAAGTATACCCTAATACAAAGTATTTAAAAAAAAATCATATTTGTCGGCGGAATACCGAAATTTATGTAAAAATATAATAATTTCATTCAAATATGCTTGATAAAAAACTAAATATGCTTAAAAAAGTGACAATCATGAAAATGATTAATTTACACTTTTAATACATGTCTTAACAATCTCAACACTCATAAATTCGATATCTAAGAACGAATTACATAGAATGTTCAGTAGAATTATAAATTGTTAGTCAAATACTACCGACTTATATTAATAGTTATTCAATAACCATCATTGCTTTCACTCTTTCATTTCCGTTCACATGTAATTTAATCTGGAAATGCGTACCCTTCTACATAACTACATTCCCATGTGACTTATTCAGATTCTCTCATTCATAATCGTTGAGAAGCATAATTCATTTCTCATTCATATATAATAGAAAAGGATATTAATATTATAAATGATTAATATGTTCTCTTAGTAAAATATATATAAGCATTCATAGGAAAAGTGGTCATTGTTTCTTGAAAGAAGACCAATTTAATCAGAATTTATTAATAAACGGTTTAACAAAGAAAACGGCCAAGTTCATATAAGATAGTTTATTGGAGAAATATCTTCATGCGTATGTCAGACATTGATTCTATTTTAGGTCCTGTTCCTGTTTTGAATTTATGACATCTATTTATGCAATTATGTCATATTTATGCAGTATTTATCTTGGCTTTATATAAAACTACGAAAACAAATAAATTAAAGGAAAATTAATTTTCTCTAAAATAATTTCTATTCCATGTTAATAGACTAATATCATTTCTAGACATATATTTTGTTAGAATTTTGTTTTACATTGAAAAGTTTTATTTCTTTAAAAACAATAGAGATTCTGTGATTCTTAGTATATTTTAACATAGTTAACATCTAAAGAATACTTGTAATGTGATATTAACTATAAATACGTTTAATACATTTTCATATATATTTTTCTACAAAGTATTACGTTATGCATGTAACACATCCCCAGAATATTAACCAGAAACTGTTGCTCTAGAGAAGTTTGACAATACACTGCCTGTGTGGTCTGATATATTATCTAATTTTTGATTTTTATGTAAGGTAGGTGACCCAAAGGTAGCCATAGTTAAGCTTTGAAGATTTTTTATTATTTTCGGGTTGGGTGTATATGGCTGAATGTTTTTTTTGTAAAATTTTACACTTATCTCTAACAGATATCAACTATACTTTTCCTTATAAAATAAAATTTAATTACTTTTATAATACAATTTCAAAATTCTTGCCTGTGGGCAGCATTTGGCGCATAGTGTTCTAAAGGCAGCCAATCACTTATGAATCACTAATGAAACGTGAAAAAAAATACTCGGCAAACTATTTTGCTTACTATGATGCTCTGGAGATACATCATTTCTTTTGATATCTTTCGAGATTTTCTCCTTAATCGTCTTATCTTATGACAGGAATAGACCTTGAAGTACCTTTTGTGCACGGTAGTTCAGGAATTTTCTTATGAGAGTTACTGACTTCTTTTGAGTGATCTCTGATGTTAACAAAAAATGGTAATATGTTTTTCAGATATTTATGTAGAAATTTTGAAAATCACCCTTACTACATTGATTTCCACATTTGGTTTCTAAGGTAGCCACTTTGGGAACATGCGTATGGTCGCCATTTGCACGACGTAAAAGTATTAATTTGATAAATGTCTTAGAATTGAAGTAAATGTGGTTAAAGAGAAAGAAAAAGTCTTTCATAAAATGTATCATAACTCAAAGGCCTAAGAATTTAAACACGTGTAAATTAAAATATCTTACCTGGAAATTAGAACGACTACTCCTCAAAAGTGAAATCACTGCATAAAATCTCGGAGGATCAAGGCGATCGCTTTAAATTCAGCCACGTGTACTGCGTATACATGATTGACAATTAAGTAGCACCTATTTGTGATTAAAATAAATTAATTCTACTTTTGTAGGGTGGGCTACCTTAGGAACCGTCACTACCTTTTGTTCAACCACCTCATATTTCTGCAAACATTATTGTATATACAGTGGCGGTAAAAAGTTTCCGGCCAGTTAGTTTCTTTGATTTGTCTGCTAGAACGCTTCAGCGAAGAAGAAGCAAAATTGTTCCAAAACATAGGAATATCCAAATGACCTCTGACTACGTGATAATTTTGATTGGATACTGAAGATACTTAATGCAAAAGGGAGGAATTCGAAATTTGCGTGTTCAAAAGTTTCCAACCATTCGTCATTCGTTAGTTTTCGCTATCGGTAGTATTTGGTAATTAATCAACGTGTAAAATGTAGTTGAAATTCAAAAATGAAAAGTTTAACAATTATTGTTCGTAAACGAATGATTTGTTTGTCGCTAAAGGGCTAATCATCTCGTGAGATTTTGGCAAAATTATCGATCGGAAAATCTACTGCGAACGATATTTTAAAAATATATAAACATGGCCATGGCCTTCAGGACTTGTCATGATCCGGGAGACCCCGGAAAACGACTGTTCGTGTGGACAGAATTATCAGGAGAAAATAGTTGATGACACGCATAAAAAGGCCGCTGCTATGTCTCGCAATTTAGGGAGTGAAAATAATGCTGAAATAAGTCGGTACACCGAGTCAAGACGCTTACGTGACGTAGGACTTTATGGAAGATTCGGTGTTAAAAAACCTTTCATAAGTAAAAAAAAAAAAAATCAGTGGGCCCGATTGGCGTTTGCCAAGGAACACAAAGACTGGTCAAGTGAAAACTGGAAAAAAGTACTATTTTCCGATGAATAGAAGTTCAACCTTTTTGGAAGTGATAGCAGACACTACGCCTGATGACCTAAAAACAAAAGATATGGTTCAAGATATGTTATTCCTACAATGAAGCATGGCAGAAGACACGTTATGCTGTGGAGAGCATTTTCTGGAAAAGGTCTCGGTCCGTTAGTTGAAATCCGTGGCAAGTTGAATGGTGCAATGTATAAGAATATCTTGCAAAATCATTTGCTGCCTTATTGAAGGAAAAAATGTGGTCGCAACTATTTAATTCAGCATAATAACTACCCAAATCATACATGCAATTTCGTCAAGCAGTCGCTTTTGCACCGAAAAATTCCGCTTTTGAAATGGCCAGCCCAATCACCCGATCTGAATCCAATAGCAAATCATTGGAACGAACTTGACAAACGTGTGCGGAATTATAATTATTACAATTCAGCAGAATTTTTCCAAAAATTGCAAGAAGAGTGGAAACAACTTACCATAGACGATCTTCAACCGTTCATTGAATGGATGCCACGTCGTTGCGCCACTGCACTTATTGCTAAAAGTTTGACGAGAAAATGTCTATTGTAAATGTTGTTTATCACTGTTATTTTCTATTATAACATATTTTTTTCCTAAACTTCCAAAAATACCCGGAAACGTTTGAGAACATGCGTTTTCCTTTGCAATTAATTTTGTCAGTTAATTTTATTGATATTTATTTGTTAATTCATAAATAAGTTTCTAACTATTAAGTATCATTTTGAGTTTCCTCTTCATATGGGTATACTTACAAATTAACCAAAAATTTTATGCTGTCCAGAAACTTTTATACGTGACTATCTTTAAAAAGCAAATGCTTTTTGTTATATAAGCTTTGATAGATATTAAAATTTAACGTTTAAAGATTATGTAAAAAATCATCAAAGTTTAATAAATAAATATTTATTGTTTTTAGCAAGCACTTTTCGGAAGTACAAACCTTGTTTTATTTGATAGATTAAAGATTGTAAAGACACGATATTTGGTCAGATACTATATTGGAGGCACGTTACTTTTAAACATTTAATTAATAAAGAGTATTCATATTAAAGTGAACTGGATAGAAAGAATACATGCACTTATGTCACATGAAAGTTCTTTGTTTATAATATTGAAAAGAATATCTTAATAAAAAGTATTAAAGAAAAATAATATTTTTCAGTGGAATACCCAAACTTATGTAAAATTTGAATAATGTTATCCAAATATTCTTGATAAAAAATAAATATTCTTAAAACAATGACAACAATAAACGTAGTTAATTTACATCTCTAATGCCTGTCTTCACAATCTAAAGGCTCATACATTCGATAATAGAGAACGAATTACAGAGAATATCCAATAGCATTATTAATAGTTAGACAAAGACTATTGACATATATTAATAGTTCTTGAAGAGCCATTAGTGCTTTCACTCTTTCATTTCCGTTGACATGTAATTTCACCAAGAAATTCGTACCCTTCTACATAATTACTATCCCGTGTGAGTGTTATTCACATGATTGCATTCATAATCGTTGAGAAACATAATTTATTTCTCATTGATATGTAATACAAAAGGATATTAAGACTTTAACTGATTAATATGTCCTCTTAGTAAAATATATATATGCATTCATAGGAAAACTGGAGGTTGTTCGTTGAGGGAAGTCCAAATGAATCAGAAGTTATTAATAAAGCTTTAATATAGGAAAAGGCAAAATTCAAATAAGATTGTTTATTGGAGAAATATCTTCAAACTATTTGAGCCACGTATAATACTTTAGGTCTTATTCATGAATATAAGGCATCTATTTACGCTGTTATGTATTATTTATTCAGAATTTAGCAACTCTTTATATAAAACTATGAAAGGGAAAAAATTAAAGAAAAATTTATCTTCTCTAAAAGAAATGCTATTGTAGGTTAATAGACTAACATCCGAACAAGATTTTTGAATTTCATTTAATTTTTCTTTCTAATGAAATGTTTTATTTCTTTAAAATTGACAGATTTCGTGTTTCTTTGTATATTGGAACATAATTAATAGCTAAAGATTAATCCTAAAGCAAGATTAATTCTTAAAATATTTAATACATTTTTTATATATGACTAGCAGAACTACAAGGCTTTGCCCGTGTTAACCATGGGACCTTCCGATCACAATGAAGGAGCTATGTTCATACTCGCCCATAAATCGATAAAAAAAAACAATCAGAAAAAGAAATAACATTGACTCAACAATAGTAAAATCCCTCAACTTTATAAATGAGAATGAGCTTTCTGTCTGGCGCGTTTAATAGAAAAATATACGATTTTCCTGACAATGCAAAAAAATGGCGTATCATTTTGTGAAATTTGCTTTCATATGGCATCTATCTATATATAAAACAAGAATGAAAAATCATGCGTCAAGCATAGATTATGTAACACTTTCCAACGCTTCCAAAATAATTTTACAAATCATACCGTTTAATTAGCTGAAAGATAAGATCTCAGTAAACAATTTGGAAAACGCATAACATATTTAAAAACATAATTTCAGGAATTTCCAACATATACAATATTCGGAAAAATATCCGAATACTTTTATTCAGCCCTGCATATGATCTATAAATTTGTATACATACTACATAGGATGCTAAATTTTAGTTTAGTTAGGAAACGCGTAGCACAGTTTAAAATTCTCCTTCTGAAGTTTTTGTCAATAAACGGAAATGCGTTCGTGAACTTTTGTGCTTCCCTGCATATGATCTACAGAATTTATACACACCACGTAATAGACAAAAAGAGAGTTAAATTTAAAATCGCGTTCAGTAACTTAAAATGCACTTCCAGGAATTATTGTTAACAGACAGTAGAGAATTCTTTTGTGTGTCACTGTAAATGAACGATGACTGCTATACACACAATATTCTGTAGTAAGCCTCTTGTAATACACCTTAGTGATATATATAAATTTCAATGCGTATAAAATAGTGAAACATTATTTAATTAAACCGCAAACGATTTTTCTCCATAGACGTAATGTAACGGAATTCTTTTGACTGTCCCTGTAAAGTAACTATAAGTGTTATGCACACCCTATTCCATATTAAGCTTTTTGTAATGCACCTTAGTGATATATATCAATTACAATGTGTTTGAAATTGCGTAACATCATTAAAATAAACCGCAAATGATTTTTCCCCATAGATCGTAATGTAACGGAATTCTTTTGAGTGTCCCCTTAAAAAAACTATAAGTGCTACACACTTCTGTTGAAATAGGGAACATGCTATAGGTAACGACAATAACATATAAAAATTGCAGGGCATTCCGAGCCTATTTACTGGAATTAGAGCACGGACAGACGGCAGACAAACCGAAGTCAAACACTTTTCAACCAGGTTGGAAAGTGTTAAACAAATATCCTTGAGTAATGCTGGCATTATATCTAATGCAGTGAAATCCCGATCTATCGTTCCTGCATCCATCGTTTTCCCGCATTGATCGTTTATGTCTATGGTCTCTGCACAAATTATATTTAAATAATGTTAACTAAACCCACATGCATCGCTCTTCAAAAAGTCGGTTTCCCGCATTCACCGTTGTAAAATTTTTCTCCTCAGCGAAATGAAATTGACGGTCAAGCGGATTCATATGACATACAAACTGGAATTACTTCTTTTATCCTAAAATAACTCATTTGTGCTGTTTTATGGGGGGGGGATTAGCGCTGATATTATGGCATGTATATACGTGTAAATTACTGAATGCGTAACAGATGTTCTTGTTTGGAGAATGGATTATTCTATTCTGTGTAAGGGGGAGGATGTATGATCCACTTCCGCCAGCTGCCACATTCTTTCACATTCCTGGCTAATTTGTGGTGCACGTGTTTAATTTCAAAAGTGTGAGCTTTCAATTTAATGCGTTCTGTGCTAAATTTTACGCGTTCTGTGAATTTTAAGAATTGCAAAGCAAATCTTAACCTTAGAAGAAAGCCATCATAGATGAGATGGAAAATAATCCTTTTCAGAAAACAATTAACATCGCTACACGTTTAGGTATACCGCAGTCAACCCTGAATTCAATAATTTCGAAAGAGAAAGAAATTAGAGAGCAGTGTGATAAGTATGGAACTTTTGCAAAAAAGTGAAAAACTAGCAAAATGTCTACTTACAGCGAGTTGAAAAGACTTCTCTTCGCTTGGTACGAGCAGTTTCGTGCGTCAAATATTCATGTGGATGGGAATATTCTTTCTAGAGAAGACACTTGAAATAACTGCCTCATATGACATGGATAATTTTTCTGCCTCAAATGGAGGAATTTTACGTTTTAAAATTCGCCATGGATTGGTGTCCCGGAAATTATGCGGCGAAAGTACCGCAGTAGTAAATACTGATGCCATAGAAATGTTGTTCGAAAAACTTCCGAAATTACTAGAAGGATACCAGGATTGTGGCATCTATAATGCAGACGAAACAGGCCTGTTTTATAAATGCTTCCCAGAGAGAACTCTAGCGTTCAAAGGAGTCTTGTCATGGTGGTAAACATTTCAAAGAAAGACTTACAGTGCTACTATACACAAATAAGGACGGTTCTGATAAACCCCTCCTTATTGGTAAATCTGCTAGACCTCGAGACTTCAAAAATGTAAAGAAACTGACAGTTGTCTACCATTGGAGTGCCAAAGCAAGGATGAAAAATTATATTTTTACAAAATTTCTTCACGACTGTGATAGATCAATTGGCGCTCAAAAAAGAAAAACCATTCTATTTATTGACAATTGTTCAGTTCATTCACCAGATACGTCACCTTAAACAAATATAAAATTCAGTTTTTTCCCCCAGCTAATTGTACATCTGTCGTACAACCTCTTGATGCCGGGATAATCAACTGTTTTAAAAGCAATTTTACAGGAGAAAGCTAGTGAAAAGAACTTTGTTTCATGGAACAATCAAAAGAACCTACTCCAAAAATAGACCTTTTGCAGGCTATTCATTTTGTACTTTTAGCATGGCATGAAGTAACCTCTTCAGCCATCCAGACTTGTTTCATGAAATGTGGTTTTGTACGAAAAATTGATGAAGAATACTCAACAGAAGGGAAATAAAATAATGATGATGGTGATGATAACGCAGATGAAGAATAGTTGCAGGTAGCAGAGGATGTATCTGGTGTGAAATTTAGCGATTACATTTTCATTGATTAAGATGTTGCGACGTGTGATGTCCGAAGCATAGAAGAAATGTGTGATGATGAAAAAAACGAAAATAATGATGAAGGAGAAGAGGATAATGTTTATGCCGATGAAGCTGAGCCTACACCAGTGCCAAGTCTGTCTGATGCAATTACGGCTTTTGAAACTGTACCAACTTTTATATATGCACATGAAATTACAGAAAATGACCAAAAAAATGTTGCGTAGCTTGAAAATTTTTTGTTCAATTTAAAAGATGAACGTAAAACCCAACATAAAATCACTGATTTTTTAAAATAAATATCAATTTTCTACAACATCGATTTATTTCTTTTGTAATTTGCTAAGTAACAAACTAGCATTTAATTAGTATACTGTATACATTGCATGTATTAGTAATGCACAAATATTCTTTTTTTTTTCGTGTTTTGAAGTTAACCCGCATTCATCTTTTTTTTTCATGCACCCCTTGAAGAACGATGGATCGAGGTTCTACTGTATATAAAAATGAAAATTTGTCTATCTCTCCGTCTACACTTCTATTCAAATAAAGAGTTTGAAAGCCAGAATTGTGAAATGTTACGTGTTGGTGTATTAAAACAAGGCCGATGTTCAGTTTTTATGAACTTCAGAATCAGAAGTTTTTAGATGTAGGGTAAAAACATTCCATAACTTTATCACAAAGTAAAGTTTATTTACAGTTCTAATTTGTACACTCGTACACTCGTTTGTTTTAACTCACAAAACTATACACAGCAATACTTATGGCGTAATAATATATATTAAATTTCTCAAAATAAAAGAAATAGAATCTCAAAGCCATTTAACTGCGTATTAACCAAAAAAGGAAAACATGAACACAAGACTGTTGCCATCGGCAACGTAACTTACAAAATATCAAAAACAAAGATAATAATAATGTAGAGTTTTAACCCAACAGCCGAGGCAACTAAAGTAAACCGGAATCAAAATAATGTATAATTATTTGTTAATTAATAAAAAACCAAAATTCTAACAACCTTTTCCTATAAATTTAGCAATTTTTCGTTATAACAGGTGCCAACAAATAAAAATCCACAGTAAAATTGTTTCGAGTATAATTAATTTTCTATTGAAAAATTTCCATGGGAAAAATTAAAATGAAATAAAAAGTTTCAACAATTAAAAAAAAGATTAATATGACGTCATATTGGTAATAAAATCATCAGTGTAAGGTGGGAAAAAATAAAAAATAAACAAAAAAAAAATGTTAAAAGGGTTCAAAAGAACCACGCTCGGCTGTAGCCCCGAGTACTGGCTGCAATTGTTGGAATTTTGACCATAGATTTAAATTTTCCGGAGCCAAAATTATTCAAAATTACAATTTAATATTTGATCTTGTATTTTACGAGGCACATTATATTTATAAATATACAGATTCATTGGTGAATGAAATGTCCAGCACCCCTTTTCTTTCTCCCGTTTGGAGAGAGCCTGCGCGGTGATGCATGTTTTCTGTGATTTCCTGTCAGTTGCGTCACTTCTGCTCTTCTGCTTACACTTGCTTTGCCATTTTGGTCAGATTACAGCCAGTACTCGGGTCTATAGCCGAGCGTGGTTCTTTTGAACCCTTTTGTGTTTTAAATTTTTTTCCCCACCTTACACTGATGAATGGGATCTTTGTATCCTTGAAACGGCCGTACGTGTTTTAAAGTTTTGTAATTTGTGCGCTTCAGCGTTGATTTTAGCTTTTTCGTATTAATAACCACACAAAGTGTACCTTTTATATCTAATAGTCATTATTGTTAAATTAAAAATATATTTGGAAACTGTAACGCTTTCACTCAGGTTTATTTAATTCGCATTCTGAACTCTTCTACAAAACACTTGGTTGAACTCCAATGGTGCAAGAAAACTTTAAAATTCTTATAAAGGAAATTTTATTGAAAAAACTCAAAAAATCATTCATATATTATCATGAATAACTTATTTATTGAAGAAATTCCAAAATTGTCCTGCCTGCAGTTTTTACTAGTATTTTATTTCATAGCCAACAATTATTAAATGGCATTGTATTGTATTGGTACTTTTATGAATACGTGGTGTGTAAATAAGTGAAAATAAACCCGGTCACTTTAATCATGAAAAATGTAAATAGTATAAATTAACATTTGGCGTTTATACAATAATATATTGAAATTAAAATTTTAGACACTCATATGCACAATAAAGATTCGGCTAAAAATTTAATGATGATTACGATATAACGGCGATTTGCAATTAAACGTTGCTTATCATAATAAAATTTTGTATGTAATAAGTCACTTCATTAGAATTATGTTTGCATTCGATGTAGTACAAGACAGAAAATATTAAATGTGAGTAATTTATTAATATTAATGAGCCCCTAAATATTTATTGTAATTAATATGTTAAATCATTAAAACTGTGTGAAACTTCTTTCATTGTTTCAGATATTGCTAAGCAATTAATGCAAACGAACTAACGAATCGATAAAGGTAAACACTAATAAAATTAAAACTTTGTCTCATCATCAAACCATCCTCGATATTTAATTATCTCATTTTAAAAGAAAAATTCACAAACTAAATTCAATTCAAAAATATTTTTTTTGAATTCTAGTTACATTCAATATATGCATTTTATTAGAAACTTATATATTATTTTCTTATTTAGTATTTTCTATATATATTATATAGTTTTTCATATGAATGCTCTCATGATCAATATTTAGGATTTCACTTAGATACTGATAAAACCTTTTTCTGTATCTTTTCTATGTTGTCGCAGACATATAAGCGATAGATTATCTTGTCTTCGTAAATATATAATATTATGCTATTGCGACTATCTTAAGATATGAATAGTTATGCAATCTCCCAGAAAGCTTTTTCAACGGTAAATATAAATAGGAGATGTATATATATATGATTACAAGAAATGTAATCGTGTTACTTGTCACAAGAAACTTTGATTTAATTTACATATATTCAGCCAACTTAGTCATATTTCTTATGTATATGTTTTTCTACCAATTTAAATCATATATTTCCAGTATAAAATTTTATAATAATTTGAGAGTTTTAATATTTATCAGAAAAATAATTTCTACTATAAATTCATATATATACGTATATATACAGTGCGTGAAATAATTATGGCCTTTCACGATTTTAACCGATATAGTATAATGCTAAAAAATCATGCGCTATTTTTTCCATTGTAACATGAAACTAAATACGCATTCATCGGTGGCTATATAAATACTTGTGAAAGCTTTTAAGTGAAATGTGGATTTCAGACGCGAACAAATTATGTCCTTACTCAGTCGATAATTGCATTTGTATGCGTGACGTCCAGCAGAAATTTTTTTTTCTTTAATAACATCAGTTTAAATAGAAAATTCGCTAAATAATTTGTTTAAAGTGTTAGAGTATAAAAATAAATGGTATGTCATCTAGCTCATGATTGAATGATATTGAACGTTGTAAAATTGATGTTTTAAGAGTACAAACGAAAATGAATCCTACAGATATTGCCCGATGTATTGACAGAAGTTCAAAAGTCGTCCGAGCCCCACCAGTGGCTGAGAGGTTCTGCTCTCGAAGCTGGTAGATGGGAGGTGCTGGGTTCGATCCCAATCGCGCCCGTCGGCCTAATCGTTCGGAGTTTTCGTGGTTTTCTTCGAGCCGTGTATTTATCCATGCGTAAATACGGGTTAGGATCCCTTAGAAAGACCCCCACGAAGGGCACGCCCCCCGGGCCTATATCCCAAGTGTAGATAATTGGCCGTCAATAATCAACCCAACCCAACCCAACCCAACCCAAAAGTCGCCCGGATTTACCTTAAAGATCCGTCAGGGTATGAAAGAAAGCAGGACACGGGTGGACTACTCTCAGTTACGAATAAGAAAATCCCTCTTCTATAGCACAAAACATAAAAAATTATAAGAGCTCGAAAATTACGAGATGAATTAAATTTGTTAGTTGCTGTTCGTCGAACACAACACTTGCTGAAAATTTCGACTTAGCTCGACTAAACTTCAGAAAAAACCGATGCTGTCTGCAATTCATAAGGCTAATCGGGAAGAATTCGCTCCTATAAGAAAGTTCTCATTTAAAAGTTCAATATACATAATGTAGAGTTTAGTCTTTTATATTGAATATGTCTTTATTATATTGTAACTATATTTTTTGTGTTTGCTTAAAATTAACATAAAGGCCATAATTATTTCTTGCACTATATATATATATATTCATTTAATTATTCACAGAAAAAAATTGTGAAAATTATTTCTAGAAGTGAACAAATTATGGCCTTACTCAGTCGTACAAAATGCTTGGTATTTGGTGTTTGGTACGAACTGCTCCGAGTTACGGGAAAGGATGGTCTCCCGAAAGTGTCATGATTTGTGTTTCCCCCTCACCATCAAGGGGTTCATCTGCCGGCGCATGTCCATAATAAGTTCTCCTGTCACTCTGAATTCTGGTCTTGAACAGTATCTGTGCTGTGGTCTCCGCTGGTCGAAGGTCCTTGATTAATGGCTCAGTTTGGAGCCGAAAGCGTTAGGAGAGTTATGTACTGCTAAGATGTTATGTTTTAAAGTTTTTAAGACATTTTGTACATTTATTTTTATCTTACGTCTATTTTAGTAACATTGATTAAAATCATTTTTCATGAAAAAATGTTTTCTTATAGTAAATGTATTTACACGTGACTATTAAAAATAGAAATAAAACTGTAAAATAATAATTAAATGACCACGTGTTAAAAGCAGTAAAGGTAGAAATTTACGTCATAAAAATGCACTTGTGCGTAAATATTAAAAAGAGAAATAAAACGTGAAAAGTTAAATTCTCACGCTTTCAAAGCATTAAATGGGGAAACTTACACCATATTTCAAATGGACACATAACAATGTTTCCAAAAAGCTTCAATTTAAAACCATATTTACACGGGAGATTAATTTATTTCGACAAAATCTTTGAGCTATTGTCGCAAATTTTAAAAAACAGCGTAAATAATATTTATCTTCAATTAAAAACTGTATTTTTACATTTAATAATAGGAAGAAAACTTTGCTGAATATTACGTCATATTGGAAACGATACATACTGACTGAAAATAATTTTCGGTACTTCTCCATTATACCGATGATAATTTTCGATTAAAGCAATAGATATCGCAAAACTCTAACACCCCCAAAACGAATGAAAGAATGTTGCTATTGAAATCTTAAAAATAAAATTACAGTAAATTAGGAAAAGCCCCACTCACCAAAGTGTCAACTATCAGTAACTTTAAACAATAAAATTTATAAGACATTAATTAAAGAAGATAAAATAGTAATCTTAAATTTTTATTTGTTTACAATATTTTTCTCCATTATCCCCGTCGGCTGGTGGATAAGTGAATATGACGTCAGTTGAAACGGATCTGTTGTGCCTAGAACTCCTATAATAGGAGTCTTAGTTGTGCCTAACTATGCATAGCAACATTTTTTCAACGCTTTCTCTATTTTAATATCATGGCGTCGCCGTTTAAGGTCGTAATCATAATTTCAATTAACGAAAGAACTAATAAATTGTTAAAATATTATTATAAATACAAAAACGTCAAATTAAACATCACTCGGTGACATAACAAACACGGGTATCTGATATCAGTTGATTGTGATGACCCGGTTACGCACTTTTGACGTCAAATACTATATTTTGGCAACAGTTTTTTTCTTTTATGGTGGTTTTTTTTATGTGTGATCTTTGGGACAATATAAAAGTACCCAATTTTTTTGCAGCATCGTTATAAAATTCCACTTGTCGTTTAATTATAATTCAATCTTCCTTAATCGTTTTAAAGTTGATCAAATTAGCAAGTTTTTAGAGTTTGCGTTCTCAGAACGGAAATTGGTGAGCGTCGTTTGTAGGAGGCAGAGCCCGCTAGTAATTGAAAACAGAAATTTTATTTTTTTTTCCCTTGAAATTATAATGAATTAAAAAATAAATCTTTAAAAGAATGAGAAATATATGTTTATTTACCACAGTGTTGAATAGAATATGCATCTACTTACGCTCATTAAAACATGAACAAGAAATTGTTTTTTTAACCCGCATTATGCATGAACAAAAAAACAAAAAAGAAGTAATAATGCATATAATATTTTTTTATCTCTTTCCAAAGAAACATATCAGTCTTCACTATTTTGTCTCTAAGCTTTTAATGATCTTTCAGCAAAACTAATCTTCTTGGAATATGTCTAAATTGATTGTAATATAAAACATGGACATATTCTATTCCTCTACGAGAACAAAAGATATATTTCTTTAATAGAGCGTAATGAAGGGTTCATTCAAAGAATTATCCTCAATATTGTATTATGCAGATAAGAAATAGTCTGTATTAATCAAGTGTTTCTTAATGAATTCCCTTCATTCATAACACTAAAATAAGGAAAATATATTCATAACACGTTTAAATAGTTTCAATAAATATTTAACTTCTTTTCAGTAACGTAAAATTTATTTCTTCTGGGAAATGAATATTCTATTTATTGGATATTCTCTGTCATTAAAATAAATTGTTAACTATATTTCCTCCTCATGCTTAACAATTTAAAATGAAATTAAAGATGTTTCGCCTAAGTTAAAGCTGCAAACAAATATATGACTCTCTAATGTGCAAACACTAAAATTAAACCAAAGACAAACGTATTTATCACTTCATTACACTACACTACTTTAAAAGAGGAAATGTTTTAGAATTCTACAACGGCTAATTGAATTAAATATTCTTATCCTTGTACGTTTTTATCATTCATTCTGATATATTATTTGTTTTTGAGAACTCTCAATAACTTGTTTAATTGAGTACGTGAAATTTCTATACAGTTTACTTAGATGAACATCTGCGTATTCGTCAGCATAAGTTCTTTTCATACTTAGAAAATCTTTTCAATTTTCTGCAGGTAAATTCTTAAAATTAAAACTACATTTTGATTATTCGTAACTGTACAAACTTTATATGCAAACATGATTTACCCTTTTAAATGAATTACATTTCTTGCAATGGACGTGCCTGTTGACAATCTAAATTCAAACACCGATCACTGAGAAGTATAATATATTTTTATATGCAAGATAGCATAATTAAGAGGTTAGAAATTGTACCTTAAACCTGACATATGATGTGTGTTCTTTTTATAACTAGTTTCACAATGTAAAGAAAATCATCCTTATTATTTCAGTGAAATGAATTATATCGTCTGCTATGAGCGAAATGAACATGCCTTTTTTTCTCTTATTACGTATACCACGTTTACAAATGCAATTTTTTTTCTAAACCAGACAGCGCTGCAAAATTCCCCATGAAGATCTTGCTTTGCGAATGATTACCTCCATGGTTTAATATTTTTACGACTCATAATGTACGAATCTCCTGTGTTTACTTACTCTAATGGATTGAGATATTTTGCTGTTAACCTAATTTTAAGAGTTTATATCATTCCAAGCAGAAAATGGGTATTTTCTATATATAAAGTAAAAACTAAGTATAAGTGCGTTAAAAAGACATAAAACTTTCATTTAAATATATTTGAAGTTAAAACATCTACTATATAAAAAAAAGCTTTTCCATTTCGAGAAATAAAATTAGAAAGAAAATAGTACATATGACGTCACTATCAATAACCATGACGTCAAACTGGCTTTAAACAAACGGTTGCAATGATTTTATTCGTATTCCGTTTGTATACTACAGCTAAAGCTTTAGCTATACCATTGAGCTAAGTGTTTTAATACTTTAAATTGAGTAGTAACATTTTCTACGATTTATATTAAGTAGAGAATGGAACACAGCAAATGTTTCTTAGACACTAGTTTTTTCTCTTTCGAAAAAAGGCTTCATGACTGAAGTCACGTTTAGAAAATGATGTCATTTTCATGTAATTTTTGTAGATTTAGTTTTTATAAATAAAAATATAAGTTGTCATTTAAAAATAATCAGGCAATCCATCTTGATAATATATTTGTTAAATTCGTGTTTTATTTATCTATTTTCTTCTTAAGCCTTCATTTAATTTGGCAATTTAGTTATGGAATATTACACGGTAACCAACAAATGCTGAATTATTTACATTATTTTAACAGCAAATGTGTTAATATTTTGTAATTGAGTTGCATTGATAAGTGAAAAATGCCGTGACCAGGACTCGAACCTGGGTACTTTGGCTTGCTGTGCCAACGCTTTTCCTACTGAGCTAACCCAACGATAACCTGGCTGGCATATTTCACTCAGGCAGGATATCGTTGGGATAGCTCAGTAGGGAGAACATTTGCCCGGCAAGCCAAAGTATCCAGGTTTGTGTCCTAGTTCAGGCACTTTTCACTCTGTTGGAATAAATCTAAACTATGATACTCCAACCATTGAATATGAGATTGTTTAATACCTTTCTAACTCTTCCTGCAGACAAGGTAAGTATTGCATTACGATTAAATGATCTTTGATCTTTTTTATGTTAATTCATTTATACTATATACTAATAATTTAATTATATCTCTTTTCTTCTGTCACCTTCATCAGAACCCCCCTTTTTTATGACTTATTTATTCCAAAAGCAAATTAATCATCTCATATGAAATCTCAGAAGCAAATAAAATCAATTTATCTATTAACCTGTTCAAAATACTTACTATACTTACTTTGATGTTTCATTAAGAAAATATAAGAACTATGAAAAAAATGGAAATTGATAAGTTTACATTAAAATTTAATATCTAAATTCATAATCTTCGACTTACATAATGGAATTGGTATTTTTATATGAACGAGGAAATTACAAATATATTCAAGAATAACAATTTCAGATTTAATTGCCATTTACACAGTATGTAATTATAATTTAATTTAGAAAAGTATTTTACAGAGACATATTTTAAAAATTTTAATTTATCTATAATTAAATTGTTTCATACATGTAAACTTAATTTGCATGTAAAGATTAAGTTATTTGACAAACCTAATCCTGATTGGTTAGACATTTTTATACATAAGCTCACTTTTACCAAGTTCCATCTTACGATATATTTAGAATATTTAAATACATATAGAATAGCATTAATTAGAGGTGGCATTAATCTTTAATAATACTTTAAATCAGACCAATATGTAATTTCAGATTTCATAATATTTACTGATATTTTTGAGAATTCTGTTACTCTAATTCCAAAATTTTATTTTACCATGAAATATTTTCTCATGCGTAACAGCATTTAAAAAATACTGCAGCTACATGAATTTAAATTAACATAAATCCCAGTGTGCACCTTGTGAGAAAATAAGCATGTTATTGTTGCATATGAAATGTTAAATTCTTTGTTTACTGTAACTGCACTGAACAACTCTCTTGAAATAATCTTGTTAATCTATTTTGATGTGATATTCATGTCTGTGTTACGCCGATAGTATAGTATGCAAGTTAGTCTTCACGATATTTGAAAACTGAATAAATCGAATTTATCTCTAAATAATATTTTTTTCGATTTAATTATTTAGAATTGAATACACGAGGGGGAAAAGGTTTTACGTCACATATGTCTCAAGTAATATATTGTTTTATGTATGAAAGTGTGATGGAGAAATCTATAATGTGGCGAAGCTAAAATAATAAAAATTCAAATATCCTTGAAGGTATGAGAACAGGTGAACGGATTATGTCGCATTTTCTTTTAATTTTAGAAGGTGTTATATAAAATTGGCGACAAGGAATAACGATAGAACACCCTACATACGTTAATCATAAACGAGCGAGTGGATTAGGATCTGGGTATATTTTATATTATGTTTTCAATATATCGCTTGTTACCGAATTAGCTTAAAAATAGGAATAATTAAAAGAAGGGGAGAGATTTATTTTTACGTTTTATTTTTAGATATCTCCTGATGGGAGTACTGAAAACTTCTAATTATTTTTCCTGCATTGCTTTCCAAAATGGATGTGAATACAGTGATGAGCAGATTAAGTATTAAGCAAAGTAGAGTAACCTATTTTGAAAGACATTTTTTATAATTTGAGGACATATAGGTTATTGTACGGGAAAAAGTTAATTTTTAAGAAAAGTCATTTTAATTTTTAATAAAAAAAATTTATATCAACAATTGTATATTATTATTCCTCCCTTACATATGTATGCGGTTGTGGAGTCATTTCAATACTTGATATTTAATTTTTTATATAAAGATTTAAGGTTTGATATAACTAATAATATTGTCATGAAAAAAGACACGAATACACAAATTTTGTTTCGTATTGCCATGGTTATTTTGAGAAGGATATGAAATTTGAATATTTATAAAAAAGAAATGAATATTTAAAAAAAATTCCTTGAGTATACGGAATTAATAACTCATTTTTTATTAAATAAAAAATGCCTACTTTTAAAATCAAGGATAGAGGATACTTAAAGTGCTTTTCTTTTGCAGTTCAACGAGATTTAAAAATTAATAACGATTTCGACGAAACGTTTCTGGATGGAAAATTCCTTAATTGCAGCATAACTTTATTTAGTAGTTATGTAATATTTATTTTTGTTTGAAAATCTGTATTGGCACATTATCTGCACATTTTCGTCGGAGGTTTTTTTCACTTTTCTTGTAATACTATGTTTTACTCAAATACAGTGAAACTTCCATTTAACGAAGTCTCATCGTTACACTTAAAAACTTCGTTATGAAGAAAATTCGTCAAATAGAAATAAATTTAAATTCATGAAATTTTACCTTCAGAATGACAAATAGGTATTGGATTCAGAAACATTTGATTCAATTTTAATTAAGAAGTCCTATTTTACAAAACAGTTGTGTGCGGTCGATGAAATCACGTCACTTTCCCAAGCTTTGGCTAAAACTTTCACCAGCTCTGATACACAGGTTCTCAAATTAATGTTTTCACTACGTTGTCTATTTTCTGTCTTTTTCGATAATGTACCTCAAGATTTTTTATTATTCCTTAGACTAATGGCTAAAGTTCAGAAGTTGTATTGGCAGGAACAAAAGTAACTTTGATGTTCTTCGATTTACATTTTGAAAAACTTTCTTGCGGATATACAAACCAATTGTCTATAAGAAATGGAAGGTCAGAATGGTAACTGTCTGACTCTAATTGATATTTTTTGCTTCAATGCATCTGACGCCATTGCGTCACTGCATCTTCTATGTCATTGAAAGCAAAAAGGGGATTTTGACCTCCCCCAACTGTCAGCGCTGGAGTCTCGGTGTGGGAGAATAATGATAACAAGTGTTTTTCTTAGTGTGAAAAAAAAAATGTTTTACTTAGCATCAAGCAGAATGGAAATTGTTTAAATGTGTTTCATTTTCATACAATCCGCTGAAATAAATTCGCATATCCATCGCAACAGTAACCTCTTAGTTTGTATTCTGTACATGTACAAAAGTGAAATAAACTTCGTTATATAGAATATCATTTTCGCAATATGGAGATTAATTTACATGCGAATGATGTTCAAAGTTCTGCAGAAAATTTCGTTAAGTAGAAAACTTCGTTTAATAGGGACTTCGTTAAAGGGAAGTTCTACTGTAACATCAAATAAATAATCAATTCAGACATTTTAGAAAACATGCTACTGGGTATATCTTTACATTTAATGGATATAAAAGGTTGTAATTTTATATCCTAATATATGTAAAGTAAATAGGATTCCATATTAACACCTCTTCCTCTATTTATTTCCAGTTTAAAGAAAGGTAATTTTTTTGTCATTTTTAACGAAACTCCACAATAACGTAACCATTTATTAAATTATTATTAACCCCTTCGCGACGAGCGTCCTTTACAGAATTTTTAGTCTTTTACCACCGGTTTTTCAAAAGAGAAATTTTCGCCTAATTGAACCGCAGAATTTCTAGGATTACATAAGGCAAAGCTTACAATAAAAAATAACTGGTGGGAATAATCGAGGATTCTGAGCATCTTATGCATCACGTATACGTGTCGCTCGTCCCCAAGGGGTTAAGGACATCCAATCAAATTGTAAATTAATATTCAATCAATATAAGAGCACAAATCAATATCCGGATCACTTGCCAGTTCTCCATTACTCCAGTAAGCTTTGAAAATTCCATGTCTAAATGCGAATTATTTTGCAGGTTTTATGTTTCTGTCAGCAAGAGTAAACAACTAAAGAAAATGGTTTTTTTATTTAATTCTTTATTTACTTGCTTCACATTTACGAAAAGAAAAAGTAGAAAACATAAACCGCAAGAATTACAAAGAAAGCGTTTATTTAAAAAGTTCAAACAAAAATTGATGATGTAAGTCGTTGAGGAAAGAATTTTTATCAATAGTTCATTGCTGAGAGAAAATATTTCAGTAGTATTAAACAAAATTCCTTTCAGCTTATTTGTTTATTTTATATCTAGCTTCTAACAGCAACCTTGCGCTAAAGCAGAATTAAAGTTTTACAATTCATATTTTACATATAATTTTTAAAATTTTTTTGCATAATTTTTCTAATTAAAAGTGCAGATCTCATAAAAATTCGTTCAGCAGAACTTATAATAAATCTAATATTTCATACTCGGATGCACCTATTTATAAAACTTTCTCCCATAGCTGTATAACTAACCAACGTAAAAAAAAAAGTTATGCACTGAAACTTTTCCCCAACAATTACGTAGCTGTCAATGTAAGTTCCATAAAAATCATTTTCGCAGAACGTGAGTTATAAGCGTTCGGAATGAAATTTCCTTTCATAATCTGGTTCGCCTCATTATAGAGCATTCTCCCATAGATCTATGACTAAGCATCGTAGAACACTGTGTTATACACTAAATCTTCGCCCAACAATAACCTAACTGACAATGTAAGTTTTGAAGGGGCGAGGCCAACGAGGTAAGCGCGTAACATCAGAATATTAAATTCTTCAAATTAAGATTAACTCTGGTCTTCAACATGCAGAAAGAAAAGGAATTGCTTACCTTTTCTATGGTCTATCCAATTTATGAAATATCCACTGTTTTATATATATCAACTATTTGATAACTTATAAACACTTCTTGAATAATTCTATTTTGCACCACCGCTGAAATAAGACTTGTAAAAAATTATATTAATGCACAATTCACATTGAATAAATAAGCTCACGTTTGGATTGATTTTAAAAATTATATTTTACATTACTTAAAATTTTAAAAAGGTTTACATTTAGAATTATATTAATTATAGCATCAGGAAACATTTTTTCCTGTGACTTTACAGAACGAAGGATAGTAATACACTGACTCATTTTCGCGAAGTTCGGAAAGTTACGAGTAAAGTTGCATCATTTCTTTGAAACAAATTGACGTTGAATAATTGTCCTTTTAAATGTTTTAGTTCTGTAATAAGTTTATAATGGCATAATCACAAATAACAAATTATAAACATACTTCACATTATTAGAAGAGATGATTATAACGAGGTGATAAATATCTATTGCTTGATAAACTTGAAACTTAAGAGTCATAAATTAGGTCACTTGTTTTGAAGAGATGAGAGAAAAATTATCGTTGGGTTTTTATCTGCGTGCTTTATCATTTTCTTTCTTTATTTATTTTACTTTGAGTGGAAAATATTAAGTGATTGAAATGAATGGATTAGTTTTCTACAGTAAGTCCCATAAAAATCTGTTTCGAAAAACGTGAGTTATAAACATTCGGAATGAAATTTAAATGCAACATTGTTTGGAGTAATTATTGAACTTCCCCCCATAGCATTTTAACTAAGCAACGTAGAACAATGTGTTATACACTAAAACATCTTCTTTACAAAAACCTAACTGTCAATGTCTCCCATAAAAATACGTTTCGCAGAACATGAGTTAAATCGTTGAAGTAAAATTCCTATTTGCATTTTATATATTATTGTAGATATTGCATTTCCAAGAAATTACTAAAAACTTACAAATTTGCTGCAAGAGTTTCTATCCAAAGAATGTTTTTATTTAAATGAACTGTCATGATTTAATCCCTGTTTTCGCCAGTTATAGTTTACACAATAAATCTTATATTCAATGTATAAGATAATCTAAAAGTCACTTAGGAAATGAAAATTCAATCATTCAAAAATAGAGTAAGCCCAATGCAGTTTTCATGTAAATTACACAGATTAGCTTTCATATACATTACATACAAATATTTATTACACTGTCAGTGTTGCCAGAGGACTACGTTTTTTAAAAATTTAGATTGCTTGATGGCATCACTTTTTTGAAATGGTATAATTCGCCTTGTTTAATCTGTCGCACAGTGGTAAAAAAAAAGCAAAAATGCTGGCCGAAAATCAAAAAAGGTTGTAGATCCTTCTAAAAATTTTTACATATAGGTTTTTGAGGTCGCTGATTACGAATTTGATATCGAAATTCAAAAATTCAAAATGGCGGATCCAATATGGCGGACTTTTTTAAAAAAAATTGTTTTTTTCTGTAAAAGTTTCTGTAAGGGGGTTTTTGAGGTCGCTGATTACGTATTTGATATTAAAATTCAAAATAGCAAATACAATATGGCGGACATTTTTATAAAAAAAAAAAAGTCTGTAAAAGTTTGTTCAAGGGGATTCTGGAGGTTACTTTTTACTAATTTGATATTATAATGAAAACAAAATACATTAGCGCATTCAATATGGTAAGCAATTAAGTGAAAAGAGCTTATATTTTGTGAAATATAAATTTTTTGTATTATTAATAATAAAAATACAGTGCATTATTTCATATAAATAGTTTGAAATTGTTAAACTTAAAAACAACTATACTTCCAAGAATGCAAACCAATACAGCTGGTTTTTTGATATTTCATAAAAAACATCATTAGGAATTACGTAAATATAGTGAGAACTCTGGATAACGCAAGATAAAAAGTATTTCGTTAATTAACTTTTACTTTGTGCATCAATACGTGATTTTTTCGTGTGTCTTTTCTTTTCACTTTTAAGACATAATTTATAATGAATTACATAAAATAAATATGTGCAAATATTCTTCTCACCTTTCGGAAGATCACACAGAATGCAATTTGCACACGTACAACAAAAGTTATTCACTGTAGAACGCGCGCAACATTTACCGCGTAAGAGCACGTGCAAGCGAGCGTTCTAGAGCAGCTGACTACAAGATATGCTACAAGATGCTTACTATCGAACATAGTATGTTTAGCACTTATAATTAGGAAAGGAATTCCGTTACATTATGGTTTAATCTGGAAAATCATTTGCGGTGCATTTTAATCATATGTTACACTATTACAAACATAATGAAATTGATATTAATTTCTGAGATGCACTAAGACCTGCTTTCTGTCGAATATGAAGTGTAAAGCTTTTTTAGCTCACAGGCTATCAAAGCCTGAGAGCTTATGTGCCCGCCGGTTCTGTATGTACGTACGTACGTATGTATGTATGTATGTATGTATGTATGTATGTATGTATGTATGTACGTAACGCGATAACTCTTGATAGAACTAACCGTTTTACTTTAAATTTTGTTTATAGGTTCCTTGTGATAAGGAGCTTCCCTGATTAGTTTTGGAGGTTCATTGGTTAAGCATGAAGGGGGGAAACGGGGGGCTAATCCCCCATAATTTAGATAAATGGGTTTTTCATGCAGCATTATCCCATTTTTTTCAAATTTTGTATATAGGTTCATTTTGATAATGTGCTTCTGTCAATAGTTTTGGGGCTTCATTGGTTTAGTATAAAGGGGGAAGGGGGGGATACCCCCCCCCCCCTAATTTAGATAAATGAGTTTTTCATGCAGAATTATCCGATTTTCTTCAAATTTTGTATATAGGTTCATTTTGATAATGTGCTTCTGTCAATAGTTTTGGGGGTTCATTGGTTAAGTATAAAGGGGGAAAGGGGGGGGGTAATCCCCCCTAATTTAGATAAATGAGTTTTTCATGCAGAATTATCCGATTTTCTTCAAATTTTGTATATAGGTTCATTGTGATAATGCGCTTCTCTGAAAAGTTTTGGGGGTTCATTGGTTAAGTATAAAGGGGAAAGGGGGGCTAATCCCCCCTTAATTTAGATAAATGAGTTTTTCATGCAGAATTATCCGATTTTCTTCAAATTTTGTATGTATATTCATTGTAATTAGACACTTCCCTGATTAGTTTAAGGAGTTCATTAGTTAACTATGAGGGGGTAACAGGGGGATGACCCCCCCCCCTTAATATATTGTTGATTTCTTTATTTTTCGAGAGCATATTTCAAATTCTTTGAAATAAAAGTACAATATACAATGAGTGTGAATAGCCTGTGAGCTCAATGCCCTCAGTTTAACTGGGCAGTTTTCTTTTTATTTCTTTCTTTTACAGTGCCACACAAATGTATTCTTTTACATAATGGTCTACGGGAGAAAACTGTTTGCAGCGTATTTTAATTATGTTACACCATTTCAAATATAATGAAATTGATATACATTATTGAGGTTTACTACAAGATACTTGTTTTTGCTATGTGCATAGCATTTATCGTTCATTTACAGGGACACACAAAATACTTCGTGTACAGTACTGTGTCCAAAATGTTGTTTATAAGCCATAATTGAATGTGGGATTTTAGTAAGGTATGCATTTAACTAAATTTTTGAATGCTATTAAATATGTATAAATGCTACAAATCATATACAGGGCTACACAAAAAAAAAATGTAAGCATCAGCGTAAATTGATTAAAATGGGTTTTTAATCGAGTTATGCATTTTGAACGTGAATTATATTTAGTATGTCAAAAAAGATTTGTAGAATATAAATAAAATCATATACGGGGCCACACAAAGAACTGAATACATGGCTGCCTATGTATGATAATTCCTGGAAGTGTGATTTCAGCGTGTGTTTCCCTGAATTAAACTATAACTAAAAGCTTAAGGTAATACATAGGGCTGTACAAAATAATTCAAGTATGTTTCTGTCTATTTGTAGAAACTGCTGAAAGATGAATTTCCAACTGTGTTATTTGTTTTATTACTAAACTAAATTGTAGCATACTATAGAGTATATATAAATTATATATAGGGCTGCAGAAAAGAATTTGAGTACTTTTTTGGCTGTGGAGGGCAATTGCTGAAATCTGGTTTTCAAATGTGTTTTGTGTATATCTGAAATGTTTACTTAGATACCTTATTAAACAGCGATGGTTTTTTAAAGTATTCTGTTGGTGTTGGAAAGTGTTTCATAATCTATGCTTGGTGCATGATTTTTCTTTCTTGTTTTTTCTTATCCTAGGATATTTATTATTTGAAGCGAGACAGAAAAGCTCTAATTTAACTAAAATACTCAGTTTTGTAATTAAATTGCTTAAAATTTGAAATATGTAAGTAAATTTTTCTATAGCTTTTTTGTCCCTGTTTGTGAAAGGGAGAAAGACATGAGTATGTAAAGATTGCTGGTCACATATCACTTATTTGGCTAACACTCTTTCCCAAAAATAATCTTCATGGTAGAATTTTACAACATTTATGAAATTAATTCTACCATAAAGTTTGTTTTTTAGAAATATTGGAATGGAAAGGTAAAAAAGTGACTAATATGGTATCTAATTTCTTTCGTTTTTGAGAGTATTAATTAATAATTCATATTTTTTATTCAAATTGGATGAAAGGATCTGTCAATAAATACAATTAATAAAAGCATGGAAGAAAAGTTAGAAATAAAATAATGAGACTGTATATTATTTATACATTACTATAAATATTTAAAAAGTATGATAAAAGTAAAATTATAAACTTAAGAATATTACTTACGTAAACTTATAGAAACTTAACGTTAGAAATTAAAAGTGAAATGTTTATATTTTAAAAACAAGAAGTTACTGAAAAATGGCTATTAAAAAAGTAATTATAATAAAGTTATATATCTTTAGAGATATTTTTAAAAGCCTTTTTTTTTTAGATTTTACTAGATAAAAAGTTTAAAAAACAGTATTTTATTTATTATTTTTTTATTTTTAATGTTTACTCCAAAGAAAAAGTAGTGTGGGAAAACTGATTGATAGAAAAAATTAAAGTAATTTTTTTTCAGGAAGCGAAAATTGTAAAAGACTTTTACAAACAAGTATTTAAGAAAAATGGAAATTTTGCTATTTATAATTATTTAAAAAAGAAAAACAGAAAAAAAAAAGAAATTTCATGGAAAAAGCCAATTTTATATTTTCTGTATTTTTAAACGTTTTTTACGGCATTAAAATGCCGTTGAAATAAAATAATACTAACAAGACAATATTGCGGACATATTCCTGTTTTTAAAAGCTTTTTACGGCATTAAAATGTCGTTGAAAAAAAGTAAAACAAACAAGACATATTGCGGACATATTATCATTTTATAAGTTTTTTATGGCACTAAAATGCGTGTAAAAATAGTATAACAAACGTCAGTATTGCGACCTTGAACAACGTTTTTAAGACGGTCGTTATTGCGTTGAAAATACAGCTATATTTACCGTTGAAAAATAATCGAATCAACGAGACATATTTTCGAATTTATAACGTCACCGAATAACGTTGTTTCAACGACACCGGTTGTTTTTTCAACGATTTAAAAACGAAACTGTGCTACTTGGGTTAGACCTTCGATACATAAGCAGGTATAAAATATACCTCTTACTCTATGCGGGATAAGGCGCAGATGCTCCCTCTGAACGTAAAAAGGAGGTACTGAAATGAATTAAGAAACATTCATTTTTCGACTTGCGGCCAGCTTTTTTCGATTTTTGACCAGTGGGTGTCGTTAAAAAAGGCGAATTTTACTTTCTCAAAAAACTGGTGGGAAATCAAGAAAAGTGAATTTAAAAAAAAGTATCCCACTGGCAACACTGTCACTTTAAGACATGGGATTTTATGTTTAACCTAACTAATTAACTAATTAACTAACCTCCAAGTCAAATCGATTCGAGGAAAGGGCCTGGTGTAGAGTAGGTTCTTTTTATACCGTCAAAGGAATTTTTTTGATACCGTAGCATACGCATATGAACATATACATACATCTAAAAGGTGGATTAAAACTTTGTGCCGTTATATTAAAAATAAATGTGCAACGTTAAATTAGCACAAATTAAAATAATTTCTAATGGCAAACAGCTGTTTCAAAGCCCTTAAGCTCCATCTTCAGTGCCAACTCAAAAGGTAAAAACGAATTAAAATACATACATATATATATATATATATGAGAGTATATTGTCTCCTTACACCCACCATAGTCGAAAATTGAAGACTGTTGTTTCTAATTAGCATAGGATCCGAAATTGTTTAAAAAAAGATGGGAAGATTAGCATTAGTTTTTGTACCCAAGACAGAGCAATTTTGTTTTATCTAAATTGGAATAACATTAGGTTATGTTACTATACATGTTTTGTCTAAATTGGAATAACATTAGGATGTAACTAGCGTATAAACAAGTAATATAATTTTTTAAAAGTCAATTCCTACTTTTTAATCATAAATATGTAAAATAAACCCGTGCAGCATTAATGTCCACGTTATCTTTATTGAACATTTCTTTTATAATCATCGTTGTGGTATTTTATTTTTGTGGCATCACTAATTTGAGGAAAATCTTTCATTTCATTTATGAAAATAATGGGAGAAATTTCCCCCCCCCATATAAAACTAAAATTAATTAATTAAATTTAATTAATGAATTAATATTTAAAAAAGACTGTATTAACATCAAGTGTCATCCACTACAAGTTAAAAAAATGCATTTGAACTTGAGTGGATGAATAGAAAATATTTTATTAACGATTGAAAATTTGAACAAGATATATAAGTATATAGAGAGTGTGAGCTAATAGTAGGAAATGAAAAAATGGGTGAACTGTAGTATATTGTGCATATTGATTAGAATAGTCAACTTTGAGATTATTTACATTTGTGAAAACTCTTGACGAAATATTATTTTAGGAATCAAACATAATCATTTCTTGATTTTTTTTAAAATAAAAACATTTAATTCTTTTTAAATATTGCATTCTAAATTTAGCGTATTCAAATTAGGAAACTCAGTAACAGTACTGTTGGATCGTACTTTCATGGGTTACTCAGAACTTTGTAATAGGGTATAATGCTTCTTTTTTTATTTTATTTTATACCAATGACATCATTTCCAGCAAGATATACACTTAATTTAAATTAACATTTTCACTGCAATACTGAATTTTCTGTTTTTTCTTTGAATGAATCATGGAAACCCATGGAAATTGAAAATCTGACTTTTGGTGCTGTATTTAAATTTACGTATTGATATACTCAAACTGCATAAAAGAAAAAAGTCATGTTTGTTATTCCATGCTCCTCCATCAGCACTCAGCAGACTAATACGCCTATTAGAATAAATGAAAACATCGCACTACTCAACTATACATCTAACCCGGGCATCCCGGAATAGAGAATATATGTGAAAACAATTTTTTTTTTTTTTTTTTTTTTTTTATTGAAAACTAATAGATTTTTTACATTTAATATTTCCCCCCAAGAACACCGAAGAGCATTTTATGTGAAATATGTCAATTATATATTTAAATAAAATTTTGTAATTTTGTAGTAAAATTTGCAGTGATTTTGTATTGGCTTCGTGCCAGAAGTTAATAGCCGCAGAAATCGCTAAAAATGTCGTTATCAACAGAAGTTTTTTTTTTTTTTAATCTGATAATTTCTCCGTTTTTAAGCGCTCATTTCTACCTGTCTGTTAAATTTGTGTTTATTTATACTATTTTATTTATTGCTTAATGAAGTTTTAATTTCGTTATGGAATATTAAATGGAAACAAATGCTGAACATTTTATATTGTTTAAAGGGCAAACTGATTAATATTTTGTAATCATCTGCAAGCAACAGAGATTGCTTAATGAAGTTTTAATTTCGTTATGGAATATTAAATGGAAACAAATGCTGAACATTTTATATTGTTTAAAGGGCAAACGGATTAATATTTTGTAATCGTCTGCAAGCAATAGAGATTGCTTAATGAAGTTTTAATTTCGTTATGGAATATTAAATGGAAACAAATGCTGAACATTTTATATTGTTTAAAGGGCAAACGGATTAATATTTTGTAATCGTCTGCAAGCAATAGAGATTGCTTAATGAAGTTTTAATTTCGTTATGGAATATTAAATGGAAACAAATGCTGAACATTTTATATTGTTTAAAGGGCAAACGGATTAATATTTTGTAATCGTCTGCAAGCAATAGAGATTGCTTAATGAAGTTTTAATTTCGTTATGGAATATTAAATGGAAACAAATGCTGAACATTTTATATTGTTTAAAGGGCAAACTGATTAATATTTTGTAATCGTCTGCAAGCAATAGAGATTGCTTAATGAAGTTTTAATTTCGTTATGGAATATTAAATGGAAACAAATGCTGAACATTTTATATTGTTTAAAGGGCAAACGGATTAATATTTTGTAATCGTCTGCAAGCAATAGAGATTGCTTAATGAAGTTTTAATTTCGTTATGGAATATTAAATGGAAACAAATGCTGAACATTTTATATTGTTTAAAGGGCAAACGGATTAATATTTTGTAATCGTCTGCAAGCAATAGAGATTGCTTAATGAAGTTTTAATTTCGTTATGGAATATTAAATGGAAACAAATGCTGAACATTTTATATTGTTTAAAGGGCAAACGGATTAATATTTTGTAATCGTCTGCAAGCAATAGAGATTGCTTAATGAAGTTTTAATTTCGTTATGGAATATTAAATGGAAACAAATGCTGAACATTTTATATTGTTTAAAGGGCAAACTGATTAATATTTTGTAATCATCTGCAAGCAACAGAGATTGCTTAATGAAGTTTTAATTTCGTTATGGAATATTAAATGGAAACAAATGCTGAACATTTTATATTGTTTAAAGGGCAAACGGATTAATATTTTGTAATCGTCTGCAAGCAATAGAGATTGCTTAATGAAGTTTTAATTTCGTTATGGAATATTAAATGGAAACAAATGCTGAACATTTTATATTGTTTAAAGGGCAAACGGATTAATATTTTGTAATCGTCTGCAAGCAATAGAGATTGCTTAATGAAGTTTTAATTTCGTTATGGAATATTAAATGGAAACAAATGCTGAACATTTTATATTGTTTAAAGGGCAAACGGATTAATATTTTGTAATCGTCTGCAAGCAATAGAGAGAGATTAAAAAAAAATGCTTGAAATTCAATTTAAATGCTATAATAAATGAATTAATTGCGATACAGTTTTCAAACAAATTGCATTTGAAAGTAGATTTTTTGTCCTATCTACCTGTGTAAAAATTAAAAAAAAAAATAAGACGTTTAGAAAGTTAAAAAATTGCAGTAGGAAAAATCGCAAAACCGAAATTTCGTCGTCAAGTGTTGCCATTCGCAAAATGACGTCAGCGTTACGCACGGACACGTTTGTCTTTTATGATAATAGAAAGGAAAGTTAACTCACTGGTCCATTTTCTGCCGTGACCGGATCACCCCTTTAAAGTGCGAAAGTAATTAACTCGAGCTTTGCTTAATATTAACGGAATTTTTTCAAACTTTTCATCTCTTGTGGTTATTTCTACACCTTTTACATCTTTTTATGAGTAATACTTAAAACAATTTTCGCGTTTCTTGTTTAGCTTAAATAACATTTTATTTTTAAGTAGTGCAAATTTAAATATTTTTGATAAAAATTAAGTAAAATCTGTATTTTTTAAAGTAAAAAATAGAAATCAGTGAAAATTGAAGCAACTTAGACATATTTTAAAAAGAAAATTTGATTTAAAAAAGCCTACTCCATACTATCCTATGGGAAGAAATTAGTGCTTTGCCACATTTTCTAACTCTGAAATCTAAATAATTTTCTATTCATGTTGCATTCAATGCTACAAAATATGGGCGTAGGGCTCCAATCTATTGTGGAGTTCGGTGAATCGCTCAATGGCGAATTTTTCCATACATAATCTTTCCCTAAACTCGAATCGGCTTTACACTCTTATTTAAATCAACCTGGTTTTTACATAAGGTAAAGCCAGGAGAGATGGCGCGGTCGGAGAGATTGCGCACAAAGAGGGTCGGGGCAAGGAGTAGAGTCCAGGTAGTCCAGGAGTCGCAGCGACTCCAGGTAGTTGTACAACAGCAGTATTATAGCGTCTACTTGAATGTGCACGTTGATTGTTTAGAGCGTTTAAGATAAATCATTGCTATTTTGTTTTTCTTTCCCAAAGTAAGTGCTTGAAATTTTCATAACTATTCATCAGAATTTCTATATAATGTCAGTATTACAAAATATTTTAAACTTAAACGATTTCTCATAAGCTAGAACATAGTCTAAGGGCGCGAACCCCACCGGTTCGTTTTAGAAGCGGCCATGTTTAAATAAAAGGCCGCACAATATCTCCTACCGAAATTGGAGAGTTAGCGCATCTGCTACTTAGGAGAGATGGCGCATTGTTCCCATTAGTTTCGATGCTAGGAGAGATTACGCAGATTATCTGTAAATTTGCATAAATTGAAATTATATATAAAACATGCGAATGAATCAATTTTGAAATAATTTTTGAAAATATATAATTGTCGAAACTAAATTTGGCAATAAATAAATTTGCTACAAAATACTGGGCAATGAGGATGAGTGCACTGAATCTCTGGAACTGTACCAGGAGACAACATCGACCAGTGACTGGATTCAATGTATTACTTGTGGCAGGTGGCTGCACCAAAGCTGGACCTCTTACAACAAGAAGTGCATCGATTGTGCACGACGACAACTACAAACAAGAAAACTTTGAAACTGTGGAAATAAAAATGAACTAATTGTGTTATCAAGTAACTTAATGTTATTTTGTAATCGTGTCTGGGTTTGTTTTTTTCTGATTCTTAGATTTTTTTCTTTGATTAAATTTTTTTAATTGTTCTTTAAATTCTTTACTTTTCCTGATTCTTCAATCATTAGGTTGAATTATTCACTCTTAATGCAATAACAATTATTCACAAAACCATTACAACAATGTAATTTAAATGTAATTATTATTGTTAACAATTTAATTGTAGTTATTATTAGTAACAATCTCTCCTACCCATGTGAGCAATCACACTAACCCTGTATGGACAGATTGCGCATAATAGTTTTCTTGGTTTTATTACAACTGTTCTATTAAATTACAGAATAACAACAAAATAGTAATGGCATTGCATAAAAAATAATGAGGTCAAAATTATTCATGGATAGTTTAGTAAAAAATTAATATTTAGATATTATTTTATTATTTTGTTGAATTGTGAGCAGACTCTCCCAGCGTTACCTTATGTAAAATGGAATTTTGTAATCGAAATTTAATTCACGTCCCGATATGCTAAAATAATTTTTAAAAAATGTACACAGGTGTGTTTCTGATGACAATACAATACTTTAATAATTTTATAACTTAATTTTAAATTAAATTATTAATTTTAAGGCATTTTCTCGTTAGCCCGCCACAGGTGATAAATCGCCAAATATTCTTGAGATGGTTGTAGGATTAGGAAATTACCTATCCAGGTGTAGACCAGTTACAACAACAATGAATTTAATGATGCACCAAACCACACTCGCCAAAATTTGCCAAATGGCTGTGAAACTGCAGCAAGGTATCTTTTTAAACTCTAAAAAACATAAAATAAAGTGTGTAATATTTAGAAAAAAATACGCTTTAATAAATTAATATTTCATTATTAATTAAATTACGATTATGCGTTGAGGAATCATTTTAGAAATCCTAAAAATTTTGTTTAATTAATGTTTCATTTTTTCTTTCCTGTTGTTGCCACATATTTACAAAAGGAAAATAGTAAAAATTGTATACAGATTTCATAAATTCACTTGCTCGAGCTTTTTGCCAAGAGTAGAAATAGTAGGAAATTCTCAATAATAGTGTTCCGTACCACACGAAATTAATGCATTATAACAGTATTTTTTGGGGAAAAAACAGGAATTGCAGTCATGAAATTAGGCGTGATTTTGAAAATAATATTGAATACTTTAAAAAAGAGGTGTTTTTTAAAACTATTTTTATTTTTATACTTATTTAAAATACAAAAAATAAATCTGTGAAAATTTAGCAACTTCAAAATACCTACCTCTCCTATATATCCTATCCTATATATACTACCCTATAGGAAGAAATCAGTGTTTTGGCATAATAATTCCTCCGAAATCAATGGAATTTTGTATTCATGTCGCATTCAATGTAACAGAATGGCAGGTTAGCACTCCGTTCCATTGTGGACCTCGTTGCATCGCACAATGGCGAATTTTCCTGTAATATGCCTAAACTGCAATCGGTTTTTGCTTTTTTGAGTTTCCATCGAGAACAGGCTAATAGCCAGAATGGTTAATTACATTATTAAATTAGTAAGGGGGAAGAGATGCAAGTTAAAAAGCGTACAGTTTAGAAGTATTATATAGTACAATTTTATGAACGCCAGTATTTTATGAACGTTATGTGCATTTACTGAATAAAACAATCTATACTAATATTACAAAGAAACAACTATGGTAAGTTTGTTAGTTTGTTGGGGGTAATCTCTAAAACTACCGAGCCAATTAAAAAAAAATAATGGTGGCAAAATGCTGGTGACCATCTCTGCTTCAACATAGGGTATATTGTATGTCGGTACAACAAAACCCTCAGAGAGTACAAGAGCAAAAGATAATGCGGTTTCTGTGATATTGTTGAAGATAGAAATTTGAAATTAGGTGCGGTAGTTACTTAAGATTAAATTACTTGCTATGAAATGTTTCTAAAAAGTTCGAAATTTAAAATGGGTACATTGTTAAAACGGGTAAACGGGAGAGTATTTTGTATACTGATTGGAATAATCAATTCTGTGAATACTTACGCATTGCTTGTGTAATATTGCTTGTGTAACAATATTTTCCATTCAGGAAAATATTGTTTTCGGAATCAATTTAATAAATGATTTAATAAAAAGATCTCTTGTAGATTTTTTTAAAATTAAAACATTTAATGCTTTTTAAATATTGCTTATTAAGTTAGAAATTTAGGCGTGCCGATGTTAGAAAGCACAGTATTGCGGATCGTATTTCGTATCTACTTCGATCAGGCGTTCATCACAAATTTTGCACTTTTTGAGATCCCGCGGTCATCCTATTGGATATAACTATTTTCCATATAAAATATTTATTTTCCGTATAACAAAGGACGTGAATTTTAACTTGCAAAATTAGCGACAAAAGCTCTAAAAATATTCTTAATTTCGATTTATTTGGAACTGTTAGGACTTGAAATTTGGCATGGCTATTAATTTAAAGACGCAAATGCTCATCCAGAACTGTTTTTTAAACAGTCGAAATTTAAAAGGGTGCAGGGGCAAAAAAGTTTTCAAATTTTTATTTATGCGATACAGTTGGTATAGGTTGGTTGGCTGGCTATGAATTTGGCATGGTGGTTACTTTTAAGGTGTAAATACTTGCTAAGAACGGTTTTCTAAAAAAAAAAAATGAAATTTCAAATAAAAAATGAAATGAGCAGAAAAATATAAATTACATTCAAAATTATGATTTATTTGAAATTAACCTTAGACTTTCTCATTAATTAAAGTCTGGTGTTCGCCCAATGCAGTATAAGAATGAAGTTTACACTAATTGTGCTTTAATGAGTAAATTTTCAAATATCTATAGCAGTATAATTTCTTCTAATAGAAAAAGGCACACAAATGCCAATTGGCATACTTCAACAACTGTGCGTGCGAAGCCACACGTTTTGCTAGTATATCTTGCTGGAAGATGAGGCCAAATACTTAGCACGAAACATACTTCACGCAACAAAAATTCAAATACGTAAATGTTCTCGGAGATATACTTTATAATATTTCAGTAAATTGGGATAACTGTAAGATGTAACTGACATATAAGAAAAGGGTAAACTGGAGTGTATTGTGTATATTGATTAGAATAATCAATTTTGTGAATACTTACGCATTATTTGTGTAAACCTTTCAGGAAAATATTGTTTTCGGAATCAATTTAATAAAAGATCTCTTGTATACTTTTTAAGTAAAAATTTTAAAGCTTTTTAAATATTGCTGATTAAATAAAGGACCCCCAAATTAGAAAGCACAGTATTGCCGGATCGTACTTCGTATCTACATAGATCAGGCCTTCATCGCAAATTTTGTATAACCTTTTGAGATCCATCGTCCATCCTATTGGATATAACTATTTTCCATATAAAATATTTATTTTCAATATAACAAAAGGTGTGAATTTTCACTTGCAACCTATCACTTATACATGGTGTACGGTAATTGTTTTGTATTACCACTTTTACTGAAAAGTTATATTTTTCATGTTAAGTGTGCGATTCAATAAAGCGAAAATTACCATTCAGAAATAGTGGTACTAAAAAGAAATGGTACCGCATAAGTATAAGTAGGAGATCACTGTATAGTCTTTTTTCGCTAATGCGGACTTTTCTTTTTAAAAATTCGAAATGCCACAGCGAGCCACCTGTGTTCTACGGGACTTGGGTTGTAGACTCATATTATAGATTATTTAATAAAAGCTCTCTTATCTAAATAAATTCAAATATTTTTTCAATACAAGAAGGCAGACAAAATTACGCTCAAAAAAGTATTTTTTTGTTAATAAAGTGTTGTATCTCATATTTAAATATCCTTCTGTGGTGACCAGCTTGCCCATCCTTTAATGTACTCTATGCATTTTTACATGATATTTTCTCAGATCAATTTGATTACCGTATCTGCCACCAAACCTTCACAAACCCAAACAACAGGAAGAATACTTTCCCATCATGTAAGAATTTCATCTAATTTGAATTTCTATATACTTCAGCTTTCTAGTGCAGAGCATGACAAAAATTACATTTTCCCTTCGTCATTGATAATCCAAAATGTTCATTTGATATTTAGTTCAACATATATTTATTTGTATGTAGATATTATAGTTAAACATATTGCTTAATCTTTCGTAATCAGATCCACTGCCAAATAGAGTATATTAGAAAGTGCGATATGCACTTTTTGTAACAGTTCAGTAATACTGTCTACATACATTTTAAAACACATTGTTGCTAGCATCGTCCATGTGGACACTAACCTTGTCCGTTGATTTGATTACGGAAGATTAGCAATTATATATTTTATTGAATTTTTATTTCCAAAACTTTCGCAAAAGCCTCAATGAATGCATTATTTAATAAATTTTCTGTTTCTGACACGGTATGAAATAGAGTTGCTAGGCAAATGGCAGATTCAAAGAGAAAACAAATAAGTACTTATAACAAAAATATAAAATCGAATAGTAAAAATTATGTATTTTGTATAGATCATATACGCTAAGATTTTTATAGATCATATACGCTGCACAAAAGAATTCGCGTTCATTTTCGCTAGTAAATGATAAGTGCTGAAATGAATTTTCAACTGTGTTATGTGTGTCCAAAATGAACTTTATTTTTGTTTCTGTATATTTTACTGTCTTGCATATATACAAATCTCTAGATCAAATATACCGCTACACAAAATAATTAGGATATTTTTTTCCGAATATACATGGTAAATGCAGTAATTGGTTTTCAGATGTGTTGTATTTTATCTAAATTGTTACTTACCAATCATACGTAGTATAGGGTAAGTCTTGTAATCGTTCTGAAAATCTAAAAATTTTTTTGACGGATTTACACGTTTCAGACACTGGAGATTCCGAAAAACATATTTTTAGAAAAAACTTTTGCCTTCCGTCTGTGTGCGCTCTATCTCCTGAAAAAAATGAGATAGATACTTGAAATTTAGTATGTACTTAGTATGTAATAATGGGAAGAAACTTATTGAATACTTATTGTAACCTCGATTAACCGGAACTATTTTTTTCGGACTCTCGAAATATTCATTCTGATAAAAGTTATATAAAAATTTTCGAAATTGTTTATTTTAAGAAGTGAATATAAAAGACAATAAAAAAACAAATTTTGCTTAAAGAAGGAAGTCGATCGGATAATGAGTAGCCGAAGTATTTGTAATCCTATTTTCCACACTCTTCGATTTTTCATGACCCTGTATTTCATCCAAATTTCAATTCAAAGATATATTTCAATTGAAAATGAGACGCAATAAATGTATCAATAATCAGATGCAATAAACCGCTAGTTAATAGGATTATTAGTTTTGGAGTTATAAGGATGTTTCTTTCAAGCAATTCAGTAATAGAGCCTTTAAAGCGAGGCTAACGAAAGAGACAGGCTACCGCGGTACATTCCAGTTATCTTTTTTTACAGACCGCCAGAGTGACGTGATGATCTTTTCGAGCACCTTCATTGGTGCATTCGAGCATCACGTGAATCCCGCGGTCTGTAAAAAACGATATGCGTAAAGCACCGCGGTAGCCTGTCTTTTTCGTTAGCCTCGCTTTAAAGTTTATGACGTCATCAAGCCACGATTTTATTCGAATTCCAATGCATTTTATAAGTAGTTTACACATTTTTTATTTTAATATTTTACATTATGCATATCCATGATGGGTAAGTATTACGATGACCCCCAACGACTACTTTACTTAAGAGTTCATATTTTACCTTATTAAATGGTGAAGTTTTTTTTTACAGTATTCTGAATGTGTTAATATGTGTTTCATATGTTTCACGCAAGTGTTATCTTTCTTCTTTATAAATACTCTTCTTTATAAATACTCTTTTCAATAAATTAATAAGTTAAACTTCGTAATGAGCTTTTAAGGTGGTATTAAAAAAATATATTTTTCCACGCTCAACAACTCAAAATTTTGAGACCCATTTTCAGACTCATTTTTAAAAATAAAAACATGAAACTTGGCTGCGTGATTTATGAAGAGATTTATAAGGGACCCATGTTTTTTTTTTCGTTCAATTAATTAGAAATTGGTTTACAAACAATTATTTTCACGGTACGATAATTTTTATTTTGTTTCCGACGCTATCGCTTCGGGAAATTCGGTTCAAAATGTACACTTTGACAGCATTTTTTAAAAATATATTCTGCCTTTATCAAAAAATCGAGACAGTACAGACATTATAAAGTTTCTGAATAAGAGAACCTGCCAATTGGATTCATTTTAGAGTAAAAATGAATTTAAAAATGTCTCAAAATAAGCAGTTTGGATTTGAATCCAACCTTAAAGTCACCAGTGTACTGACGTATCATAGGCAACTAGAAGAAATTTTGAATAAGATAATAAATACTGTTTATCTAAAACTAATTAAGAGTTCCTGATTGGCTTAAGTTATTTCAATCTACTAACATCGATTTCGCTAGAACGAAAAACTTTGGGAAATAGCTTTTACCAAAATCTATCCAATTATTAACTCTGTTAAGAAATCAGCAAAGCAACAGCACAATTCACCTAATTACTTTTACGTCACAAATATTCCTAACAGATTTACAAGTAATAATTTACAGTTTAATTTAATTGTTTTACAACTAAAAGAAATCTATTACTAAAATAAATTTAAATTTATTACAAAAAGAATCTTTATCTTAATCAAATTTTATACAAAAGTTCAAAGTAATATCATCTTCTCAATATTCATCACAATAGCTCCAGATACCAGAGAATGCAACTGAAGATGAAAAAACACACATAAACTGTAATAAGAGGTGCGCTTTATGCTGAAAATCAACTGAAAACGCCCTAAATATTTGCAAATGTAGAGACAGTTAAATTTATTTTGAATTAAAACAGTTTAGAAAACAATAATATTAGCTAAACAAGTATTAATTACACTAACAATTATTATGTCTTCATTCACAACACTTCAAAATTACAGTTTCCCCTAAAATTTGGCATTTATCAAAATTTCGCAAATACACCATCCAAAACAACTTCGAAATCTCAATTCCCATACCCCATACGAAGAGTGCATTTATATATCATAGCAATGTCGCTATATACGTTTCCTTTATGTATAAAAATCAGTGGCACTTCAAATACAACAAAACCACTATTGTCTATAAACCATATCGTAACCAACTGTTGATAAATCCACAACTTTGTACTATCACTATTGGTGGATAAAATGATTAAAAAATTTACAGCGAAATTTTATAATAGAACAACCAGACACTGATTATAAGATATCGACAGTGCACTGTAAAAAATTTTCCTGGAGGTTCAGGAAAAAAGTGGTGGCATTAAGATGCCACGGCTTTTTGCTGTTACGTTTCACAACAAAGTAGTGAAACATTCCAATTTTCAATAATCAATATACTTTTTTCATTCAGTGTCTTATTTAAGCAATTAAATTTTAAAATTTCGTATTACAGATAAAATGAAAATTCAAATAATGAAGCATAAAAGATTTAAATTAGCTACTTACTTTATCGGTTGATATCGATACAAAGAATGGCATTTGTTCAGATTGCAATTGTCTCTAAGTACCTAGGCAGCTGTTTTTTATTCTTCTATAGTTATCAAAATGGCTAATGGAACATAAAACATGAAGCACGCATGCGCAGAATGTAGTTTACGGAAAAGTTGAAACCTCTCAAAAATATTACACGAATTATTGCCGTAATTGACGTGGGGCATAAAGAAATTCAAAATTCCGGTAAAATATGCGAAATGTTTCAGGATAATTTCCTGAAACGTTTCGAAATTTTTTTACAGTGTATGGACAACTCCATTATAAGAGAACAAAACATGCAAACATTTTGAAAACCTGTATGTAAAAATTTCTGAAATGAAATACATGAATTAAAACAAAAAGAATTTTAATTATCATAGAATTAATTTTTTTTCAAATACTGCATTTACCTTTAAGTACGTATTGCATTAATTGAAGATTTTAATGTAAAGCAAATTAAAGTATTTGTTATTTTTGAGTAATTTTAAGATAAATATTCTTTTAACTCAGGGGTAATAATATTTTTAGGTCTTAAAATTTTTAGGACAAAACCATAATTGCGAAGAAATTTACAACACTTTGGTCCCCTTTGAAATTAAAATGCTTTATTTTAATGCTTTATTACTAAGAACGTATGCTTCCTGGACGACCGCAGACATCAGATAAGCTCCCAAAGGCACAGGGCAAAAGGGTGCTACGTTTAAATGTATTCATAATATCCGGGAAATGCGAGACGTTCTGTAATTTTGAATGAATAAGTTGAATACAACCCTGATTTTTTTAGACAAAACATTTTTGTTATTACACTTTACGATCACCCTGTATATAAATAAAGGCATTTCTATGTGTTATGATTTAATTACGAAATTAAAAGCAGTATATTGCAGAAGTATTTAAGACGTTACATTGCTTCAAATTCCATAGCTAAACAGTACCAATTTTTAAATCTATGTAGCGAAGGGATAAACACATTCCTTTATACACTTAATAATTTTATCTCCAATTTATCAATATTCTAGACATGGTCTCATAAATTTATAATAATCTCTCCAGTTGTGCATTTCTTTCACGGTGAGTATTGCACAGCTTTCATATTTATTTATTTGTTTGTTTGAGTGTTTGAAAAAGTTCACGTATTAGAAATATAAATTAACATAAAATTTTTAATGAAAAGTAGGAAAAACTAAGACCTTAAAATTATGTAAATAGCATAACGTCTTTTGTTTATTCAAAGCATAATATGTTTATGAAAAAGATTTAAAAATTAATTCCTTTCAGTTAACCATGCAATGCAATAATTTTCTTTCACTCCAATAATAAATAATATATATTAATTTTCTTATATACAATTTATAACAAATATATAATTTTCTGCAAATATAAAAATTGTATTTCAAAATCATATTTGCAATTTCTTTAATATTAAATTTCTTTTCGCATTCTTAAAGATTTATTTATGTGTTCATCTCATATCGATAGAACACTTTTATAAGAAATATTAAGTCATCTGATATAATAGTTCATAAATATTTATGAATATTCCCTTTTCTTCAGAATGTAATAAATAAGAATATCCATTTCAAAATAAGATTTATAAGCATTAATATTAAATACGTTATCAACTAGCATTAAATGTTATCATGCAAAATTGTATAGTCAAGCTTATAAATTAGTTGGTAATTCAATTACTGCTAAAATAGAATTGTTATTGAATTCGGCGAAGAATAAATATATATCAGATACATCACTCGCCAAGAATAATGAAAATATTTATTCTTGAGAAATTTTTGCTAGTAGAAATATTTTGTATTTAACTTTTTTTTAAATTCAGGTTTTGAGCACATTTATATGTTTTTAAAAATTAAAAAATCTATACAGAATGGGATAAGTATATCTGACCCATTCTAAAATTCAATTAAAAAAATGAAATAATTGGCGTATGAGAGTAACTTGGATGAAAAAGCTTTTCATAATCCAAATTTCTGTAATCTTTCATCAGATGCAATTAGAGATCATTTTCTTTATTTCTCGGTCTGTCCTTACAAAATTTGTACCTCTATCTGAAAATATTTCTAGAGGTTTTCCACGTCGAGCAGCAATTCTTTTCAGTGAAGCAAGAAAAGTTTCAGTAGTAAAGTCAGTGACAACTTCAAGATGAACGGCATTTGTTGCGAAACAAATGTACAAACAAACATAATGCTTAAAATATTTCACGCCCCGTCCTTTACGAGATTTGACCAAAAAGGGGCCGGCTAAGTCCACACCTATTTTTGAAAATACTAGAGCTTGGGTCACACGTACTGATGGCAAATTTCCCATTAACTAAGACGACAAATTAGATACATTTCGGAAACATTTTATGCAAACATTTTAAGGAAAATTAAAATAATAATTTGCAAAAGATTTTCCATAAGTGACACTGTACCTGAAAATCTACCGAACAGACAGCATACCTTTATGTACAAGCGTGATGATATACACAGAGAGATTATGCGCAGTTTCGACCAAAATATGGCAAACCTGAGTCCAGAACTTAGTGATAATTTCCTGCTTGATTTCGATTAGATGAGTAGGATAAATCAAGAAGAGATAGTTTTGCGATAATACAAAGTCCTCCAAGATACTTAGAAATTAGTTTTTTTTCTCTCAAAAAACATTTCGATTGAATTCATGGGAAATGTTAGATACAAAATTAAAATGTTAATTTATCAGTGGCATCTTGGAATTCGTTTTTGTCTAATCCCCATATGGGAACAAGAATATAATATAAAAAATTAAAACAACTAGTTTTTATTTTTCAGGCAGATCCTGATCGTGCACGTAATATGTCCCTCAGGACATGGGTGTGACGGTTAACGTGCTGATGGGCGCCCCTCAGGCCCCTGGCGGGGCAGCTCAGTTTTACCGTTCTTTTAACGCGCATATAGTTAGAACTATATTAATAAGAAAATCACATATTATTAATAAAGTAAACTAGTCGTTGGGGGCCACCGTAATACTTACCCATCATGGATATGCATAATATAAAATGTGAAAATAAAACATGTGTAGATTATTTATAAAATGCATTGCAATTCGAATAAAATCCCTGCTTGATGATGTCAAACTTTAAATGCTCAGTTAAAACTGTTTCTTAATTCCAAACTTTAAAAAACATAAAACTTCACCTTTTCTAAAACATATACACAAATTAAAAACATCTTTTACTTAAGCAAGGTGTCAAATACATGTAAAATAAAATTTCCAAACTTGACATGTTTCGGTTTCAAAGTATAAAACCATAATCATAAGCAAACAAACATCGTTAAAAACCAAACCCGAATGACACTGGACGATACAATATATACAAAATATAACACAACAAACACGCCATCTATAGTCAAACACAAAAAGTAAAAGAACAGAAAACATCAAATCAAACTTGTATACTCAAGTGCCTCCCTCTATTCATATTAGTCCCACAATATTTATTTAATATCTCTAACCATAAAGGTGGAATAACAAAAGAGAAAGTATCATTACAGATTAAGCCTTTCCGCAAATAAATTTCGATGGACTCTCTTATAAGGGACTTGCGGTAATAATTCGAAATAAAAATCAATTTAATATCTTCAAATAAAATTTTAATCCCCCCCCCTTCCAAATATAACCTAGACAAAACTGTTTTCATGCGACCAAATTTAATGTCAGATTCATGTTCCTTCTTTCTTATACTTAATTTCCTGCCTGTCATACCTACATAATAACTGATACCTCCCCCATCATTAACATACGGAATCTCATATACCCCGGAAAGATCCTCCTGTTTAATCGGGTCAAACTGTCTATTAAGTAACACTTTTAGTTTATGTGGGGGACATTGATTTAATTGCGAAACCCCCAGATAAACTAAAAGAGTTACTTAATACCTGGAGTCTGTCTCTTATGAATTATGACCCGTAAAGTACTTGAATATTGTATTCTCATTGACAATGAATTTGTGTGCAATATTTGACAAAAATCGGTTCGACGGAAGTGAGTCAAACACTGACTGCAAGATTTGACCCATACAGATAGATAACAAATGCAGTTAAATAAAAACGTCTTAAAAGGAGGTGAGTTAATAAGAAGACTGACTCGTCAAAGGGAAGTAAACTTCGCATGGGAAGGAAACTAACTCGACGGAATTGTCTCACCAACCGTAGTAGGATTATTTCTGCTGGATTATAAGTTGTCCATAGGATTTTTTAATCGCACCCATACACACAGAGATGTCCATAAATGTTGAAATATATATATCAGTTGTTATTCTTGCTACTGAAATCTCATATGAAGTTTCCAACCAATGTTTTTGTATAGTTTTTTTTTCATCGCCATATTTAGTTGTAAAAATTGCCTAGAAAACGTTTTAGAAATATTTTCTAGAAATTACTGGTGTAAAGAACATTCTTTGAACGTCTTTTTCATCTACCTGAAGTTAAGCCATGAAAGGTAGCACGTTTTCAAATTACAGTTGTTCTGTTAATGTCTGCGCATTTTGGTGGTTGATTCTTTCTTCCGAGATCTATTACCAACGAATTAGACGTACTTGTGGAGATGTTAAGAAATTAACTGAAGCAAGTTTATGTGATATTTTCAAATACTGTAATAAAATGAGATTTAAAGCCGAAATTGTGATTAATTAAGCTTTGTTGAATGAATAAATTACGAATTTCCACATGATCAAGCACTTGTGTTTTGATACGGCTGGGTACTTAAGTATGTATGTATGTATGTAAATATGTATGTAAAAAGGATCAAAATAGAAAAATGCATGTATAAAAATATTGTATTAAAAATATGACGTAATAATAGCGAGAAAATGTTTTCGAAATTATTTCTAGTAATTATCGGTGGAAAAAAGCATGCTCAGTTTCAATAGCAGGATTCACTCCTGATATATATATACATATAACAGAATTGATATTTTAATAGTACAGAATAGCTTAATATTTGTTATATTTTCGACTAATACAATACGCTTTCAGGAACTCTTATATTAGAGAGCAAATACTTTCCGGTCAGTAATATGGTTTGAGGAAAAAGAATTATATTATTCGTTCATATTATGCATACATGTATGTACATGTATAAATATGTAATGAATAGGATATTATCCTTAACACAATGCTAACACAAATAACTCTATTTTTTGTACAATAATTTCATCTAAGAAAAATGATATATGCATTATTTTAGACATTTGGAAGTAGTATACAAGGTCTGTGTCTAAGTGTGACGACCCATAAATGCCACAATATTCTTGTACTTAAACTCTTAATTCCGTCAACCCAAATTAGAGTTGTTCTATTATGTAGTCTACGCATTTTGGCGATTGATTTTCTATTTCAGATATCTATTTGTAACGAATTGGATCCGTGAATGCGGAGAGGCTTTAAGCGATTTACTGAGTTCAATTTATGCAGTATTTTTATATATTGTATTAAAATGATATTAAAAGCTCAAATTTCGATTAATAATTCACTGTTGAAATAATGAATTAGGAATTTCCACATGATCATGCACTAGATATTTATTCCTTTTTCTGGGTATTTAGATATCTTTTTCTCAGTTTCAGAATAGAAAACTGCATGTTATGATATGAGAATCATATATTAATTTTAACATCCCTACTCTTTATTTAAATTATATTTTCCCCCTGCCTTTTTCAAAATTTAATTGTGTTATCTTAACTACAAACAATAATCCCGCCATAATTTATACTCTTTCCGTTTTCATATTCACTTATGCTGGATCTCTAATATCTCACGGCTTTTCGATTAAAATAAAAAGAAAATAATTAAATCAGCACAGATGCCTTTTCGAAATTTACTTTCCGAAACCAAGCTTATAACCCAATATGTTCATATTGCATTTTTGTGGCCACAGAGTCAGTTAAAATTATGTCTATCTTTTCATCTAGCTCAGATACATGACCTTATTTGGTATTGGTAATAACTCAATCACTCACACCCATGTCTAAAAATATATTCTGATTGTTAAAAGCAGAAGCTGTTTTGTCTCTCGAAATTCCATTCGCATGGGAAAATATTCGTCGGTTATAATCTTCTTGGCGATATTAAATTTTGTAATGAAATGCATTCTTATGCCAATATTCTGGTAACCTGGCTCGGTAAATACCATTAGTTATGCGGGCTTCCGTCTGAAAGTATTCTCGCCTAGACACTCTGTAGCAACCCTATTTGGCGAGATTCTTGTCATTGGAAATCCAAGTTGAGTCGTAGAAGCAACTCACTCAGCTCCTTGCCTTGCTTCTGTTAATATCATCTCTCCCTGCTATGTTGTCCCTCCTCGGTACTTCCCCGGGTGTGGAGAGATTGCAAAGACTTTACCCGGCATAAGCCCGGTCATTATGAACCTGGATTTATTTTTCATGCTTTGGTATCCTGAATAAAAGCCTTGTATCGACCTATAATGTGTGTACCTATGGATTATTCATGAAATCACGTAACATAAAATAATATCTTCACTTCTACATGGAACCACTACATTATACATGTCTTAAATTTTTTTATTAAAAAAGATGACGTAATAATAGCAGTGTATATTTAAGCAAAGAACAAAGACATTATCACTAGATTATTCCATATGCTTATACGATCTGATTGTGAAAAGTCCTGTGTAGATTGAAAACACTTAAATTTAAAATGGATTTAAAAATGTCTGACATTTTCCCGTTTAATCGGTGTGCTGATTCAGCAACATCTTTCAATCCCAATGCCCTTCATTGCTATAAAAAAATTACAAATCCAGAAAAATTAATTAAATGAATTAAATACCTCAAAACAAGACATAACCACCAATGACTTGGCCTATGATAGTTTAGATAATAGTAATGATTCGTGCATAGACATATTTCATGGCGATTAATCGACTTTTACTAATGATTTTCATGTGAATGAATCAACTATTACTGTTGATCTTGTATCACATAGTCGCTTGGTGTATGTCCGAAATATTTGCTAAATACCCTTATTTCTGACTTACACCGGTAAATGTCGACATTCACCATACACTAATGGTGAATGTTGAACATGTCCGAGATTTATATTTTTTTGTTGCAGCATTCGGCAATCAGCATTTCCCGAACATGCTTGTTAATTTCACCTTTATAGTATTTCTTTTCTTTTTTGTTTTTTCCTGATATATATGATTTTGATAAACTTCATTAGAAAACTTGTATTATCTTTCTAAATTATTTACTATTCTAAAATGCGTGACTAATAATTCTAAACCATGCTTCAGAATTATTTCATAAAAAACCTTTTGTGCTTCTTGAAAATCAATGATGGGTTTTTGACCGGCGCGACTAGAATTTTTTGCTGGCTATCACACATTTTATCAAATTTGTAAAGCCCTGTCTAACAGTAACAAAAATCACGTATTGCAGATCATTTATAAACAAAATTTACTGCTTTATTTGTGTTATAGGATGGCTCACAAAATGTACACATACGAATATTTAGCAGTAAAAACATTTTAACTAATTAAAAAGAAAGATTTTAAAATACTCCTATTATTGCATGTTTTTCGATCTGGTATATTATAGCAATGAATTTATGCAATAATGCGTGGAGGATCGTGACGACACACCTTCACGGCAAGGAAGAAAGAGATTCAAGCTCCTCTCTTTTCGACATCCACCAGAGCATATCTGTGATTGTCGACATACACCGGTGAGTGTCCGACTGTACAAGAATGTAACGAAATATTCGATCTTTCACCGACGTATTTGGTGTTTGTTGACATTCAAAGGTGAAAGTCGACATTGTCCAATTTCGGTCTTTCACGGTAACATATATACTTCATAGGATGCTAAATTTTAATTTAGTTAGGAAACGCGTAGCACAGTTTAAAATTCTCCTTCTGGAGTTTCTGTCAATAAACGGAAATGTGTTCGCGAACTTTTGTGCTGCCCTGTATATGATCTACAGAATTTATACACACCAAGTAATAGACAAAAAGTGAGTTCAATTTAAAATCGCATTCAGCAAATTAAAACGCACTTCCAGGAATTATATTTAACAGACAGTAGAGAATTCTTTTGTGAGTACCTGTAAATGAACGATGACTGCTATACACACACTATTCTGTAGTAAGCCTCTTGTAATGCACCTTAGCGATATATATAAATTTCAATGCGTTTAAAATAGTGAAACATTTAATTAAACTGCAAACGATATTTCTCCATAGACGTACTGTAATGGAATTCTTTTGACTGTCCTTGTAAAGTAACTATAAGTGCTATGCACAGCATATTCCTTATTAAGCTTCTTGTAATGCACCTTAGTGATATATATCAATTAAAATGTGTTTGAAATTGTGTAACATCATTAAAATAAACCGCAAATGATTTTTCGCCATAGACCTTAATGTAACGGAATTTTTTGAGTGTCCCTGTAAAAAAAATTTAAGTGCTACACACTTCAGTTGAAATAGAGAACATGCTATAGATAACGACAATAACATATAAAAATTGCGGGGCAATCCTAGCGTATTTACGGGAGTTAAGCACGGACAGACGGCAGACGGCCAGACAAACCGAAGTCACAAACACTTTTCAACTAGGTTGGAAAGTGTTAAAAAGCAATAGGATGAAACTTTGTTAAATACTTAACAACTGAAATATATATGGAAACAAAAATAGAGCAATAAACTGAAAGAACAAAAGCAGAGACCAAAAATTGGAAAAGAAAGAAAAGCTAAAGCTTAAAAAAGCTAAAACAGAATTCATTAGAAACTCGAATGCAATCGCTAAAGAAAAATTTGAAGTTAAAAGGTACAGCAAAAAACAAAAGATATGAAGGAGTCAAACTCAAAATTATCTAGATCTATGTCTTCAAGAAGACAAAACAAAACAAATCAAAACAAAACAGATCTTTACGGAAGATGAAAAGCCAAAATGAGTAAAAGGCAAACTGAAAAGAATAATATTAGCTTAAAATATACAGTGATAAAATTTATTTTGTAAAATGTATCTTGCATTGATCATTAGATATTTCCTGTTTTATACATAGTCAAATTTAAAAGTGTACGAAAAAGTGTGAATGTTGAAGTATTCATTATTTAATTATAATACACTGGTGTGCAAAACTTAAGCAACAAACACAAAACGCTAATTCCTGAACACGCAAGTACTCAAAAGGAAATTCTATAAAGAGCAAGTGTAGAAAAGAGGTACTGCCCTAACAGCACGGCCAGTCGATGTGAAGTCCCCTTGACGTCACACATGGTTAGAATTATCACAATCGCTACGGTGAATCAAAATATGGGATATTTTACTGTCTCATTATTACTCTCAAATGATTGTTAACACTGCAAATCACTGCAACTGTCGCTTTGTGATGGGTCACCAGGTGACATTACATTGAAGTCACCTTGTGATTCTCAAGTCGCTGTCAGTTGAAGAGTGAACTTTGAAGTCATTGTGAGCATTGCATTGTGATGAGTCGCCAAATAATGTCACAATGAAGTCGCATGGTGACTTTCCGGTGATCGACACTATTGTGAACTCATCATTGCACTCCTTTGTGAAAATTCGCCAGATGATTTCATTTTCTGTCACTTGGGAACTCGTCACAGAACAACTATCATGATGACTTTACAATGGAGTATCAAAATGACTGTCACATGATACTCACAAGGTGACTTCATTGTAAAGTCACCTGGTGACACATCAAAAAGCAGCAGTTATGGTGACTGTTCAGTGGAGTTACCAAATGAGAGTAAAAATGAGACGAATGAAAGATATCACATGTTCATTGTAGTGACTGTGACAATTGTGACCATTTGTGATCTCAAGAAGACTTCACATCGACTGTCTGTGCTGTAAGGGTAGTACCTATTTTCTACACTTGCTGTTTATAGAATTTCCTTTTCAGTACTCACGTCTTCAGAAATTAACATTTTGTGTTTGTTGCTTAAGTTTTGTACACTAGTGTATATTCAATACTATGTATCTCAATGTTATTTATTTTATTATTTAAGTTATTAGTAGGTTAAGTTATAAGCATTTTAAGTAGTTCAATAATAAATATTTCATCTTTCAATTTTATGTATTTCAACTGTAATAAGTATTTCAAAAATTCATAACATTTAAATGAATATTTAAAGATGAATTGACATGCATATAATGCATTGCCACATTTAGATATTTTAGTGTCTCATCTAGATTTTAACTACTATAAATGTTACAAAAATGACCTAAATACGGGAATTATATATTGGTTCTTTAGATTGCAGATGATGATTCAATGCTTACAAAAAAGTTACTTTTGAATTAAAATCACAGTATTCAAACTTTCTCTCTTTAGTAAAATACATATTTACTAGGGGGCCTCGCACCCTGCTTGTTAACACTTGCCATCTTCTGTCAATTGCGACGCAATTCACATTGGGAGCGCTACGTGGTCTCAGGTAGCTTCGCTCTCTCGCCACTTTTTGCAGTAACTCTGGCGAGAATAACTACTATCATAAATTACTTTAACATATAAATTTTACAAATTTTTACAAATTTTTTTGTAATAACATATAAATTACAAATTCATGTAAAAAAGGTATTTGAAAACTTTGTTGAAAACAGAAATAAAAATGCATTTAGTTTGTCCCCAGTTTTATTGCCCAGGTCACTTTACTCGCTCGTCACTTTTTGCAACAACTCTAGCAAGAATAAGTACTATCATAAATTATTTTAACTTATGAACTTTACAAATTTTTTAATGTAAAAAATGTAATTGAAAACTTTGTTGAAAACATAATTAAAAATGCACTTAGTTTGTTTCTACAAATGAGCAAAATTACCTTGGAAACACAATAAATTTAAAACTCTTTGCGCCTATAATATAGTACAGCACGTCATAAATTCACTGAAAAAAATCTTGGAAAAACACTTCATGATAGCAAAATAATTTCCATATAAATCAACAATCATCGTTCTGAAGTTCGTTCGACGTGAAAAATCTCCCAGAAGCTTCGCAAGTTAACAACGGAAAACTGCATCTATTATAACTGCATACGAGCAGGGAAGACCGAGCTATACTCGGTCAAAATTAGCTTTGAGATCAAATATCCTGACGCAAGACCAAACTGACCCTCTAATCAATTTTTCTCAAACATGTGACCTAGCCCAACATTCTTCTCGTGGCCAAAAACCATATGAGGCAAAATTTAGTCTAAATATTCTGAGCCGTTTTTAAGCTAAAATAGCTTGACCCAAAATGACCCACTAATTGAATTTTCTCGAACACATGACCTAGACCAACTGTCTTGTCGTGCCTGAAAACCACAGGATGCAAAATTTAGTGTAAATAGTCTGAGCCGTTTTTAAGATAAAATAGCTTGACCCACAATGAACCATGACCAAAATGACCCACTAATCGAATTTTCTCGAACACGTGACCTAGCCCAACAGTATTCTCGTGTCCGAAATCCACAGGATGCAAAATTTAGTGTACTTAGTCTGAGCCTTTTTTAGATAAAATTAGCTTGAGCCACAATGGCCCAAAAATGACCTACTAATCGATTTTTCTCGGACATGTGACCTAGCCCAATGATTTTGTCGTGCCCGAAACTCGTAGGACACACAATTTAATCAAAATCGTTAGAGCCGTTTTTTAGATAAAATTAACTTGACCCAGGGTGACCCCAAAACGACCCACTAATCGAAAGTTCTCGAACATGTGACTCAGCCCAATAGTCTTCTTGTGCCCGAAAATGTTAAGATACAAAATTTAGTCAAATCGTTTGAACCGTTTTTTAGATAGAATTAGCTTGACCCTGACCCTTGATGACCCAGTAATCGAAGTTTCTCGAACACGTGACCTATCCCAATGGTTTTCTGGTGCCCCAAAACGGTAGGATACAAAATTTCGTCAAAATCGTTAGAGCCGTTTTTGAGATAAAATTTGCATATATATATTATATATATATATATATATATATATAACCACACACAAGATTTGCTCGTATTAGAATATATGATATATAACTGCATATCACATGCAGTTTGCATATGAAGCAAGAGTAAATATGCAGTTTTGTTAACAAAGCGTAAATACTACATTTTCTGCTGTGCCTAAAAGAAACTTGATAAAATCAGCATTTGTAATAAATTTCGGGTAATATATTGGTTGAAATGCGGCAAATTGCACAAGACGACATCAATAATTATTGTGCAAAATGTTCTTACACCGTGATCTAACCTTAAACTGAATGCCTTCATCTTATTTAAAAATTTCAATTACACGATTACTTGTTCTCAAACTAGCCACTTGTTAACTCCAGAATTCGAATGTTTTAAAAGTTGAATTTTACTAGTAGATAATAAAGGGGATACTTTACCCTTTCTGTTGCGTTGAATTAAAATCTTTTTCCGCCGGGATGACCGTTGATTATACTGATGTGCAATCATTTTATACATTTTAAACATAACTTTATTCGAAAAAAATCACAAAAAGACACATAACAAATCACATAACAAATACACAGAATTCATCTAGACGATGATTAAACATTAAATTAATTTTCTGACACGTGCATGTCATTTCCGTTCAGTTCACAGTAGATATGGCACACTTTTTTTTCTCCCAGAGCAGCCAAATGCGGCATTTCCTTAGAAATAGTATGCTATTTCTGATTTCTATTTTTGTAAAATGTCCAGCGTAATTATATCTTTGTTATATGAAAATAAAACTAGTAAATCTGCAGATCAGGAGCCTCAACGTCAGCTCAAGTTACTGTTTTTTAGCTCACAGGCTATCAAAGCCTGAGAGCTTATGTGCCCGCCGGTTCTGTGTACGTAACGCGATAACTCTTCATAGAAATATCCGTTTACCTTCAAATTTTGTTTATAGGTTCACTGTGTTAAGGCGCTTCCCTGATTAGTTTTCGGGATTGATTGGTTAAGTATAAAGGGGGGGAACGGGGGGCTAATCCCCCCCTTAATTTATATAAATGGGTTTTTCATGCAGAATTATTCCGTTTTCCTTCAAATTTTGTTTATAGGTTCACTGTGTTAAGGCGCTTACCTGATTAGTTTTCGGGATTGATTGGTTAAGTATAAAGAGGGGGGCTAATCCCCCCCTTAATTTATATAAATGGGTTTTTCATGCAGAATTATTCCGTTTACCTTCAAATTTTGTTTATAGGTTCACTGTGTTAAGGCGCTTCCCTGATTAGTTTTCGGGATTGATTGATTAAGTATAAATGGGGGGAACAGGGGGCTAATCCCCCCCCCCTTAATTTATATAAATGGGTTTTTCATGCAGAATTATCCCATTTGCTTCAAAATTTGTTTATAGGTTCATTGGGTTAAGACGCTTCCCCGATTAGTTTTCGGGATTGATTAGTTAAGTATAAAGGGGGGGGGAACGGGGGGGTAATCTCCCCTAATTTAGATAAATGGGTTTTTCATGCAGTTATCCGATTTTCTTCAAATTTTGTATATATATTCATTGTAATTAGAGACTTCCCTGATTAGTTTAAGGGGTTCATTAGTTAACTATGAGGGGTGGGGGGGTAACGGGGGGATGACCCCCCCTTAATATATTGTTGATTTCTTTATTTTTCTCTTATTTCAGATTCTTTGAAATAAGAGTATAATATACAATTAGTGTGAATAGCCTGTGAGCTCAATGTCCTCAGTTTAACTGGACAATTTTCTTTTTATTAATCTCACTTTTCATATTATTTAGCATCTTACAATCCGCAATTTAATTAATTTTTTTCTATTGCATACATATTTATAGGCAAACAATTCTTCGGAGGTTTCAGAAATTAGAATTCTTAAATTAAACATGGTTTATGCAATGATATTCTGAAATTCTTATGAACTTCTTATTCATGCAACTTTTTAGATTTAAAAAAAAAAACTTGTATTAAAATAAATTTTTTATTTATGTCAACAGAATACAAAAATAATTTATTTTGCTAATAAATTACTGCGAACAAAATAGTGCGAGTTACTTCAATTTTATTATTTTTATCTTCTTTGAAATATCGTTGCTAGGAAACTAACAAATTAAAGAGCACAGTAAAAAGAAATGCATTTTAAAATTTGTTTAAAAAATATTAAAATAAAAGTTTTATATTTCCGGATCAGATGCAAAAAAATTTCCAATAATTTAAATAATTAATATCTCAATTCTAATAAATGTATCGGCAATTTTTCAAAATTATTGGATATATTTAAAACCTCCATATCGAAAATCAACATCCGCAATTTTACGTTGAAATCCATTATTCAAACATGTGATTTTCATTTCAGTTAAAAATGAAATTTGAAAATCGTCTGCGTTCCCATATGAAAGCATTATGACCTAAAACGAAATGTTCTATATTTTTCGAACGAATGAACCAAATGTAACTAAAAACTATACAGCTAATTCCGGTTACCTCACCAACATACCTACCAAAAAGCAACCTAATCCGATCATTTTTACTGCATTTATCGCGGAACAGACAGACAAACAGACGGAAACTAAAAACTTTTCGCGTCTCCACAGTGAGCCTTCACTGACGTTTCGGCAACTAGTAAATCTACAGATCAGAGGCCTCAACGTCAGCTCAAAAAATCATTGTTCATTAATCTTACTAATTTTTAACATTATCTGCATAATATTTGACACACTAAAATTCAATCTTTTTAAGTTATTTATACATTTATAAGAATATAAATTTATCGAAAGTTTCGGAAATTTTAGAAGTATCCCCTTAAACACAATGTTATGCAATGATAGGATAAACTACCTGTTACTGTATTTTTTCAAAATAACAATACATTATTTCAGGGGGGCTCCGCCCCCTTGAACCCCCCGTTGTCGCTTTAATTTTCTATTCTCAATTTCCAGTAATTGCGCTATTTCATTTCTTGAGTATATGTGTGAATGTATTTGCAATTTTCATTTCATTAGAGTAACCATCTCTTTGTACAAGAGATTTTATCCTATCCTTAAAATAATAGTTATATTTCAACTACTAAACATCATATGTTGCTGAAGTTGAATAAGATTTCGTGTATAAAGTATACTTACACAAATTTAAATTCATCTTATTTGACCTATATTCAATTTAAGCATTCAACGTTTTTAGTATTTTCATTTGGAAAACCGATTTGGTAATCATTTTTTAGTAGTCAAAAATAATTCTCATCTATTTCATTAAAAAAAAAGCATATTAAAAACTTAAAACCCGAAAATTGGCAATTTTTAATAAAACTTTGCGTAAAAATAATGCGATTCACTTGAATTTTCCTTTGTTGATATTCTTTGAAATATAGTTGCTTAGCAACCATTTAATGAAAGAGAGAAAAAAAATGCATCGGAAATTTTCGTAAAAAATGAGAAAATAATTTTGTAAAAAATTATAGAATAAAATGTATTATATTATTAGAGCAGATGTATAAAATTGTACCAAACATTGTACACCTAATTTAAATAATCTGACGAATGTATTAACAAAATTTCAAATTAATTTGAATAATTTAAGACCTGATTTGATAAATTTTAGCCTTCATAACTTACACATTAAATACATTAATCAAATGCGCCATTTTATTTCAACGGATGAAAATTTTCAAAATCGTCTGAATTCCCATAGGAAAGCATTATGACCTAAAATGAAATGTTTTATATTTTCCGAACGAATGAACGAAACGTAACTAAAAACTATACAGCTAATTCCGGGTACCTCACCAACATACCTACCAAAAATCAAACTAATCGGATCATTTTTGCGGCAGTTATCGCAGAACAGACAGACAGACACACAAAGAGACAGACAGAAACCAAAAACTTTTCGGGTCTCCACAGTAAGCCTTCACTGACGTTTCGGCAATTAATACAAATCTTCATAAAATTTGTTTATATTGTGTATTTAAATATTAAAAACAAAGTGATATCTTCAATATTTTTTTTTTTAACTTTTTTAAATTTTGGAATGAGAAAATTTCTTGTCTTTTTGATTTGTTCCCTACTATACATTTCTCATTTAACAATACATTATATTTAATAAAATATTATTTAACATCTAAAGAAAAAGAAAACCTTACATTTCAAAACCATCAGAAGACGTTCATTTACCGCAATTATCAATTAGCACACTAGATATGTAACGTGCTCCTTTAGAGCTATAATAGGAGTAGCTGTAGTTGTATCACGTTTAAGTTTAGATCTACAATTCAAATTCCTAAGTAGAATAAAAGCCTCCACACTTGACTAGTCAGAACGTTTATGGTTTGTAAACACATCCTACACTGCTTATCGAGATAGGCAACGACTATTTGCCATCATGAGGCAAATGATCAGAAATTAGCATAAAGTCTAGATAAGGCAAAGCTTACAAGCACTCGATATCCGTCTGTATTACTCCTTTTAATTATTATTATGCAAAGTATACGAATAGGATATATAGTATGTTTTTCATTTTGATATGCAATCTACATTGAAGTGACTTTTTACAAAAGTTTGTATATTTTAAGTTTTAAAATTTCATTTTTTCACATCAATAACGGAATGAAAAATAAAATTAATTCACAGACGAAGCTCGTTTTTCTTAAGTTATACAAGCAAAAAATGTAACTCCAATGCACATTGAAAAATTTTTGCAATGTATGTATTCAAGAATCTGGGTTATTATGGATACAACTATAAAATTATTGCATTTGTTGCGAATAAAATTTGCGTAAAAGTGAAAATTACGTCTGTTATTGTTTTTTTTTCTGTTTTAGAAACAGAATACAACTACACAGATACAGAAACTCTTTGATGTGAAGCTATTCATGGGATTTTGTGCATTTAACTACGTAGGATATAAAATTCATTATACTTATGATGAATGTTCAGTTTAGAAAGTGGTGTATAAGCACGTTAATATTTATTGTGTTTTTTAATAGCATCAATATATTATACAAATATTAGTAATATTTTCGCACAGAAAATATATTACAAAAACTCAAAGATCTTTCGTAATTGAAGGGAAAACAAGTTGGAAATTGTACGTCAAACGTTACAAACGAGGTGCGTTCGTACGCACGTTTTAGAATTAAATTCATGATATCCCGTGCGTAGAACGGGTTAAACAGCTAGTTAAGTATATATTTTATGACACTGTTCATACAAATATCTTAACTAGTTATATAAATGTTCAGATATATATGTATCAGCTAGTTATATAAATATTCAGATCTTGATGATTTTTACTTCTGTGAAATGAATTATATCGTCTGCAGATTAATTTCTGTCATAAAATAAGTATCTCGGTCGCTTGACGATTAAACTTCGGAAGCTCCTATAACATGAAAGCACCGATTTAAAAAAAAAAATTCAAATTTCTTAATAAATATTTTTATTAATATCTCCTAAAGTTTTGATTCGATTTTAATAAAATTTGAAATGTCTCGACAAAATTCTGCAAAGATAATATATTTTAAATTGCAAACCATTTGGTTGGGTAGTTTTTGCGTTGTTATATGCGGACAGACAGACGGACAGACAGACAGACAGACGGACGGACAGACGGACGGACCAAACGACGACTATAGGTGCTACGTATTTATATAATTACGAACGCACCTAAAAAGACTAATTTTACTTGCGAAAATAAATAGATATATATTTATTATATTAGTAGATATAGAATATGTAATATATGTTGCATATGTAATATAATCATTCCGGCAAGAATGACATCTCGTAAGAAAAAAATATACCATCAAATACCGTTAAATCTACCTTCTATCATTAAAAACCCGAAGTATGTATTTAATTAATATATACCAAACTACCGTTTTGTATCACTTTAGTTTGTTTTTATGTTCTCTACAATTTTTAACGATGCTATTCAATAAATGCATATTAAATTATTGTTTTAAACGTGGCTGGTGATTGTCAGGACTGGCAACGAAAAAACTATTAGCCACTAACCAATGTCGGTAATCAATGTCGATATCTATCTTGCTGGAATGTATAATAAGTAAGTACCCCAAAAAATATTATTTAAAGCAAGGTAAATTAATTTTTATATATTTATTTTAAATGCTAAAAGGTGTAAACTGAAAACATAATTTACAGTAAAATAACTTTTACTTGATTGTTGACATGTTTCGGATCACTTCGAGCCATTATCAAAAACAAATGAGATTATTCTATAATTGCACGGTGTTTGAAGTTATTATTTTGAATGCTATCATTTAATTTCCATGTCCGTTTTAAAAAATAAGCACGATATCTTTTATTTTTACTTGGTTGTTTATTTCCATATTTGTAACCATGGAGTAACTCGAGCCACAATTTCGGTAAGTTAAAAGATGTGAGCCGAAACATGTCAACAATCTAGTAAAAGTTATTTTACTGTATATTATGTTGTTAGTTTATACCTTTTAGCATTTAAAAGCAATATATTATTAAAAGGTGTTATAATTTATTATAATATTTATATGTTCAACCATTCATTATTAACTACTTCTTTTATATTTTGTATTTCTAGGTATCACAACTTTTTAGGAATGAAAGACAAGCCGCAAAGTCCCAAAATTCAATAAATTCAAACTCGCACAGTCAAGAGTTTTCGTTTGAAATGTTCATAAGGAAGCTTATATATTTTGTCTACACTGTTAAAATTTGGTTTGAACCAACATTTGGTACTTCAGTGTCTGAATCCATTAGATGGCAAAACCTCATTCCAACAGCAACAGCTTCAGTGGGATCTCCAAATGTTGGAAAGAGTTTACACCATCTTAAGGTTGCAGCTGCTGCAGCACCAAAATTTGATTCAGACCAGCACAAAATTTTGAACACTGTACAATAATGTTCAAAATGGTTTAAATTTAGTGAATACCTGGCAGTGTATTGTGTCAACCGGCAATAATCTAAAAATAATTTTGAAATTTATATTGCAAATCTGTTTTTTTCCAGTTTGGACAACTAACATGGGAGCAATTTTGGTGCAGGTCGCACCTAGCGTTGAGACCTAATGCATTTTAGAGCCCTACATTACGAAGTTTGACAATCTATGAAATTTTTCTATTAAAATCATATATTTTTTTTATTTCACAGCAGACTAATTTTCGAGACCACTTATCGCACTATTATTATAGATGTTATTTCAAAAAAGTACTTTAAAATACAAATTAATTAATAGTACGAATAAAATATTGAAAAAGTTTAAAAACAGACTAATTTCATTTTGAAAAAAAATACAATATTATAATTACATTTTTGACTGTGAGACATTGGCTGTAGAATTTTTCCTGCCAACCCTGGCCGAATGTTATAATCTTCTGCTGTGTGAGTGAGAAATGGTTTGGATTCGTTAGCACCTTATCTGGCGACTTAACTCGCTTTTGGCGTGAGATTAACAATAAAAAATCCAATAATATAAAAATAATAGTATAAAAATATATAAAATATGATTTTAACAGAGGAATTTTGTTTGTTCTCTAACTTTTATGTATAGGGCTACAAAATGCAACAGGTCTCGATGCTAGGTGCGAGCTGCAACGAAAGTGATTCTCTTGTAAGTAAAATGAAGAACAAAAATGAAATGACTTATGATGCGCCTTTAAACGTTAGATTTGAGTATTCTAAGAACACTGAATAATAATATTCGGTATTGTGTAAAACTAACATTATCCAAGTGGCCTTATCTAACCTATATATATATAAAATCCTAATGAAACGAATTTGTGAAACGATTTTATGAAACGAATTTATGAAACGATTTTATGAAACGACTGGTTAAACGACTGATCATGTTTCAGGGCTATTTTTAATAAAATATTAAACGGTTGATGGTGAAATCAATACCAATTGTCCATAAAAATCCGCGGATGTCAAAACTGGTAATAGAATTTCGCAATTGAAATTAGTTTTCGAGATATGCATTTTTTTTCTAATTTTAATGACATTTCTGTAATGATGGCAACTATTTACTCAGTTTTTTTTGTGACAAAAAAGGGAAAAAATTGAAAAGGATCCCGATAGGGATTATTGATTTCTTTTTATTCGTCATTTTCAAATTGAAATTATCTTTTATTTATATCGGTAATGAAGACAAGATTGCGATTAAATTATGTTTTTCAGGAAAATTTGAAAAAAAATCACATTTCTATCGTCAGGATTCAGTCGTCTGTCAGCATTTAATTTAATTTATAAACTGAAAATATTTTGAATAAATTCGTCCAAATGACGTCATTTATGTAAACGCAAAAGAAAGGGGGGGGGAGGAATTAATAGTAATTATTATTTATTGATATCATTTTGTTATTTTTTTGTAAAATTTAATTAAACAAATTTATAAAATCACTAATTCGGATATTTGAAACGAATATATAAAATAATAATTGCCCAACTGAACGGAAGGAGAATAAAATATCCTGCTTGGTTTTCTATCCTGCTTGTTTTTTTCCGCCAAGCTTTTTAAAAAACATCAAGACCCCTATAATAGAAAAGCATCAAAAGTTCATTTGGTTTGTTTTCATAATTTTTGGCAACAAATCTATGTATATTAACGAATCTATCCCTTTTTGAAGCTCGAATTACGCCAAACCTAAAAGCAAAGGATCCTATACTGGAAAAGTACCCGATTTTCTTATGGACAATATTCAAGTGACATAACATGGTGTAAAATTACCGCGGGTAGCAAATTTGTTTAAATATCTCATCAATTGATGCCGAATAAATGCAGGCATGCATGCACAAAATATTTAATTAATTTTGTATGATTAATAATTATTAGAAAATTCGTATATACATATTAATTAAAATAAATAATTTACATATTTAAAATAACATGAAAATATGATTGATGGTGCACTAAAATAGAGAGAAAATCAAAACCTGTTACTGAAAACGTCTATAACATAGTACTTTTCAATACCGTGGTTCTTAATGTTATTCACAAGCAGATGGAATTTTTCTCATCCTGAAACGCAAAGGAAGAATAGAATAAGTAAAGTCCGAGAGGTAGCCACAATTTAAACCTAACCCTTTTATACAAGCTGGTTTTCAAGTTGTAATTGATTTTACTTATCAATCCCGAAAACAGTCGTCCGCTGTCGCAACAGCTGTGTATGAGGCCATGATAATCAAAAAATGCCCCATTAAAACGTTAGAAGCATGACAACCCAATTACAGATTTACCAATATTTAAAAAATAAAGCACGTTGCCATGTTTTTAGAGGCCTCGAAGTCTGAGCGGGGGTTGGCGAGCGTAGCTCGCAGGGGGTAGGCCCTCTAGTATTTTATATAATCATATAATCGGAGTAACAAATTTAGAAGGGAATTGTGATATATTGCATTATTAGAGGTTTGACCATTTACATCATGCAGAACACAGTCTTAATAAACAATACTTAAAAATAATGAAGATACATAACACGTAAAATTGCACATTGATAACACGTAAAATTGCTTTAGGAAACAAAATGAACAATCTGTAACAAAATTTGAAGACATATACAAATGATATTCGATAAAAAATATTATATTTTACCGTGGAACAAATAAAAAATTTTAAATGGAAAAATAAACAGAAATAAGCATCATGAATAACGTACTCTGTTCGTGTATGCCGCATGGTTTTTTCCCCTCAAAACTTGCTTTAAAAATCGAGGTGCACACAACACGGAATGTTTGGGATTTGACCCATTATTCACTGTATTATTTTTAACTCAATAATACTGACTTCTAAAGATATTCAAATTGATATTTCTCTAACTGAGTGAAATAGTGGCTAGGCCGAAAGCCGAAGACAGAACACGTGGCTTTAATTACCAATGATCTGCCTGTTAAGCTACATAGACCTACAAAATCTTAGATTTGTAGATAGAGCACTGGAATAAAAGCCGAAAGTTCTGTGTTCGAAACCCAGCTGGGACACTTTTTAAGTCAGTTGGAGAAATGCTAATTCATATGATTCAGTTAAAAATAATAAAGTGTATCTACGTATACATCGTTTAATTGAGTTTCATTTCCTGGTGTTTGAGATAACGGTCTAGATGCTATGGCTGGTTGGTTGGTTGATTAGGGTTTTATGGCACAAAGTCCCTTTAGGGACATGCTGCGCCAAAAAAAAGATTAAAATAAGAACATCAAATTGAAATATAAAATTGATTTAAAACCTTGTCATAAAAACAGGATGAATGAAAATAACACATTTAAATAAAAAGAGTGATATGATAAATGTATAATTAAAATCATTCAATGAAAATATAACACATCGTCTAATAGAAATATACACATGTTTTCACAATTAAAATAGAAACAATCTTTAAAAAAACAATTGGTAAAATATAAAATAAACTAACAGTTGATAAAATTTTTAAAGTTTCGAGCAGAAATACATTTACAATTATGTAGGCTCGAATTCCTCAAAAACAGTATTATCATCATCATTTGAGTCCGAGCTGTAAGGATCTGAATCCATTTCTTCCTCTGCATACTAGATGCTATGGCAAAAGTTTGTCCGAGTGAATTGTGTTGTGGGGAGGGTGTCGGTCCAGGTAGCTCAATAGACTAAGCATTATCAGTTAAAGACACAGATTAAAGATTCGACCGCCTGCCTGTACAGTTTATTTCTCAGTTTGAGAATTCCATTAATTGAGTTCCATTACCTGATGTTTGAGATAATGGACTAGATGCTATTGCAAAAGTTTGTCTGAGGGAATTTTGTTGGGCGGTTGTCGGTCCAGGTAGCTCGATAGGAAGAGCATTATCAGTTAAAGACACAGATTATAAGTTCGACTCCCTGCCTGAAAAGTTTATTTCTAAGTTTGAGAAATTTCAACTCTATTCACGAGTTACTGAATACAGGACCACTGCAGGAAATTTTTTTAATTATATATTGGAATATATGAAGCAAAATGTTATACATTTTGAGCAATTTTAATAATAACTGACAGATTTTCTTAGAATATTTATGTATTAGAAATGTATTTATTTTATTTTTAAGCGTATTTTTTTTTTCCAAAATGAGATTTAAGAGTCAGAGTATACGTGTTACACGAGTGCATCGCTAAAGAAAGTGGACTATAAGTTACAAAATAAATTAAAAAATGTAGCAATAAACAAGCACTCTTATAAAAATTTACACTTAAACGTAGAATAAATGTATCATTATACCATTAATTTTTCATTTATTGCTTTACATAAAAATTTAATGTAAAAATCTTTTTCATATCATTAATTATCGTAACATATCACAGGCAAGCCTCTATTTTATCAAAAATAAGAAAAACGAAATACTTTAAATTCTGCTAAATTTGTTTTATTTTACATGAAGCAACAAAATAACGCAGTTGGTATTGCATGCGCTTGTTATCATGTATGCTAATATGCATAACGGTAGTTGTATCACGTTCAAGTTTAAACGGCACTGTACAAACGTTCTACAATAATTAATGCTTCCTCATTCGAGAAGTCAGAACTTTAAAAGCACGTAAACATGTTTAGTAGGCTCTTCGAAATAGGTGACGCTAAAACGCATTTGTTATGTTAATAGGATGAGAAATGATCTTCAGACGTAAGAGCATTTCACAGTAAAATGCATTCAATCATTAAAAACGATTATTTTCATATTATTTATTAATATATATATATATATATATATATATATAAATTTAAAAATCAGAAACAGAACCTATTAATTTTCTTCCAAGAACAACTTTTTCACAAATGAGTATATGACATGATCAAATAATAATATGAACTTAAAATAAATATACATACACTAAAATCTTGCAATTCTAAATTAATTGAAACAGCCCCTTATTCGGATGAGGAAATTTGAGGATTATCTGACATTACGATATAAAACAGAATAAGAATTGCAGAAAGCAAATGCGACTGCAAGATGAACTTAAAATAAATTGTTTGATTCACGGAAAACAGTAAGAGGATTAGCAATTACTTTTTCTAGTAATTTACCTAACACCGTAATAAGATGTTTGATTCAAATAAAATATTAAGACTATTAGCAATAACGTTTTTTAGTAATTTACCTAACACATAATCTGGTGTTTAGAACCATCTTTCCTTTCTTAAGGATATATATTACTTCCCCTTACCTCAACATGGAGGGTGAGGGATATCTTTAGACGGAAATAACGAAAAGAAGGACAGAGATTAGTCCACTGGGTAAATAGCTAATGAAAACATGTTAAATGAACGAGCTTTTAGTGTTTTGTTATCCTTGAATTTGAAAAGAGTGGATCAGAGTTCCGCTTTAGAAAAAGGATTATCTAAGTGAATTGAAAAAGAAAGGTCTTAATTATCATGGTTTGGATATACTGTTTCGCCAAAAAGATGGTTTGCAATGAATTCAAGATTACTACGGCTAGACCAGAAGGTCGCTAAAGGAGGACTTAATCCGGAGTGCAGCAAAATTATTTCCAAGCCGTGCCCTTGACTTTATGTATAGAACGTTTGCATAGTGCAGATTATTTGTTGTACGAAGATTTGTACAGTTGAATAGTTTCAAGGGGTCAATTTAGATGTTTTAAACTTTTAAGTTTTTTACGTAAGACTGTCAGGATAATAAGTTTAGATTTTAATTCGGGGGATCAAAAAGAAAACATGGATGATTTGCGGAATTTTTAAGGCAGAATGAAGCTCGCACCACCGTTTTTATTGTGCCTATTAAAAATTCTTTAAATTGGTTTGGTTGTTCTGTGTAAGTTATAGAATTTAGAGTTAATTTAAATGTGTTTGGTTTAGTCTTTAGAAGTTTATTAAATGTTTTACAACTGCCAAATTTTGTATAGTACCTGCATCGCGTTGCTAAAAGAAGAGTGGTTTGACAAGTCTGATCCATTTCTTTTAATGAATATGTAATTACTGTTACTGAGATTAGAAATTGAGAGGTTGTCGGTGACTAAAAATTCAATGAGACACTCTCGCCTTTAGAATTTTCAATCAATGGGACTTTCCCAAAGCAAAGAGTTTGCATTATAATCACCACCACATAAAAACTTTAGTCTTATTAGACATAATTCTAATTACACATTAACATAAATAAACACAAACTTTTATAAACAAATTACGAAAAGAATATTTTTGGGAAGTGAAATAAAATTTAAAAATTTATAAATCAAATTAACCATGTTAATTAATATAATGAAATATCTTTATATACGCTCTTGTTTTCATAATTATTGAGCAACAGAAATATAATTATTTAAACTTTTTTTCACTCTTCTTGGAAAATTATTTATGATATACACATCATTTTCTGTATTAAATAAATACTAAGGATATTTTTTAATTGAATACTTATTTGGTGTATTATACGTTTTCAAAAAAGAAATATCTTGATGCGTTTCCTTCGCATAATGGATAAGTTATTTTCTCAAATAGTTTCTCATAAATCAAAATCTGTAAGAAATTCCAACAATACAACACACTTCACAAGTAAAATAACTTGCCATTATGACTGATGGATTGAGTAATCAATGTCTTGAAGCTCGAGAAATTGTTTTTTCATAGAAAAATTACTACTTATATCTGACTATAATAAAAAAGGAAGTTTGTGTGTGTGTTTCTCGGTTATGTTCTGAAGGGACCGTTGCACACACAGCTACACAATTTAGTGGAAAAGGTACATCTATGCATGTATTTTGCACCTCGAAGACAGATTTTGGAATTTTTGAATAGATGTTTTAAAATAAAATTTTTATGCGATTTTTAGTGTTTTTTCACGCTTTGCTGCGATTTGTCTACATTAGTAACCGGAATCTGGTTAAAATCTTTTAACCAAATATAGTAAATTTTCTCCTTTTTTTAATAAAGTTTATGTGAAATTCGTACAGCAATTTCTGAATTTTTGGCGATTTTTTTTTCTTCGACACTGAGACATTTTGTCCAAAGTGTTGATTGGTTCGGTGGTTGCTTCCACTTCACCTCAGCTACGCTCAGAATCGTCATTTGTTTTCTTTTTTTAGTTTGGAGAAAGTTCATAATTCTTTACAGATAAAAAACCATAGTTTTAAAAGGGAAGGGCGGATTATTTATTATCCCGATTTTTTTACTAGATTTTTTTTTAAATTTCATTTTTTATGCGTTTTGTAACCTTTTTTCATGTTGTGCAGCGTGTTTTGTTTCAAATGATGTCACAAATCGCCCACTAGAAGTCAAAAACCGTTGGAGGGCAATTGTGATTGGTAGCTGATGAGATTGTAAGCACAGCTCGCAGTCAACCCGGCAATAGTGATTGGCAGATGAAAAGGGTCAGCTGATTGCAATTCGAACAGAGAGTTGTTACGTTTTGCGATTTGTTTCATGCGACTTTTAGAGTTTTTTCATGTACGTGACGTCATTTATGTATTCGATTTGAGAAATTAACAACAATAATTTACTGTTCTTGTATGCCAAAAAAAAAGTAATTTTGTTTCTGTTTCAAAAGTTAATGATAATTCCTAATTTTTTATGTTGTTTGTTGAATTATGTGAGGGGGGGGAGGTGAGTGTTCGGTTGTAATTTAAATATCACGTTAATATTCTGATTGAAACTCCCAACTGCCTCCAAAATCAAAACTTTTTTATTATTAGTCCGATTCAAATGAAAATCTTTCTCAAGTCCCCCAGGTACTAGATAAACATCGGTATCATTTTTTCAGCCCTTGGTTACCACTATTTCTGAACATTAATCACCAAGGAGGGGTATTTTCTTGCGATCTTTGGAACCAATTTCAACAAAAATTAGTTCATTCAACTTAACACGAACTAATTGAGATACAGATAACTAATTAAAATACACATTTCGCGCCACCTGGCTGTAGAAAATGGAATTAAAAGATTTTGAAGCGCATGCTCAGCACGCCTGCTATACGGTGTCGTAGGCAGCAGGTACACGTTCCGGAGTTTCTATCTGAAAAAAGTTTTATTTAGGGCAGAGTGCACCCCCTAACGATGGGCAGTGGAACTAAAAAATTTTGCATTTAAAATTTGTCCGAATCAAACAACGGGCCCGATTTAAACGGAAATTGGTTCATTCAACTTTATATGAACTAATTAAGATATAGATAACTAATTAAGACATAGATTTTATGCCCCTAACGGTAGAAAGTGGAACTTAAAGATTTTCAGCGTGTACACAGCACGCCTTTTATACGTTGCTATAAGAAGCGGGGACACGTGTCGGAGCTTCGTTTGGAAAGAGGTTTGTTTAGACCAGAGTTCACCCCTAGCGGTGAAAAATGTAACTAAATGATATTGCATTTAATCTCTTGTCCGATTCAAACGAAATATTTTTCAGTCATTCGAGGTCTCCCAGATACGAAATAAACTTCGGTATCATTTTTTCAGAACTTGGTTACCACCATTAATGAATATTAATATCCAGGGTGGCGATTTATTTTCTAGGGTTCCATCGGCCCGATTTGAACTGGAATCTGTTCATTCAACTTAACATGAACTAATTAAGATATAGCTAATTAAGACATAGATTTGGTACCCCTGGCGGCGAAAAGTGGAACTAACAGATTGTTCACGCATGCACTTCTACGCTGTGCCATGAACAGCGGAACGAGTTCCGGATTTTCTTTCGGCAGAAGTTTACTTAGAACAGAATGTTCCACCTGGTCGTGAAACTTCGAATGCTATTCGCGGTACCATAGGCAGCGGGGACACGTGTTGGAAAATTTGTTTAGAGCAGAATATATCCCCTGGCGGTAGAACAGACAGTTTTTCCTGCGCGTGCACCGAAAATGGCTATTTTTATTGAAACCGCAAAGGAAAGTTACCGATTTGATAATACCAGACAACAAAATAGTTTCATTTTCACTCATCCTCTAGTATTAAGAAAAGTATTGGAGGTATTGAATGGAAACTCACAGTCTGTAGGTAGTTTCTTTTTCCGATTCGGAAAATACAAATTTTGTGAAAATCTGAAGGTAACCTTTTTTAATTTTGACCAAAAACTGACCCGCTTTGAATCAAATGATCCAGAAATTTGAGAGGGGGAATTAAATGTACTTCCGCTTCGGAGTTCTCCTCTCTATTTAATTTCCGAGAGACAGAGTTACCAGAGGAACGGTTTCGTGCACGATTTTTAGAGTGATTTTGCGTTTCGTATTATTTTTTGACGGGACCGGGCAACGCCGGGTGGATCAGCTAGTAGGAAATATTTCCCCTATTGCTTGTTGTGGATACTATACTTAACATTTATTTTGAGTGGAAACAAGATTGATATGGGAGATAGGTTGTAATTTTGCGGGTTCATGCTGCACCGGTCTAGCTCAGAAAATACTCAGATATAAGGTAAAAACAATTGTTAAGATAAACGGGTTGGGTCAATGGCGGAGTCTCAATTACAATTTGACCTGGACTAATATTCACTCTGAGAATAAGGGCACTGTGAAAATATACACTTCACTATCACTAACAAAATCACTTGAAAAGAGTAAATACTTAATGCTTTCACTTACGAAGAGACGAACGATGAGATACTTCAAACTTAAGTCGTATGTTACTCGTTGAAAGTTCTTCGCTGAAATACACAAGTACTAAAAACTTCTTAAAGAACAGCTAAATTCCTGAAATGATTGCAGCCCGTGGCTTCCAAAGAAACCTTATTCAAACAAATATACCAAAACTAACTTACCACGGCGGCCTTTACTCTATATTACTCTAGATCAGGCTTTACTTCAGGAATACCAGGACTGTTTTCTAGCAAGCGCAGGTCTTGTTTTCAACTAGGGCGAGATACTATCAGATCCGAAGCTACACAATTTCGCACCTGCTTATATAAGATTGCTGATCAACCACAGAAGCCAAAATTTGAATAAAACCGCTGAGAAACGCAGGAAACCCACAAATTCCGAAGTCAACATACATCCGTCAAAAAATAGAGTACAATAGCATATGTCTCTGCACTTACACAAATGTTAACCTGTGACATCACGTTCCCAATCAAAACAATTGACTGCTTTTATGAGACAGTCACTTGTCCACTGCGGGGTTACACTACATATTTGTATTTTGTTGTCAAAATTCTTAATTTGAGTACGAAAAATATCTCCACCGACATATTTGCACACTTTAATCTTTATAGTGTTTCGTCTATTTTACTGAAAAATACTTTATGTTTCCGAAAGATAATCCTAATGAATATTGTAAATAGACATTTTGAGCTAACAAATAAATTGTTTTCAGAAGTTCCGAAGCATTTAATACTTGAAATATATTGCAGTAAAAGAAATTTTTTTTGTCTCATTATGTTCCAACAATTATTATTGTAGATCTAGTATGGCGATATTTCGCCAAATTTGGCATATTTCGCCAAATGTCGCCAATTTTGGCGAGAATTTGGCGCTAACGGATATGAATATATAGTTTTATGCGTATGATTGGGAAAATTATTACAACAATGAAAGAAAATAATTTGCGAGTAATCGCGTTAATGTGCTGTTTTGTTTCAAAATGTCAGCCACCCTAGAATTTCAAACTGCTCTATCTCAGCAATTTGTTAAGATAGAGGTAAACCAAAAAATGCTCTGGAATCCTTGTATTAAGGCCTAACACGTAATTAAAAATTTGAATTAAATTTGAATTTTTATTTTTTTTGTATATTTATTTTAGTTTTAAATTTTTAAATGGCCGCCATCTTGAAACAAAATGGTGGACCAAGCTGGCCAACGAACTCGGTCGAGACATTAGTGACCTTAATACACACAATTAGTTTCATCAAAATCTATTCATAAATACGGGCGTTATCGTATGACATAAGTCAGATTTTATATTATATATATATATATATATATATGGATATATATAAATCAACATTTGAACGGAGGGTGGTTTTGGGGTCTGGGGGTCATCATCGGTGAAAATATATCGAAATTTTCCGGAACTGCTTTCCACCGAACGGCTGCAATAGGTAGCTTTATACTTTTTTGTATTGAAAGCTACCTAATATGAATAAAACAAACAAACCCTGTTCATTAGTATAATTAAATATCTTTATATACGCTTTTGATTTCATAATTATTGAGCAACAGAAATATAATTATTTAAATTATTTCATTCTTAAAAAAAACGTTATGATTATACATCACTTTCTGTATAAAGTAAATAATACGAAGTTTTTTAAGTTGAATACTTGCATTAATTTTTATGTGTTTCCAAAAAGAAATATCTTTACATATTTCTTTCATATAACGTATAAGTTCTTTTCTCAAATAGTTTCTCATAAGTCAAAATCTGTAAAACATTCCAACTATGCAACACACTTCACAAGTAAAATAACCTGCCATTATATCTGATGGATTGAGTAATCAAAGTCTTTAGGCTCGTCGAAAATGTTTTTCATAGAAAAAACATACTACTTATAGGAGGAATTTTTCTTTTATTGCTTGTTGTGGATACTTTAGTTTGAATGGCGTTAAGATTGATATAGAAGATAATAAAATACAAATTTGTAGTATAACCTATCAAATTCTTTATTTGAGTGCGAAAAATATCTCCACCGACATATTTGTACGTTTCAATCTTTTTAGTTTTTCGTGTATTTCATTCAAAAATAGTACTTATTATTTTTATGATTTTGAAAGATAATCCTCATGAATATTGTAAATGTACATTTTAACGAGCTAATGTAATTACAAACAAAAAAATTTCTGAAGTCTCGAAGCATATAATGCTCGGAAATATATTGCAGTACAAGAAGATTATTTCATTGTGCTTGAACAATTCTTATATTCTTCAAAGTGAAATACGTATTCATTCTAGAATTCAAAAGAAAACTTACCACATACATATACATACATATAAATATATACATGATACATATTATCCATTTGCTTCTCTAGTAGTCAGGATGCTAACTGTTACACAAACTGTGCTGGTTTTAATCCTGACGCAGGTATGGATAACTGTAGTGAACCGTATTCCAATTTAAACGAAGTTCGCAGTCTGTTTAGCCTTCGTGTGCCTTAGGTGACCGTAGTGACCGCATTCAACCATTCTTGACACACACACACACACACACATTTAGTGCAGGTAATATGGCCACTTCAAGGTTAAACATTTTTTAGCGATAGTAGTAACTGTTATATTTGTTTTTTAAATATGTAAATTTTCTAAAAGAGCAGACTGTTTTAAGTACTGGAAATTTATTAATTTAAATTAATCAAACTTTAAACCTTCAGGAATTTTTTTAAAGTCTAGTTGATGAAGATGATATGCTGACATGTAGGTAATATGCCCATAGGTGAAATATAATGAAAATATTCAAATTTAATATATGAAAAATATCAACTACTATAAAACCAAATTTAATTTTTGAAACTTTACAAAAAGTAATTAAAATATAAGTAAGAAGAAAATTTAGACAACGATGTTAAGCAATTCTAAATAATTTTAAGCATTTTTTAACTTTTTACTGTAAAATTTTTCTAACTTCACATTTAGGGCAAGTAAAAACTTCCTTATCTTTCTTGGTAGGTCCGACCAATTCCTCGTGCAAATAATTACGACACACAACACAAAATCTCACATCCACAACTTTTTCTTTGTTGCAACTGTCTTTATCACTTTCCTTTGATCGGGACCTTTTCCCTCTATTTTTTGCAGACTGACGCTTTTGTTTGTTGAATCGCTGTCTTCAGTAATACTTTGAGAAGCTTTCTGAAAGAGGTCTTTTCAATGTTAGAGCATCATAGTTCATTGCAGGTTTTATGACCCGAGTTGTTTTACGCATTTTCTGTGGTGATGGCAGTAATTCTTGAGATGATCAGTCATGGATTATTTCTGTCATTGTCTGGGCACTATTTCTGTCATTATCTACAAAAGATGAGGAATGACAGCTAGAGTCAACTAGCCATGCTTAATTGAGGGAGGAGGGGTATGACAACCCTGTTTTCAGAGCATGTCCCTGAGGTAGTAATTTCTTTTTCAATTTACACACTATTCTTTGATGAAGGTGGGTTTTCAAAAACAGAAATTAAAGCAAATGCTTCCTCGGGTATTACATTTGGGTTGAAAGGATACCTGTGATATGAAAGGATCTAGTGATATCTGTCCCTTTCAAAGCCATCTTTAACGTTGGTAGCAGTGACGGCTCGTAAATGTCTTTCTTGGGGGGCACTAAATGCATGCTTGAAACACATATTTTTATACCATTATTTTTTACAAGACATCGTTTTATGTTTAATGGCAGAACTTTCTGATAGTAAATACTACAAAGTATTCATTTCTAATAATAATGGTAAGAAAAGAATAAATTTAGCAGCCATGCATTTAGTACCCGAAATAAAGCCAGTCATGAGCCGCCATTGGTTGAAAGGAGTTATAGCTTTGTCCCAAACTGGAGTAAATATTCTTCCAAATCGAGCCTTTGTAATGTTGTCATGGTTGGTTTGTTCCAATAACAAAGAACTTTGCCCCAAAATTGCTCAAACGGCCCAAAATAGGATTTATTCAAAGGCTGCAGCTCATGTGTTGTATTAGAAAGTATACAAATGTCATTTATTTCAGACTTATCCACAAATGAGTAATCAAGATGGAACTTGGCGTATCTTAAAGGAGAATACAGCGTCCTTGCGGTTTAAATTTTGAAAAATGACTGATCTATTTAACAAAAGGTCTGTGTTGTCATGCTTCCTTTTGGTGTCATTTCTCATGTAGAACCTGCAGTCAAATTATCTACACACTATGGTTTCATTCTTTTACTTTATACAAAATCATAGGGAAGATATTAGACCTTCCGCAAGCCACAATTGTTATATTTTCAACATGCTCGTTAGCAACCAAATGAACTCTTTTTCAGCAATTTTCAGCATAAACAGTTAGATCTTTATGCAAACTGAGGCGACACCCTTTTTCGCCCACATTGAATATTCGTTATGGGGAGGTCATGAGACTATTGTCAATTAGAACCTTTTGTAATTTACAAAAACGCATCATCAACAATAAATTTATTGAGCTATACTGCTCTTGCAGGAAACATTCGTTGACTTTTTTCCTACTGGAAACATTCGTATTTCTTGCTAAAAATGCTTTCAACCATTACCGGTCAGCCTTTTCTAAATGAAAAACTTTTGGTTATTTCATTTCCACTACAAAATTTAAAAACGCATAGTTTAATGATTTTTGACGTAAAAGGATAACTGACATCGGCAAGCCTAAAAATTCATGTGGCGAGATCTTTTTCTTGGTCTGGTGTGAGAACTGGTTTTCTGCCCAATAGTGATTTATAATTCTTATTATTAACAATATAACGACGAACAGCTCATCCAAGAATTCCATAACTTTTTCAATTAGCATTTTGCGGTAGTAACTTATTTAGGCTTTTCTGGCTCCAAAGGCCTTTTTTCTTTTCGGGATTCATAATCTCAAACAAAAACGAGATAGAATTTTAGAGTACGAATTTTAGCTAAACTATATTTGATTTCCGTTGTGTTTGCTTAGTATGTAATAAGTTTTTTAAAAAATATATTAATTTATTTAATTCCAGTAGTGTAATTAATGTTTTTAAATGGTTATGTACATAAATAACTAAATAATTAAATAAATAAAATAGAAATTTATTTATATGAATGTAATATGGCCATACGTGCATGTAATATGGTCATACGTGCATGTAATATGACCATACGTGCAGGTAATATGACCATACGTGCAGGTAATATGACCACCTACTTGGGCATATTGCCAACAATAATGAGTTTTAAATAAGCGTTCGTAATTCTGCCTGAACACTCAGATATTGAAATTCATTTATACAGTTAAAAATACCATTAAACTAGCTAAAATATTAAATAAATAAAATTATAGAAATTTATTTATATGAATGTAATATGGCCATACGTGCATGTAATATGGTCATACGTGCATGTAATATAACCATACGTGCAGGTAATATGACCATACGTGCAGGTAATATGCCCACCTACTTGGGCATATTGCCAACAATAATGAGTTTTAAATAAGCGTTCGTAATTCTGCCTGAACGCTCAGATATTGAAATTCACTTATACAGTTAAAAAGACCATTAAACTAGCTAAAATATTATGTATAACCGTAAATACAAATAATTTGATTAAATAAGAAAAGTAATAAACTTACCACAGACAAATTTATAATATTCCAAAGCAACTAACAACAAATCAACAATGACTGACTTCCCGTGCACGTGATCAAGGATTGCGGGCAACGCGGTACTAAACCATGTTCTTCTGACTCCCAGCGACTAGATTCAAGCGCCATCTTTTGGATTTCACTGAAATTAATAACATTAATGCGGGTTGGCCATATTACCTGCATTGGCCATATTATCATCACTGTTGTAATTGGGAATTCATTTCCTGTTCCATCATCCCCCCTTTTTCTTCTCAAAGTTTTGAAACATAAAAAGCACCTACGCAGTGTAGAGGTAGGGATGTACTTCGACTTGCAGAAAAGAGACAGTGAGACTTTGACGCATGCGCGCAACATTGTTTATTACGTAACTTTTCAGAACATTTTTTATTAGAACTTTCGTTTTTGAACTCTAACGTTTTAGTTTAGTATTGTTTGTGATTATGATTGTAAGAGAGCGTGTCGCTCCGTATTAGAAATGTATATAATGATTTGTGTTCGTGATGCGATTTATCAATTAAATCGTGATGTCTTCTAATACCTTGAATTTATTTGAGTCAATAGTGTATTCATGCTGAAAAAGGATTTAGTTTTTTGAAATATAAGGAATTATGAAGACCGCGGAGCACCGATGTCCCTTTTGGAACTTAGAGGTAAGAAAAGTTGTTTCTTACTAAATTTATTAGAAATCAATTACATTGAAATTGATTATTTACATATTTGCAACTCTCAATTGAATTAGTAATATAGGCAGTTGGAGTTGCCACATAACTGGTATCCCTGCCGGGATTCAGTGGCTCCGTAGATGATTGGAATTAGAGATTAGAAAGTTAATTAGAAGTTAGTTAACTAGAATTGAACATTAAGAATGGATAAATTAAAGAAATCAAGGACGCCAGTGCGTTCCAACTTCACAAAGTTGATAAAAGAAATAGAAGATACTTTGCAGGCTAAATGTGATGATATCGATAGTCTGTCATCTCTTTTATATAGGTTAGAATCAAAACATGAAGAGCTCTCATTAATAGATAAACAAATTTTAGATAATTTATCTGAAGATAAAAATTGTCAACAAGACGCCTTCGATTCGGAATATGAGCAAATAGACAAGTATAATATAAATTATTGGGAGGTGAAAAATAAACTATCTAGATACATCAAAAAATTAGAAAAAGAGAGCAATCAGGATACCTCTTTGTCATCAGATGGTATGGCCACAAGAAGAAAGTTTAAATTACCCAAATTAGAGCTTAAGCCCTTTAATGGCGACATAAAAAATTGGCTATCATTTTGGGGTCAGTTTGAAAAAATCCACGAAGATCCGGATATTGTTAACGAGGACAAAATACAGTATCTTATTCAGTCTACCCAAAAGGGATCTAGGGCAAGGGAAATTGTTGAATCTTTCCCCCCTACAGCCGATAGCTATCCAGAGGCGATACAATCGTTGAAGGCACGGTTCGGTAGAACAGATATTTTAATCGAAATATACATACGCGAAGTACTAGGATTAGTTATTAATAATTCTTTAGGACAAGGCCAGAGACTGTCCCTTGTTAAGTTGTATGATAAAATAGAAACATACCTTCGGTCATTAAAAATGTTAGGCGTATCGAGCGAAAACTATTCTTCGATTTTATATCCATTGGTCGAATCAGCATTGCCTTCAGATATTCTTAAATTATGGGAAAGACATCTTGGCACTTTATCTGTTAATGATAAAGATAAAAATCAGGGAATTAATAAATTAGATACTTTAATGAAATTTTTACAAATTGAAGTTGAAATGGAGCAAAAGGTCAAATTGGCTAAGAGTGGGTTTTCTTTCGATAAAGATGTCTCAGTAAATAGAGAACTTAGATTCGATCGTAAGGATAAAAACTTTTCCCTTCCTACGGCGGCCGAACTGTATAATGCAGATGATAAAAAATTGGAAAAACTGTGTTTTTTGCGAAAATAAACACCGTAGTCAAAATTGTAGAGCGGTATGGAAAATGACACTCGCGAAGAGAAAAGATGCTTTATTAAAAAAAGGAGCTTGCTTTCGATGCTTCAATGCCAACCACTTGGCTAAAGCTTGTAAAATTAAAACTAATTGTACTCATTGTGGGAAAAGTCACCACCAGTTCATGTGCATAGAAAAGGATAAAATTAATTTAGGCGATAATTCTAAAGAGGATTCTACTCCTAATAAAGATTGTATGCTTGCGAATACAACTTCTAGAAAAAGTGTTTTGCTCCAAACATTGGTTGTACGCATATACAATGGGGATATCGTACGAAATGTTAGAATTTTATATGACACGGGATCGCAACGGTCGTATAAATCAAAATTTGCTGCTAACATGTTAGGATATAATAGTATAAGTAAAGAAAGAATAGTGCATAGTTTATTTGGGGGTCGACAATGTGAAGAACTACACGATAGATATTTTATTAATTTGGGAAATATGGATAATAGTTATAGATGTAAACTTGAGGTATTAGACCAACAAAAGATTTGCTCTGAAATTTCACCTATACCGGAAGGATCCTTTATTAATGAAATAAAACGGTACGGAATTTTATTGACTGATAGAGTCACTAAAACTAATGATTTATTATACGAATTTTCTCCTGATGAAATTCATGTGTTAATTGGTGCAGATGTCGCCGGAAAATTATTTACCGGAAATTTAAAACAATTACAGGGCGGATTAGTTTGCATGGGAACTCGTTTAGGTTGGACAATTCTCGGAAAAACTGAAGGTTATGAAAATAAAAATATGAACAATTTAGTTTTCTAGCTGCATGTCAAAGAGGCAAAAATTTCCGAGTTATGGTACCTTTACACTTTAGGAATTCGAGATCCTGGGGAGAAAAAGGGTAGAGAAGAGATAGAGTTAGCCACTAAAGAACATTTTCTTAGTAATATAAGAGTAGATGACGAGGGTAGATATGAAGTTAGTCTTCCATGGATACAGGGCCACCCTAGACTACCCAGTTACGAAAATATCGCTCGACGTAGATTAAAAACATGTGTCGATTCATTAAAAAAGATAGGAAAATTAGGTGATTATAATCAAATATTTAATGAATGGTTAGACGAGAAAATAATTGAAAAGGTTCATCAGAGGAAAACGTTAGGTAGTGAGCATTTCCTTCCTCATAGGGCAGTGTTTAAAGGAAACTCCACTACAAAAGTGCGGCCAGTTTTTGATGGTTCAGCTCGGGAAAAGGACTCACCATCGATAAATGATTGTATTGAAAAGGGGCCTAACCTCGTAGAACTGATTCCTTCTGTTTTAAACAGATTTAGATTGGGGAAAATAGGGGTAATTGCTGACATAAAAAAGGCTTTTTTACAGATTGGTATTAAAGAAAAAGATCGATCATTCTTGAAATTTCTATGGTATGAAGAAGGGAACCCTCAAAAGTTGATAACGCTTCAACATAGAAGAGTAGTATTTGGCATTTCATGTAGCCCCTACCTTCTAGGTGCCACGTTAGAATATCATTTGAAAAATGCACCTGAACAATTTAAAAACACTGCGTTAAAATTTTTAGAGTCATTTTATGTAGACAACTGTGTTACGAGTGTTGATAATAAGGAACAGCTGAACAGATTTATCGAAGAGTCAAAAACTCTTCTCAGCAATGCTAAATTCGAGCTTCGCGGGTGGGAGCATAGTTTTCGAGAAGTTTTTACAGGGGAAAATGTCCCTGTTTTAGGGCTAATGTGGGATTTTAGAAGGGATACACTAGCAGTTGATTTAAAAGAAATTTCAGAGGATGATCGCCTTGTAACTAAAAGAAACATTTTATCGTCTGTACACAGAATTTTTGATCCTATCGGATACACATGTCCTGTAACATTAGAACCTAAAATATTATTACAGGGGTGTTGGAAAGCTAAAGTGACATGGGACACGGAATTACCTGTTTCTATCAAGAAAAAATTTGAAAAATGGAAAAAAACAATTAGGAAAATTAGGGACTATTGAAATACCTAGGTGTTTTTCTCGAGATGCAGATAAGTTGCATTCATTACACGTTTTTTGCGACGCTAGTAAAGTAGCGTATGCTACGTGTATATTTATACGGACCGAAAATGAGAACGGTGGTTTCTGTCAGTTGGTTCAAGCAAGAAGCCGAGTTGCTCCTATGAAAACAATTTCCATTCCGCGGTTAGAATTGTTGGCTTGTAATATTGGAGCTAGATTAGCAAGTAGTGTTAAGACTGATTTGAAATTAGATAACATTGCCATTTTTTATTGGACTGATTCGGCCAATGCGCTTTACTGGATAAAAAGAAATGAAAATTGGGCACCTTTTGTTTACAACCGAGTGTCCGAAATTCGCTCATTAAGTGATCCTTCAAAATGGCACTTTATTCCTGGCCAATTGAATCCTGCTGACCTGCCTTCAAGGGGTTGTACCGCTGAGGTTTTAGCCCGAGATAAATGGTGGGAGGGACCACAGTGGTTAAGAAAACCAATGGACGAGTGGCCAAATTCAGAAATGTTTCCTGACTTCGAAACTATAGATGCAGAAAGAAGAAAAACAATTATTAGTGCTACAAATGTAAATGTTCACAGTGAACAATTTTACACTAGAATTTCATCCTACGATAAATTAGTAAAAGTAATCGCGTGGATATACAGATTTTACAAAAATTGTAAGAAAGCTAAAGAAGAGAGAGAATTTAAAATTTTAACTGTAGAAGAGCAGAATGAAGCTGAAAATGTATTGTTGAAATTAGTTCAAAAATCGTTTACTGGTCCTGAAGATAAACGTCTAAAAGCATTTCAGACCACAACAGATTCGGCTGGAGTTCTGCGGCTGAAATCACGCATACATTTGAGAGATGATATTCTGAATTTCAGATTTCCTATTATTCTTCCACATGACCATCCTGTAGTTGAAAAATTAATTAGATCTAGACATTTGAAACTAGGTCATGCTGGTGTACAAATTATGATGTCTAATTTAAGGGAAGATTTTTGGATCTTAAAATTCCGAAAAACTGTCAGGAAAATTATTAGAACCTGTGTAAGATGTAGACGACACGATTTTAAACCAGTAGAAATTTCCACTCCTCCCTTACCTGAAGATAGAGTAAGAGAAGCTGCCATTTTCCAAATTGTTGGTCTGGATTATGCCGGTCCGCTTATTCTTAAAGAAAATAGGAAAATCTGGCTAGTAATATACACTTGTGCTGTTTTTCGAGCAGTTCATTTTGAACTAGCTACCTCATTATCAACTGACGTGTTTTTATTGACGTTGAGAAGATTCATAGCCCGTAGAGGCAGACCTTCTATTATCTATACAGATAACGGCAAAAATTTTGTAGGAGCGGAAAATTTGTTGAAAGAAATAAACTGGAATTTAGTACAAAATGATAGTATATCAAGGAAAATTATTTGGAAATTTATACCTCCTTCAGCTCCGTGGTGGGAGCGATTGATTGGCCTAACCAAGAGAATACTCAGAAAGGTTTTAGGAAAAAGTTCTCTGAATTACCAAGAAATACAAAACATTATATGTGACCTAGAAAGTGTTATCAACAGTCGCCCGCTTACTTATGTGTCAGAAGATTTAAACGATCTCGTACCTCTCACTCCGTCCATGTTCTTGCTAGAAGTGAAAGGTAGTGGTACACCCGATATTGATATTCTAGATGCCAAATCATTGAACAAAAGGCTTGTTTATCAACAGAAAATAAGACAAGACCTTCGTAAACGATTTAGATCTGAATATTTAGGCCAATTGCGACAACCTAGTAGATGGAAGAAAATACAGAAACCTTTAGCAATAGGTGATGTTGTGATTGTTTCCAGTGACAATAATAAAAGAATTGATTGGCCTCTGGCCAAAGTGATTGAAATTTTTCCATCTAAGGATGGACACATCCCGCTTAGTGAAAATAAGAATGAAAACTGGGGAATATTTAAGACCTACAAGCAGGTTAATACCCTTAGAAGTATCGCAAGATAACGACAGTATGAGAAACCATTTCAAGGACATTAAAAAGAAACAAGATTTTAATGAACATAAAGGTGCTAGTAATCCTCCTAGTGGTTCGGTCAGCGACAGTACATCGGACGTTTCGGTTCGTCGCTCCAGATACGGGCGTATCATAAAACATCGAACGAATTGGGTTTGAGTTCCAGATCCCGAAACTCAAAGGTGGGAGGATGTTGTAATTGGGAATTCATTTCCTGTTGCATCATCCAAAACCCCCCTTTTTCTTCTCAAAGTTTTGAAACATAAAAAGCACCTACGCAGTGTAGAGGTAGGGATGTACTTCGACTTGCAGAAAAGAGACAGTGAGACTTTGACGCATGCGCGCAACATTGTTTATTACGTAACTTTTCAGAACATTTTTTATTAGAACTTTCGTTTTTGAACTCTAACGTTTTAGTTTAGTATTGTTTGTGATTATGATTGTAAGAGAGCGTGTCGCTCCGTATTAGAAATGTATATAATGATTTGTGTTCGTGATGTGATTTATCAATTAAATCGTGATGTCTTCTAATACCTTGAATTTATTTGAGTCAATAATGTATTCATGCTGAAAAAGGATTTAGTTTTTTGAAATATAAGGAATTATGAAGACCGCGGAGCACCGATGTCCCTTTTGGAACTTAGAGGTAAGAAAAGTTGTTTCTTACTAAATTTATTAGAAATCAATTACATTGAAATTGATTATTTACATATTGCAACTCTCAATTGAATTAGTAATATAGGCAGTTGGAGTTGCCACAATCACTTATCTTATGTGTGTGCGTGTGTGTGTAATCATATGTAAACACTCGTTCTTAAACGAACTTGTACAGACCAGATTACCCACATATGCACACTTCGAGCACATGAATAATATACACATGCACATAATTACAAATACAGATGTTTAGAAAGGGAAATTATACATACAAACTAAATAAATTTTAGAAATTAAAAAAATCAAGACAAACCTTGATGAACCTGGAAAACCTAGAAATATTTTAAAACATACTTTGGATTTTGTTAAATTTTTAAAATACACTCTAAAAACGACATTTTCAAAACTGAGCAAATACTCAAATCTGAGTATATCGCATAGTCAAAATGGCTTCGAACAAAAATTCCTCAAGTTTGAAACATGTATATATTCATTTCTGAAAACATGCACACACTCAAGAATAAAATATCATGTGCTCCTATTTGAGTATGTCCGTGTTTCAAAAATGAGTGTGAACTAACTTCTATGTGTTCATTTTTGAGTATTTCCATATTTCAAAAATGAGTTTGAACTAATTCTAATCCTTTTTGAGTACGTCCATGTTTCAAAAATGAGTATGAATTTACCTTTATGTGGTCAGTTTTGAGAATGTACATGTTTCAATATTCTAAGTATTTCTGATATTTCAGAATTGAAAGCATTAGGTCGTCCTATTTGAAACAAAAATTTCATAACGAAATGAAAATATCGATTTACTCATATTTGTAAGTGTCATTTTTATCAGCGTAATTTTGTTGTTTTTACACTCTAATATAAATAGCTTCTGATATTTACCATAGCTTTTATATGCATAAGACATTGTGAAGTTCAATTTTATTCTTATATAGGATATAAAAATATTTTATAAAATATATATAATTTCTGTATAACGTATTCTGTATCTGCATTTCTTTTTCTCAAATACTTTCTCATAAATCAAAATCTATAAAAAATTTCAACTATGCAACTCACTTCTGAAAGAAAATGACCTGCCTTTATGTCTGATGGATTGAGCAGTCAAAGTCGCGATGCTCATAGAAAGTTTTCCTGGAAAGAATGCTACTTATTGAAATCAATTCACTTACAGCTGGATGTGGATGCCCTCCTTAACATTAACTTTGAGTGATGAAAGGATTGATATGTGAAGATAGGTTCCAATTAAAATTTGTATTTGTATATTATTAACAATTAATTTTTAATTTCAGAAGTTCAATTTTATTCTTATATAGGATATAAAAAATTTTATATTCTAAATAAATATATATAAAGAAGAAAGTCTGTATAATGCATTTCTTTTGCTCAAACTTTTTCTCATAAATTTAAATCTACAAAAAATTTCAACTATGCAATGCACGTCTGAAAGAAACTATCTTAACGCTATGTCTGATGGATTGAGCAGTGAAAGTCGCAATGCCCGTCAAAAGTTTGCATGGAAAGAATGCTACTTATTGAAATCGATTCACTTACATCTGGATGTGGATGTTCTCCTTAATATTTATTTTAAATGATGAAAGGATTGATAAGTGAAGATAGGTTCCACTCGAAATTTGTATATGATTACCAATTTCCTTTGATAAGAGAAATATTGAAATTAGCAACATCCTTTATAAACACGCTGTACTAAACCTTGAGGAATATAAAAATTACACAATTCCTCTGTTGGTAATTTTTGAAGCCGAAATGTTTTTAAATATAAATGTTATATCTACTATATATATATATATAACACAAACGGGAATTTCGTTCCGTTCCTTTATAACTCGAGTTCTGCTGAATGGAATTTGATGGAACTTGCACTGTTGGATAGATAATTTTTCAGGGAAGGTTTTAGTATATAACACATAGTTCTACGTATATTAATTATAGAATTATGAAGGAAAGTTCTGTTATTTTGGACGATAAGGTTACCATAGGTCATTTTTTGGCGACCATTATCGTTGGCGACCATTATCGTTGGCGGAAGAATTGAAACGACTATATCAGAAAAAAAAATGCAAACACATAGAAAAATAAAAGAAAAATTCTGTTATTAATTTTATTTAAAATCCCCCACCCCCCTCACCGCAAAAAATAAAGAAAAAAACTGTTTTAATGAGGCATAATATTTAATTTAATTCTTAAAAATATAATTTGTAATGTAATTTGTAATAGTTTGTAATGTCAAAAATATTTGCAATGCAAGAGATTGCAATTCAGATTAAGTCAATATCTGGCGATTTATCGTTTGCGTCAGGTTAACAAAGATGCATCTGATAATTTGATTTAATAAAATAAGAGTAATTTTTTTCCCTTTTTTTTCCTTTTGTCAATTTTTTTTATGTAACTCCCCTATAATGTGTCTTACAGGAGGAACTAGCAGATGTAATTGTAAAAATGACTGCATTTATGAGTTACATGCTATTTGTTTATTTATGGTTTTGATTTTACTTTTGTCGCCAAGCAATGTGATTTTAAGCCAAAAATGCATAAGCGTGACATCAGCTTGAGCGGTATTAGCAATAATAGTATTTTTTCGTGTATACAAGATCCTTTTTGGAGTAAATTTTTATATTCAAATGCAAATTATATAAATAGCAGTAATTGTTATGAATATGGGATCAAATATTTAAATTTTAGTGAATGTCTGCCACTCAAACACATATTTTAAAATAATTAAATTTTAGACATTTAATAATTTACTACGGAAACATGCCGGTTTGTTTTCACCAAACATATCATTTTTATAGCCTCGAACTCAGACCAGCGAATATTGTCTATTCTTTTATTTTTATTTTATTATTTTTTTAATATATCGCCAATTTCACTTATAGAAATATTCACTGTTTCAAAATTTAGGAACCAAAGAATATTCTTAAGGACATGTGTGCATTTATGCGTTACTACTATCACAAAAGGCTGCATTTTGCAATAAAAATTGTTTGCTGAAATAAATGTTCCATGCTCTTTTTGATTCGTCATTTCTTTTTAGTTTTTTCTGCATATCTTTCGTCCCATCTTTCAGGAAGGTTTTTAAAAGACATTGGACCAATTGTCCGTATTCCGGTCACCTGCCAGTTGGCATTTTTACTATATTGTTGGATGTTTCGTTTATGTTTTAAGGTTACTCTGGACGACGATTCAGATTACAGAAAATTAGACGACTTTTGAAATTAGCGATTGCTAAATTTATGGGTTTTTTTCATTATGAAGCAAAGTTTTACCAAAAAACAATGCCTCCAATGTACGGCTGGTTGATTTTATAACGACCAATCATCTGCACGAAGGATATAGACCCTGGGGGGAGTGCCCTCCGTGGGGGTTTTCTTAAGGCATCCTAACCTAAGGGGGGCGAATATATGTCTTAATGAGGCAAGGTTCGAAGAAAACCACGGAAAGCTCCGAACGGTTAGGTCAACGAGCGCGACAGGGGTTTGAACCCAACACTTCCCGTATGCCAGCTTTGAGAGCAGAACATCTCAGCCACTGTTTTGGTGCTTTCAATGTACGGAAAAACTTTGTAATGTCAATGGTGGCGAATGGAATAAATAATATTTGTCGATTTATCATTTCAGGCTGGATAAGAAAAAAAAAAGAGTACCTGAAATTCTGATTTGATAATTTTTCGATCATTATAAAGCCTTTTCGACCAACACACAGCCCTAGCAGCTAAACATAATGAGAAATGAATTTATTTCTGCGTGTTATTATGCTCTTTAGGGAAATGCAAAAAAATCTTCGGTTTACGTATTCACCAAAAATAATATTACTAAACATTTTGCATAACTAACTTTATCATTGTCAGTTTTATTTAAGGTATGGAATTTTGTTAATGAAAGATCTATAATTGAATTAACAGTAATTTGACATTATTTAATGGAACATAGCTTTGCGCGTAACTAACTTCGTTTTGTAACTAACTCTGGTACATTAGTAACCATATCGTTTCAAGCACTTCTAATGTTTGACGTCAAACTTGGATATCGGAAAGATTATGGAAGATTAGGAAGATTTTATTGATACAAACTAGAGGTTTATTCTTCGATCTGAGTTAATCATTGGGGTTTTTTTCAGATTAACGGTTACACGAATGCCACTGGTCTAAAAAAATGGAAAGACAATGAAAATGGCGTCATTTTAATTTTATTCATATTCAGCTTTAAAAATTCACTTTTTTCATGTTTCACCATTTTTTTAAATATGAAAGTTAACACTGTTCTTTATGTGCAAACAATTAATTACAATTTTCACTGTATTTACTCTGCTGGAATCGAAAGATGAAAAACCGTAGTAGACTTGGCAGAAGAGGACGTATATTGCGAAATATAACGTAACATAGAGTGAGATTGTACTTACGTTACCAGAATCTCACATGGAGACAAGAAAGAGGGACGGAGTTCAAGAACTTACAGACGAAAGTGAATCACCCGAACATTATTCAATGTTCAATGGTCAATCTACGCAATCATAGTAATGCTTAGTCCCGCAGTGGCGCGGACGGTTAAGCTCGGTTCTCGTAAGATCACCGAAAGCGAGCAGCATCGACCAAGGTCAGTGCTTGAGAGGGTGACAACCTCTATCGACTGCCGCTGCTGTGGGACCGTGTTCGTTAATGGAAGCTGGTGCACATAAAAATCTGTTCGTGGCTCCAATGTCCTCCATGTTTAGTATAAGCGTTACTTCTGGGGGTGCCAATCCAGGTGCAGGTCTCTCATCTAGAATTTTTTCAAAATTATGAGACCAGCTCTAGAAGTCCAACCTCTTTTGCGGTCTGGCACACTTTCTTTCAGAGAAGTGCCTTGGCACTTTCTCTGACACGCCAACAACAACAACATTGTAATGCTTTCTCTTTTAGTAGTATGTTCACTAGAGAACATGTTAGTTCCTGTTGTCATCATCTCATAATGGCATCATTTCCCTACCAAACTCTACTATAAATGATCAACTAAATGAGTTTCTTCTTTTAGCCCAAATTTTGTCCAATGTATAATATAATATAACGCAATGTCGTTCACATCGTTTACAGCAATATTGAAGGAAAATCCAGGTGAACGTCCCTATTACTTTAAAATACATGCTCAAATCAATTGATATAATTCGTTTGATTCAAGGTTCGTTTGAAAATATTTACTAAAGGTAGCATCTGTAGGTGAAGATCCACATTTCTTTAAAATACAAAGCCATTTAGTTTGATTTAAGGTACATTTAGAAAAATGGCCCAGCGCAGCGGGCGCAGCATGCTAGTTAATATATATAACGCATTCGAAAAACTTTCATACATTTTAATCATTACATTTATCTGTAGTACCGCCACTATTGGTTTCAGTAGCCCAGAATGTTCATGGACATCATTTATAAACTAAATAAAAAACTGCTATGATGATAAACAGTTTTTAGATAAAATGCCTCATAGCTATAATGATCTCGAAGCCACCGCAAACATCCGATGTATTAAACGACACATCACTACCGGGTCAATTGGTCGATGTCTTAAACTTATTGAATTTAATTTTTAAAATTTTCTGGTAGGGATCTTCCGTGCTCGCGTAGTGTTGATGGAAAGAGATCGACCGCATGCTACCTGTACCACGAATTTCGGCGGTCAAATACAGCGTATTTAAAGGTACAGTCGTGGGAAGAAAAAGTGAACACCCTCTACTAACTCTGAAACAAATTAATGAAGAAGAAAATTACTAGTACCAAACGATTGGAATAAAGTCTACTTTTAAATGATATATGTAAAATTTTCTTAGGGGGCCATGTACATATCAAAAGAAATCCAAGCTTTGATTTTTCTGCCAAAACCCAATTTTGGCAAGATATATTAAATCTTTAGTTCAAACTGTGCCTAGATACCAAATTTCATGAAATTGATTATTTTAAAATGAGCATATTTTACAGGATGTTTCCAGAATGAAGTTCGGTACTCGATGTTGAAATGCTACAGAATGACTAAGTCACTTCTATTAATGTATTTTTTTTGCCAATGTGACCATGTTTTGGCTAGTTTTACATACGGTAAAATCATTTTCAATATTCATTTTATAATGTTTGCAAGAATTGAATTATCCAATTTTAAAATATATATAAGGTTATCTGTGCTTAAAATAGTTTTCGAATATGTGGATGTGATTGGAATTTTATAGGTTTTTTTTATATAGATTTCTCTCAGATTTTGAATTTATTTTACTTGCTCTCTTCTAAATTTATATGTGAATGTTATCGGCGAATACAAAATTTGGAATAAAAAATAGTATGAAGCAGTATAAAGAAACAATGTAGAAAGAACTCAGACAAATCGTTTTGCAGTCTGAATATAAATCTTAACTCGATTGCTGATGGCATATTTTTAAAACTTTTCCCACATATGCATTTATAAGAAACTTTACTTCAAAAAAATAAAAAAATAGTTTTTTTAATTAAAAAATAAAATCGAAACTAATTTACATAACTGACGTAAAATTATGTCTCATGCAAACATGATAAACCTATTTTTAAGTAAAAAATTAAAAGCAGACACAGAAAAAGTAAGAAAAACAAACTAATTCTAATCAACAATAAAATGAGAAAAATATTTTTTTCAAATAATGCTTTACTGCACATTATAGACGCTTTAACCAGCATCTTGCCTTTTTTAAAGCATAATTTGAAAACTTCTTGGAAATTTTTTTTAACATAAATCGATCAAAAAAAATGTAGTTTAAAATTCATAAATTGTTAGAATATTTATTTCATAATTCATATTATAAAATTATAAAAATTAGCAATTCAACATTTTTTTTATTATTATTATAACCAATCAAAAATTTAGCACATTAGGATTATAATTTCAGGTGATGCTAATAAAAATAGGAAAATATAATTTTAACATTAGAAGGTCTAAATTTTGAATGTCTAAAATTCAACCACCAGAGCACCACTGTACGTATGTGCTCTTTTAAAAACGTGGACGGTTTGTACTAATATAAAAGCATACGCGGCGTACTGTATGCAACAAGGCTTTTTAAAGCCTTAATAACAACTTTTAATGATATCTTTGTTTAATGCAATGTCCATTAGTAGTATAAAAACAAAAAAATACCAAATTGATATAAAATACTAATTTAATTACACTGCTAAAAGTTTGCAACAAACTGTCCAGTCATTTCACTGCTTTTATAAAAAACGGTTACATAACCCTAATTTAACTGTGTTTTGACCATATTATTGCCCATATAATGTTCATAATAGAGTTAAATTACGATTATGTTACAGTTTTCTATAAATACAGTCGAATGACTGCACAGTTTGCTGCAAATGTTTAACAGTGCAGGAATGGGTGGTTTGCAGTAACATTAAAACACAAGTAGAATACTCCATACGCCAACGTTTTTTAAAACCCAAATATCACATTTTGAAGATGCACTATTTTTAATGCAACGTTTAGTAATAGTATAAAAGTAATATGCCTCAAATTTATAAAAACTAATATTTTAATTCAGAAAGAAAAAGGAACAAATCACACAAATACACAGGCGGTGCATTCCTTGTCCCAAACGTGACTTTACAATAAAAAGTTATAAATGAAAGCTTATAAGATTGCGAACTTCTTCCGTAAAAAAATTTTGTACATTGAATGGACTTTTGGCAGAGGGTAAATGAGGTTCAAATGTTAATAACGTAATTATTTTGTGATTCACCGCTATTTTTCTGTTACTGACACACTCAGTACACCGTCCGCGATATTAAATGTCAAGAACGATAACGGAAATATTTTCTTTCTAATGTGAAATATTTCAGTTCGGTGTTTTACTGTTTTTTTACATACCAAGAAAAAATATATTTGTACAGTTTTGAATTAATATATTTTAATGTTTTGTTTTTCATAACTTAATACTTGTCTGTAAATGTAATTTTTCGTTAAATGTATACGGTATAACTTCGAAATTTCTAATATTCTGTTTAATGCTTTCATAATTAAAGATATACAATTATTATACAGAAATACATACATTAAATACAGTAATCCAACATGGAGTGAAAAATTAGCCAGAGCCAGGAATCGAACCTGGGTCCACAGCGTTCTAGGCTGTTGCTCTAACCACTGAGCCACTCCGGCCGATTCCTGAGTGGGCAATTTTTCGCTAATAAACCATGTTGGAAAGAAAGCGAAAAATTGCTTGAAAAATTAATAATGTATGAATGAATTAGTGAAAAAATGCAGACTCATAAATCGACCGGAGTGGCTCAGTAATTAGAGCATCAGCCTAGAACACTGTAGACCCAGGTACGATTCCTGGCTCTGGCTAATTTTTCACTCCATGTTGGATTATTGTATTTAATGTATGTATGTCTGTATAATAATTGTATATCTTTAAAATGTTGAATGCAAGCGTTATTTATGTGTGTTTTAATAAGTTTAATAATTATTCACCGCAGTGTTTTTCTGTTTCCAGAAATCATATTAAAATGGCGGAAGACAATTTAATATAAATGTGTTTAAAAAAGTATAATGAATGAAGAGATGTGAAAGATATTATATCATCAAACCGCGATTAAATAAATATATATATATCCTGGGATTTGCAATTAGTTTTATGAAAATACAGAACACTTTTCAGACGGGTTATATTAACTGATGTAATGTAAACTAATGTATGGACTATGTAAACTAAGTTTATTTATGTTCTTTTATTTTATCCAAATTAATATAAAATTTGAACAAATTTCATTATTTTAATAAGAGATTCCGAAGATATAATTAAATTTGTATTGGTGTACATTTTATATCTATTGCAAAATAAAGCTATATACCTGCACATATTTCTTTTGTATAATAGATAAGAAAAACTATTTGAGAAAAGAACTTAAGTCAAAATCTCTAAAAGGTTTAAGCTATACAGCATATTTTTCGAGGAAAATACACTGCCATTATATTTGATGGATTGAGCAATCAAAGTCTCGAAAGTGTTTTCAATTCAAAGAATACTACTTATTGAAAATATTTTATTTGCTGTCCGATGTGAAGACCCTCCTTAACATGAAGGGAGGATTGATACGTGAAGATTGTTGCACTCTATACTTGTATTTCATTATTACCGTATTTTTTCAATTCCTACTGTTAGTTCACACTCTCCCTATATATATTTATATATCTTGTTCAAATTTTTATTCGTGAATAAAATACTTTTTATTCATCCACTCAAGTTCAAATACATTTTTTAAACTTGTAGTGGATGACATTTGATGTTAATACAGTTTTTTCAAATATTAATTAATTATAATTAATTAATTTCAGTTTTATATGGGAGAAAAATATCAACACGCAGCCGACTTATTTCAGACATTATTTCCATTTAAAAGCACAAGTCTTGATAGCGCAGTTGGTTAAACTCTGATCTTATAACCACAAAGTCCCAGGATCGAGCGTCCCCGGGGACGGAGATAAATTTCTCTTACATAAGATATATTTAACAGGACATAAATTTAGGAATAAATACAGTCATTGGCGAAGCGTGTAGATCGCTGGAAAAAAAATACTTTAACTTAGTAGGAATTGACTTTTTTATATTATTATTATTATTATTATTATATTTTAATTTCAGAAGGGGTATATTCAAATCAATCATTATTTTTAAACATGCCCTACAAACTTACGTGTATATTTGCTATAAAAATTACGTAGTCCCTTTATTTACCACATTTTAAAGTAAATAATTTATTGAATGATTTTTTTCCTATATAACCCATTCCGACAAACCATTTAGACATTACAGTAATTACAACAATAAAAACTACTGTTACTATTTGTAGGAGTACCTCTGTTTATTCATGGACAACCTTTATAATTAAAAATTATTATTTTCGTCAACATAATTTGTTTTAAGAATAAAAATTTAATTTATTGCTGTCTAATATCAAATATTTGATTTTGGCATTTTGTAATTCTATTTTTTATACAAATAAAGTATCTTCAAATTTCGAAAATTCGTATGTAGCTATTTTTTTAATTTTTAATATTGGTTTACAAATTTGATTTAACCCTTAATTGCATAGTGATTTAAATTTCCATCACTATTTAACTTTTAATAAATAAATCAACTTCTTCGCCACCACTATATTTATATAGAAACTAGGGGGCCTGCCCCCTGCGAGCTACGCTCGCCAACCCCCGCTCAGACTTCCAGGCCTCTAAAAACATGACAGCGTGCTTTGTTTTAAAAATATTGGTAAATCATCTGTAATTGAGTTGCCATGCTTTTAACGTTTTAATATGTCATTTTTTGATTATCATGGCCTGATACACAGCTGTTGCGATAACTGACGACTGTTTTCGGGACTGACGACTGTTTTTTCAATTACACCTTGAAAACCAGCTTGTATAAAATGGTTAGGTTTAAATTGTGGCTACCTCTCGGACTTTTATAACAACGATCTGTATTCTATTCTTCCTTTGCATTTAAGGATAAGAAAAATTCCATTTGCTTGTGAAAAGCTTAAGAACCACGGTATTGAAAAGTACTATGTTATAGACATTTTCAGTAACATGTTTTAATTTTTTCTCTATTTTAGTGCACCATCATGCATATTTTCATGTTATTTCATGCATGTTCATTGCATGTTATTTCATGTTATTTTAAATATGTAAATTATTTATTTAAATTAATGTGTATATAAGAATTTTCTAATAATTATTTATCATACAAAATTAAATATTTCGTGCATGCATGCCTGCATTTATTCAGCATCAATTGATGAAATATTTAAACAAATTTGCTATCCGCAATACTTTTACACCATGTTATGTCACTTGAATATTGTCCATAAGAAAATCGGGTACTTTTCCAGTATAGGATCCTTTGCTTTTAGATTTGGCGTAATTCGAACTTCAGATTTGTTGCCCAAAGTTATGAAAACAAATCCAATGAACTTTTGGTGCTTTTCTATTATAGGGGTCTTGACGCTTTTTGAAAAAGATTGGCGCAATTCGGGCATCAGAAAGTGAGATTTGGTGCCAAATGACATAAACAGCAATGGAAACAAATTCGACGATTTTTTTTGTTTACATGCGTATTTTAATTATACGTATATTATTATTATTATTTCTATACAAATTACTTCTGTTAATATATAAAATAGGAAAAATGCCATTTTACGCTAACCAAATTGTATAAATATTGAAAAAATGCTTCTGTATACGAAATGACAAAGTGAATAGGTTGACAGAAAGTATGTTGCCAAATTTCCTTTTCCGCCAAGGCCCCATATACTGGAAAACCACCGAACTTTTATGCTTGTTTATACATGTATGTATATGTATATAAATAATTTATTTATAATTTTCTTTCAATTTACCTCTTTTTGTATATAAAAATAGATAAATGGCTTCTTTATATTAAATAAATTGTATAAATATCGAAATAATTGCCTGTGTATATCAAACAGCGAATAGATTGTTAGAAAACATATTGCCGAATTTCAATTCATAGCCAAGGTCACTTTCTTTATCTCACGAAGGTCCCTAAATTGGAAAAGTAACGAAAAACATTTTAATATATAACGCAATTTACACCTTAAGGGTGTTTCGAGTATAGTAATTTAATTATTTAAAGTTTTTTCTTCTCTTTGATATTTACGTGTAAACATATAATTCATTATTAAAAAAGTAATGCTACTGAAATATTCATTTGTTTTAAACTTTAATAGTATTTCTCTAATATATAAGAAGCATTTTTTCCTTGCTGCCAATGAAAGAGAGAAAATAGTAAATGTCATTTTAGCATAATTGATGTCATATTCTCATTAAAATTGAAAGAAAGCCAAGCAGGATATTTTATTCTCCTTGCGTTCAGTTGGACAATTATTATTTTATATATTAGTTTCAAATTTCCGAATTAGTGATTTTATAAATTCGTTTAATTAAATTTTACAAAAAAAAATAACAAAATGATATCAATAAATAATAATTACTATTAATTCCTCCCCTCCCCTTTCTTTTGCGTTTACATAAATGACGTCATTTGGACGAATTTATTCAAAATATTTTCAGTTTATAAATTAAATTAAATGCTGACAGACGATTAAATCCTGACGATAGAAATGTGATTTTTTTTCAAATTTTCCTGAAAAACATAATTTAATCACAATATTTTCTTCATTATCGATTGAAATAAAAGATAAATTCAATTTCAATTTGAAAATGACGAATAAAAAGAAATCAATAATCCCTATCGGGATCCTTTTCAATTTTTTTCCCTTTTTTTTCACAAAAAACTGAGTAATTAGTTGCCATCATTACAGAAATGTCATTAAAATTAGAAAAAAATTAATATCTCGAAAACTAATTCCAATTTCAAAATTCTATTACCAGTTTTGACATCCGCGGATTTTTATGGACAATTGGTATTAATTTCACCATCAAGCGTTTAATATTTTATTAAAAATAGTCCTGAAACATAATCAGTCGTTTAATCAGTCGTTTCATAAAATCGTTTCATAAATTCGTTTCATAAAATCGTTTCACAAATTCGTTTCATTAGGATTTTATATATATAGGGTAGATATTATTCCAGTAAATTTCCCGGAACAGAACAGTCCGGAACAGTTGGGACCGGTTCAGGGGCTTCCTAGTTGCATCAACTTTACGCCCGGTCGATGGAGAGTAGCATGTCTTTTAAATGTGAGCCGTTGGGAATGGATAAGCTTGCAAAAGTGCAATTAAAAGAAAAAAGTGGTTAATAGAAGAGAGAGTCAAAGATAAGAACATAAAAGGTATAACTGTAGTAAAGTACTACTGATGAAAAAGATAAAATAAAGATGGGGTTCAGGACATGTTCGAGAAAACAAAAAACAAACAGCACATAAATGCACGCGGCAAATCAATCCTTTAAAAGAAAAAAGACACTTTACAGTGGCCATACAGTATTTTTTTTTTTTTTTTTTTTTAATGGTATAGCAAGGAATGAGTTTAGATATGAGATTAAGGCTATACAAATTTTTTTTTTTTTTTTTTTTTTAAATATAATGAGAAAAATACACAGAGAGGGGTGAGCACTAATGATCACCGTCAGTCAAACATGAGTACTTAGGTCTCTTGCGATGCTGTGGCTCGGATGCATCGTAGTCCGGCAGCTCAGCGATGATTTCATTGGGGAGATCATAAAGTTTGTCATAGAATTTATTGGAAAGGTGGTTTATACGGGCTATGAGAGTGGTTGTTTTGAGGTCACGGCGAACAGTGCTGTTACGCAGGTAGCGTGAGGCGCCCCTGACGGTGCGCAGATGTCTATTGTGTAGTTTACTGAGGTTTTTAATAGAAGATTTACAGATGAAGGCCCAGACCGGACATGCATAGGTGATGATAGGTAGAATGCATGAGTTGTATAGGAGAAGTTTATTGTAAATGGACAGAGTATTACTGTTGAGGAGAGGTTTGAGTGCAGCGGAGACGCCAGCGACTCTGCCCCTGATGTTTAGGATGTGTTTGCTGAAAGTTAGTCTGCGGTCAAGGGTTACACCTAGGTACTTAGCTTCGTTAGACCATGGGATGGTGGTGTTATTGATAGTGATTCTGTTAGGATACGTGAATTTGCAAGAGAAGTAAACTGCAGCAGTCTTATTTTCGTTAATTTTGACGCGCCAAAGGTCGCACCAGTGTAAAAAGGCGTCGATGTGAGTCTGTAGGTACCTGTACAGTGTGTACGGGTGGTGAGCGTAGGCATAAATGGTGGTGTCGTCCGCATAGAGAGCAAGATGAGTGAAAGGTGTTCTGGGAATGTCATTAAAGTATATGTTAAAGAGAAGTGGGCCGATAACGCTCCCTTGAAGGATACCTGATAAAATGTGGAAAATTGCGGAAAGAATGTTGTTAATGCGGACGCGAAAAATGCGATCGCTAAGATATGAGAAGATAAGGTGTATGAGTCTGGCAGGGAAATTATGAATGATTAATTTGTAGATGAGGCCCAGATGCCAGACTTTGTCGAATGCCTTAGCGACATCGAGAAAAATGGCAGCAGCAGGGATCTTCGAGTTGAGCTTATCGCTGAGAAATTCGACAACTCGAAGTAGCTGGTGTGTAGTGGAGTGCTTTGGGCGAAAGCCAAATTGCTCAGGCATGAGAGTGTTGTTGAGTTGGATGTGGTGATGGAGATGCGACCAAATGACGCGTTCGATGACTTTGCTGAGAGATGGAAGGAGAGAGATAGGTCTGTAATTAACAGGATCAGTGAGGTTAGTGCCAGGTTTAGGAATAGGAGATATGATTGAAATTTTCCAAGGCTTCGGAAAATAGTTAAATAAGAAGATAGAATTAGTGAGTTTAGTAATATAATTTATGTAGTTAGGGGGTAAGTTTTTAAGTGCAGTATTAGAAATTTTGTCGTACCCAGGTGCTTTGCGTTTTTTAAGTTTAGAAATGATGTTGTGAATACAAATAGGCTGAATGACAGTGGGGGGTTCAACAGGGGGCTGAGCAAGAAACCTGTTGACCGTGTCGCTGACATGTGTATTGTGATTGTGGCTAGCAAGAGTGGGATTCGGTGAGAATTGATCAGAGTATGATTTTGCGAGGAAATTAGCTTTTTCCTCGTCGGTGTAAGCAGTGTTGTTGTTGACTGTGAGGGGGGGTATGGGGGTGTAGTTGTTGTTTATTTTGCGTTTTATAATCCAAAGTGAATTATCTTCACTATTAATGTTTTTGATAAAGTTAGACCAATTTTTCTGTTTTTCTTTGAAGATGCAGTTCTTAATATTATTGTTAAATCTATTAATGAGTGGTTTTAAAGATGGATCTCTGGTATTTTGAAAGAGTCGTCGAAGGCGGTTGCGTTGTTTGCAGAGGTTGTAAATGTAAGCTGGAGGGGTAAATGTATTGTTATTTTTAAAGTATTTAATGGTGGAGTGATTAAGTGCATTTGTAATATGAGAGTTAAAATTAATGACAGCAGTGTCAATGTCGGCAGTGTTGTTAATATCAGGAAAGTTTAAAGTATTATTGAGAAAGTCAGTATATTTATTCCAGTCAATGGCCACAGAAGGAGGTGGGGAGAGAGGGTTAATAAGGTCAATTTTGAAAGAGACAGGAAGGTGGTCTGAGCTTAAGTCGTTAATAACTGTTGTGGTAATTGGGTAAGGAAGGTTTTTAGTAATAGCAAGGTCAATAATGGAGTTGCGGGCTCTTAGAGCTGTACTGATGTGTGTTGGAGTGGTAGGTGCATGTAGACTAAGGTTAAGATTTTGAATGAGATTGTGGAGAGATGTACCTCTGCGGGAGTTGTCATGGCAGTTCCACCGCCTGCTTCTGGCGTTAAAGTCCCCAGCAAAGAAGCAGTGAGTGTGATGTGAGAAAAGGGTAGAGAGTTCCTGAACCGGAAAATTACCATTCGGGTGAATATAGACGGAAGCTAAATGAATTTTGATATGTGGGAGTTGTAGGACAATGCTAGTGAAGTCAATGTTGGGGAGTGTGTAATTATGAGTGATATAGTGCGGTAAATGATTTTTAATATAGATGGCCGTACCGCCCCATCTAGGGTCGGCTGCGCGTGGAGTGTAATGTAATCTGTAGCCTGGGATGTTAATTTTGAAATTAGGATTACGGGTTTCCTGAAGAAAGATGATGTCTATATGAGGGTGATCTAAAATAAAAATTTTGAGTTCATTAAATTTATTACAGATGGAATTACAATTCCAGGTGAGGATAATTAAAGAGGAGAAGTTAGTTGTATTATTCATGGTTGGGTGTATTAAACTCCGAAGCAAGGCTGTCGAATTCATTCATGATTATGAACATTTTTTCTAGTGGGTTTGTGCAATTTTTAGTCTTTTTGGAGATGTTTTTAAAGCATTGTATAAATTTGTTAAACTTCAAGATTTCTTTCATTTCTTGGAATGTATTAAAGATTTCTGATATTTCAGAGGTATATTGAGTGTTTGGGTTATTGTTAGGAGTGGTGGGATGTGGGGGCTGGGACAGATTTTGGGAATCTGAAGGTTTGGTGTTTGAGTCTTGTGTTGTTTGGTCCGGGTTGGTGGCCTTGTTGGCAGTAGAGTCAGGAGTTGTGTCATTTATGGTGGGAGTGTTGTTAGTCTTTTTCGTGTAGTTATAATTAGCAAGAATATCTGTCAGAATTTGGACGTCATTTTTAGGATTGGGTACCTTACGGTTGGGCTTAGTGGGTTGGTTTTTTTTATGAATTTGTGGTGTTTTAGGGCAGCCCCTATAAGTAGCTGGGTGCGGACCAGAGCAGTTTGCACATTTAGGTTGGATTTTGCCAGTTTGGGGGCAGTCAGGGGTGAGATGAGAGCCTGCACATTTACAACATTTAGGGGGGAATTTGCAGATCTCAGACGCGTGTCCAAAACCCTGGCATCTATGGCATTGTTTAACGATGTTTGAGCCTTTAAAGCGCTCCACAGTTACACTTAAGTTACAGATTTCTGAGATTTTATAAATTTCGTCGAAGTTATCTCTGGGAAGAATGTTTACAAGGTAAATTGGCATTGGGTTTCCAGTCTTTCTGTTTTTGAGCATAGCAGCTCGATTAGCAGTGAAGTTGTATTCTTTTAGGGCCTCAATAATAATATTGGGGTCTGTGTAGGGAGGGATGCCTCTAATACAGACTTTCCTTGGGCGTTTTTCGGAAGGACTAAGTGTGGTGTATGCTATGGCATTAGTGTCAAGGTAATTTTGTGTATTGCGAAAGTCATTGTCATTTTTACAATGTACTTTTAATAGCTCACCGTCTAATTTGATCAGTGGCTTAGTTTCGTTTACTTTGTTAATTTCGGAAGCTAATTTGTTCCAGTGACCCTTTATTTCAATAAAGAATGGGTGTATTCTGTTCTTATTTGAATTTTGGTTAGATTCTGAGTTTGGAGTTACGGTTTGGTCTGTTGAGCTACCGGGTTGGGCGCCATCCGGAGAGGTATCATGGTCCATCGAAATGATATCAGGATTGTCCTCACTGAGGACTTGGTATTTGTTTTGGATAGGAATTTTGGTAGAAATTTCTTGGGTTTTCCTTTTACGGCTGTTGGTAGTAACAAAGCCATCATCAGGGCTCATCATAGTTACAATATTTGGGTTTAACTCATACATTATGTTAGTTAAGTCTAACTGGCTATCATTAATAACATAAAGTTGAAAGAATTTAAGTTTCATAAGTTTAGCAGGGTCAAACGGCTCACAAAAAAGAAAAGAAATAGAGTTTAGAATGCTACTCACATGGTGCTGCTTTTCTAGATTGGTGCTGAAATCATCAGAAGCTCGGATACTTTTCAGATAAGCATCGGTGTATGTCAGAAAGTCAGTAACAATCTTGCGTTGTTTGTCAACAATTATTGCTGGAAAGTCACTCCATGCTTTAGTAAAGTCAATATATGAGCTACCACTCAATAGTCGTGAACTATGTTGCTGAACAAAGCTAAAAATCTATCTTAAAATTTCTGGTGTCTAATATTTAATATATGTATAAAAATACACAATTGTAAAAGAAAAACTCATTCAAAGAAGGGTTAACGTATAAAGTTTATATGTATCATTGCTAATTTACGCTAAAAATATTTCCCGGTGAAAGAAAATATCAATGTCAACGCTTTAATTTATCCAAATTAATTAAAAATAAGCATAAATCAAATTATCTCAATACGATATTGTCAACTTTATAGAACTCTCTCATCTAGTACATCTATTTATTGAAAATATATCATTTACTGCATTATGGGATATCCTCCTTAATATTTATATTTAATGATGAGACAATAAATTGTACTCTAAATTTGTAATTTACTTTTATAAAATTATTTATTTGATTAAGGTGAAAATTTAAATAATGCGCATCATGATACTGATTCTCTATCACGAAGTCTATATAAATACCATATTTTATCTGTTTGTGAATTTTCAAACTGATATATTTTTGGAGGAATTTTTCTCTTTCTAACTATGTATGCAACATCGAAAAAAAAGTTATACGTTTCAATTATTGTCATGCAGTATTGTCTCTATAGGTTTAAGTAGTTCATTTTAGTCATGTACATCCTTTATAAAAAATTTAAATATCTTAAATTGGTAAACAGATTTTTTTTCAGAAACAAAACTGAAACGTTCTCTTTCCAATTATAAAATAACATATTTCAACGTTTTGAATTATTCTATTTTAACACACAAAGAAACAGCATTTAAGATTTTAAAAATCTATATTTTAATATTTTGGGATATATAATTTATAAAATTGGTTTACAAATTTAACTTCCTTTAAATGTAAAAAAATATGACTTCAAAATTTTTATTATTTACTATTTAATACTTTTATGACACTTCAGAAGATATTTTTATACTAACTTCTTTAATTCATTCAGATAGTATTAAAATAAAATAAATAACATTTGAATAAGATATTGCCAAGTTTAAATTAAATTGTTTTATAATGTATTAAAATGTTTTAAAATTTCTTATAAAATATGTATTTTTCTATATAATCGCTAAATAAAAGGCAGTCTGTTCTTTTCTCAGATCGATTTTCTTAAGTCTAAATTTGTAAACAATTTCAACTATACACTTCTCTAAATTCCAACAAACTTCTCTAAGAATAAACGAACTTGCCAGCATGTTGGAGTGATTGAGAAATCAAAATCTGGCAAGTGTTTCCCATGGAATGATTGATATACATTGAAACTATTTCATTTACGACTTAATGTGGATATCTTCCTTCACATTTACATTAAATAGTGCTAAAATTGATACGTGAAGATAATTTGCACTCTAAATTGTTTTTTTAGTATAATAAATTTTTTATTTGTGTAAGGGATATATTAAATTATTTCCCGTATTTATGAAACTAAGTATTAACTATTGAAGAACTATATTATATAAATACTATAATGCCATCTCTTGATGTCTTTTTGAAATAAATTATATTTGTAGGATTTTTTTTTTCATATCTATGTAAGCCGCACCGGGAAAATCGTTACGCATTGTAGTCTCTATAGCAATCTACAGAATTGTCCCTGGTACTTTGAGCAGCTCATACTATTTAAGGTTACCCTTTATAAATTAAAATATTTTAATTTGGTTAACATAATTTTTAAAATATCTAAATTGCAAATGTTCTTTTTATAATATATATATATATATATATATATATATATTTCTCTTACGTGGCGCGGAAATAGGGCTGAATTTGTAGCTTATCGTTTGGCAACAACCGTAGTTTCCAGAGCTCAGACCAATGAATAGACTAGATTGTGTTAGATCAGCTCCACCTCCAATATGGCGATCAGTGCGACAGCAGTGAAATCATAGAATTAAACTCAAACTAACAATTATTAAAAATAAAATAACATGTACGTAATCCAAAGCGTCTGCGATGATTGCTCATTTTTAATTATGAGTAACATCGTTAATTTCAAATGAATTCTCACCTCTGATTTAGAATTTATTTACCAATTTCACTAACAAAAAGCGGAGAGAATAAAAATAACTGTTTAGGTTGCACCTGCTGCCATCTGTTGCTGTCTTGATGATTTAAAATTAATTCATTTTGTAAAAATCTATAATCAATTGGAATAGTAAAATATCGAACGAAATTTAAACAATGATTGATATATATAAACTATCTTCCTATCACGTAGTGTTTTTGTTAATGAATTTAAGCCGTGCTGTACAATATTATAGGTGCAATAACTTATAAACTAATTATGTTTCCAAGATCCTTTTCTCATAGTATTTAAATGATTTATTGTCCATTGGTATATGGTTATATGTCCATTGGTAGCACCAAGTAAATTCATTTTTAGTTGTGTTTTCAACGGAGTTTTCAATTACTTTTCTATATTAAAAAAGTTATCAATTTTATATGTTCAAATGATTTATGGTAGTACTTATTCCGGCTAGAATTACTGCAAAAATAAAAAGGGGTGAGCGAGCGAAACGAGCTGGGAACGCTTAGCGGTCTCTATGTGAATTACTTCGCAATTTCACGGGCGTTTGGCGAGCGTAAGCGAGTAGGGGGGTTGAGCCCCTTAGTATGATATATTTTGTTTAGCGATTTGTCATTTATTGCTTTTTTTTACTAATAAAACATTTTGAAAAGTTATATTTTAATGTTTTACAATTTATAACTTATAATACTGGCTTACAAACTTGATTTTCCTTAAATTTAAAACGTATCACCTCAACTTTTCTAATTCACTTTTTAATGCTTTCCCGATTTAAAAAGAAAATAATTTTTTTATGCTAAATTATTTAATTAATTCAGAGTAATTTAAAATAAGAACATATCCTAATATTTTATTAAGATAGTGACAAGTTTAGGTTAAATTTTTATCTGGTGTATAAAAATACTTTATTATCAGTTGAAAAAAATATATCGATTGTATCTTGTACATTGTGGATAAATTACTTCCTCAAATAGTTTCTCGCGTCTAAATCTATTAAAGTTTTCAACAACACAGCAGATTTCTCAAGGAAGAAACTTGCCTATATATTTGATAAATTGAGTAATCAAAGTCTCCAAAATGTTTTCCATAAAATGAATGCTACTTATTGAGAATATTTTACTTGCATCTTGATGTAGATATCCTCTGTCACATTTACATTAAATGATGGTAAAAATTATAGTTGAAGATAAGTTGCTCTCTAAATCTGTATTTTATTATTACAAAATAATTTATTTGGAAAATTTGAATATTGAAATTTTTCATATTATATAAAACACTCAGTACTAACTCATAAAGACAGACTATATATATGCCATAGTTCCTCTATTGGTGAATTTTAGAATTAAAATATATTTGGAGGATTGTTTCTTGCTATATAAGCCATATTGAGAAAAACTGCAATTACTGCAGTCTATAGTATAGTCACTAGTGGTTCAAGTAGATAAATGTATATATGGATACTCTTTATAAAACAAACAATCATTAGTTCTTAATTTGGTTTAATTTTTTTTTCAAGGTTGGAAATCCAAACATTTGGTTTCGGTGTTTTGCTATTTATTCTAATTTTTACATACTAAGAAAATGCATTTTTAAATTTCAAAACTTCATATTTTAATATTTTGTAACTTATAACATTGGTTTGTAAAGTAATATTCCATTAAATGCAAGTATATATGTGCGTGTGTGTGTGTGTGTGACGATATTCCAGTACTGAACTCCAACTTGTCGATAGTTGATTATCACCATATTATGCTAGTAGATTAGCAGTCGTCAGTATTGACTCTAAATATTGAAGATTCCCAATTCAAAATATCGCAACTACTTGCCACTAGATAACATAGTTTATTATGGAGCTTGAATATAGTACAGAATAAAGCATCCGCCACTTTAGAAAAACACCGATTTACTCTCTTTACTACATTTTATTGTAATATCGCACATTACTCGAATATATCTAGTAGTACCACTTCTCACCAGCAGGGTGTTTGTAGACAACCAAAAAAACAAATCTGAGCTCACGACTCATGTCACACGACTCAGTTAAATGTCATGATGCCGCAAGTATTTCTACAGCAATGCGGCGAATGAGGCAGCCAATCAGAATGGCAAAACAGGTCCGGGCTCTATTTTAGTCTCGGCAGGAATTTGGAGTGATACGATTCCCGGGAAAAAGCGCGTGAATAGATTTTTAGAACGAAATAATAAAGAAAAATGATACAAAACAGAAACTTAAATAGAATAATATATTGACATTTAAGAATTGAGAAATAAAAAGGCTGTCAGAAACAAATTATTATGAGAGATGACTTTTTTAAGAATGTTTTGAAAGAAAATAAAGTATTTAAACACGCATTTTAAATAAAAAGGAATTTAGATAAATTAAATAAATGGACTATTGTTTAAGATAGAAAATAATTGAATAATTAGTGTTGTAGAGTAAATTTAGAAGGGAAAATTTTTATGAAATAAATTTAATGAAGCGTGGACATTTAAAGTTTTTAATATATATATGGATTAAACATTTCTAATTGCTGTTTAATATTTTCAAGGTAAAAAAAAAAACTCGTTCATTTTATTTTAAAAATTCTTTAATTAATCCACATTAAATAAAAATAATTCACATTATTTGAATTTGATACTTAAAAGTTTAAATTAAATTCTTAGCATGTACAAATTTTACATCTGTTGCAAGAAAAAATAAGAATAAGAAGAGCTCCTTTTAGATCTCCTGTAAAAAACTATCTTCACATATTTCTTCTGTATAATGTATAAGCTCTTTATTCAAATATATTTTCATACGTAAACATTTATAAATGTTTCCGTTTCTGTTAGTGTTTTCCGTTTAAGCCCATGTGATCGTCTAAATTTACCCCGAAGAAATTAAATTTGACATTAAGATAAGACAAATAAAAAGGCATAATTTTAAAAGGTATATCGCAATATCCACTTACCTATGTAAACACACTTAAAACTAGAGATCTTTTACTTATTTTTCTATTTGAATATATTATTGACATATTTCATACAAAATTGCTCTTTGGTGTTTTTAGGGGGGATATCTAAAAATATATATATATTAAATGCACAAAAAAATCTATTACAGTTTCCAATAATTCAAAATATAAAAGGGCTTTTACCTATATTCTCTATCCCAGGAAGCCCGGGTTGAATGCCATAGTGTTTTTTTTTTTAATTGCGAATTTATTTTTTCGAAATATTTAGAAGTTATCAGATAATAATAATAATAATAACAATAAAACAGAGTTTCACAAATTTTCTATGGAGCAGGCGTAAAATCTGTACTTTGTAATGTATTTAATTGTTTAAAAATTAATGACAATTTCTGGCATTTAACTTTTTAACCAATATATTTTGGTAGTTTCAAATAATTTTTAAACTTTCTCCCAGTTCAACAAAAAGCTCTCTTGCTGTGGCATGTGGATTATCTTCAACTAATTCATCCATATTCTCATTCCCAGGGACAGAATCTCGTCCACCATCCACTTGATTTTCAAGCCTCTTTTTTCATCACTAAATTTACCGAACTATCATTCAACTGTAGCATTCACTATTTGGCTTCAAGCTAAAGGCGTGGTTGATATTGGGAGCCATTTTTTGCTGATCTACGTAAGATTCCAAATTGGTCCATAAATTATATGAACTTTTTTGTTTCTTTTTTATAATTCTTTTAACAGGTGTTAATATCCACGTACTAAACCATTACAAAAAACAGCACTATAATATTGAACAACATACAGAAATATACCCACTGGTCTTCCTTTTTATTCAGAAATTCCGAGTCTATATCGGAAATTCCAAAAGAAAAACTTTCACTTTATGTAATCACGAGATGTCTGTCATTAACTGAAGCAAAATTTACTATTCAGAATCATTGGTATGTATTAGGTTATTCTGAATAAAAAAGGCTGTCAAACGGGAAACCTTGCTTGAAAATATGCAGCAACGTTATCTTATATATTAAAGCGAGAAGAAAGTCTTAATTTTTCAGTGCAAATTCGACCTTACTGCGCATGCCTCAAATTTTCTTGAACGGTGAATAAAGAAGGAAATAGAATAAGAAGAATCAAGTGTGCTGGGGAAACAATAGCTCGCCTATTGGTCTGCGCTTTTCGCAATCCTACCGCTATGAAAAACTCCTAAATTCACAACCATATCCTTCCTTCCTATCCACCTTCGTATCCAGCGTTTACTGGAGTTCCATTACCTGCGATCTTTTCTGTTGAGCTGATTAAAATATCAGACCAGATGCTTTGATCAATAAGGTTAACTGGATGAATTATGCCCTCCAGATTCGACCGGGATAGCTCAGTGGTAGAGCGTGGCGGCTTCAGCCAAGCGATCCCAGGTTCGAATCCTGGCCCGGACATTTTTCGTCCAGTTGGAAATTTACAACTTCTTCTAAATTATTCTTAATTCTATTCTTATTTCCCATTCCTGGAGGGAGCATTCATTCTACCGGCTGGTTTGTTTAGAGAGGGGTGAACAAAAGAGAATTGTTGAGTGCAAGGGGAAGAAAGGGAATGAAAATGGAGGGAGGCGCTTTCCCTTTTTTGAAGGCAGGAATGGAAAGGGAAATGGAATGGAGAGTTCACCTTCTATAAAATTTGAATAAGGGTCTTTTTCAAGGAACAAAATATACTTATTTTACAACCAGATAACAATATTTCTGAGGTAATTTTTACACGGGCTGCAAAACCTTTATATTTATAACCATTAAAAATTTCAAACGGTTTGGACAATAAACGTTTTTTTTAATGTTTTCTTTTGAGCACTTTTATCAATAATTATCAGTATTTTTTTATTTGGGGTTCATTTAAGATTTTATCTCGGGCCCGGGCAACGCCGGGAGGGTCAACTAGTACTCTATTAAAACCCTTTCAGGGGTAAAGGAATTCTGTTGCTAAAATGTTAAAATGATTCATTGACACCAGACTTTACGAACAAATTTGAAAATAAGTAAAAGGTTTTCTTCACGTACATTATAAAAGAAAAATTTTATTTCAAAATTCTGGTGTCCATGTGGCATTTGAGAATTAAAATTAAGTGGGATATATTGTATCTGAACGCTTTTCATGTGGTTAAAAAAGTATTTAAAAAGTTCTGCTTGAGCGGCTCAGTAACCGAAACTGATATTAACTTTTATACCACATATCTTAAAAACAGTAAAGCAAGTGCAAAAAAATATGAAACGTAATTTTATTATGCTGATATATCTTTGATATATCTTCTGAAACTAAGGAAATACTTTTTTAGATATTTTAAAATGGATTTATTTCTTTAAGGAGCTTTTAAGGAATCATTTATTCGAAAGTAGTTCTGAATGTTCAATAATCGAAGAAAAGGAGAAGATATTTGAAAGAAAATTTCAAAACAAAAATCATGTTATCCTGTTTAAAAGTTAGAGTTATTTGAATTTGCATTCTCATGTTTTTCAAAGATTTTGCTTATCTTGCTAGTACGAGTAATATAAAGCGATATAATCTTACAGATAGTTGTGAATGATTCTTCTGGAGAATTCCTATAATGCATTTTCTATGAAATCACAAAGTACAAGGAGACTGATTCAAAAATGAAATAGAATTGTGGCGTAAAAGTTGATGACACTGCGTATTCCTAGTAGTATTATTTCACGAAAGGCTTTTATTGGCCTTATTTTATTCTGTACTAAGGACTAGTAAACAATGGCGCATATTTTGCTTATGTATCAGTTTTGGACATTTTTTTTTATAGAACAATGTATTGACTGGCATACTTTAACCCATTTTCGGCTAAAGGTGCATAAACGCACCATTTCAATAAGTATATTTTTATTATCACTGTGACGTATATTTTTCACTAATTTTTTTCTGCTATTTTTAAGGGTTCTGGAGACATTTATAAAATATTAATAATTCAATTGAAGTAATCAATTTCTGTTGAGAAATTTTCAAAATACGCTGTTTTTTTACTTGAAACGATTATTGACAAATTCGACTTTTTGGAAATGTATAATTATTCTACTTGAGATTAATCATATGTTTTTATAATGAAGTAAATTTGCAAGTTCTGTAAATAAAAAAATAAAACAAATGCCATAAGAAAACTTAATTTTTTTATTTAAATTTAATCGTAAATTATCAATGGTAAATTAATAATGGTAACGTCAAATTAAATAAAATATTTTTCATGCACGAAACTTTTTTGGTATCTTAATGAATGTAATTTAAGCAAATTTCAATGCAAATAATACCACATTTTATAAAATTTCTATGCTTGGCCTAAAATGGGTTAAGATATATATTTGTTAGACTAAAATTTATTAACAACAGAAGTTCTTATATACTGCTTTCAACAATTGTATGTAAAATGTAATTTTTAAACGATTCAAGTAAGGAACATTTTTAGATGATTTATAAAGTATTAGGCATAGACTGCTAATTTTTATTGAAAAATAACACATACTGCTGTAAGTCTTTGCTATAAATATAATATAGGTTTCTAAGCTTCCTAAATTATAACATACCGGTGTTAAATTCTTGCAAATTTACAATAGAACGGTGTTGAATAATATACAATTTCTAAATATTCAACACCCATAATATTATAAGAATAATGAAATTAGTGGATACGTTTTTACTCATTTTTAACACTTTCCAAGAAAGTAGAAAAGTGTTTATGAATTCGGTTTTTCTATCTGTCCGTGCTCTAACTCTCGTAAATATGCTCGGATTGTCAAGAAATATTTACATATTATTTAATTTTACTATAAAATGTCCTGTATTTAAAATGAAGTGCGTAGCATTAAGAGTCCATTTACAGGGACACATAAAATAATTCCATTACGTTACGGTCTATGGGGAAAAATAGTTTGTTGCGCATTTTGTTGATGTTACGATATTTCAAACATGGTGAAATTATTGTCCATTACTGAGGAGGATTACAGTATGCTTTCGCCGTAGTATACAATTAGTAGCATTTAAAATTCAATTACAGGGAAATAGAAAATAATTACTTTACATTATGATTCATGGGTAGATATTATCTGCGATGCATTTTAAACATGTTAACTTAATGATATTTAAATGGATATTTAAGATTCACTGCAATTTGCTTTCTATAAATTATGGATAGTGTAAGATTTATCGTTCATTTCATTTACAGAGACACACAAAAAAATTCGGTTAAAGGACTGACTATGATCTGTAATTGCTGGGGTTTTTTTTTTTTTTTTTTTTTTTTTTTTTTTTTTTTTTTTTTTGCGGTGCTCTGCAATTTTATGTAATTTTTTGTGTACTACGTGTTGTTTACAAATTCTGTCGATCATATACAGGGCTGCACGAAATACTTCGGATAGGGGCAGCAATTTATGAAAAGGCATTTTTACTGAAATATGTATTTTTTAAATTGTTTATTTATATATCTCATTTCATTCTAGGAAAAAAAATAATTTCTTAATAATAATCTGTTAGCGTTGCAAAGTGCTTCAAAAACTATGCGGGATGCATGATTTTTCTTTGTTACATTTTAGATATGGGATTTAAAGAAACGTTTTTCTATTTGTTCCTAATATGTTCCTATTTCGATATGGTTACGTTTTTCAGCAACAACATGACGCAACCTAAAGGTAAAGTTCGAAATCACTTGTTGCAATACTTCTATTGAAATGGATGCACATGCCTCAGAGATGAATTGTTCAAGCTGTTCCAACGTTTGGGGATTCTTAGAATAAACAGCGTCCTTCAAGTAACCCCACAAAAAGAAGTCGCATGGATCCGGGAAATATGGTGGCCAATCCATACCAATACCTGTCACTTTGAGATAATTTAAAGCAATGACTCTCTCACTGAAGTATTCCTCGAGGAACTCAAACACTGCAGTAGTACAGTGCGGTCGGGCCCCATCCTGCATAACCATGAAATCTCTGGTGCATCCTATAGAGCTTGAAATGTTCCAATAAACTGCTGTAAAATTTCAATATATCGAGTTGCGTTAATCGTTTCCTTCCTGAAAAAGGTCCCAATGATTCCTTTACTCGACAGTCCTGACCACACTGTAATTTTTGCTGAGTGCAGTAGTTTTGAAAGACACACAAACGGGTTTTCACTGCCTCATATTCGCCAGTTTTGTTTGTTCACATATCCATCTAAATGAAAATGGGCCTCATCGGTGAACCATACATGACCGACATCAATTTTATTTTCATCAATCATCTGCAAAAACTTCTCTTTGTTGTAGAGCTGTATTTGTGATCGCTTGATGGCACTGTATTCTATAGGGAAACAGCTTCAGGCCTTTTCGCATTATACTGTACGTAGTGGTGTTTGACAATCCTGCTTCAGCAGCGACTCGCCTTATGGATTTTCAAGGACAACGTCTAACAATTTCTTCGACTGCTTGCACATATTCAGGTGTCATGACTGATCGACTGCATCCCACATTTCCGCCTAAATCATCGGCCACACTGCCCGTCCGTTCAAACTTGTTGAATAAATTGCGAATTGTTTTCTGAAGTGGCGAATTGTTTCAAGTCTGGATCTTTTTTAACATTAATTTTTTTTTTAAACTTCGCTTTGTCGTCGTCGGACTTCGATTTAATCGATGGTATTCAAGTACAATAAAAATTCGTTGTTCCAAGGAATACGGCATGATATTCTTGAATTCCGAATTATTCTCTAATTCTATACAACTTTTTTACACGTGTCAGCAATGAAACAGACGCACGAATGAAATTTCTGTACTTCTGAGTACCATTTAAAGTTCCATGTGCTTGGGCAGCCACCTATTATCCAATATTGGAACTATTTTTTTTCAAATTCGTGTATAACAAATTCCAGACCTATCTGTTTAACATTCAACTTGTTTCACATTTCTATCTCTCACTGTTTCGAAGTTACGTCATTTCAAAGTTCGGGAGTTCTTTATAGAACACCCTGTAAATAATAACGATAAAATAAAATAAAAACTGCAATTATCCTGGAATTTGAAAAGGTAATTGGATTGTGCCTTGAAATTAATTCCGAATGTTCTCATCTCTACACAAGTTTAATAATATTTTTATTTCATCAGATGACCAACAAACTCTTTTTATTCTTTTTGTAGCCTTAACAAAAATTATGAAAAATATAACCCTTAAAAGTAATCACTAAAACTAACACGCCATTCAAATAAAATTGCAATTCCAGCAAGTGCCGCTCTGAAAGTTTGTTTACCGAAAAGAATCATGGGTAAAAACCGAATTACTGATCTAGGAGCATGCAGGTTTGATTTCGTGAAAAAAATTACCGTGACTGGATTCCCCTCCAAACCGGCTAGTAGGTTGTAAATGATGTCTGAAATAAAATGATGGTACTGTAGCGAGTTGAAAACAGGATTCGGGTGTAATTGTAAACCTTGCTTAAATCTGTCGAAAACCGAAAGTCGAAATTTTCACGAAACCCATACATTCTTCCTATAAAGATAGAAGTAAAAATAAAAGCACTTCCATTGATCTTTGTCTGAAAATTGTAGCACAATCTAGTAACATTAATTTTCAAGCAAGTTTTGTTTTTTTAATCTACCTCAACTTTTTAAAATCTACCTCATTTGTTTACTACAACAATAAAACACTAATGTAACTTGTATGGCAAGCTTACTAGAGTTGGCAGTTTACTGTTCTGAACAAATTAAAAAGAAAAGCAAGAACAAAAATCATGCATCGATTATGAAACATTTTCCAGCACTTAAAAAAAAATCTCCTTTAAAAAATGATGAAAGAAGATGTGAAATTAAACAATTTAAAAAAAACGTATAAGAGATGCAAAAACTTACTTTTAGAAATTACCATCCACAGTCAAAAAATTAGTCGAATTACTTTGTGCAACCCTGTATATGACCTATAAATTTGCATATATATTATATAGCATGCTAAAATGTAGCTCAATTAGAATATTCACTTTTAGCATTTTTCGCCAATATATGGAAATTCACTAGAGATATTTTGTACAATCCTGTATTTTATCTAAAAGACTTGTGCACATCACATATTAAGCTAAAATATAATACATGTAAAAAACACATAACGCAACTTAAAACTAACTTCTAGCAACTACCAAACGTAAACGACAATGTATATTGCTCTTTGCTTGGTCCTGTGTATGAATTTATTGATATTCCACAAACGTCTATTAGTCTATTAAATATTATTTCAGCTAGAAAATGCGTAATACAATTAAAAGCTACCATTAAGCAATTAACTCCCATGGTCAGTAATAATTACAAATTCTTTTGTGTAGCTCCTTAAATAACTCCTTATAATAAACTGAGAAGGAATAGCGTGCAGCGTTGTTGAAAATGCTCTAATAAATTTTATTAATAATTTATAGACAGAAAAATAGCATGTGCGATTTTGCTTAACATGAGATTTAAAAGATAACAATAACAGGAATATCATCCCTGTTAAAATAATGGTTGATTCTCATAGATTTCATGCTACTAAATCAAAATATGGGAATGAAATTATTGTATTCATACCATGTTTTTAGGTACGAGTAAGAGGGGTTTGGTTTGCTTTTAAAATTGAGGTATTTTATGTCTTGCTAAAACAAAAGTGGAAATTGTGTGAATAAGATAACGTATAATATTGATATGTAAATTACCTATAAGTAAATGTATAAAAAAACATTACCAGAGTTACAGTGATATGCGGAAGGAAAAAAAGATTGCGGATGGGAAATAGTAAATTTTGCATTGAGTTTATTTGCATGGAGTTTATTTGGACGAAAGGTGGGAACAAACTAGATTTTCATGCTATATTACACCAATTACCGTATGCAAGACAACGAAAATACTTTAATTCTAAAATACTCAAAATGTACTTTAACACTTGAAATTTTGAAAATAGATTTTCTGATTTCAATTTATTTTGCATTGGAAATTAATATGGTAATCCTCCATTATTTGCTATTATTATTATTAAACAGCTTTTTTAGACAGTTTAAAAACAGAACATCCTGTCTGTATAATGTCCGTATGACATTTAAATCTTATTTTAGTTTACCAATCATCAGGCCTTAGTATTGATTTTGGAGAGCAATAGCAGAGTAGGTGTGTCATTTTCTTACTATTACTTATGTTTAAAAAACATTACATCCTCCTAAAGAAAATTAATTTATATTGTCAGTAAAATATATACATTAACAGTTATCATTAAAAACATATTTAGTTATTTTCTTTAAAAACACATATAGATATAGTCTGACGTCTCAAAACTCACAACACATACCCAATTTCTTGTCCAGATTTTTTTAACAATACTAATTCGCCTTATATTTCATTTCACGTTTTCCGAGTTTCTACTCTTCTGAAAAAAAAACCCCGCATATTTTCATCCTAAGAATACAGACACAACCACACTACGTTGACTCTCTCGAAAAAACGTTTTCGCCTCTAACTCCAGGGCTTCATCAGTTCAAGTGATGTTGAATTTCAATTTCTTCAGTCTTAGCACGAGATCATAATAATGCCTTTCCCTGATTTTCTCCATTTATCCCTCAATCTATCCCTGTCTTCTAACATCATCCGCCAACAATGTAGAAAAATATGAAAAGTTACAAACAGCAGGGGTTTATAGAATTAAAGGATTAAGTATGGAAAATAAAGAAATAATTTATATATGTATGACGAAAAGAAAATTTGAAGGAAGATTTAAAGAAAATATCCGGGATATGAAATACAACAACCAAGCAATAGCTCTTGCAAGGGAAAATTTAAGAACCCCCATTCAAATAAATTCAATTAAAATAGAAAAAATCGCTAAGTAAGACAATCTCCACAGTGCATTAATGATAGAATCAATAGAAATTAGCTTAGCAAAAATAAATATATCTAACGATACGATTCATGCAATCATAGACAACCGCTGGCGGATGATGTTAGAAGACAAGGAGAGTTTGAGGGATAAATGGAGAAAAGCAGGGAAAAGTTTTATGATCTCGTGCCAAGACTGAAGAAATTGAAATTCAACATCGTTTGAATTGATGAAGCCCCGGAGGCAGGGACGAAAATGTTTTTCGACAGAGCCAACGCAGTGTAGTTGTGTCTGTATTCTTAGACATATTACATTAGATTTTCAGAAGAGTAGGAACACGGGAAGTGCGAAATGAAAAATAAGGGAAATCAGAATGAGAATTGATAAAAAAAAATCTGTACAAGAATCTGTGCATCTATAGTGCCTTTTGAGACGTCAGACTATATCTTTATGTGTTTTTAAAGAAAATAAATATGTTTTTAATGATAACTGTTAATGTATGTATTTTACTGATAATATAAATTATTTTTTTAAGATGATGTAATGTTTTTTAAAGATAATAGTAAGAAAATGACACACCTATGCTGCTATTGCTCTCCAAAATCAATGCTAATGCTTGATGATTGGTAAACAAAAATAAGATTTAAATAAAACTCGGAAAAATGGTACGTGCTGAGAAAATTTAGATGTCATATTTAAATTTATGAGTATTAGATCCGTACAGTTTACATATTTGTTTTGAAGGGAGGAACAACTTTTGTTTTTTTCCCTTGCCGACCAGTGTAATTGAGAAAGCGCACGAAGTCATTTAAAAGTAAAACTTAAAAAGACCCAAAAGGTTTTCGTTCATAAAATTATCACCTTTTTAAAAAATATGTAAGCGTACTTCTAATAAATTCTAGTTAAATGTCGTGGCTACTATTTTTTAGAATAGTAAATTAATTTTCCATTTGAATCTTTCGCATATTTGTAACAATTTTACTTGGATCATAAAAACACAAGGTGGTATGTGTGATCGAAGATCCCACAAAGAGTTTCGTTTAATATTCCTTTCAAGGCACTTTATTCTTTAATTAATAAATCCAAGTCGTTAATTTAAAATTATCCTTGTCATTTATCAATACACATTATCATTATTAACATAGATGGCAGCACCATTAAATTTAATAATAAAATAAGAAGCTATTTTCAAACCAAATTAAAAATGTTCAAAAACTGCTTTTCAGAAAATTGTAACACCGTATGTTTGTACATCTGAAAAGCATATTTAATTACATGATTTAATTTTAGCTAAAAAAAAAAAAGACGATCTTAAAATCCCCAAAAATACGTAAGTTCTTTTAATTAAGTCAATCAGGCAATGAAATGTTGAAATCGGAAATTTCAACTTCCGTCGTCGAGAATAGAACCCGGGACTTTTGGATTAGAAGGCAAACGCGCTTACCAATGCGCCACTGAGACTGAGAAAAAAGCTGAAATTATTATTCTCTTCTAAAATACAAATTACGAATAATAAATAATTACAATTGGGTGTCATCAATTTAGTTCATTTATGAATTAAAATATAAGACTTCTTCAAAATCTTATGATTGGGCATGTCATCGGAGGTATTCAATATAAGTATGCCAAGTTTCAAGTCTCTAACTCGTGCAATTTTGAAGAACGAGCTATGTGACAGACAGATAGAGGAGTGAGACTAATAGGATTTTATCAGATGAACAAAACCCTAAAAAATGGAACTGAATACTGATAAAAAAGGGAATTATGTATATATTAAAAAGAAAACCGAAGTACTTGGACCTGAAAGTAAATATAAATATTTTTTGACCTGTGAAAAAATATATATTACAGTACATTACAGTCAGTATATTACATTAAATGAAATGAAACAAAATCGCAGCACACTATCTTCATAGAAAAATCAAAATCATTCAGACATATAACAATTGTATTAATTATATTTTAAATCAATAAAATGAATTACACCGATAAAATTAAAAGTAAAATTAGGTAACAGTTAAATAATGATATTAAAATTAACTTTCTGTACGATTTTATATGAACACATGGTAAAAAATCTTAATACATGTAATGCCGAAACTATTATAACAGTAAAGAGAATGAAAATTTAAATTTTCCTCTATTGCTCTTCAGATTTCTTTAAAAAAAAAAAACATTCGCTCATAAGTGAAGCGATAAAAAAATTCATCATTAGAGCAACAAATCCTGAAAGGAAAATAAATTATTAATTTATCTGAAATAAAGAAAGAAAATCAAAGTACATAAAATACATGAAATAAAGAAAATAGAACCAAAAACCTGAAAAAAAAAATTAATACGTATATACCTATATATTTTTAAAAAACTGAAGCACTTGGACCGGAGTGTAAAACTAAAAAAATATTTATTGCCTGCGGAAAAAAAAAGCCGGTTAGTAATTACACTGCAAACTGAAATGTCTGAAATTCGGAGAAATAAGTGCCTGAAACGGATGGTTCAAAAAAGAGATACTTTAAAGTGTTAGTTTTTCAGACGCTTTTAAGTGTCTGAATTCCAGACATTTAATATCGCCATGTTTTTTACTCGGGTAAACAGCTAGAAAATAGAATTTAAAAAAAAGCACTAGTTCTGCCATGTATGGAAACTTCCCTATTTACGATTATGGAAGTATAATCTAAATTTACTTTTTACACAGACCGGAATCGAATCAGAGTCCTACTGGTTACAAATCCAATGCCTTATCCATTTTGCCATCCAGATCACATGAGTGAGTGATCTTAAATGCCAGTCATCGAATGATTCGGACGCGTTTTGATATTTTTATAGGATTTATTTATTCGTTGCTGAGAAAATTTTAAATTTTGAAAGGAATTTTGATTAGATTTGGACAATTTGAGATGGTGATTAAGATTGTACATCTTTATGATTTATGTGGGGGAAGGAGATATAAATTATACATATTTTCAATTCGATTTTTATCAATAATTTTCTTAAATGAAAAAGCGCATCCTGGATATTGAAATTTAACTAAATAGGTTTTTTTGACAGATTAAAAAAAATCCTCATTCCTTTGATTGGGGGTGGGGTGGTTAGTTTTCATCCATAACCTCTTGAGACCTGAAGATTAAAATTTTGCAATTTTCAAAAAAAAAAAAAAAAAATGAATGAAAAAAGATTGATAAAATATTTTTCATCATCTTTTAGCTTTAAAATGGCAACAGAAATTACAAAAATACATTGAAGCTGAATCTATTAGATAATGAAACATATTCCGGGGAAGTTCGAGCTTCAAACAAGGAACTTTTTGAAGAGCAGGCAAATGTGCGACTACTGAGCCATCTATCCTCCACGTAAGAGATTGAAATTAAGGTTTTGTTTAAAAATCTAAATCACTGTAATGGTTGGATGCCATTAAATTAATTCACGTAATTAAAATAATATAATATGAGCCTTTTTCAAAATTTTATTATTTATCCTGTGATCACAGGTATTCAGTTATAAGTAAAAGAAATATCAAGTCACTAACTTTAACAGTTACCGACAACGAACTCTGTGACAGACAGTGGATTGAGACGAATGAGGTTTCGTCAGATGAACGAAACCCTAAAAAGACCATTAGGCTTCAAATCTTATTTAATGCGGCAAATACTCTGACATTTTTTAATTAAACAACCTGAAGTTATTAAAAAAAAGACGGGTATGAAAATACCAATAAAAACAAAAAAACTTTCACGCAATCCCAGAGAGCATTGGAGTGAGGGGGATGAGGTTGTTTAACCCTATCAAAACATGCCCTGTTGTTGCCCAGGACAAATATGCTGTCTATCTTTGAAATAAAAAAAAACAAGTACCACTTATATTTGTATACTTTAATTTTTACCGTGTGTTACAAACATTATGATATGAGATGTCACCGGCTGAAACTACTCAGTTAGTGATAGATTTTTTGACAAGTTATTGAAAGTGCTTGGGGTCCGCGTGGATCCCAGGAATAGGGTTAAACAATGATATGCATCACGTATATGTTACAGTAAAAGAAATGACTAGTTTAACGATATCGCTACTTTTAACTTTTTTTAGTATAATATTATACCTTCATAAATGGATTACATATTCAAACGCCTTATAAGTTTTATAACAGAAAAAAATTCTTACAAAGTTTTCTTTCTTATGAACAGTTACAATTCAAGTTACACGAGATGGTGCGGGAACAACCGTTACAGCTACTCTCGGGATCGATATTAGCTAGAAATCTGATTTGGTCAATGTCTTCCAGTATAGAGAAAAGTCGAAGTGATTTTCTGCCTTAAAATAGGGTGCCTCTATATGAAGAGTGGCGACGGAAAGCATATAATATTGGATTGGTTAAAAGGATTTTGGTCAAAACCGAATCAGCAAGCGAATGTTTGTTAAAATATCTCAGTTATTTTATCGTGATCGTCAGGACAAGTATCGTCTCGCTCTGGAATGTAGGTGTTACATATTTTGGACAAAAACTTCTGTCTGAGCATGCGCCCTGTGCGTATCTCGCTATTCTAATATAGAGACATCCTACCTCAAACAGATTATTAATGGGCCTACGCACAAGGCAACACTAGATACCGGGTTTGCTCATTCACTCTCATAACGGCACAAATAGTGGCTGACCGCGACCAGTGATTGGCACAAAGTGACGCGCCCATCGTTCTGTGTCAATCGCTGTTTGTCTTTCGTCGCGGCCAGCCACCTTTTGTGACGTCATGATAATGAATGAGCTAGCCCGGTATCTAGTGTTGCCCTGTCCTACACAATTTACCATGTTATGCTTTGGATATAGTATATGACGGCAAAATGATATAAGGATAGTGAAATTTCGTTCTTCTTTAACGTCTCGTTCCATCTTGTTGACATCACATACGATATCGAAAGTGTAACGAGATTAAAAGTCTAACAAGTCTTTTGATGTTTTTAATGTATGTTGTAGTGGTCATATATCCCTAACTATTCAGGTCAAATGTTTCTTTCAAATGGGCATTAGTTTTCGAGAAATTTAGGGTTAAAGTTCAGCATGCGTTCCAAATGTCCATTAGTTGTTGTCCTGAACAAGGTCTCCGTGGCGCAGAGTTAGCCTTCGCGTTTTTAGTCCCGGACGCAATTCTTCTGTCCTATATAGTGCCTTTTACATTTTTAAATAAATTTTATATATTTGACGTGTTACAAGCTTTATGCAGAATTATTAATTCTGCATCTTTGAACTTTGTGATATTTTCCTAATAAAGTCCATTTATATGTTCGTATTTTTCGTGAAAATTTATATTTTTTGTGCAATTTTTAATTTAATATTTCAGTCAACAAAAATCCAAACGTCTTGTGCCCCATGTTCCCTCCTCCCCAAAAAGGAACAATCTACACCATCATAAAACTATTGTTATAAAATTTTATACAAAAGTACTTTAATGAGCATGAGGCATGAAGTAACAACATAACAAGTGTTGAAATGTGTTTCTATTAGTATAAGTGCATACCTTCACTTGTTTTCCATATTATGGAATCACCCAAATGCATGCTTATGCAATACAAAGATTAAATTTTATAATGTGGTAGAAAATTTTATATTATTACAAATAACCAAGAGTGACTGAAAGACCTGTATTTACATTTCAGAAGCTCATATGAGTCGTTATATTCATATACAAATAAATAGTATTCTGTCATCTGTTAAATTTGTGACCATTTTTCTTGTAATACCCTGTATACAGATGTAAATAGTACTTGGATCGAAATTTATGTATACATACAATAGGTATGAAGTTTAAAACTAGTCACTTCAACATAATTCCCAAAATATTTCTATGGGCAGATTGAAGGGGAAACCCCAGAATTTTGCTTGCCCGGGGCCCCAGGTAGTCCAAGTTGGGGCCTGCATGTTACGTTACATTTCCCCAAAATATGTTTTATATTTTCGATCAAGATGTTATGGGATATTCGATTATATTGTTAAGCTAAAATACTAAGATTCTAATCTCTCTTAGTCTTAAAGAGCTGAATTTTTATATTTGAAAATTAAATGTTGATAAGTTTTTCGAGAGAGTTTAGTACCAACTGTTAGCCTATTAAATAACTGATAACCAAGAAAAAAATTACAACAAAAAGTTTTCATTTCAATTTTCTCGAAATTTTCTTTTTGTTACATACTTTTCTTCTTCCACTAAGCTCTTCCATTTGTACATAATTTCAAAGACCTGATAAGGAGAAATTTACTCACAAAAAATACACTCTGAAACTTGAAGCACAGGAATACGTGGCAGTAGCACAAACAAAAGTTTCCCGTATTTTAAACTACATAATTTATTTGTGCACGGAAGCTGAAATTACCACCCAAGCTTACAGCCACAGGGAAATTGCGAAAAATTCGTTCTTCCTCAAAGGATGCCCCTGCCAAGATGTTCTTATTACCTACTCCTGGACAATTAATAGACCAACAATTGACAACTATATCCTGGCTTAACCCGAAAGAGATTAATTATCACTTCTTAGAATTGCTTATCGTAGTCATTTCCCTACCCGAAATGTCCCCTCTTTCACCGGCTCTGACAACAGCACATATTTTACAGTTTTGTTGAAAGACTTAAACTGAAATTCTTAGAACTGATTTTATCATCACCTCCTGACAAAAAAAGATAACTTACGCTCAGATTCAGAGAATTGTTGTTTCTTTGACCCCCACCCCCCCTCCCTCACACACACATTCACCTACGTGTGTGCACTCGTTTTGATTACATTAGTTATCAAATCAGAAATATATATTGTATTTGTTTGTGTAATCTTTCAAGCATTTGTATATTAAAATTTTGAGTAATGAATGTCATAACATTTTCACTTGAATTTGAAATTCTGGGGTGGGCACTGGAACTACATGGGGTGGCTCGAGCCCCCCCCCCCTCCTCTAGTTACGACTATGTCTATCCATCCTCACTCGTTAAATCGAACTCAGGAGGGCGGGCTGTTAAGTTCTAGAATGTGGGTTGCCATAGTAGTGGAATGTGTTTCTCATTATTATGTATAGTTATGTATGTATGTTGCCATAGCTTTGCCTTTGTTTTGTAGAAAGGTATTCTACCTATTCAAGAACTTTCCGGAAGCAGCACCATCTATGATCAATTTTTGTAACTATTTTCTTATTTGCTTAAACAAAATCTCAGATCATAAGAAGCATTTTCGTCCTAACTGCAATATCGTACGTCAATTGCTTGATCTTTTATTGTATTTTAAAATGTGTCAAGGAATTTTGGGACATCCTGTATATATATATATATATATGATGCATATATAAGCTTTACGATGATCTTGGAGAAATCATAGCTGCAAACTTGGCATAATTTATTTGTGGAGACCGCTAAAACATGAAAGTACCAAAAAAGGAATAAAACTATTCCAGTTTTGCATATTCTTACATTCTACGCTTATTTAACAATTATTTATTTTAACGTGTTAATTAGTGCTATTCATAAATATTAGGATGTTATATTCAAATTGGAAATATTATCCCTCTCTCCCAACTTTTGTCAAATAAGACCTAGTTTCATAGAGATTTCCAATAAACAAACCATATTTATATTAACCCAGTAACATTTATTTCTTGTGAAATGCTTAAAACATCAATATAAATTCTAAAAGGAACGAAACATAACAGTTTAATTTAAAAAAAATAATAAAATACGCATAGTATTTTCACTTTAATAGAAGCATGGACGACGACGATTCTTTTGAAAACGAAGTTCTTTCTAGACTTAAGCTAATTATTGACTCTTAAATACGTTGAAAAAAAAACACCCTTTTACATTCCAATTTCAAGGAGGTATTTTTAAATCTCACAATTTTTCAATCTTACCATTTTTATTTCTGTCATTTCTCTACCTAATGTATCGATCGCTTCTGGACACTGTCATTGGAGTAAAATGGATTGCTTATAGAAAATAATAAATTTTAAAGGTATTGTTAACGATGGAGATTACGATGGGTTCAGCACTGAGTAGACTTTTTCAAACAAGTTGGAAATTGTACGTCAAACGTGACAAACGAGGTGCGTTTGTACTATAGCTAGTTATATAAATATTCAGATCTTGATGATTTTTAATTCTGTGAAATGAATTATATCGTCTGCGGATTAATTTCTGTCATAAAATAAGTATCTCGGTCGCTTGACGATTAAACTTCGAAAGCTCCTATAAAAGAAAAGCACCGATTAAAAAAAATCAAATTTCTTAATAAATATTCTTATTAATATTTTCTAAAGTTTTGATTCGATTTAAAAAAAAATTGAAATGTCTCGACAAAATTCTGCAAAGATAATATATCTTAAATTTCAAACCATTCGGTTGGGTAGTTTTTGCGTTGTTATATGCGGACGGACGGACAGACGGACAGACAGACAGACAGACAGACAGACGGACGGACCAGACGACGACAATAGGTGCTACGTATTTATATAATTACGAACGCACCTAAAAAGCGATACTAGTGATAATTTTCAAAAAATGTTGAGTCAAATGCTTTCAACTGATTGCGCAGTCCGCCACGATGTCGATATCGTTGGAGTCGTAGACGGCAATAGAGAAAAGTATTGTTGCTGCAGATGCAATGATTTCTTCGATAAAAAAATATGTATAACTACAGCGCTCAGAATCGGTCCCGAACGATCGAAAAGTTACATACAGCAACAGCTAACGAAAGTCTCGGCTGTTTGTCAGTCTACCTTGATCACATGGATGTTCGATAATTAATGAAAACAACATATATTTATCAAGTGGTAGCCCGGAGTCGTGAAATTATCGCGATCTGTTTAGTTTGCTGGGAAAGATCTCTAGATCGATATTTACAACAGGGTTCTAGAAAAAATCATACAAGGTTTTTTTTGTTTGTTTTAGGGGGGTGGATGTTAACATGATGACTTACGTCAGGCTTTAGAAATGGCCCCAAATGTGCCCATGATTAGACTAAAAACACTTACTTTTTTCAGGGCCGGAGTTTTGGGAGGGGGGGGGGGGGATTTTCTCAACGCCGTTCTCTGAGCTCCTTGTAATTTAGGATCTGATTCTGATAACTGTCGTACGGGTTCGAGGTCGAAAAAGAGCACTGATATCAAAGACAACATTAGATAAAAATATTAGGAATCTTTCTCCAACACAGAAATGTAACAAAAGGCTTCATAGTCAGACACTTAAGGCCCGATTCTAGATAGCGAAACAAATTATATACCACCAGTGGACCCGTGCGAAGATTTCGCACTGCAGTCTAATATTTTTTACGAATATCTAAGACTTTTGGATGCGGGTTTAAACTTCTAAAACAAATAAAGACTAAAAATACCTGCAAACAACATTAGTCAAGCCAGAATATCATCTCATTTATTCCATCAAAGTTACAGGAAAAACTGACCGAAAATAGAAAACAACAACAACAATATCAATCGTATTTTAACTGCATTAGAGGGAGACATCTGTTTCGAAAAACACATGGGACAAAGAAAAATAAATTGAGCACTGGAATTTAAATTTTGCTTTTTAATCATAAATATAAAATAAACCCGTGCAGCAACTATGTCCCACTTTATCTTTATTGAGCATATAAGTTTTTTAATAATCGTTGTTGGGAATTTTATTTTTATGGCAACACTAATTTGAGGAAAACTTTATTTAATATATGAAAACAATGCCGATTTCATTTTTTATTAATTCCAATTATTAATCAAAATACATGTTTTAACTAAATGCAAGTGTACTATGTCAGAAGTCAGTTCAAAATTATTTCATATGGCATTTCATTTATCATTCTGCGTTTTGTATTTGCTTTGAGAAAGGGATATTGACAACATAAATAATATAAAGGATTATAATAATTACTAGATGGAACCAGTCAAACAGGACTGAAAAAATTATTATAACGATATCAGTAAAATAAGCTTCTTTATTATTTAAGAGGAGGAGAGTATGAAACAGTTTCTAAAATTTTATTTTAAATGTTTTTTTTTCCCTCAGTGAAATATAGTAATATTTTCGATGAAAACTCCAAAAGAAACAAACCGTAAACATCTGTGTAATGCAAATCCTTTAGATATTACCGCATTATTCCCCATTGAAAGAAAAGTTTCATGGACCTATGAAGTATCATACAAACATTCCTACGCCGATATCATATTCAGCAAATAAAAGAACGCAGTAAATAAAGCACACATCCCTACCCCTGTGATAATGCAACAGAGAAGCGCCTATATGCATGTGCATTGCATCAGACCAAAGGATCGTCGAAATTTGACGTTAAATAAAAGAGTTTTAAATATCCTCTTTAATTATTGTTAGCTTCAAATCCATATTTTCAAAAACGCATTCATTGTTTTAAAATAATCAATTTTTATATAAAGAAGAAGAATTTTTTTTTTTTTTTACAATAATAATATACAATCAGCTTGTGAGGCAGATTTTTAATGTTTTCAAGTGTAACTTATTTGTATGTTTTCTTCTGTCCCTTTCCATAATCAGAATGATTATCCATTTTCCACAATCGGGAATTTTTTCCCTCTTATACAGTGAAGTACCAAATGGTTCTTTAAAAAAATAATAAAATACAATTCCTAGCATATTCTGGTGCAACACATACATCAACGAATTCAACATATCAATTTTATTTTTAACATAAACTGAAAATCGTTCTTTTTTTGTTGAGAGATTTCATTTTAGCGCCAAACTGCTCTTTATTATGGATAATCTGATATTATGATTTATCAGTTTTTTTTTAAATCTTTTTTTATTCACTTTTTATATTGGTTAAGGAAATCAATTTCCAGCTGTGGCAACTTTCCCAGGAGAGTTTTAAAAGAGTTATTTTACATTATTGAAGCAAACCGATGACCATTTTTGAGAGAGATTTGAAAAATAATCCATGTTTGAAAATTATTTTAAAACTTGTTAAATTAAGCTGCAGTTTTCAAATAAATTTCATTCGAAAGTTAATATTTTTGTAAGTGATGATGCAATAATTGAAATTGTATAATATTTAGAAGTGATGTAAGCATGATAAAAGCGAAATCGCCGTTTGTTGTCACAATAGTTATATATTTAAAAAAATTGCCACTGGGTTTTGGCTGGCGTCCAACAGAAGCCTACTACATTGTCCAATTCAAAAAACACACATTTTTTTTTTTTTTTTTTTTTTTTTTTTTTTTTTTTAACCGTAACACTATTTTTAATTTTATTTTTTCTGAAATCCTTTTGCTTTTGTGAATTTTTTATTAAAAAATTGAATTCTCTAACCTATAATTTTAAAAAGAAAGTAATCGGTAATTATTTAATCAAGGTATTAAACCAAGATGAAGCAATCAATAAAGGCTCCAATTCTAATCTTTATAATTGAGAATTGAAAAATCAATTAACATTATATCATGTGGACGAAATCTTATAATTTTCTTTATTTTTATCAATGAGAAAAGGATTTTAAGCTAAGCATAACGTAATTTTCACCAGCAAAAACTTTCCCCACGTACTTTTTATACGTTAATTTTATGCTTAAACAAAACCACCATGTACACAAATAAAAACATGTTTTGTATTTATTTGTAATAAGAAAATGGCATCAATGAAGTTTAGTATGACAACTCAATAATGTTAGCTATGCAGTATAAATGAAGAAAGACATAAAAATAATGATAATAAGGGTTTCTGTAATTAATATTTTCTTTGTCGTTGCTGGCGTATTTAATACGATCTGGCCCGGATAAAAATTATTAATAAATACAACTAAATGCGTGTTTAATAAAAATAAGGTGTGAAAATTGCCAAAATGGCACAAAAAAGATTGCGAAAGTCCGGTTGACATCTGCTCCATTAAATCGTGTAAGTGTATTTTTTATTTAATAAATAAATCTCTTAAGGTTTAAAAACGAATTTATGAGTAATTGAATATATTTTAATCTCTTTGTATTAGTTTTATTGTTTTAGAAAATGTTAAAGTATATAAATTTGGGACATTGATATTTTTAGAACGTAATCGATCATTGTTTACAATTCTACCTTGGTCCAGATAGCTTGAAATTACGGTGATAGTCAGATTTCAATTTTGGGCAGAGTTTCAGAGTCCTCTGTCGGTGGACTGTATTTCGTCATATGCAGAAGTAAAAGTTTAATTTAAAATTACGGCTAATTAATAAAAGATTTAAACAATGTACGATAGGTATGAACGAATGTACGATAACAAATCTGTGTCCAAATATCTTTCATTTAAAAAATGATGTAATTTGATACAGTAGTTTGATCTCACGGGCTGTCGGAAGAAATCGATTAGCGTTTTAAATATATAGATTTAATAATTTGATAGGCGATTCCTTGTCTGTATTATTAACCCACAACCGCTGTTAGCGGTCCCGTTATCTAGCACAGCCCATTGTCTTTTTTTCAGTTTTCACAGTGAACTTACAATTCCCATTTAACTATAGATACTAAGGAAAATTTGTTTTGTTTGAAACACTATCACTATCGCTAGAAATTTTTGAATAATTGAATTTTAATAAGAACAGTTTTGTAAAAAAAAAGTATAGTACAAAAACGGTGTATGAGTTAATGGAGCCTTTTATCCAACTTTGTATCAAGCGGTCTCAGTCCTCTCACAGTTCAATGCAACAATTTCTGGCACTACAGTTAAGGGTTAATAATGCTTTTATGATACTTTCTTTTCATACATAAGCCATAGAAGACGTTGTTTTAGGAGAGTGGCGACATCTGAGCAAGAAAGTTCGATTGGTTGAGAGGATTTTGAACAGAAACTGACTTGGTGAACCTCCCATTTTCATGAAACGAGTGCAGTTTTACAGTAAATCAATTCCTTCAAACTAGGGTACCTCTATATGAGAGTGGCGTATGAATAAAATGCATTAATGAATGGAAAAAAATGAAAATAAATGCCTGAATGAGAATGGACGAAAATGATTGAAAGAAAATGAAAGAAAGACAATAAATGAATGAAAACGAATGAATGAATAAAAGATGAGTGAAAAAGCAGTGATCGAAAAACAAACGACAAGGGATGAATAAAAACGAATGAATTAAAATGAATGGATGAGAATAATGAATCGCAAAATAAGTAACTGAATATGATTTTATGAGAATGATGTGAAAGAAAATGAATGACTAAATGAAAATTAAAACTGAATGAATCAACGAAAATGAATAACAATGTAAATGAATAAAAATGAAAGAAAGAAAATAAATGGAATAGAATGAAATATAAACAAAAATAAACGAAAATGAATGAATAGAATGAAAATAAATGAAAGAAAATAAAAATAAATGAATGCATGAATAAATAAAAGAATGAAAGTAAGTGGCTGAATTAAGGAATGAAAGTGAATGAATTACGAAATGAAAATGAATGAATTAAAGAAAATTAATTAAAATAAGTGAATAAATAGCATCTGATTGAAATGAAATAACGAAGGAAAAAATGAGTGAATAAAGTGATCGAAATAATGAAAATGGAGGAATGAAAAGGAATTTGAAATGAGGAGTTTATTTGTAATTGAATGTGAGAGTGAGAGCATGGAAAAGGTTGAATCAATCCCAAAATGAATGACTGAATGAATGAATAAACGAAAATTTATGACAATGAATGAATGAAAGAAAACAATTTAACAAAAGTGAAGGAATGAAATGGAATAATGAATAAATGAAAATATGAATGAATAAATGAATGAACGGAAAATAATGAATGAAATAATGAATCAATGAAAATGAATCAATGAAGTTAAAAAAATAATCGAAAAGACGAATGAGAATAAATGAATCGATCTCAAAATGAATGACAATCAGAAAGAATGAAAATTGTCATTGAATAAGAATGAATAACAATGCATGACCGAATGTAAATGAACAAAAATCATTGAATGAAAAGAAAATGAATGAACAAAAATCAGCGAACAAAATATAAAGGAAATAAACGAATTAACAGAAATTTGTCAATGATTAAACGAAAATCAATGAAAATCAATAAATAAAAAAAAAATCTGAATGAAAAACGGTGACAGGATGAATGAGAATAAATCACAAAATGATTTAAGAAGAATGACGAGGAATGACTGAATTCAAATGAATAAAAATGATTGAATGAAAATTAATGAACGAATTAAAATAAAATATGAATGAATAACTGAATGAATAACTAAATGAATAAACGAATATGAATGAATAAACTAACATCAATGAAAAAATGAATAAATAAAAATGAATAAAAAGTGAATAAATAAAAAAATGACAAAAATGACTGAAAAAAATGATCGTAAAGGTTAAAAATGAATAAAAGAAATATAAAAGGAATGAATGAACAAGAATACATGAATGAATAAATGAAAATTAATGATAAGAAAATGAAGGATAGAAAAAAATGATCGAAAGAATGAATAAGAAGGCATAAATGGCAATGAAACAATCACAAAAGGAATGACTGAATAAGAATGAAAATGACTATATATAAATGAATAAAAATTATTGTATGAATGAAAAAAAGAGCAAAAATTAATGAACAAATTTGAATAAAAAGATAAATGAATAACTGAATGAATAAATGGATATGAATGAATAAACTAACGTTAATGAAAAAATGATAAATAAAAATGAATAAAAATATACGAGTAAAAAGTGAATAAATGATTGAAATGAAATAACAAAAAAATGGACGAAAAAATGATCGGAAGGATAAAAAAATGAATGAAATTTAAAAGAAATAAATGAATGAAAGAGAATGTATGAATGAATAAACGAAAATGAAAAGAAAATGAATGAATGAAAAGTGATCGAAAGAATGAATAAGAAAGGATGAATGACAGTGAACCAATCGCAAAATTAATGACTAAATAATAATGAAGACGAATGTATATAAATCAATAAAAAATGATTGAATGAATGAAAAAAAGAGCAAAAATTAATGAATGAAAATAGAATAAAAAATTAATGAACGAAATAGAATAAAAAATGAATGAATAATAGAAAATAAATGAATAAACGAAAATCAATGGAAAATTATCGCAAAAATGAATGATAAAAAAATTAATGATAATGAATGAATCAATTACAAAATGAATGACTGAATAGGAATGAAAATAAATGACAATATAAATGAATAAAAAACTATAAATGAAAAAAGCAATAATGAGCGAAATGGAATTAAAATGATGGAATGAATAAAAATGAATGAGTAAACGAAAATAAAAGGAAAAAATAATGATTAAATAAAAATGAATGACGAAAAGAAAATGAATTAATTGAATGAAATAATGAAAGAAAAATTATCGAAAGGATGAATGAGAATGAAATTGATGAATTAATTGAAAATTAATTAAATTAATCACAAAAAGAACGACTAAATAAGAATGATTAAAAATGAATGAATAAGAATGATTGAAAATGAATGAATGTATATGAGTAAAATGATTGAATAAAAAGAAAAAAAGCTTGGATGAAAATAAATGAGCAAAAATGAATGAACTAAATAGAAGAAATGAATGAATTAAAAAAATGATTGAACGAATGAAAATGACTGCATAAAATGAAAGAATGAATGAAAAAATTAATATAATGAATGAGAATGAATTGATGACTGAAGGAAAATGAAAGAATGAATACGTAAATGAAAATGATGAATGAATGACTGACTGAATGAAAATGAATCAATGAATTGAAACGTTTGAATGAATTGAATGAATAAACGAAAATTAATGAATGGAATAATACAAAATGAATGTATAATTTAATGGATGAACAAAAATGAATCCATGAATGAAAATAAATGAATGAATTTAAGAAAATGAATGAATAAAAGAAAATGAATGAATAAAAGAAAATGCCTAATAAATTGAATTAATGCATGAAAAAATTAATTACTGTATGAAAATGAACTGAAAAAATGAATGACAAAAATGAATGACTGAATGAATTAAATGAAACAGTTCATAAATAAAAATAAATGCAAATGAATGAATAAAAAGTTGAATGGATGAATAAAAGAACAAAAACAAATGAACGAAAATAAATAGATGAAAATGAATGAGTAAAAATAAATGAACAAATGGATGTAAATGAGAACAAATGGATGAATGAAAAAAATTCAAATGAGCATATGGGATAAATGAGTGAATGAAAAAGTGAATGAACGAACGAAATTTAGATTAAAATAAATTATTGATTGTGTCTGAAAAATGACAGACTAATTTTTTTCAAATTCTTTTTTACGTTATTTTCATTCAATGATGGAATGGAAATGAATAGCTGAAAAAAAGAATGACTGGATGAATAAAAACAAGTGAATGAATAAAAGAATTAATTAAAAAATGAATGAATAACAAATGTTTGGAAATACAAAACCGAATGGAAACTGAACGAACATGAAAGTGAATTGAGGACTGAAAGTGAATAGTGGAATGAAAGTGAATAGTGGAATGAAAATGGACGAGATGATAAAAATGGAATGAATCACAAAATGAATGACCTAATAACAATTTAAATTGAATAAATAAATCACAAAAGGAATGTCTGAATAAGAATAAATAAAAATTAATGAATGAAAGAGGGTGAATGGATGAACGAAAATGAAAATAAATGAATGAAAGAAGATAAAGGAATTGAATGAAAGAAAATAAAGGAATGAAATGAAAGAAGAAAGGAAAAACGAATGAATGAAAAATGATAGATAGAGAGACAACGAATGAAAAATAAACGAAAAAAAATGAATGAAATTTGATGAGAATAAATGCATGAGTGAACGAAAATTAATGATAAGAATGAATCGCAAAATGAATGAATAATGGAATAGATAAGAATGAATCACAAAATGAATGACTGAAAAAATGGTTGAAAGAATGAAACCGAATGAAAAATAAATGATTGAAAATGAATTAAGAATGAATAGATGAATGGAAACTAATGAAAAATGAATTAATGAAAATGAATTACGAATGAATAGATGAATGAAAATGCATAAATGAATGGATAAAGTGACTGAATCAGAAATAATGACTAAATAAGAATACATGAATGATAAAGTGAATGAATAAAAAAAATGAATGCAATAACGGGTAAAACCGAATCAAAATAAATTAATAATGGATAAGAATGTATGAATAAAGGAATAAATGAATTAATGAAAATGAACGATTAAAATGAATTAATGAATGGGAATGAATAAACAAACTGAATTAATAAATGACTAAAATTAATTAATGAATGGAAAAATAAATGACTAAAATGAATTAATAAATGGAAAAATAAGTGGCTAAAATGAATTAATGAATGGAAAAATAAGTGGCTGACTAAACGAAATAGAATTGATGAGAATGAATGAATAATTGAGAATGAAAGAGTATATGAAAATGAATGAATGAATATAAATGAGTTAAATGAAATAATAAATGAAAACGAATGGAAGAATGGAAATGAATAAATGAAAACGAATGAAAGAAAGAAAGTGAATGGCAATGAATAAATCAAAATGAATGTGATGAACGAAAATGAATTTAAAATAAATTTTCGGTCAAGTGCGAGTTTTACTCTCTCACAAATGGTTCCATAAAATCTATATATTTAAAGCACAAGGCTATTATTTTTAGTCAACTGTTCTGAGCTTTCTACTGAACCGATTTTGTTAATTTTTTTTTAAATGAAAGCTGTTCATTTGTAGATATGTCCGCCCTTGTTATTTTAAAAATATTCCCATTTTTATATTTTTATTAAAGGTTTTTTTTAATGAAATTTCTTCAAATTAGTGGCATCTGATTACTTCCATTGTTGCAGAGAAATGAGAAACAATGAAAAATATTTAGATACTGGTTTGTGGCAGTATTTTCAGGTAGATTTCATAAGAAATATTACCTATTAAATTCTCCCCTATGTTGGAATTTCTGAAAAAGTTGTGCAGATCTACGGCGATTAGGACTCCTACAAAAAACCTTAAACCACCCCTCAGTTCAAAAGTTTATATCACTTTTTTTTGTACACGATAACTTCTATAATTCTTGCCAAATCTCTTCCAAACCGATACATAAAATCTCGGTCACGTTCGTTAATGTGTAAAATTGGACCAAAAGGGTGGAAATGGAGGAATTTTTGTGAAACAGAAAAACCCCCATAACTTCTTAAATTATGATGCATATCGAATGAGTTTAAAGTTATTATTACTTCTAGGAAAAGGGCCAAAACTATGTGTGACAGATTTTTGTTATCACTAAAAATTGACTCAAGGGGCGCAAACAGAAAGGCACGTTTAAAAAGAAAAAAATTCACAGGATATCAAATCCGCTTAAATTTATTATAAATCTTCTTAATAATATCTATAACTTTTATATTGACAAGTTTTTGATAGGACCAACTCTTACAGCAAAACAGAATTAAAAACAAAAAAATCCTAGTGGCTCCGTCTACAGACACGTGTAGATTCCGAAGTGTGCGGTCCCAACTGCTGAATCATGGCAAAAAGATCCTTCTTCAATTCCCAATAAGGGTTTATCTCTAACCTTCATTTAGTTTCTGATGTTGAAATAAGTACTTAACTTCAAAATCTACCTGTGCCTGTAGGAGCTGGTACGGATTTTTTTAATTTACAAGTTAATTTCGGTAAAAAATGTCTATACACATGTACTTTATTTTTATAAGCAAATAAAAAATCATTTATTGTGACTTCACGAGAATATTGTTCATTGGGTGTATTTTATCTTTATGCATTATAACTTTAGTGATGCCATTTTTTCATTACAATTCTATAGTAAATATATATATATATATATATATATATATATATATATATATATATATATATATATTTAGTACAGGTTGGTTAAGCATAAAAGTATGCATATTAAGTACGTGCGAAAAGCCTGAGCCTGTGAAAATGACGTCCTTCTTAGCTTGAAATGTATTTTTACATTTATAAAACTGTAGCAAAAAAATTATATAATTATATCAACATACATTATTACATATTACAATTATACAATTAATATACAATTAATATTACAATTATTACATATATTATATAATTATTTCACTCAATATTCATTTCTTAATTATAATGATTAGAATTGGATCCAAAACTACTTATATAGTCACTATATATGCAATTTTGATTGGAGCCTTTATTGAATACTTCATTTGTTTATATACCTTGATTGTTACCGATTGTTTTAAAAAACAAATTATAGGTAACATGAATATATAATATAGACTTCATAATAAAGACTTCAGAAAAGTAAAGTATTTTTATAAAATTAAAAGTACTACAAATAGAGTTACGGTGAAAAAAAAAAGCTTGAAATAATATAATTTTTTATTAAACAATTTAAGCCTCAATATTTTATAGGACTATTTTTGTTGATTTACTGAAAATTTATATTCATTTAACAGTTCCTTGTTAGTGACAGAGACCTATTTCTTCTAATGTGGATTTCTCCGTCGTCATAAAAAAATCGTTGTCTACTTTTGAACGCTAGCCAAATAACCCATTTGCAATGTTTAGAAATGTATAACGACTGTGACAGCGAACGGCGCTGTTGCTTTCATCGCTCTTGCATCACTTCTAAAAACCGTACAATTTCGATTCTTACATCATTGAATAGGAAAATTATTAACTCTGAACTGAAATTTATTTGAAAAATACCGCCCAATTTAGCGACTGTTTAAATAATTTTCAAGCATAAATTATTATGTCTATCTCAAGAGTAACCAAGTAATTTCCTACATTAATGTAAAGTAGACCCCAATTGGAAATTAACTTCCTTAACAACTTAAAAAAGTTAAAAATAAATAAAATAAAAATATAATTCTAAGAAATAAAAAACTATAAATCAATAAATCAGATTACCGATAAGATACAGCATTTTGGCACAAAACTGAAGTCTGTCAACAAAAAGAGAGATTTCCAGTTTATGTTGAGCATAAAACTAATATGTTGAATTGGTTGATATAAAGGGTGGGCAAAAAGTCCGTAGAAACTTTAAAAATGCATTAAAAACCGGAAAAATAACCGTAATAAAAAACGGTTTGTAGGGTTAGCATTGCTAGGTCAAGGGAATATGTTTAAGACAGGAAAAGAATAAGTCCAAAACAGCCAATAGATGGCGCTGGTGTAAGCGACTTTGGTGGAAATATGCAAATGAGACGATTATAAGAACTCGCGCTCCTAATCCACAAACACTTTATCGTTGTAAACCGGGTATGTGAACAAAGTTTCTGAGTGCGAATGATAAAGCTTTGTCAGTTAAGTTATTTTACATGAACCAGGAATCAGCACCTGTTGCCTTACAAAAGTTCGCGTTTAAAAGAATGTGGGGACTATAAAAGGGACTTTAGCAGCGACAGGCCTCATAAAGCTGGTTAGGCGGTTTCAGGGAACTGGCACACTTGATGATCGTGTAAGATCCGGACGACCATGTTTAAGGAATGCACATTCACCGCGTGTTGCAGTCGAAATCGAAGCGTCAACATGCGATTCTGCTGTAAGGACTAGCAGTGCTCGTGATGCTGCTTACCTCCATCCTCGGTACGCAAAATTCTTCATGGAATCCTTGATCTTGATCCTTACCCATACAGACTGCAGTCCTGCCATGAACTTTTACCAGCGTATACCAAACAGAGGGAAGCATTTGCGAAGTAGGCTTTCTCCAAAATTGGACAGAATCCCACTTGAGTCTTTAAGATGTTGTGAACAGATGAAGCTCATTTTTCACTTTATGGCGACGTTAATACCCTTAACCGTCATATCTGGGCGACGTCTAATCCACGTGAATAAACGCAGAAACCATTGCATTCCCCAAAACTGACTGTGTAGTGTAGTTTCAGAGGTTAATTCATCATAGGACCCTTCTTTGAAACGTAGTGCCCATTACATGGGTGGAAAACGGCTACAGTGAATGCGAAGCGTTATGTTATATGCTCCTGCTGAAAGATATGTGCTTTCTACCGCCACGTTTATTCACGATGGAGTACCTACTCACACTGCTACTACTGTCAAGGCATTGTTGATACAGACGTTCGAGGAGGACAAAATCTTTAGCAGTGGTTGCAGGTTCCCATGGTTTCCAAATTTTAAAGATTTCTTTTTTTAATATAGATATATACAAAGACCTTATCATGATGCCAAGTACAAAGTTTAAACTTGACATTGTACCAAGCGCGTTTCGAAAGGAGGTCGAAAAGTTGTTCCTTCCCGCTTTTTTCTAAATAGGTTTTTAATCAATATCTCGGCTAAATACCAATAAGCTATTTTTCAAAAATCATTATCAAGAATCCTTGGATACTTTCGGCAACGATAGGTACTTCCATCGCCCTTTTCAACTCTCACTTTGTGCACCGCAAGTAAAAGTTAGTGTGTAATGGAAAAATGAGATTTTTTCCAACACTACGTGACCTAGAATAATCACTTTAGTTTTCCTGCAATGTTTAAAGCAACTCCCCCCCCCCCTAATATTTTCATAATTTTAGTTTCAGTAGATTCGTAAATAGGGGGGGGGGATATTTTGAAATACATTTTCGACGATATAAAAATAATCGATCGGAAAATATAATACCTAAAATTAAAACAAATATATAATTTTAGTTTGGTGTTACGAGATGTGTCGAACGATACACAAAACTGTGTTTTCAAGTAACTTAACTATCCCCCTAAATTTTTCTTAAAAGTATTTGCGAATGGCTCATAATCTATAAATATGCCAGTCATATGCCCTTATAACTCTGTCAAGTTTCATTTTTCCACCTCCCATAGTTTACGAGAAAAACGGCTTGGCAGACGGACAGACAGACACACGAGTATCGTATAATGGTTCCGTTTTTAATTTTTAAGTGCGGATCCCTAAAATAGTCCGCTCACTATTTTGCATCGCTGGACACGTTGTCATAGAGAAATGCGCTGATATGTACGTTATTCTCACAGCAAGGGCATAATTAGGTAAATAATTTTATTTTAAACTACTGAATTTATAGAATGTAATTGTCCGAAACACAATGCAAATTAGTATTTCGTTACTTTTCAAATTTCTCGCGTTTCTTCACAAAATGTTTTATAAACGACGATAAAACTAGACAATATCATTAAAATTGGGTATACAAAGTCCACGGAGGGGACAAAAACTAAGTTTGGAATTTTTAAGTACATTGGTTTTTCAGATTGCTAAAATAGTGCATTTCTGTTTATTAAATGCAATTTTAAAGCTGTCTAAAACCTGTATTATAATTATCAATTATTTTTTTCTTACCTTATTAACGATGACCACGGAACTTACATTCAGAACTTTGCCAAACTAATAAATTGGAAAAAAATCCAATAAATTCCCAACAGAACAAATAGTCATATTAAAAAAAAAAATGCTTTTCTTTCTTCCAAATTACCTAATGATGATTTGGTTTGTATTGTCTCATCTATAATATATTTTCTTTAGTTATTTTCAATGACCATAGAGGGAGACTAACCAAGTTCACAAGTTAATTCCTTAGTAAAAACAAGTAATATCATTTTTTTTTAAAGTTAATTCCTACTTTTTAATCATAAATATATAAAATAAACCCGTGCAGCATTAATGTCCCATGTTATCTTTATTGAACATTATTTTATAATCATCGTTGCGGTATTTTATTTCTGTGGCATCACTCATTTGAGATAAATCTTTCATTTCATTTATGAAAGCAATGGGAGGATTTTTTTTTTCTTCCATTTAAAACTAAAATTAATTAATTAAACTTAATTAATGAATTAATATTTGGAAAAAACTGCATAAACATCATTTGTCATACAGTACAAGTTTAAAAAAAATTATTTGAACTTGAGTGGATGAATAGAAAATATTTTATGAACGATTGAAAATTTGAACAAGATATATATATATATATATAGAGAGAGAGAGAGAGAGAGTATGAGCTAATAGTAGGAATTTAAAAAATAAAACCTTTATATTCATTAAAAGATTAAAGTTAAATATTAAAAGTATTTTGCCAAAAATATTTTTAATAGCTTATTTAAATTTTAAAATTACAGATCAATAGAAATATCAGGACTTTTACTACATTTTCTAATATTTATCCCTTTATGACCATAAAAAGTAACTTCTTGTGACAATAACTCATCTCATGAATGGTAGGAATTCGGAGGGTTTGGTTCCTATACATTTTGATCTTCAAAACAAGATATTTCTGACTGTACCACTTTTCACGGAATCGGATTCCTCTTTAACACTTTCCAACATAGGAGTTGAAAAGTGTTTACGAATTCGGTTTGTCCGTGTCTATCTGCGTCGGTCCATGCTCTAACTCGTGTAAATATACTAAGATTGCCATGCAAATAATATATGTTATTAGGGTTTATTATGTCATGTTTGATATTAAAAATGAAATATGTAGCATTTATGGTTCATTTACAGGGACACAGAAAAATTCCGTTTGATTACGGTCTATGAGGGGGGGGGGAACATTTGCGGCGTAATTTAATGATGTTAGACTCTTTTAAACATATTCAAATTCATACATATCACTGAGGTGCACTTCAGAGGGCTTGCTGTAGAATATGGTATTCATAAAATTTATCGTTCATTTACAGGGACACTCAAAATAATTTGGTAACAGTACTGTATGAACAACAATTGCTGGTAACTCGTTTTCAGTTGTGACACACGTTTTTAAATTTAACTCATATTTGTATATCAACTAGTGTATATAAATTCTACAGATCCTATAAACGGCTGTCCAAAATATCCCACATACATTTCCATTTATTGACTACCGTCAATAAACGGAATAAAAAAGAAAAAAATATATATTGATACCGGACAAATTTAAAAGGAAAAATACATTAATTAAAGACACCGAAAAGTAGGACGGGTTGAGCTCGGGACGTTTAAGCTACCGAAGCACCCTACGTACAACCCTAATATGTTCGTCTCGACTTAAGGGAACGTCCCCTTAAGGGGAATTTTTAAAAATTGTGCTATGTATTTCCTAACTGAATTAAATTTTAGCATACGTGTTGTATACATACAAATCTATAGATCATATACAGGGCTGCGCAAAAGAAATCGGATATTTCGTTCGACTGTTGACAGTAATTGCTGAAAATGGGTTTTCAAATGTGTTATGAGTTTTCTAAATTTTTTACTTATGACGATGTTAAAAAAAAATATATTTTACCACGCTCAACAACTCTTTTCAGACTTATTTTTAAAAAGTAAGAACATGAAACTTGGAGGAGAGATTTTTGAAGAGATTTATAAGCGACCTTTTTTTTTTCGTTCAACTAATTACCAGCGTATACGACCGAGTAATGCTCGGTCAACATTTGCTTTGTGTTCTGACCCTGACCCTTGATGACCCAAAACGACCCACTAATCGAATTTTCTCGAACATGTGACCCAGCCAGATAGTCTTCTCGTGCCCCAAAACGGTAGAATACAAAATTTCGTCAAAATCGTTAGAGCCGTTTTTAAAATAAAATTTGCATAACCACACACTCTCAAGATTTTCTCGTATTAGAATATATGATATATTGTGTAATTTACAAACAATTATTTTCACAAGTACGAATTTCTTTTGGTTTCCAGCAGGATTGCTTCGTAAAATTAGGCTCAAAATGTCCACTTTGACAGCATTTAAAAAAATATATTCTGCCTTTATCAAAAAATCGACCAATACGGACATTATAAAGTTTCTGAATAATAGAACCTGCCAATTGTATGCATTTTAGAGCAAAAATGAATTTATAAATGAGTCAGAAAATAAGCAGTTTGGATTTGAGTACACCCTTATTAAGTAAGAATAACGAATTCAGAAATAATTAGTAGGACTAAATTGAAATTTAAAATCAGTAACAGATCTAATAGTACTTATACAATTTGATAATTTATCCTAATAATATTATAAATCTGATTATGTGCAAATGTTAGGCTGAAGCCAGCGTCAAAATGGAGCATTTAATGATCCTATATCTTTGCATATAGGCTGATTATAGCCCTCATGTGAACATAGGCTTGTTTTTGTTTATTTTATTCAAATATTTTTCTTAATATTTCAAAATTTCGCTATTTTCATTGATAATAAATGGACTTTCTTTCGTATAGCAGTTTAAAATAGTAAAATTTACTTTACCGTTGCTAATACTTTATCGTTGCCTAAACTAATTCAAAACCCGGAAAAATAATTTTTACTCAACAATTTAGTTTCAATTGATAAATTTTCACGGGAAAAAGGAAAATGGAATTTAAAAAAAATTAAGAATTAAGAAGAAGATTAAATAATATTATTAGAAATAAAACGTACTTTTTTTAGTTTTTGATAATAATACAAGGTTTCAATATGCGTAACTATAGAAAACAGGTGAATATGACGTCATTTATCGAAAATACAGCGGATATGCTTTGATTGGTGAAATAAAGAGCGCATCCAGTACTCTCACCGGTACGTAACCGGTAAGGTCGGTTAGTTACCAAAGCGTTCAGTGCTGCTAACCGGTACGCAACCAACGTCGTTCAGAGGAAGTAACCGAAGTGACCGGTAAGAGACCAAACTAACCGAAGAAAAATCTTGGTTAGTTTGGTCACGTGATCGGTTACTTGGAAATTTACGATGATGCGATACAGACGTAATTACGATGATGTAATACAGGTGGCGCTACAAGTAAATAATACCATTTTCTTTCAGTAGGTCTGTCGAGCGGTTAGAAACCGGTCACTTACCGCCCCGGTAAGTAACCGGTCGCATTGGTCACTTTGGTTAGGTCTACTGGACGCGCTCAAAATGATCTTGGGTTTTTTCTTCACTTTTTTTCTTTTTTTTTTCTTTTGTATGGTAACAATACTTGCCGTTTTACCGTCTGCATACGGCTAATATAACTATACCGTATTTTTTATTTAAATTTTAAAAAAGTAAAAAGAAGTTTCAAAAGAAAATGGTTAGCTAATGTCAATAATACTAGGGGGCTCAGCCCCCTATTCACTAACGCTCGCCAACCCCCCGTGAATTGCAAAGCATTTCATATTGAGACCGCTACGCGGTCACAGCTCGCTTCGCTCGCTCGCCCTTTTTAATTTTTCTAGTAATTCTAGCCGGAATAAGTACTACAATAAATCATTTGAAAATATGAAATTGAAAATTTTGTAATGTAAAAAAGTAATTGAAAACTCCGTTGAAAACACAACTAAAAATGCATTTAGTTGATGCTACTAATGGACATATAAACAATTTAAATACTATGAAAAAAGGGATCTTGGAAACATAATTAGTTAAAAACTTATTGCACCTATAATATTGTACAGCACGACATTCATTAAAAAAGAAAATAAAAAAACACTACGTGTTAGGAAGATAGTTTATCATCAATGATTGTTTAAATTTCGTTCGACATTTTATTATTTTAATTGAGTATAGATTTCTGCAAAAGAAATTATTTTTACTTCAATAAAACAGCAACAGATGGCAGCAGCACATTCTAGAAAGTTTATATATTATTATCTTCAATATTTTGTGTGAGTGAAATTCGTAAATAAATTCTAAATAAGAGTTGAGAATTCATTTGAAATTAACAATATTACTCATAATTAAAATGAGGAATCATCTCAGACGCTTTGGATTACGTTCATATTATTTTATTTTTAATAATTGCTAACTTGAATTTCACTGATCTGATACTGACGACATATTGGAGGCGGAGCTAACACAATCTTGTCTGTTCATTGGTCTGAGCTCTGGAAACTACAGTTGTTGCCAACGATAAGGTAGAAATTCAGCCCTATTTCCGCGCCACGTAAGACAAATATATATATAGATGCTCCGCAAAATTAAACATGTCGTAAATGATGTCATGGATAGCGAGAAATAGTGATTTTTCATTCTTAAAACTAAAAGAAATAACTATTACCTAAAAAAAAAAATGACGAATGTTAATAGTTCCATTTTTGTTGATAAAACCTAAATATTTAATATTATTTCGTTAAAGTAACATAATTTTCTCTATGCCGGTATTGAAATTAATTGCCTGGAAAAAAAATTAACAAGAATTATGTCATTAAAAAGGGATTTCTCTGGGGGAAAAAGGAGACGTCATATTTGAAATAAAACGGGAATTTTCCAATATGTTTTAAAATGAGTGTGAATCAATTCCTTACATTAATAATACAAGGATCAATAAGTGTAGAAAGTAGATTAGTTTCACGTCATATTTATAACAAAAAATTTAAATTTTTTGTTATCTATACTGACTAGCCGGTTTTCGCCCGTCTAAACGGTCGCTTGATGGGCCCAGATGACTTTTGCTGCGTATAGCCGGGGCATTGGCCAGGGCTCTCAAAGTGCATTTTACATGCAAACAGATAATAAATAAATAAAATACTTTATTTTAAATATTACGTAAATAACTCATAAAAATATCAAAAAAGCATAAAAATAAAGATTTCACGACATAAAAAATTAAAATTTTTCATAAGCCCGTTGACAGAAACCCGCTTAGCCCTGCCGGTGCGAATCTTGGGAAAAGAGAGAGCTTCCGGTTGAAATAAACAAAAATGGGATAACTTAAGATACATGGCGAGTTTTGTAAATGGGGATTTCGCACCCATAAATTGTTAATTGGGTGATCAAAATAATGGACCCTGTGTGCTTCGCAACCATAGACGGCCATTTCGGCGATAACTATAACGGAACTCCGTGTATTTCGCGCCTGATACATCATTAAAAAAACAATCCTATAATGGGGATCTGGGAATTTTGCGTATGTGAACGGTTAAAACGACAATTATTTTAACAGAGCTTTGTCGATTTCACACCTATAAACTAATTATAAAGCAATCATTATAACGGAGCCTCGTGCATACTCAAGCCCATAAATATGGCGATCAGTATGTAAATCGTAAACCTATACCCCCAAAAAATTTCTTTGAGAACAGGAGGAAATGTACTATATTTTCTATACAGATTATAATCCGATTGCTAAAAGACGAAAAGCGTAAAAACAATTTATAAATAAATAAATAAATAAATAAAAGACAAATCAAAATTCTCCCCAGAGAAATGTTGTGCGCATAATATTTAATCACAAATCAGCAATACTTTTATTTTTCGTGTAATCTTTCATAATCGGATTCATAGCCAAGGTTGGCGACAAATATGATCGATGCTGGCAACAATGTAGCTTCAAGATTATGAGAGTGATAACAATAGTTACAACAATAACACCAGTTTTGCGCCAAACCACGCACGCTTACACACACACATGTTGTCTAAGGGATTTTGCTTCATTTCCGCAGAAAAGTTCTTTCCGTTAATTCCAGACAACAGCGAATGCAAATAATCTCTACTTTTTTCTCTTACACTAATAAAAACAATTCGGCACATTTTATTACACTGACATCATTCTCGCCAAGCATAATAGCTGGCACCAAATGAAACATTTGAAATTAAAAATGAAATTGTTGATGCAATAGTGATCATTTAAAAAAAAATATTTGAAAATTACAAACTTTCCCAAACTATCTTATTAAACCACTTAAAATATATACTTAAAATTAAAAAAGAAATATTATGCAATAAAATAATAAAATGAAACTCTGTTTAAATTGCAGGCATGAAATAGTTAATGTCGTAACCGGCATCTCGCAAAAAACTATGTACAATTCTATAGCCAATATATATATTTAAACAATTTTATTGCAGCTTCATCACCATCAGGTAACTGCCAAATGACTAAATTCATCTCGGCGTTAATGAAAAATGTAATTTATAACTTTAAAAATATTGCAATTCGAAAAATAGCAAATTAAGATTGTTTGTGTGGATAACATTAAATAATAATAATAATAAGATTCACATTCAATAAATAGCGATCTCACAATATTTGGCCACACTTCTAAAACTAAAACTAATTTCTTTGGTTCATAATGAATGACGTCAAAGATGTTTTCTGATTTTAATCTCTGCAGGCGATTAAAGTCTACGTTTTCTCCGTGGTTCGAAAACTATAAAAATGACAATCAATTTGAATTCATTTTGAAGCGAGCATCCCGTAATTGTTGATGACAGTCACATGACTTAGACCTTTATTATAGAGATTATTAAGCATGAGTATCCGTTATTTCGTTCCGCATGAGTATCCGAGTTTTCTGCTAAAAATCACATAATTTTAAGAGAAGGAAAATGAACACGAATCTATTATATTAAAATTTGACCGTGTGTTTGTATTTCGCAACTACTCCTAGACTATCGAACGCAACGCGATTTACTACCGGTTAGTTTACTACCGGTTTAGCGAATACCGGTTATAATTGATCCGAGGATGTCACACAAACTCTCAGAATTAAAAAAAATAAATTAAATGCCATTTTTTTTAACGAAGTTTCTCTAAAAACGGAAAGTAACTTACTCCATATTTGTGTATAAAAAAGGAGAAATAAAACAGATCAGTATATTTTTTACACCATTTTCTCATTAAAACTGAAAACCAGAATTTATTTTCACTTTGAATAGCTGGTGAATAGATGGATTCGTTCATCTCACGAAACCCTATTCGTCCCTCTTGGTTGTCTGTCCATCACAGAGCGTACGGTAACTATATCACTTACAGACTTGAAATGTTGTGTACTTATAACTGAATACCTACTATGAAGCTCGAAATTATAAAATTAAAAAAAATATATTATTTTGATATACCGAGATAAAAAACGAAAAATCTAACAGCCTTTTTCTATTAAATTTAAGCATTTGTCGTTATAGCAGTTGCCAACAATTAAAAACACACAATAAAATTCTTTCTACAAATTTAATTTTCTATTGAAAGATTTCCACGTGAAAAACGAAAATGAAAAAGTTTCACCAATTGGAAAAAAGATTCATCGGACGTCGTATTAGTAATAAAACGGAAATTTCCAAATATTTCTCAATACAAGGAGTATCAGTACGTGTAAATACAGAAAGAAGCTTAATATGGCGTCATTAGAGAATTATAAAGAAAATTAATCTGACGTCATATTGGAAGTTTAACGGATTTTTCAAATGTTTGAGAATAATACAAATAGAGTATCAAAATGAGTAATAGAGAATGCAAGTAGATATGACGTCAACAAGTGATTATAACGTCATATGAGTTTGAGGAACGTACTGCATCATGATAAAAACCCGATTATGAAAATATTGGCATATTTTAACATTTTGAAGATCTCTGTACAGCATGTTTAATTTTGAAATAGATTTTTTTTTTTTAAATATCGTATTTAGTCCACATGATAGATATTATTATAACAGAGTATTATAGCGGGCTTCGCCTGCTATCGGGCCAGTTCAGATATTCGAAAAAGCGAGAAAATTAGACCGATAAATTTTTACTTTTTAAAAAACATTATTATTATTTTGTTGTTTTGTTTTGGAAAATGAAATTTATTTGGATTTATTAAAAGAAAGGATAAAGTGTTTTGAAAGGAATATTAAACGAAACATTTGTGCAATATTTGATCCCACTTGTTTACATTTAGAATGGAATTCCTAACGACACAGCATAGATGTGACTATATAAAAATTTATTGGAGCATAAGAAAACGTAGACAAATATTATTCTAAATATATTTTTACGGCATTGACGGCAGATGTGAAACTCTAGAAATCCAAAAAGTTGATTTCAAGATCTAATGGTGCAGCAACCCTATTTCCATTTCGTTTGTATAAATTTATTTTAATAATTTATTTATATGAATACATAACATTAGCAGAATTTTTTAATTTTCAAAAAAGTTTCCTTTTTAAGGGAAATTGTCCCCGTTTTTAAAAACATTTTGATAGGAGTAATGTATTAACAACATAAATTGATTTATTTTTAATTCTGATGTAAAACTATAAAAAACAAATGGAAATTTGATTATTTTGTAATTTTCAGACTAGAAAAGTTAATCCCAACGATTTAAATTTAATGCTACTAAAAACAGTCGTTGGGGGCTACCGTAATACTTACACATCATGGATATGCATAATATAAAATTTGAAAATAAAACATGTATAAACTTTTTATAAATTTTATATATTTATTTGAGCGTCTTATTTCACAATGAAATATAACCTTGAATAGAAATTTGAATGAAATACAGGGTCATGAAAAATCGAAGAGTGTAGAAAATAGGATTACAAATATCTTGGCAACTAATAATCCGATCGACTTCATTCTTTATGAAAAATTTATGCTTTTTATTGCGATTTATATTCACTCCTTAAAAAAATATTTCGAAAATTTTTATATACCTTTTATCGAAAGGAATAATATTTCGAGAGTCGTTCCGAAATATTATTCCTTTCTCGTCCTAGTTCTCGTCGTGAAAATAGTTCCAAATAATCGAGGTTACTGAAATTCAATAAACTGCTTTTCATTATTATGTACTAAGTACATATCAAATTTCAAGCCTCTATCTCAATTTGTTCGAGAGAGAGAGAGAGTGTTTACAGACACACACGCATAGCAATTCTTTTTTCTAAAAATATTTTTTTTTTTTGGAATTTCCAGTGTCTGAAACGTGTAAATCCGTTATTATTTTTACAAGACTTACCCTATACTACATATGATGGCTAAGTAACATTTTAATTTTGAATTAACTTTTAAATTCTTTTATAAAACAAACCAATGTTTTTAGCCAATAAATAAAATTTCCATTACTTTGTACGATGTGATCAGTCTTATTTTTCAGCTCCATCGTCAGGAAAATTTATCAGTAATCTCAAAAACCATCTCTACGAACTGTTTTTAACACTTTGAAAATTGTTTATGAATTCCGTTCGTCTGTCTATCTGTGTCTCTGTCCGTACTATAACAACTCACGTAACTGGACTCCGATGGCAATGCAATTGATATATGTTATTTATGTTTAAAATGGCATGCTTGGTATTGGAAACGAAGGGTGTAGAATTTGTAATTTATTTTCACGGACACTCAAACGAATTCCGTTACTTTGCGGTCTATGAAGAAAAATCGCTTGCGGTGTATTTTAATGATGTTACACTATTTCAAGCGTATTGAAATTCATGTACATCACTGAGGTGCACTACAAAAGGCTTTCTATAGGATATGGTGGGCATAGCATTCATCGTTCATTGACAGGGACACACAACAGAATTTGGTTAAAGTACTGTCTATTCACAATTATTGTTAAAGCGCGTTTTTAGCTGTGAAACGTGGGTTAAAATTTAACTATTTTTTTAGAGTTTCGTTTATTTCACGAAACCCTATTACTCCCGCTCCGTTGTCTGTCCGTCACACAGCCATTCTCAAAAACTATATAATTTATGGAGTTGAAACTTTATGTATATAGATGAATACCAGCTGTAAAGAGCTCAAAATATTAAAATTTGAAAAAATCGTATTATTTTAATAAATAGAGATAAAAAACCAAAATTCTAAGACCCTTTTCCTATTAAATTTAAACAATTTTCGTTATAGCCAATGCCAAAAATTTAAAATCCACAATGAAATTCTTTCTACAATAATTAATTTTCTATCAGACGATTTCCACTTGAAAAATGAAATAGAAATAAAAAGTTTCACTAATTGAAAAATAGATAAATATGAAATAAAATTGATTGACGTCATAGTGATAATAAAACGGAAAGATTTCTCAATAATACCAGGAGTATGAGATGAGTATGTGTATGTACACAAAGCAGATTAATATCACGTCATTAGAGAATTAAATGAAAATCTGACGTCATATTAGAAGTTTAACGGATTTTTCAAATGTTTCAGAATAATACAAAACGACTATCAATATGAGTAATAGAGAATAGTAAATAAATGAGTTTGAGGAACGTGTTGAATCATGATAAAAACCCGATTATGGAAATATTCGCATATTTTAACATTTTGAAGGTGTACAACTTGTTTAATTTTGAAATATTTTTTTAAATATCGCATTTAGTCCACATGATAGATATTATGACATAATATAATAGCGGGCTTCGCCCGCTATCGGGCTGGCTTAGATATTCGAAAAAAACGAGAAAAATAGACCGGTAAATTTTTACTTTATAAAAAACATGAGTTTTTTTTTTTTGGTTGCTAAATGAAATTTATTTAGATTTATTAAAGAAAGGATAAAGCGTTTTGAAAGGAATATTAAACGAAACCCTTTGAGCGATCTTCGATAACACTTACCCACTTGTTTACATATTACTTGGTGTGTATGAATGTTTTAGATACTATACAGGGCTGCACAAAAGATATCGAATACATTTTGTTTTATTGACGGAAATTGCAGAATAGGCATTTTCGACTGTACTATGCTTTTCCTAACTGAACTAAATTTTAGCATGCTTTGTAGTATATATACAGATCTCCAGATCATATACAGGGATGTATAAAAGAATTAAAATGTGTTAAGTGATTTCGAAACAGTTTATTTACACATCCCTCTTTTCACATTATTAAACGGTGCAGATTTGTTACACTCTTCTGTTGGAATGTATTTCATAACCTGTTCCTATGTATGATGATTTCTCGTTCTTATTATATTTTATTTTTTATGGCATTTTAAAAGTAATACGATTCTGCAATGTAATTTTAAGCTTTAACAAATTAAACGAGGATGGGACGGCTCTTTTCTGCTGCAGTTAACCCCTTCGGGACCGGCGGCTTTTACACAAATTTTTTTCGGTTGGCATCATTTTTTCCAAAAAAGCAACCTTTATTAAACTATCACAAAATTGCTCTAATTAGAGAAATCAAATATTACTTTTATTTTTAATGGTGCCTGAAACAAATTCTGTATGCTCTTTTTGAGGGTGCATATATGCACCCAATTCTCCGATTATCAAAGCTAAAAAAAAAAAAAAAAAAAAACTAGTCTGATGTGCCAATTCCAAAACTTTATTCTATCACACAGATTTCACATACACTAAAAAATCAGCAACAATTTATATCAAGGTCTAACTGAATCGAAAGTTTATTAAATTCTGTGCATTAGTTCTTGAGATATGACTATCGCGAAAATCGTGTAAATCCTGAAAAATGTAGCATAGTAGCGCCACCTGTTTAGAGATTTAGATCAAAACATAATCAATAACAACTTATGTCAACGTCTTACTGAATCTGAAGTTTGATGCAAATCCGTGCATTCGTTCTTGAGATATAGCTATCGTGATGATAATGAATAAAGTAGCATAGCAGCACCACCTGTTGGGCTATTTACACCAAAAAGGAAGCAGCCATTTATGTCAAGGTCTAACAGAATCTAATCTTTGATGAAATTCCGTGCATTAGTTCTTTAAATACAGCTATAGTAAAAATCATGAAAAAAGTGGTATGGCAGCGACACCTGATGGGATATCTACACCAAAACGTAATCAGCGTCTATTTATGTCAAGGTCTAAAGGAATCTGAAGTTTGATGAAAATAAGTGCATTATTTTTTGCGATAGAGCGCGCAGAAATCGCGAAAAATGCAGCATAGCAGCGCCACCTGTTGGGTGATTTTCATCAAACACTAATCTGCATCAGTGTCTAACTGAATCGAAAGTTTTATTAAATTTCGTGCATTAGTTCTTGAGATAGAGCGCTCAAACATTTTTTGTCACAGACATATATTTTCTAAAAATAGTCAAATCGTGTTCAGAACCTTCCAAAACGTATAACTCCGTCGAAAACCGGAAGTCGAAAAATTTTCATGAATCCAATACTTTTTCTTGCAAAAATAGAAGAAAGTAATAATAAAAAGTGTTTCTTCTAGCTGGAATTAAAATGTAAATGTTGAATGCACTTCAAATTATGAGATGCATTATTATTCAATCTTATTAACTACTAGTGAAGCGCCTTATCACAACGAACCTATACACAAAATTTGGAGAAAATCGGATAATTCTGCCTGATAAACCCATTTATGTAAATTAAGGGGGGGGGGGTTAGCCCCCTATATCCTCCTTTATACTTAACCAATGAACACCCAAAACTAATAAGGGAAGTGCCTTATCACAATAAACTTATAAATAAAATTTGAAGCAAAACTGTTATTTCTATCGGAGTTATCGCGTTACGTACATACCTATATATACATACGTACGTACATACATACAGAACTGGCGGGCACATTCGCTCTCAAGCTTTGATAGCCTGTGAACTAAAAAATGGCCTTTTCGAAATAGGAAATAAATCTTAATTAAAATGATGAAATTTTGTATAAAAAATTGAAAAACTAAAAAGATTAGACAAATTAATAAAAAGAAAACTGCCCAGTTAAACTGAGGGCATTGAGCTCACAGGCTATTCACACTAATGTATATTATACTCTTATTTCAAATAATAATGCCCCTCGAAAAATAAAGAAATCGACAATAAATTAAGGGGGATTAGCCCCCGGCCCCCTGTATACCTAAGCAATGAATCCCCAAAACTAATCAGGGAAGCGCCTTATCACAATGGACCTATATACAAAATTTGAAGCAAATCGGGGAATTATGCATGAAAAACTCATTTATCTATATTAAGAGGGGAGATTAGCCCCGCCCCCCCCCCCTTTGTACTTAACCAATGAACCCCCAAAACTAATCAGGGAAGTGCCTTATCACAATAAACCTATAAACAAAATTTGAATCAAATCGGATAATTCTGCATGAAAAACTCATTTATCTAAATTAAAGGGTTGATTAGTCCCCCGTTCCCCCCTTTATACTTAACCAATGAACCCCCAAAACTAATCAGGGAAGCATCTTATCACAATGAACCTATAAACAAAATTTGAAGCAAAACGGATATTTTTATCAAGAGTTATCGCGTTACGTACATACGTACATACAGAACCGGAGGGCACATTAACTCTCAGGCTTTGATAGCCTGTGAGCTAAAAAAATAATAACTCTCAGGCTTTGATAGCCTGTGAGCTAAAAAAATAATTACTGCACACCGCAAACCTATCAACTATAAAACTTTTTTAACGGAACTGTTTTGACCGACTTCAATATTAAATATCTCTTAAAATAATTTTTCGATTTAAAAATGGTCTGCTTCAGCGTATATATCGAACACTAGCAGAATTACCCGGCTTTGCCCGGGTTAACATAAATTAAAATACAATAATACGACAATAAAAAGGACGAGACAGTATGATTTGTGCATACTCAAACATAAATCGATAAAAAAGACAATTTGAAAAAAAAAGCGTTACTTTAAATCAACCATAGTAAAATTTCTCAGTTGTACAAAGGAGAATGCGCGTTTTCTTTGCGCATACAATAGAAAAATATACGATTTTCCTGACAGTAAAAAAAAAAAAAAAAACCAAATGTCGTAATATTTTGCGAAATTCGCTTTCATATGTCATCTATCTATATTATAAAACAAAAACATATCCGTGAGTAGTGTCGACATCATATGGACGGTAGCAACGACCTAACCATTAAATTTTGCTTGTACTGCATATTTGTAACTACTAAATATCGCATAATTTCATTTTTTAAACTATCAATTCGAAAAAAAAGGCACTTTCAAATGTAGTTTGAAAAGTTTATCTCAATTTACAGATTTTTTTATGGATTTTAAAGTAATTTTAAAGCATGTTTATCTTTAAATTTGTGTCCAATCCAATTACGAAAGATTAATTTATTTGATCTTTATAAAGTAAATACATTTATTTCTAAATATAGCACATTCAATGTTTACGCGGTCTAATAAAATAAATGTACTCTCAATGTTATTCGTTTGAAAAGCGTATCTCAATTTACTGATGTTTTATGGATTTTAAAGTAATTTAATATTCTGGAAAATTGTGCTGTAAAAGGATGTTAAACTTATACTTTGGCAACCAATACATTCTGGGGAAATTACGCTACTTTGTGTAATTGCTATAAAATACTAATATTTTGTGAATGAAAACAGGCACATGATTTAAAATATGACGACACTTTCACCGGGTAGATTTTTCTCTGAACCGATACGTATCTAGTTAAAACAAATTCTTTCACTTCATGAATCATGTACAAATATGCATTTATATTTATAGATAATGTGCATGTTTGTCAACTTAATGTAGGCAAAACGTTAGCTAAATCGCCTGAAGTTTCGCCAAGTTTCTCGTAATTTTCAAATAGTTAAAATGCATTATATTGTGTGTAGGAAACAATACATTATGAATTACTAACTCCGCAAGAATTGTTACTTTTCGTCTACAGTTAATTGAGAAAAACGACTTTACTTGAGTGCGTGACGTCACATGCACATTTGTATTTAAAACATGAAAGCGATTAAAGAAATCAAATACTACTGTACTCATAGAAAAATTTTAAACAATATTATTAAATACTAAATTTAACTCCGAAATTATGTTTATACAATGTAATTTAAACAGAATTTGCTGAAATTGCGTTTTGAAATTATGAGATTTTTGATGCAAAACATTATTTTTTCAAAAATATAGTGTTCTAAATATAGTATCCAATTCTTATTGGATAATAATTTCGAAGCTGGTGAAATGAAAATGTCGCCACGTTGTAGAACGTATTAATTTTTTAAAGTAAAATGTTTTATATTTAAAAAAAATGAATTTAATTTTTTTTTTCTGATAAACCATTTTACTTTTAATCCCATTAGTTTTAACACACATTTTATAAATAAAAAAATAATGGAAAACACTGTATTGTTTTCTTTAAATCCTATCTCATCAAAAAGTCACCTGTAAAAAAAGCAGCCAAGTCTCGTAACTCATTTACCGTAAAAAGTACTGAGATCGTATAAAGCCAAGTTTAACTATCTTATTAACTCTGAAATTTTCATTCACAAATCACTCCTAGTCTCTACATCTTTAGTTAATTATTATTTTGTGACTTGGCAATTACGCAGCACGAGAATGTGTTGTATATAGTTAGTCTTAATCAAATAATACTATAACATATTAAAGTGTAATAACTTCCCTGTGCGTATATACTTTGCTTTAGTTAAATTATCCCATCCCATGACATAGTAAGGTGTAATAACTTTCCTGTGTTGCGTAATTGCCAAGTCACAAAATAATAATTAACTAAAGATGTAGAGACTAGGAGTGATTTGTGAATGAAAATTTCAGAGTTAATAAGATAGTTAAACTTGGCTTTATACGATCTCAGTACTTTTTACGGTAAATGAGTTACGAGACTTGGCTGCTTTTTTTACAGGTGACTTTTTGATGAGATTTCACTTCTTTTTGTAAGTAATCCTGCTTTTCTTGATTTTGGGTTCTTTTTGGAGATCATCCACTGATTTTCGCTAAGCCCACACTCTGTCCCTATTATTTACAGGTATAAAAAATTTGAAGCTTTAGTTTCGTTTGCAAAGTACTGTAGATAAAAAGAGATTTCAGGTTCCTAGGCAAGCACTAAGTTATGGGAGGGGGAGTGTCAAAAGTACTCTCAATTGCTTCCAGGATAGGTGCTATCCATCTGAGATATTACTCGCAGCCCTAGATACTTGATATTTAACATAAAAGAACTTTTTAGTATAAAAAGAAAGCCAAAATTAAAATTTCCGGAAATTTCCAATAAATCAAACTATATTCCTTTTTTCGATGGTTTTTTTTTTCGTTTTTTTTTTTAGTCTTTTTTTTATTATTTAAGGATTTTTTAATTTTTCCTTACTTTGTGTACTAAACTCTGCCTTTCTGCCAAATGTCAAGCTTCTAGGACTATAAAATCCAATTATTTTCAAATTTTCGACTTTTTATAAATTTATTGATTTTTCGATTTTAATTCTAAGTTACCTGATTGTCATGCCAATATAGTAATTATTTGATCCGTCTTCTTAGGATCATTTAGGTTCAATTTAGAGATAAATCAAGTGAATCTTAGAGTCACCATGATTTTATTTAGAAAGGACTATCAAGCCATAACCAGCCAGTAATATCGGGGCGGGGGGAGGGGGTAGGGGGAGCTGTGAAAATTTTTGTGGGGCTAACATCATTTAACAATCCATATTTCATACGTGAAGTAAATAGAGTACAACCTGTGAAAGAAAACAAACCTGTCTATAAAGAAATCGCCTATATCGTAGCCAGTCTATAGCGGAACTTTTCTATAACGAAATTCGTAAACGAAAGAAAAGAAAACCATAATCCGGGAGAAATAACATAAAACAATTAGGGGCGTTGTACTAGCTAATAGGACAATTATCTTAAAACTAATGTTTCTAGCAGTACAAAATCAAATTGTTTTCGAATTTTCGATTTCTTAAAGATATTTCGATTTTATTTTCGAATTTAACGAATATTTTAATTGTTCATTTTATTGAATAGTAAATACTACCTTTACACCAAGTTTTAAGTTTCTAAGACTACAAGATAAAATTATTTTCAATTTTTTATTTTTTCGAATTTTTTTTTAATAATTTTCTGGATTTTTTAATTTTTTCTTATTTTGTATCTTTATTACAAATTTCAAGTTTCTAGCGCTACAAAATCGAATTATTTTGAAATTTCCGATTATTTTTGAGTTTTTTATTCTATTTTCGAATTTATTGTGATTTAATGTTTCCTTTTTCTCTATCCTAAACAATAAGTTTTCGCCGAATTTTAAGTTCTAAAGCTACAAAATCGAATTTTTTTCAATTTTTCTAATTTTTTTTTTCGAATTTTACAGATTTTTTATTTATTTCTTTTTTTGTATCCTAAATACTACCTTTAATCCAACTTTTAAGTTTCTAGCTTTACAAAATCGAATTATTTTAAAATTTTCGTTTTTTTTTTCGATTTTTTGATTTTATTTTCAATTTTTGTTGTGTTTTTAATTTTTTCTTTTTCTGAATCCTAAACACTATCTTTACAGCAAATTTTCAGTTTCTAAGACTACGAGATCATATTATTTTCAATTTATCTCCTTTTCTTTCTTTCTTTCTATTTTTTATTTATTTATTTTATTTTTTTAAATTTTCGATTTTTTTTTAATTATCCATATTTTTTAATGTTTCCTTATTTAGTATCTTAAATATTACCTTTATTCCAAATTTCAAGTTTCTAGCGCTATATGAAATCGAATTATTTTCAAAATTTCCTTATTTTTCGATTTTTTTATTTTATTTTCCAATTTTATTGCGTTTTTATTTTAACTTATTCTGAATCCTAAACACTATCTTTACCGCGAATTTTAGGATAAAGGAATTTAGGAATTTTAGGCTAAAAGATCAAATTCTTCTAATTTTTTTTTTAATTTTTTCGAATTTTTCGAATTTTTGATTTTTTTTTTCGAATTTTTTGGATTTCTTAATTTTTCCTTATTTTGCATCCTAAATACTACCTTTATTCCGAATTCCAAGTTTCTAGCGCAACAAAATTGAATTATTTGAAATTTTTCGATTTTTATCGATTTTTCGATTTTATTTTAAAAAAAAATTGTGTTTTTGACGTTTTATTTTTCTGAATTCTAAACACTACCTTCAAACCAAATTTTAAGTTTTTAAGACTACAAAATCGTGTTATTTTCAATTTTCAATTTTGTTCGATTTTTTTTAATTTTCGAATGTTTTTTTTTTTTTTTTCCGGATTTTATAATTTTTTCTTTCTTTGTATCCGAAACACTAGCTTTATTCCAAATTTTAAGTTTCTGTGGGTGCGGGATCTACCCATTCTTTTTGATGACGCGAGATGGAGTGAGTGTGTGAGTGACAAAAAATCGAAACTTTGAGTTCATATATCGTCTGCACTAATTTATGGGTATTTTTTTAATTATCCATATTTTTTAATTTTTCCTTATTTAGTATCTTAAATATTACCTTTATTCCAAATTTCAAGTTTCTAGCGCTATAAAATCGAATTATTTTCAAATTTTCCTTATTTTTCGATTTTTTTATTTTATTTTCGAATTTTATTGCGTTTTTTATTTTAACTTATTCTGAATCCTAAACACTATCTTTAATGCGAATTTTAAGCTTCTAAGGCTAAACAATCAAATTATTTTAATTATTTTAATTTTTTGCGAATTTTTCGAATTTTTGAATTTTTTTTTCGAATTTTCCGGAATTTTTAATTTTTCCTTATTTTGCATCCTAAATACTTCCTTTATTCCGAGTTCCAAGTTTCTAGCGCAACGAAATCGGATTATTTGAAAATTTTCGATTTTTTTCGATTTTTCGATTTTTTCAATTTTGCTTTCGATTTTTTTGGTGTTTTTGATGTTTTCTTTCTCTGGATACTAAACACTACCTTCACACTGAATCTTAAGTTTCTAAGACTACAAGATCTATTATTTTCAATTTTCAATTTTGATGGAATTTGCTGAATTTTCGAATGTTTTTTTTTTCGAATTTTCCGTATTTTATAATTTTTCTTTTCTTTGTATCCTTAACATTACCGTTTTTCCAAATGTCAATTTTCTAGGACTACGGGATCTACCTAATATTTTTGATGACGCGTGAACGAGTGAGTGAGTGACAAAAAATCGAATGTTTGAGTTCATATATCGTCTGAACTAGAAAAGACAGAAAGTTGTAATTTTAAATTTTGGTCCTGTGTGCCAAATACTCTAGAAAAACGAAGTTTCCAATTTTTTGAATACTCCAGCGCGGAGATATGGGGGGGGGGGGGGTCAAAAGTGCCCTGAGTTGCTTCCAGTAAAGTATGCTTACGGATGTACTCTCTCGACTTGGCGGAGGCACTACCGTGCCTCCAGATTATATAATTGCACGGTCTAATGAAGTTATTATTTGAAACGATATCATTTAATTTTTCACATACTGATTAAAACTACGCACGTTATTTTTTATTTGTACTTGGATGTTTATTTCCATATTTGTAACCATGGAGTACATCGAGCCACAATTTTCATAAATTAAATTATGTTTATCGTTTACACATTGTATTTTTACGTGTCACAAACTCTATGGTTTTTCGGTACTTCTCTATTATCCCGTCGACCACTTTTCATAACAAAAAGCTATCGCCAAACTGTAACGCCAAATAAACGGGAGAACTTTGCCATTATAGTATCAAAATAAATAAATAAATATAATGTAAGAATTTAAGGACACAATTGTTATTTTAATTAAGGAAATAACTAATAAATCAGTAAAACATAATGAAAAATACACGCAAATGTCGAATTAAAAAGCACTTGATGAAATAACAAACACGTGTAATGCTTCTGACATCAAGTAAATGGGACTGCATTTTTGGCGTTTAATCTTACAGTTTGGCGATGTTTTTTGTTATGAAAAGTGGTCGACGGGATAATAGAGAAGTACCGGTTTTTCTTATAATACATGGTTTGTATAGATTCGAGGGGAAAATTATATTACTTTCATAAAAATGTATTTGGATGGTTTCTTGTTAATACAATCTTGCCAAGGCTGTGGTTTTCCTATTAGACTTAATGTTATCTATATGCTCCATTTTTCTGCAACTAAATTTCCTCATGCCAATATAGTAATTCATTGATCCGTTTTCTTAGGATCGTTTATGTTCAATTTAGAGATAAATCAATAGAATCTTAGAATCACCATGATTTTATTTAGAAAGGACTATCAAGCCATAACCAACCAGTAATGTCGGGAGGGAGGGAGAGATGTGAACATTTTTGTGCGACCAACATCTTTTAACAACAAATATTTCATATATAAATTAAATAGAGTAAAGCCTGTGAAAGAAAATGAACCTGTCTATAAAAAAAAGGTCTATAACGTAGCCAGTCTATAGCGGAACTTTTCTATTACAAAATTCGTAAACAAAAGAAAAGCATAATCCGGGGAAAATAACAAAACAATAACGGAAGGGGTACTAGCTAATAGGACAATTATCTTAAAATCTATCTAAAGCAAACTATCCCCATCCTGTGGGATTTGTTTTTCAATGTTTTACTTTATTTAATGCAAAACATAGATTGCATCCGACAACTCATAAAAAAGTTCTCCGGCCTGTACCGGCAGGAAAAGGTAGCTTTCCTATATCTTCGTTTTAAAATTTTAGCTAATGTTACTCGAAAACAGCAAGTTAAAATGCAAAGAAACCGTTTACAAAAGATTCGTTTACACTGAATTTGAATAAGAAATTCGCCAAATTATTGAGCTATAGCCAAGTTGGCTTCATTTATGAAGACTTATTTTTGTCGCCAAATTTGGCGAGATTTCGCCAATTGTCGCCAAGTTTGGCGAGAATTTGGCGCTAATGGATATGAATATATAGTTTTATGCGTATGATTGGGAAAATGATTACAACAATGAAAGAAAATAATTTGCGAGAAATCGCGTTCACTAAAACTTATAAATTTATATTAAAATCATTAAAATTACAGACATTACAATACACTTTCATAAAACATTAAAAACATATTAAAATTGGACGTTTCGGATTTACATGGAAAATCCCTCTTCAACAACAACATTGCACTTAGCGTAAATCATAGTTCAAAAATATCAACAAATAGAAAATGCAACGTATCAAAATTTCGAAGTCAAAGTTACAGTTATAATGACACGGAGTATTCATTCGGGATTGCACCTGCTTGACCATTATTGACCATAAATTTATCGTTGTTTTTTTGTAATGTGCTGTTTTGTTTCAAAATGTCAGCCACCCTAGAATTTTAAACTGCTCTATCTCAGCCAATTTTTAAGATAGATGTAAAACAAAAAATGCTCTGGAATCCTTGTATCAAGTCCTAACACCTAATTAAAAAATAAACTTGATTTTTTAACTTTTTTGTATATTTATTTTAGTTTTAAAATTTTCCGAGGCCGCCACCTTGAAACAAGATGGCGGACCAAGCTGGCCAACGAACTCGGTCGAGGCATTGGTGAGCTTAATACACACAATTAGTTTCGTCCAAATTAATTTATAAATACGAGCGTTATCGTATCAAATTATTTTCATTTTTTCAATTTTTTTCAAATTTTTTTATTTTTTTTTTCGAATTTTCTGGATTTTTTTAATTTTTCTTTTTCTGTATCCTAAATACTACCTTTATTCCGAATTTGAATTTTGTAGCGCAACAAAATCGGATTGTCTTCAAATTTTCGGTTTTTTTCAATTTCTTCGATTTTTTCAATTTTGCTTTCGATTTTTTTGGTGTTTTTGATGTTTTCTTTTTCTGGATGTTAAACACTACCTTCACACCAAATCTTAAGTTTCCACGACTACAAGATCGTATTATTTTCAATTTTCATTTTTGATGGAATTTGTTGAATTTTCGAATGTTTTTTTTTCGAATTTTCTGGATTTTATAATTTTTCCTTTCTTTGTATCCTAAACACTACCTTTTTTCCAAATGTCAAGTTTCTGGGGCTACGGGATCTACCCAATCTTTTTGATGACGCGTGAACGAGTGAGTAAGAAGTGACAAAAAATCGAATGTTTGAGTTCATATATCGCCTGAACTAGAAAAGACAGAAAGTTGTAATTTTAAATTTTGGTCCTGTGGGCCAAATACTCTCTATAATTGAAGTTTAAAATTTTTGGGATACTCCAGCGCGGAGATATGGGGGGGTCAAAAGTGCCCTGAGTTGCTTCCAGAAAAGTATGCTTACGGCTGTCCTCTCTCGACTTGGCGGAGGCACTGCCGTGCCTCCAGATTTTTATTAAAATACCATCTACTGTCCACCTGCATCCAAGGAATTTAAATATGCCTCCTTGGTTGAGGCTCAAGCTGAAAAAAGTTACAATATAATGATTGCTAAATGTGTCAATATTTGACAGACGATTTTTGATTATGTAGAATAAATTGAATCATGAAGTTTGAATGCGCAAAAATATGTTTTTATTTCTTAGAAAATTTACTTTAATATTAACATACCAGTGGAAACAATTTGCTTTTTTTAAAATTAGGAGCTAAGTTATTTATTTTTCTCCAAACTCATTTAAATATAAGTAACTATGTCGTTTAAAGCGCTTATAGTAAGTAATCTTTGTAATATGCGAAAAAAATCACAACTGACAAAATTGACGTCACTTTCAGATTTCAAATTATAGTGAGTTAATCTGAAATTTGTTTATAAAAATATTGTCCATACGCAGTTCTTTTGAATGGCAACGGGAAAGAAATTGAATTAAAAATTGAGGGAAAAAAATATATTTCTTTAATGATAAACTATGGGAAATGTTTGAAAAAAGTGGTAAAGAATGGTGTGAGAAATTTTTAAAGTTGACAGTAATTTTACTCGTGTTCTAAAGTATATGTACATCAAGTTTCGTTCGAATCGTACAAAAACTGTAGATTTGTATAAGGAACATACATACATACATACCAAGAACTGCTTTTATATATATAGATTCATTGGTGATATGAACCATGCATTATTTTTTATCAGACACTCCGAATTTCATAACATGTTTTTATTAAAGGAATTTGTCCTCTTCTAAATTTTATTAACCCTTTGTGACTCAACAACGCTGACTTGGAAAATATTTACTCAGATGTTAGAATACATCATTTTAAGCATGAAAAAAAAACAAAAATATAAAATTATTGACGAAAAGGTAATTTTTCACATCTATATCTATACAGTGCATTAAGAAATTAGACCACTAACGAATTGGTGCACTTCTGAAGAAGATACAATATGCAAATATTTAGCGTGTGTATTTAAAATTGATCGTAGAACGTTTTCTGTTATAATTGCTACATTAAAATTTAAGTTAGTCTTCTAATTGTTTTAAAACGTAAATAAGGTGACGGTTAAGAAATTATTAAGACCACTTGAGGAAATTAGCATATTATACGTCACATCAGAATCATTATAAAATCATTATACGCGTTTGTATAACCTGAAAGTATTCTCGAGAAGCAAAGGTCCAGGTTCAGATAGTGGTATTTACGATGTATTTGAAGATACCGCTGGGTAAAGAGTTGTCTGCGACCTAAGTAAGAAAAATTTGGTTTTAAAAGGGTGCTAGTAAATCTGAAAGGGAAATAGCTCTGTTAATGAAGCGTTCTAAAACTGTCATTCACAATGAAATAATTAGAAAAAAAGGATTGAAATAAAATTAAACTATCTGGAAGAAAAAGGATTTTGACTGCACGAGATGATAAACAAATATTTCGAATATCACCTCAAAAAGGTCATTCAACTAGGGAAATTTCGAACCGTGTCAGCAAAATAACCTCACAAGTTAGAGTTTGGAAGAGTCTGAAATCAAATAGTAATGCAAAATGTATGAAACTGTTGAAAAAACCGAGGTTAATGAAGCATCATAAACAAGAAAGACTCAAATGGGCTAAAAATGTCATGTCTTGGGACAAGAAATGGAAACAAGTGATATTTTCAAATGGAAAAAAAAATAATCTTGACTGTCCGGATGGTTATAAACACTATTGGCATGATTTGAGGAAGGAACCGAAACAATGCTTCAGTCGACAAATGGGTAGAGGTTCAGTAATAGTTTGGGGAGATTTTAGTCATGATGGATTATGAGATTTAATCCGAATTTCGGGACGTATGAACCCTGCTCAATATCAGGCTATGTTATATGATCATTTTATACCGTTTGGAACTTTTTTAGGTGGTGATAACTGGATGTTTCAGCGGGACAGTGCTTCTTGCCATGTGTCTAAATCCACCCAGCAATGGCTTATAAAAGGAAAAAAAATCATGTTTTTTCATGGCCAAGTCGAAGTCCAGACTTCAACCCTATGGAAAATCTTTGGGGCGTATTAAGTCGCAAAGTTTATGCTAATAAACAGTTTTTATCTGCCAATGAACTAGAAGTAGATATTGTAAAAGGATGGCACAATATTTCTGAATCTGTACTTAATCGCCTGGTCACTTCTATGAAAAACAGAGTTTGAGGTTATAAGGAAAAATGGAGGACCAATATCTTATTAATTTACATATTATTCAATTCCTACTATTAACTCACACTCTCTATATATTTATATATCTTGTTCAAATTTTCAATCGTTAATAAAATATTTTCTATTCATCCTATCAAGTTCAAATAATTTTTTTAAACTTGTACTGGATGACAATTTATGTTAATACAGTTTTTTCAAATATTAATTCATTAAATAAATTTAATTAATTTTAATTTTATATTTCATTTCTGTTCAAAAGTATAGACTCACTCCATATTTATAGTCTCACCTTCACACGTAAAAAGATAACGGGGCTGTTCACGGACGAAAATCAGGTGGCTCGCGGGCGAAGGAGACTATAAATGTAGAGTGAGTCTATACTTTTGAACAGAAATGAAGTATAAAACTAAAATTAAATAATAAAATTTAATTAATTAATTATATTTGAAAAAAAAACTGTATTATCGTTAACTGTAACATCGCTATGGCACTTTATTGTGAAGTTTGGTAATTTTTGAAATTCAATATTTGAAAAACGGCATAATCATTAGATTTTAAATTTATATCAAGAAAAATGCAATTTTTTTAACTTTCTAACGCAGTTTGTCTAACAATTTTGTGAGAAATACTTTTCGAGCAATTAATTTTTGGTATTTTAGCTATTTATTTTTTATTTAATTTTTAATACATTTCAAAAATTTCTCTTATGCAAGATATTTAGCAGGATATAAATTTAGGAATAAATACCGTCAGTGGCGAAGCGTGTAGATCGCTGGAAAAAATTTTCTATTTGACCTAAGTAGGAATTGACTTAAAAAAAAGTTTTTATATTACTTGTTTTTTGTTTTTAGACAAGTGCTCTTATAATTTGTTAACAGTGTACTTTTGAGTTATTGCTTATACTTTTGTTAACATACTTACTTATTGCATTATTCAAAATTATTGCAAATTAATTTTAATAAGTATGTTATATTTTGATATCTCATGTGTTTAAACTATATTTATAACCTTTATTTACTCCATAATTTTCAAAATTAAAGTGGTCTTGTACGCCTGACTGACTGACTGGGTGGGTGACTCATCAACGCCCAGCTTAAACGACTTAAGTCAAGATCATGAAATTTGAACAGTGGATTACTGTTATGACCTAAACAAGTAATAAGAAGCGATTTTTGTTACCCCCCCACCAGAAGGGGTTAAAGGGGTGGTCGAACATTTTACGTGATTCCGCCATATCTCAGCAACAGTTTTAGGTAGGAGTGCGAAATTCCGGATATGACATCTACTAAAAAAATGATTAAAACACGTATTTAAATGATTTTAGAAATACACCAACTAAGGGGGTTAAATGAGATTCAAAAGTTTCAGGTCATTTCGCAATATCTCAGCAGCAGTATTAGGTATGAGCATGAAATTCAGGATCACTAATCTACTTTAAAAAAAAAAATAGTTAAACAGGTATTTTCGCGATTTTAAAAATTCACCCACTAAGGGGGTTGGATATCGGAAAAGGACACGATTATGGAAGATTAGACGAATAAGACAGCTATTGCTGATTTTTGATTAGATATTTTGCGTATAACATTTTTTAAAGGGAAAAAAAAACATTAATCCTTTATAAAGCTGAGGGATGTAGTATGATTGCGACAAAATAACAAGTTTTTTTCTGATTGCCATTTTGACGGTTTTCGTACGCGAATGCGTTATTGTGAATGGCGTATTTTGGGGAAATTAGATTTTTTATTTATGGTTACCCGGATGACCACACTGTCAGAAAAATCCGTCTTTATACATTAAATAATTCCTCATTTTTCAACAAATAATTTCCGTACTCCTAGAAACATGCTTTTTCCGTGAATTCTTCGAAAGTCTGAAGAAGTGAGAAAATGTCCGTTTATTCCCTGCGCGCATGCGTATTGGCTCTATTAATACTAAAGTTTGAATTTATTTTAAAAATGAAAAACTAAAAATTCAATAAATTATTTCGAACTTATTAAAGAAAAAAAATTGTTCTTTCGAATTTAAAAAAGTAATAATTAATTTCCTCATTCATTTCAAATTATTTGCAATTTATTTTTTTAAAAGTTATAAAAAAAATCTCATTTAATATATATTCTAAACAAACAGATTAATATATATATATAATAGTTGAAAAAAAAAATCCGTTTTACTCAAAAAAGAAACAAACAAAAATAATACTTTCGAATTTAAAAGAGTAACAAATAATTTTCTCACTTATTTAAAATTATTCGCAATTTATTTTTTTTAATTTATAAGAAAAACATTCGAAATTAAAATATATTCTAAAACATTCAACACATTTTATCGAACCGAACACCTTTAAAAAAAAACTGTATAATACTTGAAAAAGAAATCGATTTTATTAAAAAAGCAAACATTTCTTCTCGAATTTAATTAAAAATATAATATCCACATTTTACGTCTAACAATAGAATTAAGAATATATATAATTCATATTTTTATCCTCTATTAATAATAAATTGTTAAAACCCCAACCGTCTTCTTATAATGACAAAATCACCCCGCAATTAATTTCCAATTTGCCAGCTTTCGAAACCCCAAATTTTTAAAGACCAAAGCCGCCATTTGAAGAAAACCCTATCATCATTCCAAGCTCTTCTTCAAGCAAGTGCCCACTGGTCGTATCGATAACATACTTGACTTCAGACCGGCAGGTTCCTAGTTCAATCCTCAGGTGAGACAGGAAATATTCTTAAAATGTATTTAATAATGAATACTTCCGCAACCGTCCATAGATGGCAGCACAAAGAGGAAGACAGTTTTTTAAAACCGACTTTCTTCAAATAACGGAAAATTTCCCTCATGTAACAGAGAAAAAAATAAACGGAAATTCTTCAAATTACGGAAAATTTCCCTCCTGTAACTAAGATAAAAATAAACGGAAATTCTTCAAATAACGGAAAATCTCACTCCTATAACAGAGAAAAAATAAACGGAAAATCTTCAAATAACGGAAATAACGCGGCAGCAGTGCTGCCAGTGATATTTCCGTATTTTGAAGGAAGTATTTTTGAGAGTGCAATGTAACTCGGGCGAAGCCGAGTGGTTTTCCTGTATAAAATAAATTTATTAGTCTCATGTGCATAAATAGAAAAAAAAATCACATATTTACGAGCTTCTATTTAAAGTTCAAAATTTTTAAGTACTGCAATTTTATACTCCCGCTTTTATCTGATTTAGAACAATTTTTAGGGTTTCGTTCATCTCACGAAATCCTATTACTCCCGCTCCGTTGTCTATATCTCACAGAGCAGTTCTTAAAAACTATATAACTTACAGGCATGAAAATCCGTGTAGTTATAGCTAAATACGTACTATTTAGCTCAAAATATTAAAATTTGAAAAAATCGTATTATTTTAATAAATAGAGATAAAAAAAAAAATCAAAATTCTGACAGTCTTTCCCTATTAAATTTAAACATTTTTCGTTATAGCAGTTGCTAACCATTAAAAATCCACAATAAAATTCTTTCTACAATAATTAATTTTCTATTGAAAGATTTCCACGTGAAAAATAATGAAATAAAAAGTTTCACCAATTGAAAAAATTAATGACGACATATTGGCAATAAAACGGAAATTTTCAAAGATTTTTCAATAATACAAGGAGTATGTGTATGTACAGAAAGTAGATTAATATCACGTCATTAGAGAATTAAAAAGAGAATTAATCTGACGTCATATTGGAAGTTTAACGAATTTTTCAAATGTTTGAGAATAACACAAAGCTAGTATCAATATGAGTAATAGAGAATAGTAAATATAGGAGTTTGAGGAACGTATTGAATCATGATAAAAACCCGATTTTCTAAATATTCGCATATTTTAACATTTTGAAGGTGTACAACATGCTTAATTTTGAAATTATTTTTTTCTTAAATATCGCATTTAGTCCACATGACAGATATTATTATAACAGAGTCTAATAGCGGACTTGCTCGCTATGGGGCCTGTTGAGATATTAAAAAAAAAAAACGGAGTTTGTTATAAAGAGTGTTACATATGTTTTTAATTATTGGAGGTGAAACGTTTTCCGTAGTTAATGCATTTATTTTTCTTTTAATGTTACGTGAACGACGTCACGGGTACCAGCTAGTAAAATATAAAATAACTAATCTTCCGTTGTCTGTGGGCAAGGTTATCTCCAAACACGGGCGTTTGCTAGCAACAATATAGTTTAAAATCATTGTAGATACTTTTAAAAAACTGTCACAAAAAGTCTCACTTTATAAAATACGCAATTTGGCAGTAGGGCCTGAATTACATAGGATTACGCAATAGGTTTAAATATCTATTTTATATAAACAATTTTTTTTAAATATCGTATTTAGTCCACATGACAGATATTATTATAACAGAGTAAGTTATGTGGGTTTGAGGAACGTATTGAATCATGATGAAAACCAGATTATGGAAATTTTCAGATTTTAACATTTAAAGTTCTCTGTACAGCATGTTTAATTTTGTTATAAAAAAAAAAAAAAAACGATAAAAGTAGACCGGTAAGTTTTTACTGTATAAAATACATGATTATTTTTTATTGCTAAATTAAATTTATTTGGATTTATTAAAAAAAGGATAAAGTGTTTTGAAAGAAATATTAAACGAAACTCTTGGTGCGATCTTCGATCACACTTACCCACTTGTTTTAAAGTACCTACCCATCCGTTCTGTTTGCACTCTTATACAAATCAACAGTTTGATAGCCTGAATTGTGAAATGTTACGTATTAAAGCAGAGCCCAGGCAACTAAAGTACTGCGGAATCGAAATAAATAGTTAATTTTTAATTAATAAGAAACCAAAAATCTAACAACCTTTTCCTATCAAATTTAGACATGTTTCGTTATAGCAGTTGCCTCTCCCCCCCCCTAACCCCTCCCTAATTTTTTTTTACAATAATTTTTTCATTGAAAGATTTCCACGTGAAAAATGAAAATGAAATAAAAAATTTCAACAATTAAAATGAAGATTAATATGACGTCATATTGGAAGTACAACGGAAAATTTTAAACATTTCTGAATAATATAAGGAGTATGGGTATGTGTACGTACAGAAAGCTAGTTAATAGGACGTCATCAGATAATTAAAAAAGAAAATTAATATGACGTCATATTGAGAGTTTAACGGACTTTTTCAATTGTTTGAGAAACATACAAAGAGAGTATCAATATGAGTAATAGAGAAAGCAAGTAGAGATGACGTCAACAGGTGATAATAACGTTATATGGATTTGAGGAACGTATTGAAACATAATGAAAACCCGATTATGGAAATTGACATATTTTAACATTTTAAAGTTCTCTGTACAGCATGTTTAATTTTGCAATTGATTTTTCTGCACAAATATTCTTAAATTCCCGGACAAAGCTGGGTACTTCAATTAGTATGAAGTAAACAGAATATTACATACTTCTGATAAACATTGTCAATTATATACAAAATTGTAAAGTATACGAAATCCCCTTTGTAAAAAATCTATTTTTGAATGTATCCAGCCTTTTTAATTAAAAAAAAATTACGATGTTAATTTTAGCAATAACGATGCGAAACTGCTTAAATGATAAATATAACTTTGGCATGAAAAATTAACTCAGTATCGCCGTTTGTTGGGAATTCTAGGAACAATGTATATTAAATGATGTGCTGTGAGATAGCAGCAATAAGGAAAGACCTGTGTTCAAACCCACTGTATAAGTAAAATTGATTTTTGGGTATATTACAGATATGCAAAGCGGTGAAACAAAGGGTTAAAATTTTAAAAAATACAAAGTCCTGTTGACCTGTTCTTCTAGTGCATGTGTGGCGAACTTTTATATGTACGCGTGCCAAAATTTCATAAACAATATCTATCAACATTGTAACGTGGGAAACTTCTATGTAAAGTGATATTTCAGCATATGTTGAATTCAGAAATACAAAATAGTGCAGGTCGGAAATCATGCATAGCATTACAGAACAAGTTCGAAATTGTACGTTAAACATGACAAATGAGGTGCGTTTGTTTCGCGCTATAACTAGTTTTACAATGTAAAAAAATCATCGTTATGATTTCAGTGAAATAATATAGTCTGTTATGAACGAAATAAAGTGCCTTATTTATTTATTTTATTTTTTGTAAGTACGTATGCCACGTGGAAATTCACCATGGAGTTCTTGCTTTGCGAATGATTACCTCCATGGTTAATATTTCTATGACTCACGATGAATGAATATTTTTGTTTATTTACTTTAATGGATTGAGATAGTCGGCTGTTAACCTAATTTTCACTGAAGTTATCTCAGAATCTATGCATTTTTTAATGTAATTCATCTCTCAAGCAAACATTTTTTTTTTTGAATGATCTTTCTAAAAATGTAACTTATGCAATTTTATTCGAAAAAATAATTTTTAATAAAAATGGACATTTAGCATATGGAAAAAAATGTGGTTAGCTCCTATTTGTTCTCCTCAGTCACACGACTTGCGCTTTTATTATATAGATTACGTATGATAGGATTTAATAGAATAAAGAAAACTTTTATTAATATCTTGTAAAGTTCCGAAATTCAATATTTTTAAAAACGGCATAATCATTAGATTTGAAATTTATATCAAGAAAAATACAATTTTTGTACCTACCTAACGCAGTTCGTCTAACAATTTTCTGACAAATACTTAAAAAAAAAAGAAAACTGCCCAGTTAAACTGAGGGCATTGAGCTCACAGGCTATTCACACTAATTGTATATTATATTCTTATTTCAAAGAATTTGAAATATGCACCTCGAAAAATAAAGAAATCAACAATATATTAAGGGGGAGTCATCCCCCGTTACCCCCCTCATAGTTAACTAATGAACCCCTTAAACTAATCCGGGAAGTCTCTAATGACAATGAATATATATACAAAATTTGAAGAAAATCGGATAATTCTGCATGAAAAACCCATTTATCTAAATTAAGGGGGGGATTAGCCCCCCTTTCCCCCTTTATACTTAACCAATGAACCCCCAAAACTATTCAGAGAAGTGCATTATCACAATGAACCTATATACAAAATTTGAAGAAAATCTGATAATTCTGCATGAAAAACCCATTTTACATATAAAGCGGGGGGGGGGGGGTATCCCCCCTTTATACTTAACCAATAAACCCCCAAACACTATTCAGAGAAGCGCATTATCAAAATGAATCTATATACAAAATTTGAAAAAAATGGGATAATTCTGCATGAAAAACCCATTTATCTAAATTAAGGGGGTTTTAGCCCCCCTTTCCCCCTTTATACTTAACCAATGAACCCCCAAAACTATTCAGAGAAGCGCATTATCACAATGAACCTATATACAAAATTTGAAGAAAATCGGATAATTCTGCATGAAAAACTCATTTATCTAAATTAGGGGGGGGGGTATCCCCTCTTTCCCCCTTCATACTTAACCAATGAACCCCCAAAACTATTGACAGAAGCACATTATCAAAATGAACCTATATACAAAATTTGAAGAATATGGGATAATTCTGCATGTAAAACCTATTTATCTAAATTATGGGGGGTTAGCCCCCCGTTTCCCCCCTTTATGCTTAACCAATGAACCTCCAAAACTAATCAGGGAAGCGCCTTATCACAAGGAACCTATAAACAAAATTTAAAGTAAAACGGTTAGTTCTATCAAGAGTTATCGCGTTACGTACATACATACATACATACGTACGTACATACAGAACCTACGGGCACATAAGCTCTCAGGCTTTGATAGCCTGTGAGCTAAAAATTAATAGCTCGAAAAGTAACTTCAAATGTTTCATTTTCCGAGATTAATCTGTGGCAACGAGTAGCGAAAAACCCAGTCGTCAGCAACGCTTAGCTTTTTATTAAAGAGAATATTAGTGATCGGCTGTACGTGTAAAGCAATATTTTATTTCTTATGACAAGAAACAAAAAATAATTTTATCTGTATAATGGTTATCAAATTAATTTTTTTTGCGTGCTGAAGGAATAATTGTGTGTGCCACCTGTGCCATAGTTTTGCCATCCCTGTTTCTTGTGTCTAATTTTTACAGGAGTAATTCGAAAACCAAATTTTCATGAGTTGTTAAGTTAGGTATTTGTAATTTTCATCTTTAAAATCATCACTTCATATATAATTTAAAACACTCTGACCACCACAGATTGCGATGAAGTGGCATTTTTGGCATGCTTTGACAGAGATTTTCGGTGTTTATCGATTCGGTACACAATTACGATTCGCAGCAATATTTGTTATTTTTGTACAATTCAAAAATATAAAATGTTACTTTTTTTTTACCCATTGAACGCCAAACTGAAATCACTCAATATGTCTGGATGGGGGGCACGGGATTCTTTTTTGAAATGCATGTCAATAAATTATCAATAACTAGGGAATCGAACCCGGGCTTCCCGGGTTACAGAACGCAGGCGAAAACCATTTTTTCCCTAAATCTAATAGATTTTTCATATTTTTATTTGTCAAAGTTGCTGCATTTAGTGATTTTTCTTTACTGGTTTCTTTGCTTTTCTTGTGCGTGAAGCGCTTATACATGCGGTAACTTCGCAATGACCGTTAATAGTATTTGTAATACTGATGAAACATGAATTAAAACGTTGTTTCTTACTGCTCATATTAACTTTTTATATGCATTTTTATTAAATTTGTGAAATAATTTTTTTTTATATTTTATTCATAAAAATGCAATATATAAAACAATATCTTCTGTTTATATTATCTGTTAAAATATCCGATGTTTGTTTATGGTGTAAACAAATAATTTTCTTTTAAATTTTTAAATTATTACAAAGCTTCCTTTTCTCCAAAATCGTCTGAACTAATCAAATTTTGTATCCGGTATAACGCTACTCTCCTATAAAGGCACCCTATTCTTGTGACGTTTTTATTTGAAAATTCATTAATTTTACTACCTGTAACTATTTAAAAATTTATAATGGCAGCATTCTTCTATTTGTTTATTGGACGTTTCAAAATTCATGCTTAAAAATTATTTTATAAGCCATACTATATCAGGCAATTAAGATATAGTTTTCAAACAAATTGCATTTGAAAGTAAATTTTTTTCCCTCTGTAACGGTGTAAAAGTTGAAAATGTGCTATGTTTAGAAATTAAAAAAATTGCAATAGCAAAAATCACAAAATCGAAATTTCATCGTCAGCTGTTGCCATTCGCAAAATGACGTATGCGTTACGCACGGACACGTTTGGCCTTTATAATATAGATTCCGTTTCATAGCGATAAATTGTATGGGTGGAATACGTATTTGTGTAATATGTCACACATGGAAATATTGCTGACACACGTATTCGTGTGTAATGTCAGTAAATGTGTCAGCCCATTGGGACATATATGTCCCACTAAATTTTAATTCCTAAATGCTACATTGGCACCAGAATTTTGGAAGACAATTTCGCTTTTTCATTTTACGTGAAGAAAAACTTACTTATTTTCAAATAATATTGTTTGTAAATCCTCACGTCAATAAATCATTTGGTACTTATGTATTATCCGGGCAAGGAGAAACATCGCCAAAAATTGTTGTCAATCTTGTTTATCAATGACTAGTATATAACCCCGTCAAAAATGACGGATTGTCAATCCGCGTTTCATTTTCATAAGACTTCATACAAACAAACAGCATGAAGATATTGCATTGCATATATTTTTTTTACTTAGTATTACATTTCTAACATAGTTCAACGATTGGACAAAACATTCAAATTAAATATTAACAAATAATCCATTTGTGAAAGTTTTTGTAAAAAAAGTGTTATCAATGAGTTTCTAAACAGAGACTCACCACATAACTGATTGTTTATATAAGCAAAATTAAATGCAAATTACGCTGTACTATGTGTTTCTTATATTTTAATTACGTTTGGTAAGAAATAATCATTTTACAGTTTATGACCCATTATCCCGAAATCCAAAATCCGGAAGGAGAAAATTCGAAAATTTTCTAAAGTAGAAAATTTTTACTAAATTTTTAGATTTTCTGAAATTTTTCGAAAATTTTACAAATTCTTAATTTTTTTTTTCAGTCCATTGTGTTTCAATGTCTAATCACTCCAATATTGTTACTTCGGTGGCGGGTGGACACGGTGCCCTCTTCCCGAAATTAAAAACAAATAATTTTTCTCTCAAATTTTATTTTAAAATTAATTTATATTACGATTCGTTAGAAACAAAAAAAAAAAAAAAAATAGTTATATATTTATTTCATCAGGGGTGATTCGGTTCAAGTTTTCCTAAAAATTTAAGGTATTCGGTTTCGAAAATTTTTGTCTTTAGTCCAAAAATTCGAACATAAATATCTCGAATTTTGAACGATCGTCGCCGGAAAAATCAATTATGTCTATCGTTCACAGAAAAACAGTAGACAATTTCTTCAAATAATTGTGGAAACAACGTAAATTTCTTCAAAGGATCCGAAAAAAAAAAAAAACGCAAATTTTATCGCAGAAAAACGCGAATTCTCTCAAAGACTTGCGAAGAAAACGCAAATTTCTTCCAAGGACTCCGAAAAAGTGTAAAATTTCATTAATGGATCACAAAAAAAAAAAAAAAATAAATAAATAAAAAATGGTTAAAGGATCGCAAAAAAAATCCTCGAATTTCGTAAAATAATCGCGGAAAAACATTAATTTTTTCAAAGGGTCGCGAAAAAAAGACAAATTTCTTCAAAGCACTGCGAAAAAATTTCTAATTTCGTTAAGGGATCGCGAAAAAAAGTGAAGTTTCGTCAAAAGATCGGAGAAAAACGCTAATTTCGTCAAAGAATCTCAGAAAAAACTAATTTTGTCAATGGATCGTGAATAAAAGGCAAATTTCGTCAAAGAATAGCAAAAAACGCAAATTAAACAACAAAGTATCGCAAAAAGGAAACGCAAATTTCTTCAAAGGACTACGAAAAAACGCAAATTTTGTCAACGAATATCAGAAAAAAATGCAAATTTTGTCAACGAATAACAGAAAAAAATGCAAATTTTGTCAACGAATAACAGAAAAAAATGCAAAATATGTCAACGAATAACAGAAAAAAATGCAAATTATGTCAAAGAATCACGAAAAAAAAAAACATGATTTTTTTCAAATAATCGTAAACTTCGGAAGGAACCCAAATCCGGAAAATTCCAAAACTCGGAAAGCCTTTTTGGTCCCGAGGATTCCAGATAATGAGTTTTTACCATGGAAGTAAATTTCAAAATCCGCCAGTAGAAGGCGCCTGTATACTGTTTCAACCTCAAATCCTCCCTACGAAATAAATCCCCGCTACTTCTGAAAAAAAACTTGCTTACAGATTTTTCTTTTTTTTTACAGAAATGGCGATATATATGTTTTATATGATATAGTTTTTGAAGGTTTTAAAACAAAATTAAAATATTTAAAAGCTTTAATATGCTTTTACAAATATTTTAACAGCAGAATAGAATGTAGCATAGATTTTTTAATAAGCCTAACATGGCGTTTAACTATGGTTGATTCGCAAACCGGAGTGGTCGCACCCGGTTGCGTTACAGACAGTTTCTTGCCTTTGGATTTTATTATATGGTAGATAATAATGATAAAAACAGTAAATTAACATTTAATAATGTTAAATTACTGTTTTGAGCAATTATAGACAATTATGAATCCTGTTTCACTGTTCAATTTCGGAGTTATTATAGAAAACAATATTTCCATGGTTTGTGTTCATTGTCCTATGAATGTAGGTCCCCTAAGAAAAATTTAAAATTCCAAGAAAAACGAACATTACTTCCCATTTCAGTGCTACCAGTTTCGTTTTCATATTTTTAACACTTTCCAACACAGTTGAAAAGTGTTTATGAATTCAGTTTGCCTGGTGAAAACAACGTACACACCTTTGCCAAATCAATCACGTAGTTTTGGCGGGAATGGTGGAGCCAGTCGGTATGAAACGTATTTTTCAGAGGTCCACAGAAAGAGAGAGAGCGAAAGAGAGAAGGGGGGGGGGGGGGTGAACTACAAACGATAAATCGGGAACGACGATATCGAAACTTTTAAAATTATTTCCAATGACAAGCGGTATTGATTTGACTGGGATAGAGAAGGAAAGCATTCTAGAACGGATTTTATTTTCAATTTTTAACATGTTTCAACATAGTTGAAAGTATTTATATGGCCGTCTGTCTGTGCTTTAACTCCCGTAAATATATCCGAATAGCCATGCAATATGATATATGATATTGAGGTTCACTATGGCATATTCAGTATTGAGAATAAAATGTTTACCATTTATGGTTATTTTACAAGGGGCACTCAAGAGTATTCCGTTACATTACTATTAATGGGGGAAAATATTTGTTCGTTGCATTTTAATTTCGTTACACTATTTCAAATATAATAAAATTGATATACATCACTGAGTTGGACGGAAACGCATTATCTATGGAGCATAGAAAAAGTAACAATTATTGTTCGTTTACAGGGACACTCAAAAATATTTTATTGCATTACAGTCAATTGGAAAAGATCGTTTTTAGTGCATTTTAATAATGTTATACTTTTTAAATATAATGAAATTGGTAGGCGTTACTGATACATTGGTATACATTACGATCTATGGCGAAAATATATATTCAACGCATTTTAATGACGTTGCATTATTTCAAATATAATACAATTTATATGCATCATTGAGTTGGACGACCACATGTTATGTCTAGGGTATGAAATAAGTGGCAATTATAGTTTGTGTACAGAGACACTCAAAAGTGTTCCTTTAAATTACAGTCAATTAGGAAAAATCGTTTTTATTGCATACTAGCAGATCCGCCCAGCGTTGCCCGGTCTCGTCAAAAAATACTACGAAATGCGAAATCACTCTAAAAATCGCTGCACGAAACCCTTTCTCTGGTAACTCTTTGTCTTTCGGAAATTAAATAGAGAGATTGACTCGAAGTAGAAATAAATTTAACACCACTTCCTCAAATGTCTAAATCATTTGATTCAAAACGTGTCAGTTTTTGGTAAAAATTTTTAAAAAGTTACCTACGGATTTTCACAAAATTTGTATTTTCGGAATCAGAAACATAAACTGAGTTTCGATTCAAATAATCCAATACTTTTCTTAATACTCGAGGATGAGTGAAAATGAAACTTTTTCGTTGCCTGGGATTATCAAATAGGTAACTTTCTTTTGCGGTTTCAATAAAAATAGCCATTTTTGGCACCACGCGCAGGAAATTTTTTTAGTTCCACTGCCAGGGGATGCATTTTTTTTCTAAACAAATTATCCGACACGTGTTCCCGCTGCCTACGATACCATGTATAGAAGACGTGCTAGGCACGCGCTGCAAAATATTTTAGTTCCAGTTTCTACCACCAGGTGGAGCATTCAGTTCTAAATAAACCTATATACGAACGAAACTCCGGCACTCGTTCCTACTTCTTACGTCACCGTGTAGAAGGCGTGCCGTGCACGCGCAAGAAATCTGTTAGTTCCACTTTCCCACACAGGGAGTACCAAATATGTCAAATAATTAGCTATATCTTAATTAGTTCATGTTAAGTTGAATGAACCGATTCCCGTTGAAATCGAACCCACAGAACTCGATAAAATAAATCACCCCCCTCTGGATATTAATATTCAATAATAGTGGTAACAAAAGTCCAAAAACAATACCAAAGTTCATTTAGTACCTGGGAGGCCTCGGAAGAATGTCAGAAAAGATTTCGTTTGAATCGGACCACTCTGATCTAAGAAACCTCTTTCCGAACGAGCCTCCGGCACGTGTCCCCGCTGCTTATGACAAACTATAGAAGGCGTTCTGTGCACGCGCAGAAAATCTTTTAGTTCCGCCTTCCACCGTCAGGGGGCGACAAATGTATGTCTTAATTAGTTATCTATATCTTAATTAGTTCATGTTGAGTTGAATGAATCAATTGTCGTTGAAATCGGGCCCTTTGTTTGAATCGTACAAATTTTAAATGCATAATTGTTTAGTTCCACTTCCCACCGCTAGGGGATGCACTCAGTTCTAAATTAAACTCTTTCTGATTGAAAATCCGGCACGTGTCTCTGCTGCCTGCAACACCGTATAGCATACGTGCTGCGCACGCGCTGCAAAATCTTTTAGTTTCATTTTCTACCGCCAGGTGGCGCCAAATCTGTATCTTTATTAGTTATCTATATCTTAATTAGTTCGTCTTAAGTTGAATGAACTATTTATCATTGAAATTGGGCCCATTGAACCCGAGAAAATACCCCTGTCTGGTCATTAATTTTCAGAAATAGTGGTAACCAAGAGCTAAAAAAATTATACCGAAGTTTATCTAGTACCTGGGGATCTGAGAAAAGGTTTCATTTGAATCAGACTAATAATTAGTTCTCATTTTGGAGGCAGCGGGGGGGGGGGAGTTACTATACAAATGACGTATATCTGAAAAAACTCTAAACATCGCATAAAACAAATCACAAAAATTCACAACTCGCGGTTCGAATTGCAAGCAGCTGACGACCTTTTCATCTGCCAATCACAGATGCCCGGTTGACTTCCACATGTGCCTACTATTCTATCAGCTACCAATCCAACTGCCCTCCAATGGCGTTTGGCTTGTAGTGGGCAATTTGTGACGTCATTTGAAAAAAAAAAAAAAAACGCTGCAAAACATGAATTTTTTTTTTTTTTAAACGCAGAAAAAATGAAATTAAAAAGGAAAAAAAACTAATAAAAAAATCGGGATAATAAATAATCCCCCCTTCCCTTTTAAAATTAAGATTTTTTTTATCTGTAAAGAATTATCAACATTCTCCAAGCTAAAAAGAGGAAACAAGTTGGAAATTGTACGTCAAACGTTACAAACGAGGTGCGTTCGTACGCACGTTTTAGAATTAAATTCATGATATCCCGTGCGTAGAACGGGCTAAACAGCTAGTTAAGTATATATTTTATGACACTGTTCATACAAATATCTTAACTAGTTATATAAATATTCAGATATATATGTATCAGCTAGTTATATAAATATTCAGATCTTGATGATTTTTAATTCTGTGAAATGAATTATATCGTCTGCAGATTCATTTCTGTCATAAAATAAGTATCTCGGTCGCTTGACGATTTAACATCCATCGGAAGCTCCTCTAACAAAAAAGCACCGATTTAAAAAAAAAAATCAAATTTCTTAATAAATATTTTTATTAATATCTCCTAAAGTTTTGATTCGATTTTAATAAAATTTGAAATGTCTCGACAAAATTCTGCAAAGATAATATATTTTAAATTGCAAACCATTTGGTTGGGTAGTTTTTGCGTTGTTATATGCGGACGGACAGACAGACGGACGGACAGACAGACAGACGGACGGACAGACGGACGGACCAAACGACGACTATAGGTGCTACGTATTTATATAATTACGAACGCACCTAAAAAATGACGATTCTGATCGTATCTGAAGGCTGAAATGGAAGCGCAACCACCGAACCAATCAAGCATTCTGGCAAAATTTCTTAGTGTCGAAGGAAAAAAAATCGCCAAACATTCAATAATCGCTGTACGAATTTCGCATAACCTTTATTGAAAAGAGGACCAAATTTACTACATTGGGCTATAAGATTGGAACCGGATTCCCCTTATTAATGTAGAAAAATCGCAGCGAAACGTCAAAAACACTAAAATTCGCATATTTAAAATCACGATTTTTATCTGTAAAGAATTATCAACTTTCTCCAAGCTAAAAAGAGAAAAAAAAAATGACGATTCTGATCGTATCTGAGGCTTAAATAGAAGCGCAACCACCGAACCAATCAAGCATTCTGGCAAAATTTCTTACTGTCAAAGGAAAAAATTCGCCAAAAATTCAAAAATCACTGTACAAATTTCGCATAAACTTTATTGAAAAGAGGATAAAATTTACTATATTGGGCTAAAAGATTGGAACCGGATTTCACTTATTAATGTGGAAAAATCGCATCGAAACGTGCAAAACACACTAAAAATCGCATAAAAAATTTAATGTATTCCAAAATTCCAAAATCTGGCTTCAAGGTGCAAAACTACATGCATAAAGGTACCTTCCCACAAAATTTTGTAGCTCTGCGTGCAGCGGTCTCTTCAGAACACAGAGGACAGACAAACACACACACACACACACACACACACACACACACACACACACACACACTTGCTTCTTTATTATAGTTGGAGATTAATAATTGTACAGTGTTTCAAACATAATGAAATTGATATGTCTCACTGAGGTGGATGACAGTATGTTTTCCATGAAGTATTGAGTATGTATCAATTATATTACGTTTACATAGGCGCACAAAATAGCATTACATTTTTATCTATGCGGTAAAATCGTCTGCTGTGTATTTTGATTTTGTTGAAGTATATCAAACATACATTAACTGATATATATTACTCAGACACGTTACAACATGTGTACTATAGATTAGTACAGGGCGTGAAATTTCAGTTAAAAAGGTACTCGCCAGACTAAAATTTTTGCTCGCCACTATTTTACATTCTTTCAGACAGTAATGTCGGCCACCACACCTGCCCAGAAAATGAACTGTTTAGGACAAACTGAATTGAAATTGACCATTGTTAGAATGAGCTGTCCGTTAAATCCAGGATATTTTACATACATGAAAAACATGAACAATTTTTAAAATGTTAAAAATTCGGGAGCAGCTGAGCTTAGGTGGCGAAACCTCATTCACTTTGCGCAGGAGTGAAGAGTTATCAGATTCAGCCTCGGAAGCGAAAAAAGCAGCGAGCCGTGCGAAAGCGGGGGAACGAATGCAGACGGGGGATGTTCGTTCCTCTGTATGAGAGAAATGGAAGTGGGTGACGCCGCACTTTTTTCTTCTTTTGGAAGATAAATGCCGTCGCTTGATTTTAAAACACTTCCGCGTATCGCTAGATTGAGACACGATATTCTGAGCGTATACAGTTTGATTTGAAGCCCAAGATTTCAAAAGACGAAACTTACTCGCCAACCTTCAATATTTATTCGCCAATTGCGAGCTGGCGATCGGAAATTCGTGCCCTGGATTCGTACGGAGTAATTAACATTTATTCATACATGAGACAGCCAAAAAAATAGTTTATAGAACTGACTAAGCTGTATGGAACAAAAATAAAATTTTGTAATAATATTGCGATGGTGTTGGAAAGTGTTTCATAATCTATACTATACCTTGATGCATGCTGTTTCGTTCTTGTATATGGCCGAAACAGTTTGGGCCATAGAATCATTTTCAACGAATATACATCAAAGTAAAAAAAAAAAAAAAAAAAAAGTCATTTACATTTCACAGAATCAGAGCAATTGTAACAGTCCATTGAAATTTAGCATTTTCTTTTAACGAAAATTATATAAAAATTAATTTTTCTAGATTTCTGCGACTGAGCAATCTTCAGATTTAACAAAATTAGATTCGTTTTTAAATGTTTGTTTCTAAAGAGATAATCAAATCCCAACATTGTTAAATATACACTTTACGGAGAAAACTTACATAATTAGATTTATATCAAGGATGCCAATCTAATCACACTACAATGGAAAGGAAAACAGTAGGGAGAAAACGTGGTAAAAAATTTAACCACTGGCGCCATTTGTTGAAGTAGACAAAAATAAACCTAAGTTGACACCTTCGGAAAATAGGAAAGGAAGGGGGTCAACTTTGTCTCAATAAATTAATCCAGATATTACGGATGGCAAGAGATATGATATTTAGATTCTTTGCCAGTTCGACGTTTGAAATCCACTGATAATGACCAAGTGGGTTATGTCAAAACCGTTGAGAATTTTAACATCTTTTAAATGTTTTTATATTGTCATTTCTCATTATACGCCGTTTCTAGCATACATATTTTAGTGTCTTAACCCTCTACTTGTAAATTAGTTACAGTGTAAAAACCACTCTCAAGATCTTGATAGTAATTTAATTAGAATAATACGGACGGTTTGGCCGGTGTACATCATGCAGCAACGCCTTTTAAAGCATAAACATCAACTTTTGATGTTAAAAAAAGGAATAGTGTCTTAAACTATAGTAATAGTATAAAATACATTATAAGCATTTATATATAAAGAAGTTTAAATAAGAAAGAAAGTAGAATACATTACACACATACACGGGTGGCATATTCCGTACACCTGTGGTGACTTACTATAAAAGTAACGAAGAAGAGCCGACAAAATTGCAAACTTCAATTCAAACTTTGTTTAACATTAAAAAGGCTTTGAGAAGAGGGTAAATGAAGCGCAGATGCTAATCACGTAATTATTTTAGAATTCACAACTGTTCCTTCACCGAGTAGAGCTCCGTGGCTTTATAAATTTTAACCCCTTGAAGGGCGGTGGGACATGTATGCCCCGCTAAATTTTAATTTCCAAACGACACATTTGCACCATAATTTTGGAGAAAAAAATCTTGCTTTCATATCTTGAGTGAGAAGAAGTTGTTACTTATTATCAAATAAAATCGTAAATCCTGATGTGAATCAATCATTTTAACAAAGGGCGTACTTTGCCCCTGCAAGGGTTAACATTCCACCATCGTTGGCAAAACCACTAAGGAATCGATAATGAAAATAAAGACGTTTATGAACCGTATTTAAACCACTCCAAGCGATGACTATTTATACACATACCAAATACACAGCATTTGCAAGTATAAGAAAAGCCATATAAAATACAGATCATAGCGAAATTTGTATTCAAAGATAACCATAAATTTTGCCCAAATATGAGAAGTCGAATGTTCGTTTTTAAGTTTAAACTTCCATTTATTATTTAAAAACAAGCTGTTTAACCGAGTTCATGAATTTAATTCTAAAACCAAAATTAAAAATCAGTACAACCAAACTAAAGTTTATGAATATGAAAAAAAAAAATGCATGTCTAGTAAAAATCCGTATTTACATAACCAATATGAAACAAGTATATGTACGCAAAAACCCAGTTATGTCTTTAAAGATAAATAAAAGTAAGTATTTACACAACTGAATTCAAGTTTGGGAATACAAAATTCAGTTATAAAGTCAATATTTACACAACCAAAATATCGATTTAGAAAAATATTTTTCTACTACTGTGCATTTTTTTTAATGAAATTTAATTTATCATGTTGCTATGGCAGCAGATGATAAAACGATATCGTTGGAATAAGGAAATATATAGAATAAAAAGTTTTATTGATGTATGTGATAAAATGTTTTTCTTTATTTTTTTAAAATGTAACCAAGCCCAATTAAATAATGTCTAATTATTTGCATGCGAGGTAAAAGAATTATCGTAATACCCGCTACAGCTTCTTAGTATTGTAGCGTGGCGTAAGTAATATGTGTTTCTCACATTCAGGTAAACATTTAGAACTCGCGCAATTACGGGTTGAACATAAAAAAGGCAAAAATTCGTTAAAAAGATAAAATAAAATATATTTAAAAATTTTGAATGTTTTGCTCCAATTGTTCATGGGCCCCCTTCCAGCAACCCTTGTGCCAAAGTTTGTTTCCGAGTTTTTGATTTTACGTAGATACATACGCGCACAGATTTTAATAGGGAAGATTACATAAGATACTTCAGCACATGGAAGAATTAAAAAAAAATGAAAGAAAAATATTTTAATGCATTTAAAAAATATCGGTTACAAAATTACGCAATCTGGGATAATTTAAATTCACAAAGGCTTTAGTTTATATATTTTTTAAATTGCAGATTCTACTTCACTTACACTTTGTATGTGTAATAAGATAATTGCTACTAAGATAACGAAATGAAGAAAGTTCTGCCATGAAATCAGAGGTATAGAGAATTTACTATATTTGTCAATAAAAAATAAATGGTAATTTTTAATAGCCATATAAAATAGCTCGCAATGTATCATTTAAACATATAATATAAGACAAAATACCGGATGTCCCAGAAATCTATTAACATTTCAAACAAGTTGGAAATTGTACGTCAAACGTGATAAACGAGGTGCGTTTGTACTATAGCTAGTTATATAAATATTCAGATCTTGATGATTTTTAATTCTGTGAAATAATTTATATCGTCTGCAGATTAATTTCTGTGATGAAATAAGTATCTCGGTCTCTTGACGATTAAACCTCGGAAGCTCCTATTAGAAGAAAGAACCATTTTTCTTTTAAATTCAAATTTCTTAATAAATACTTATATTAATATCTCCTAAAGTTTTGATTCGATTTTCATAAAATTTGAAATGACTCGACAAAATTCTGCAAAGATAATATATCTTAAATTTCAAACCATTCGGTTGGGTAGTTTTTGCGTTGTTATATGCGGACGGACGGACAGACAGACAGACAGACAGAGACGGACCAGACGACGACAATAGGTGCTACGTATTTAACTAGTAAATCAACAGATCAGGAGCCTCAACGTCTGCTCTGAAAGTCAATGTTCTTTAATCTCACTTTTCATGATATTTAACATCTTATACAATCCGCAAATTAAATTCTTTAAATTATTACATATATATTTATACGCATATAAAATAATTCGAAGGTTTCAGAAATTAGAAACATTAAATTAAACACGGTTTATGCAATAATATTCTGACATTCTTATGAACTTCTTATTCTATTTTTTAGATTAAAAAAATACATTTCTTCAGGGGGGCTCTGCCCCCCTGAATCCCCCGTAACCTTATTAAATTTATAGTTGTGGTTTCTTATTGTTTGTGTAAACGATTCTAGTACATCTTGGATTTCGTTCTACAGAGTGGTTTTATTAGGATAAGCAAAAATTTCGAAAAAATTTCATGTTATCCTAATACCTAAATAGCAATATTTACTTACCTGCCATCCACGAAACACTCGCACCTGATAGATCAGTTGAATAATATCTCGTGTACAAAAGCAACTTATGGAAATGTAAACTGAATCTACTATATATTTTACTTATATCTATTTCAGAAATCTAGTGTTATTACAATCTTTGTTTCGGAAAAACAGTTTTGATGGTCATTCTATAATATTTCTTTTAACTAAGTACATCCTGATCTAACTCGATGGTAATAGCATACTAAAATCTCCCCATAAAAGGCTTATTTGGAAACTTTTAAATCTATTGGGTATCATTCATAATCGTGGCCACTGCCAATTCACTAAATACTAACCGTGATTTGGCGTTATAAAGTGCTTTTTGTGGTAACTTTTTATGATCTCAGTTTCCAGTAATTGTGCTATTTCAGGATGTATGGATGCGTTTTACTATGCTAATTTCTTTAGATTAAACATCTCGTTGTACGAGATATTACATCCTATTTTAAAAATAATACTAATTTTCAACCACGAAAAATCCACATCTCTTCCAGAAAATGAATAATATCTCATGTAAAAATGTTTCAGTTATCATTCTATATGTTGTATCAAAATAATCTTGTATCAAATAAACATGTATCAAAATAAATTCTCATTTATTTCTATAAAATATTAAAATCACCCAAAATATTTTATTTTGCGAATAAAATACTGTAGCAAAGTAGTCTGAGTTATTTGAATTTTATTATTTTGATATTGTTTGAAATATAGTTGCTAGGTTAAGGTTTAATTAAAGAGGAAAATGAAAATAAATGCATTTTAAAATTTGCAAAAAATAACATAAAATGTATTATATTATTAGAACAGATTTATGAAATTGCACCAAAAATTATACACCTAATTTTAAAAATCTGACGAATGTTTTAACAAAATTTCAAATTAATTTGAATAATTTAAGACCTGACTTAATAAATTTTAGCCTTCATAACTTACCGTTTAAATACATTAATCAAGTGCGCCATTTTATTTTCAAGGAATGAAAAATTTCAAAAACTTATTTTTATTTTGGAGTCAATTTATTCACCACTAGAGGGCCAGGAACATATTCAACGAGGAAGAAACTTTAAAGAATACAAAAAGTGCCATTTTGAAGCAACCATCTTATTTCTAAAATTAAGGAAGTGTTTTTCTATTCTATTTGTAATGCAACCATCTTAAACATTTTTCTTAAAGTTATACTTGTAGAAATTAGTTTAAAGATGCCTATGATATATTATGGCCATGATTTAGGGTCTACAGTTATTTAATATAGTTAATGGGGGGTATCAGTTATTGATTCCTTGAATTTCATTTCACCAGTGTCTGACAGGTGTTATTGATTATATAACCAACAGAGCGTAAAATATCCCGGCCAGGGATCGAACCTGGATACCTTTGTATAGTGCATGTATAGCGCTTGTTGTAGCTTGGTGATGCGCTATTCCAGGGCATCCGGGTTCGATCCCCGGCCTGGATATGTTTCGCTGTTGGTTGTATGCTGTCCAACAAAGTGAAAAATCACATCCTTTGTTAGTACAGAATATTTCAATATACATTCTAAAAGATAGTTAAATTATCTTGAACATCACGCAAATATTGCAAAATTCAATAAATAATTTACGGTGATTGCCCATAAAACTTACCGTCTTTTACAACGACGAGTCGAAATATTCATGGGTCCGAAAATGACGAAGACACTATCAGTTGTGGATGAAACGATCCACACATGTGAAGGACATAAATTATCAGGTATATGCTGCCGTTTGTCGGGCCGAGATCTTTTCCGACAAGATATAGGTTGTTGGCCTAATTAGGTAAAAGTGCCTTATAAAAAGATTTTTTATTACACTGCAAAATTGTAAACATTTACTAATATAGCAGAAACATTTAATCTAATCAAGAAACTTGTAAATTCGGTTGGTTAGTTGATTTATGAAGGCCGATTATCTACTCGAGGGATATAAGCCCTAGGAGGGTGAGTGCCCTCCGTGGGGGTCTTTCTAAGGGATCCTAATCCGTATTTACGGCAAGGTACGATGAAAACCACGGAAAACTCTGAGCCGTTAGGTCGACAAGCGCGACAGAGGTTTGAATCCAGCACCTCCCGTCTACCAGATTTGAGAGTAGAACCTCTCAGCCACTGGTGGGACTCTCGTAGTTTCGGAACAAATGTAAGAAGCCCTAATCAGAAAAGCAAGAGTTTGCAAGCTATCCGAGATTTACAGTAACATTTCATGAATAAACGAGTTCCATGGACTTTATCCACGAGTGGAAACAGCCACACCTCTGCGGGTATACACCCTCCGAAAAAACCATTGGACGACGTGGAAGCAGCATTAAAATATGCTTCATATTTATTGGTGTTTACTTCTAACATATCCGAAGCTGACGTAAGATAGGTGAAGCCCATTGCTGCCGGTATTTAGTACAGTTTTTTTAATTACACAGTTTCGTTAATTCAGATATACTTTATAACGTAGTTTTACAGTGCAACACGTAAATAAAAATTTAATAATAGCTATACATGGATTGGTCATGGTATGCTTGCTTATTCGCAGAATATCCAACTTATCCAATTATCATAGAGCTCGAAGCCGCAACGGTCGTATGGTAGATTCAGAGCACAGAGTCCAACCCTTCCCGATTTTAATGTTGTTTAATTTGTTAATTTTTCCTTTTAAATTTGTCCGGTTTCAATTTTCAGATTTTGTTTTCCTTTCTACCTGTCTTCCGCAAAAGTCTCGGTATAAAAGGGACATAGCAAAGGACCAGAACGCTAAACGCTGCGCTCCGCGAATTCTGTGGCGGTCGAGAGTTTATTGCAATGTTTCGGAAATATATTCCAGAATGCAAATTGTATTTTACCGTTAAGTCATTTAGGAACTACTTTTGTGGAGCTACTTTACTTAGACATTTTTGTAAAACTAGCTTTTAAATATTAAAGTACTGGATTTTGTTTAGATCTACAAAATATTAATTTCCGAAATATTAATTAAAATCCACTCTCGAATGACATTGAAAAATTGATTTTTTTTCTTCCTTTTGCAACATTGTAGTTAGATTAACTCGCATCCAGGTCGGAACTTTGTCCTCTTAAAAATACAATAATAAGAAAAGCAATCTGAAGTGAATAATATAAATATATATCCTCATGTCTAGAGTTCTTAATTTAGCACAGAAGACTAATCAGACATTGACACTGTATCCAAGTAAATAAATTTGTATTATCAAAATTGTTTTGATGAGCAGTGATTTTTCCAACAGAGTAAATATTTGTGCAGACTGCGACTGAAACTGGGAACTTTTGGCTTTAATTGTCAATGCTCTTCCAATTGAGCGGAAGACATCCCAGCCAACACAATTCACTAACGCTCATATTCACCAACTACCGGTTAAGTGCGAGTTGCTCGGTCGAACGCCCAAATAATATTCACAATTTATCTGATTATACTTCGGCTACAATCAGATCGAATCAGTTTAATAGTGACTAACATTTGAGCAGTTGACCGACGTTCTTCAGCTTAGCCGCGTGTTGAGGTATATGGCGTAAGAGAACGTAAGACAGCCATTTTGGTAATGATATCTGGTCTTACTCTAAACAGCTCGGCAGAATGAAACCGTGGGTAAAGAAAATCCAATAAACGATGAAAACATAATTATACTTATTATTTAAAGCGATTAAACTGATTTGTGAATAAAACATACAAGTAGTAATTTTTCCAACTGAGTAAAAATGTATCCAGGCCATGACAAATTTTAAACATTAGACTTCTGGTAAGGTAAAAATTTTAACTCTTGAAGTAACTAAGTATTTATGAAAATTAAGAAGCTTATGATTTTAAAAAGGTTGATTTTTCGTTTTATAACTTCTTATGTCCCAACACTTTTTCCTTTACAGGGAAATGACAAGATTTCCCTTAAATCATTAAAATAAACGAATAACGTTTTTACAGACGTCCTGAACTCCTTAAAAAAGCGCAATTGTCCAAGTGTTGCCTGGAACTTGCTGTGTTCAATAAAAGTTACTACATGCCCCACACAATTTCAAATTTCGCGCAACGGACCACACACACCAACGAGTTTTCTAGAAGACTGGATGATGACGGCTGACGAGCAGTTTCGTTCTTCTTTCGCCCTAAGTGGTTTGACTGTTTACGTTTATAAATAATTTTGTTTACTTACGTCTTTGCTTTAGTTTATAACTATTAAACGTTGAGGGGTGGAAAACGTAGAGAAAGAGCGTCCTTCGAGCAAGAAACCGAAAAAGAAGAAAACTTCACTACATCGATTCACGGCGAGTTATATGAAAAAAGAAACGTCTTAGCGATTGCGGTTATGTTCGTCCAAGAAATATTTTTTTTTAATTTAATCAATCAGGCAAGAACTGCAAAGAAACGTAAGCAGGTGGAGCAGCAGACATGGCTGTAACGGTTCGCTTATGTTGCTGGTTGTGATAGACATTTACGTTAAAGTATGCGAGTGAAGGACTTCTCAAACTTAAATGGCGTTTTCTCAATAACTATTTTTTCAACTTACGCGCATGATAACTCAAAGACGATTTGAGCTATAGACCTGAATTTTTTTTTTTTTACTTTTCACATATTAGTTTTGAAGAAAATATGAGATTTTAATATTTCCGCTCATTCTAAAGATAAAAAAAATCTATAAAGGTAAAAAATGGGGGTTATTTTGACATGAATTAATTTTTGAATATATTTTTGCATTTTTTTGTTTAAATTCTTATGAGGTTTTGTAGCTTATATCAAGATAAATCAGTCAAAAAAACAATTAATAGTTTTTGAGAAATCTTGCGTTTAAGCTCAAACCTGACTTTTTACACACAGTACACACTTTGTTTAAGCTTATGTAAAACTTGTCATGTAGCGTGTTTGGTTCGTTGTAGTTCCTGCGACAGTTTTCTGATGCTACTGGTTTGATTATCCCCTTTTTTCTCTTCTAATTTCCAAAATTAACAACTGATGGCCTGTCACTTTTGAATTTAATTTCAATGCTGAGACCCCTTTGATAAAACGTTTGGATTTGTTTTGAACTGTCCGGACACTACACTTTTCCTGGCCTCCAACTCCACGAGTTTTGCGGACAGCTTTATTGGTTTTAAGGCGTAGTTTAAAATAGAGCCTTAAGATGCTTAAAATCTGAATATATATGAAAATTTTATCAAAAAAAACGGCTCTAACGATTTTGACTAAATTTTGTATTCTACCATTTTGGGATACGTGAAGACCATTGGGCCGGGTCACATGATGGAGAAAATTTGATTAGTGGGCCATTTTGGGGTCACTACGGGTCAATGCATTGCAATGGGAATGAAGGTTGAAACTTAGTTGTTGAGCAGTTTGTCGCAAACTTCGCAACGCTTCGCCAATTTTGGATAAATAGTGGCAAATTTGGCGAGATTTGGCTGGAAAATCTACTTTCAAGATTACCATTGCCAAAACACATGCTTGGTGCCAAATGAAAGCATGTCGCTGTTTGCGAATTTTCGCCAAATTGGGTGGAAAAAAATGGGGAAAAAATGGCTTGGTGAAAAAAATTGCTTTCAGATTCTGAAGGAATTTTGTAGGAATTCTCAGCAGAAGCCGAGATACATGATTTAATCAATCAGAATCTATAGAACGAGAGGTAATTGTTATAGTGTTGAACAAAAGGCTAATTTTAACAGAGCGTAGCACTGTCTTCAACGCTAGTATCAATTAACTATTCTATTCAAATATTTTTTTACAGGGTAATAACATGTTATAAAATATTGTGTTAGTTATGCTTTTCCAAACATATTAGAGATCTTAATTTCCATATTTTTAGTGAAATTTAATTAAAATGAGATACACAATAATTAAATATTGTTTCATCAAATAGGAATATACTATTCTGAAGATCTGCATATTTTTTATTCAAACATTGACTTGTTCTATTATAACCATTCGCATTTAAGCCTTTTCTTGGAACACATTTTTGCGAACATTGATATTCTAATACAAGTTTCAAATGATGAGAGAATCCAGTTATTTACATACAAAAATAAGTTATTGTTTTATAATAGAATATATCTTAATAATTGTACATGTAATTTTTATATATGAATTACACATTTTACGAAAAAAAGTAAATAGGGGAAAACAACTTAAATATTATCTACTCATAATGGATAGTCTTATTTGGCAAATCTTTAAATATTTTTCAGCACATTTTTAGAAATCCCAACCCATAAAATGTAACATATTCGAAATTATTTTAAGAGATTGTGTATATGTTTAATTTAGATACACATTTTATGACAATTTCGTCGAGATTGAAAACGCTGGAATTATCCGAATTATTTTCGATAGCGCTGTGAATAATTTTAAATGTTACATGCATTATTTTCTATGCGAAATATATTAACATGTATATTAATTTCACTATTTTAGAGATAAAACATCAATAAAGTTGCTTCGTTTAATATAATTTTTCACAAACCTTTTAAAGTAGTGAGGATTTTCAAAAGTTTAATGAATGATTTGAAGAATTTATTCAAAGAGATTCTGCATGGTAACTTAAAAGAATTGATCATTTAGAATTTAAGATTACGAAGCATCCCCCCGCAAGTTTCGAACTCGCAAACATACGTCCAGACTTCTCATTTTAGAGTCGACACGCTAACCACTGGGCTTGGCGAGCCTCGTTGTTTAGTTATATGAATACTATCTATCTTGTTACTTACTTGCACATCAATACCTTATTCATGCTGTGTGTTACGTTTAAAGGAACTTGATTAAAGTATTTGTTCTACATACTTTTCTATTACGCTTTTTAAGACTTTTCACGCATCCCCACTTTCTGTGAACGTTACATATATGATCACAACGGATAAAACGTATGCCATGCGACTATTTAAAAATTATATTGGTTAATTAATTCAACTAACCAATCATATATATTTATTCATCATTTAGAAGTTAAGACTGCACAGTTGAACCCACAAGCTTCGAACTCGCAAACACATGTCCAGACTTCGCATTGTATGGTCGTCATGCTAACTATTTTGTTGAGCCCCGTGTTACTTACATGAACATGACCACTACTTTTCAGAGTTACCCTGTAAATACTCATTACCTTATTCATGTCACAGTTATTTTTAGATGAACTTTATTAAAATCCTCCTTAGATATATTTTTTTAACTATGCTTTTAACAATTCAATCATGCGCACTTTCTGTAAACGTCATATAGAGTGAAACCCCCAATTATTGACACCTAACCAGTAACTGACACTTGAGCAAAAATCTAACTCAAATAAGCATTTTGTTGTGAATTTCTGCAAAGTAATGAATTCTAGTGGTAAATTAGACACTTATTTTTATTTTGGAGTCAATTTATTCATCACTAGAAGGCCAAGAACATATTCATTGAGGAAGAAACGTTTGAGAATACAAAAAGTGTCATTTTGAAGCGATCATCTTATTTTTAAATTTAAGGACGTATTTTTCTAATCTATTTGTAATGCAACCATCCTAAACATTTTTCTTAAAGTTATATTGGTAAAAATTAGTTTAAATATGTTTATTATATATTAGAGCCATGATTTAGGGTTTATAGTTGTTTAATTTAGCTTAATAGGGGATGCCATTTATTGGTTCCTAGAATTTCATTTTACCAGTCTCTGACAGAGGTGTTAGTTATTGGTTATATTGAAGTAAATTGAAATCTATTATTTGAACCGTTTAAAAATGCATAATAAATTTATCTTGTAGTAAACGCCATTAAAATTTAAGTTGTTTTACCAGTGTCTGATACCTGATGTCATTTGTTGGTTCATAAATGTCAGTTATTGAATATCTGCATTACTAATAATGCAGTGCTAAATATTACTGCTATATACTCTTACTATATACTATGCATTACTAATAATGTAGTACAGCTTACTAAATCCCACTTTTTATAATAAATATTAATGTATTTTGTTTTCATAATAAAGAATAAAGTTTTTTTTAAAGCATTTTAATCTTTTAAAATAAAGTGACAGTCACTGGTTCACTTTGTGTCAGTTATTTCTGTTTAAAAATAGGGATTGTGCCAATTACTGCAGTTTGTGACATTATTTATGAATAAAATAAATATTTAATAATAAAATGTGTATATATATATTTATTTTGCCAACAATATTTTTAAATATATCTCTACTATCCTTTCAAAAGCAAAGGTAATTATAAAATAGATTAAAAGTTTTGAAAAAATAGATTAAAAGTGTCAGTTACTGGTGTTCCACCCTATATATATACTTTTAAAATATATGTCACGTGACTATCTAAAATTTATGTTGAATTAATGAATCATGTATGTTTAACTAATTTTTAAATTGTGAAAGACAAATTTAAGACAATTCAATTATGAAAGACAATTCAAAAGAACGATTCACGATGCCCTGTCAAGACTCATTCAAACACTCATAAATGTGATCAGTTCAACGAACAGTTCTCATGAAAGTACGACTTATTAAAACATAGGAATATTCACAAATCTCTCAAAAACATACATAGGAAAGCTCATAAGTAATCAAAATATGTTACCAGTGTAGCGAAGTAATTAATCGCATGTGTGACTTTTTACATCTTTTCTGCACTTTACACAACTAAAAGTAAAACTAACTGGAAAACCTATGGCGTCATATATTTCATTATTTTTTAGACTATCGTGATTAGTTTAAACTTCACACAAATTTGTATGTCTAATTGTACCCGAGGATCATATTAACCTATATTATTGAATGTTTTCATACTCTATTCAGTTTATTGCTGACTATTATCGAGACGTCACCGCAAAGTGTTTGCTAGTCATATTGTATAAAAACTGCTTGTGAATAAAGTATGCAGAAAAAATCCTATTAAGGAGTGTTTTCTTCTGCACCTGTGGAAAATCCAAATTCCTACGCGAATAAATTAAATATCGCAAGATTAGAAATTTCTAATATAGACTTTGTCAATATCATATGATATATCGCCTAACAATGACATACTTGCAACAGAATCTGAAATCACATAGGATTTTCTAAGCCACATATTCACGACACATGAGAATGTTGCAATATCTTTCCATGATTCCTCCTCTGACTTAATTTATGCTAAGGACTTTTTCAATAAAATTTTCTAAATATTTTTATTTTCCGAATGTCGAATAATTCAACACCAAGCTAGTAACTTAATTTCATTCGATGTGACATTGTAAGAACAAACATGTATTACACGTAAGACGAATATACATATTAGAGTTGAAATGCAAGGCGTTAACCGTTACAGAAACACCAACAAAAATTGAATTACTATGGATATTAAAACATGGTAAGAACGTCAATATAAAATGTGTGCATTTAATTTAAGACATAAAAGATTATCTGTTGCCAATAGCACAATTTCAGTTTTGAATTATAAATTTACTATGCACATTAAAAATGTGAAGAATCATTGTCATATTGATTTAAGCAATAATCCGCTTAAAAATTTAAAAGAAAATGCTTATGCTCTGAATAACAGACTTATTCATCATATTTGTATGCAAAATATTTGCCATTGCTAGTTAAACAAAAATATAAACGTGATAATATACCTCCAGAAAACGAGCGTGTATTATGGAAATTATCACATCTATTGAGGATATTTCATTGACTATACAAAAACGAATTTATGAACGTAACGGTTGTATTTTTATTCAACGGAGTAAATCTTCATCTATGCGTCACTTTTAATAACCGTGAAAATTTTCAACAATTAGGAGGTAACATAAATTCTTAAGAATTATTGTATGTAATTTCTATGATTTTGAACGGAGTTGAATGTATGACGTTTCAGGACTTTTTATGTAACATTAATCCAGAAACTATTCGAAATGCATTGTTCAGAAAAGTCAAATAAATAAAGCTTATTGTTTTTTCACATCTGAGTTTATTTCAACAAAACGCATTTTTATTAATTTTTATCTATTACAGCTTTTAAGTGTAAAGAGAGCGTTGTGTTTTTAAATGAAAACACAATTGTGTAAAAGAATGTTTTGTAAATGTTTGTCCAAAAGAATGTTTTTAAATGATTAAACGTATAGTTTTTATAACGCATTTCAAAAAATTCTATAGATTCAACTTTTGAAAGTAATTTTTCATGCTAGAAAAAAAAACTCTTGCATAAAAAAATTCTTAAACTATATACAAATTTCCCTATTGATTGAAATAAATACAAATTGTTAAAAAGTTGTAAAAATATTTACAAGTCAACAAAAACTGCAATACGCATATATGTATGATGTGTATACGGATGCAAATATGTATTTGTATGTGCATGCGCAAATGCATGCTTGTGTGTATGAAAATGTATATATATATGCGCGTATGTATGTCTATAGATGTATACATGCACGTCTGTGAGTATGGATAGATACACGATATATATATATATATATATATATATATATATATATATATATGTGTGTTGATATAGGTATGTATATATATTTGAATATATATGGATGCATATATATATATCTCGTGTATGTATGTGTTGATATAGGTATGTATGTATATCTGAATATATATGGATGCATATATATATCTCGTGTATGTATGTGTTGATATAGGTATGTATATATATCTGAATATATATGGATGCATATATATATATCTCGTGTATGTATGTGTTGATATAGGTATGTATGTATATCTGAATATATATGGATGCATATAGGTATGTGTGTATATGTATGGATATAAGTATGTGTATATTCAGGTATGTGTATGTATGTGAATATATATGTGTGTGTGTATATTAATGTATATGCTTGCGTGTACATGTGTATAAATGTATTTGTGAATGTGTGTGTATGAATGTATATGTGTGCATATATGAAAGTATATATCTACTTGTGTGTGCGGATATGTAATGTGTAAGTATGATGTATGTGTGCAAGTATATGTGAATGTTTTTGAATTCATGTGTATATATATATATCCTCGTGTATGGATATGTGTGCGTGGAGATATGTATGGATGGATATGTATGTGTGTGTGTGCGTATATGAATGTATATCTATGTGTGTGTGCGTATATGAATGTATATCTGTGTGTGTGTGCGTATATGAATGTATATCTATGTGTGTGTGTGCATATATGAATGTATATCTATGTGTGTGTGTGTGCGTATATCAGAATGTATATGTGCTTATATATGAATGTATTTGCATGTGTGCGTATACATGAATGTATTTATATGTGTGCGTATATGAATGAATATGTATATGTGTTGTGTATATATGAATGTATATCTATGTGTGTGTGTGTATATATCAGAATGCATATGTGCTTATATATGAATGTATTTGTATGTGTGCGTATATATGAATGTATTTGCATGTGTGCGTATACATGAATGTATTTATATGTGTGCGTATATGAATGAATATGTTTATGTGTTGTGTATATATGAATGTATATCTATGTGTGTGTGTGTGTATATATTAATGTATATGCTTGCGTGTACATGTGTATAAATGTATTTGTGAATGTGTGTGTATAAATGTATATGTGTGCATATATGAAAGTATATCTACTTGTGTGTGCGGATATGTAATGTGTAAGTATGTATGTGTGCAACTATATGTGAATGTTTTTGAATTCATGTGTATATATATCCTCGTGTATGGATATGTGTGCGTGGAGATATGTATGGATGGATATAGTTATGTGTGTGTATATATGAATGAATATGTATGTGTGTGTGTGTGTATATATGAATGTATATCTATGTGTGTGTGCGTATATGAATGTATATCTATGTGTGTGTGCGTATATGAATGTATATCTATGTGTGTGTGTGCGTATATCAGAATGTATATGTGCTTATATATGAATGTATTTGTATGTGTGCGTATAGATGAATGTATTTGAATGTGTGCGTATAGATGAATGTATTTGCATGTGTGCGTATAGATGAATGTATTTGCATGTGTGCGTATAGATGAATGTATTTGCATGTGTGCGTATAGATGAATGTATTTGCATGTGTGCGTATAGATGAATGTATTTGCATGTGTGCGTATAGATGAATGTATTTGCATGTGTGCGTATAGATGAATGTATTTGTATGTGTGCGTATATGAATGAATATGTATGTGTGTGTGCGTATATATGAATGTATGTGTGTGTGTGCGTATATATGAATGTATGCGTGTGTGTGCGTATATTAGAATGTATATGTGTGTGCTTATATATGAATGTATTTGCATGTGTGCTTATATATGAATGTATTTGCATGTGTGCTTATATATGAATGTATTTGCATGTGTGCTTATATATGAATGTATTTGCATGTGTGCTTATATATGAATGTATTTGCATGTGTGCGTATAGATGAATGTATTTGCATGTGTGCGTATAGATGAATGTATTTAAATGTGTGCGTATAGATGAATGCATTTGTATGTGTGCGTATAGATGAATGCATTTGTATGTGTGCGTATAGATGAATGCATTTGTATGTGTGCGTATATATGAATGTATATGCAAGTGTGCGTATATATGAATGTATATGCAAGTGTGCGTATATATGAATGTATATGCAAGTGTGCGTATATATGAATGTATATGCAAGTGTGCGTATATATGAATGTATATGCAAGTGTGCGTATGTATGAATGTATATGCAAGTGTGCGTATGTATGAATGTATATGCAAGTGTGCGTATATATGAATGTATTTGTATGTGCGCAAGTATGTAAAATTATATGAATTCATGTGTGTATAATATATCCTCGTGTATGGATGAACATTTGTGTGTGTGGATATAGGTATTTGTTGATATAAGTATATGTATATCAGAATGTATATGTACGTGTGCGTATATATGAATTTATTTGCATGTGTTCAAGTATGTGAAGTTATATGAATATATGTGTGTATATAATATATCCTCGTGTATGGGTGAATATTGTTTGTGTGGATATAGGTATTTGTTGATTAAGTATGGGCATATCTGAATGTATGTATGGATATCTGAATAGATGTATGGATATAGGTATGTGGGTATATATATATATGTGTGTTTACATGTGCAGTACTAGTGTATACTTGTTAATGTAATTGCGTATGTATATATACACGAATGTATATGTGTCCGTGCGTATATGTATTGTGTGTATGTATGTAAGAATGTGTATGATTGCGTATATATAATATATATGTATGTGTGAACGTATATATTAATGAATATGTGTACATGTAAGTAAAAATGTATATGTGCGTGTATATATACATATATGTAGATGCATGTGTATGTATGTGCATGTATGTATGTGCATGTATGGGAATGTATATATGTATGTGTATATATTTGCGAACGTGCGTCTATGTGTATATGAACGTTCATGTGTGTGCATATATGAAAGTATATTTATCTATTTGTGGGTACGGATATATAATGTGTAAGTATGTATGCATTTGTTTAAGTATATGGGAATGTATAGGAATTCATGTTGGTATATTTATATATCCTCGTGTATATGTGTGGGTGGATATAGGTATGTGTGTATATATGAATGAATATGTGTGTGTGTATATATATATATATGAATGTATAGGTAACATGCATATGTGTGGGAATATGTATGTGTGTGCGTGTATTCGTGTGCATTTGTGTATGTATGTGCGTATATATGAACGTATATGTATTCATGTATGCATGAATGTACATATGAATGAATAATTACGTATGTTTGCATAAATATGAATGTATACGTATACAGGTGTTCGTATATGTGTGCGTGTGTATATGTGTTTATTTATAGGAATATATGTATATATGAAAGTATATAGTATGTATATATGAATGAATAATTACGTATGTTTGCGTATATACGAATGGATATGTAAACATGTGTTTGTACATGTGTGCGTGTGTATATATAGGAATGTATGTATGAAAGTATATAATATGTATATATGAATGAATGATTGCGTATATATGTATGCATATGTATACATGTGAATGTATATGTGCATATGTATTTATGTTCCAATGTGTATTAATATGTATGTATGTGTAGGGACGTATATGTATGTCTGAATACATGTGTGCGTATATACATGTGTGTATGTATATATTCGAATGTGTGTGTGTATTTGTGCATATATGTATATCGTATATATGTATGTGCGAATGTAGATGTTTTTGTGCGCATAAATGAATATATATGTATTTGTGCATATGTATGTATGCATTATGTATGTATTCGTATGTGTGTGTATGTGTGTATATTACGCACGTGTATGTACGCACGCGTATATATGATTGTATATGTACGTGTGCGTACATATGAATGAATATATATGTGTGCGTACATATGAATGTATATCTATGTGTGCGTACATATGAATGTATATCTATGTGTGCGTACATATGAATGTATATCTATGTGTGCGTACATATGAATGTATATCTATGTGTGCGTACATATGAATGTATATCTATGTGTGCGTACATATGAATGTATATCTATGTGTGCATACATATGAATGTATATGTGTACGTACATATGAATGTGTTCGTACATATGAATCTATATATGTGTTCGTACATATGAATCTATATATGTGTTCGTACATATGAATGTATATGTACATATGAATGTATATGTACATATGAATGTATATGTACATATGAATGTATATGTACATATGAATGTATATGTACATATGAATGTATATATGTGTTCGTACATATGAATCTATATTTGTGTTCGTACATATGAATCTATATTTGTGTTCGTACATATGAATCTATATTTGTGTTCGTACATATGAATGTATATGTACATATGAATGTATATGTACATATGAATGTATATATGTGTGCGTACATATGAATGTATATATGTGTGCGTACATATGAATGTATATATGTGTGCGTACATATGAATCTATATATGTGTGCGTACATATGAATCTATATATGTGTGCGTACATATGAATCTATATATGTGTGCGTACATATGAATCTATATATGTGTTCGTACATATGAATCTATATATGCGTTCGTACATATGAATCTATATATGCGTTCGTACATATGATTGTATATTTGTGTTCGTACATATGAATGTATATGTACATATGAATGTATATGTACATATGAATGTATATGTACATATGAATGTATATGTACATATGAATGTATATGTACATATGAATGTATATGTACATATGAATGTGTATGTACATATGAATGTATATGTACATATGAATCTATATGTACATATGAATCTATATGTACATATGAATCTATATGTACATATGAATCTATATGTACATATGAATCTATATATGTGTTCGTACATATGAATCTATATATGTGTTCGTACATATGAATCTATATATGTGTTCGTACATATGAATCTATATATGTGTTCGTACATATGAATCTATATATGTGTTCGTACATATGAATCTATATATGTGTTCGTACATATGAATCTATATATGTGTTCGTACATATGAATCTATATATGTGTTCGTACATATGAATCTATATATGTGTTCGTACATATGAATCTATATATGTGTTCGTACATATGAATCTATATATGTGTTCGTACATATGAATCTATATATGTGTTCGTACATATGAATCTATATATGTGTTCGTACATATGAATCTATATATGTGCTCGTACATATGAATGTATATTTGTGTTCGTACATATGAATGTATATTTGTGTTCGTACATATGAATGTATATTTGTGTTCGTACATATGAATGTATATTTGTGTTCGTACATATGAATGTATATATGTGTTCGTACATATGAATGTATATTTGTGTTCGTACATATGAATGTATATTTGTGTTCGTACATATGAATGTATATTTGTGTTCGTACATATGAATGTATATATGTGTTCGTACATATGAATGTATATATGTGTTCGTATATAAGACTGTATATGTATGTGGGTATACATATGAATGTCATATGTATGTGTGCATACATATGAATGTATATGTATGTGTGCGTGTGTATACATGAATGTATACAATTGATAAGTTTAAAAATCGTTGCAAAATACATTTAAAACATAGAAATTAAAAAAAAAATATATATATAATCATATTGTACCTACACACGAATCAGTACAGTTATTAAAATTGTTGAATTTGAAATATTTTTATAAGCTTTTGATATTTATTTTCAAATCAACAAGAAATTTTCATGTACTAGTGGAAATTTATTAACATGTATATTTCAATTCAATAGTTAAAAATTGATGTAATAGTTGTATATTTCCACTTAGTTATATACCTTAAATCATTTAAAAACAAATTATAAATTAAACTCTTATCTTAAAAGTTCTACTAGATAAAAAATAATAAGCATGTATTTTTTACAAATAAACAGATGGAAAAAATACTACAACTTTATTTGATTGAATGTTTTAAATACATTTCAAATAGTTTCTACATTCATGTTGCGTAAAAATTTACTCGCTGAGACTTTCAACTCCGTTATAAAACATAGAAATGCCATAATCGAAATTCACAAGCATTAGCAATATGTCTCCTAACTGTCGAAGTTTCTCACGGTTATTAATTGTGAAACATGGACGAATAATTACTCTATTGCATAAAAATACAACTGGTACACTCAAATTCATTTTAAAGAAATCAATAAATTATCCGCAATAGATGAGATAAGTGTTGAACTTAGACCATAAAACAAGTTCATTTTATGGTGGTATAGGCTTACATTTTTGCTTAGTTAATTACGGCATGTTACGGGATGAAAAAATTTCTTATTCAAATTATAAGCTTTTCCGTAAAATTTTGTATCTGATTATAGCTTAATTCAATGCGAGAATGATTCTTCAGATTTTTAATGTGCATAGCAGAATTATTATAATTTAAAAGTAAAGTACTGTTTCTAACAATAAATAAAATGGGCTATTATATCTAAAATTAAATGCAAAAAATATTAAAATTCATACTAGGTGTTAATTACCATAATAATTCCCTTTTTTCTTTGAATTTGTTCTCTGGTTAATGAATTGCGTTCCAACACTAATATGTATACAATATTGCTTATTATGTAGCTTTAAAGTTAAAAAGATACTATGTTTCACTGACTTCTTCCCGAAACACATAATGAAATGCGTGAGTTTGAGCTTTTAATAAAAGTAATGGCATTTGTTGGAGGGTTATGATCGGTAATTTGTCACTAGTACAAGAAATGCTACTTTCTAGTTTTTGAAATTGCACATCCAATGAAATTAAATTACTAGCTGGGGTTGACGTGCTAAGAGTTTGCAAATTCTGAAAATCAAATTCTTTAAAATATTCATTTAAAAATTCCTTAGAAGAAATTAATTCATAGCATAAATCAGTGAAACATATTGAATCATCATAATCACATGTCGTAAATATATCTCTTGAAACGTTTTTGGCAATTTCAGACTCTGTAGCAGATATGTCATTGTTAGGAGAAATATAAACTGATATTTACCCAATGTCTACATTAAAACTTTCTAATCTTGTCATATTTAACTCATTCGCATAGGTATTTGGATTTCCCATAGGTGCATCTAAACGTTTATGGTTTGAAGACGAATTCACAAGCCATTTTTGTACAATCTGACAAGAAACACTTTGAGACTACATCTCTTCTCGATAAAAATCAACAGTAAACAGAATGTGTAGTATTCAAACATTCACTAATATAAGTTTGAAACAGCGTCGGTACGGTTAAACATTCAAATTGTATGAAGTTTAAACCTATCACGTTATTCTGAAATAAAATGAAACAGATGAAGTCATAGGTTTTATTTGCCTAGTAGATTAACTTTGTTTAGTTGTGTAATGTGTATACAAGATGTAAAAACTCACTCTTGCTATTAATTACATCGATACACTGATTGAAAAAATATTTTGAGAAGTTATAAGCCAGCTCTTCCCATGTTTTTGTTTGAGAAACTAATGAAGCCTCCTATGCCTTAATAAGCTGTAATTTCTGTAAAACACTTTCCTGTACTGATCACAGTCACTTCGTGAATAACTCTTTTGAATTGTTTTTCACAATCGTCACAGGTAAAGGATTTTTTAGGTAGATTTCGTAAGAAATACTACCTATTACATTCTCATCTAAGTTGGAAATTTTGAAAAAAATTTGCAGATATACGCCGATCATGACTCCCAGAACCCCAAACTACCCCCAGTTCAAAAGTTTATATATATATATACATATCTATCTATCTATGTCACTTTTTTTAACACGATAACTGGAAAATTTCTGCATAAATTTCTTCCAAACTGATACATAGAATCAAGGGGCATAAAATCTCGGTCAAGTTCGTTAATGGGCAAATTCGAACCAAGGGGGGTGAAATGGGGGGGCTTTTTGTGAAAACAGAAAAAAACCCATAATTTAATTATTACACATATCGAATCCGTTTAAAGTTATTACTTCTAGGAACAGGGCCGAAAATTTATGTATGACAGATTTTTCATATAATTAAAAATAACCCTAAGGGGGGGGGGGAAGGGAGATTTTAGAAGAAACAAAATCATAGCATCGTCAATTCGCAAGATATCAAACACCCGCGTAAATTTATTATTAATCCTCTTAATATTATCTAAAACTTTTATATTGACAAGTTTTTTATAGGACCAACAGTTATAGCAAAAAGAATTAAAAACAAAAAAATCCCTGCCAGCTCCGCCTGAAAACAAGTTATTTTTCGAAGTAGGCGGTTCCAACTCCCGCATCTTTTCGAAACTGATACATAAAATTAAAGGGGCATAAAATATCGGTCAAGTTCGTTAGTGGGCAAAATCGAACCAAGGGGGAGGGGGGGATGGGGGGCTTTTTGTGAAAACAGAAAAAAACCCATAATTTCTTAATTATGATACGTATCGAATCCGTTAGAAGTTATTACTTCTAGGAGAAGGGCCGAAAATTTATGTATGGCAGATTTTTAATATAATAAAAAAATTCCTTAAGGGGGTGGAGGGGGGTTTTAGAAGAAAAAATTCATAACTTCGTCAATTCCCAAGATTTCAAATCCGCTTAAATTTATTATAAATCCTCCTAATATTATCTAAAACTTTCATACTGACAAATTTTTTATAGGACCAACTCTTATAGCAAAAAAATAATTAAATTAAAAAAAAATAAAAAAAATAATAAAATAAAAATCCCTAATGGGTCCGCCTGCAAACAAGTTAGGTTTCGAAGTAGGTTGTTCCAACCGCCGCATCATCGCAAAAAGGTCATTTCTTCCGCAATTCCCGACAAACAGGCGCCCCACGGTCTGCGCCTTCGAAATCTACCTGTGCCTGTAGGCCGAACCGTCAGGGATTTCTTTTTTATTTAAATGAAACTTCATGTGTCTAATTAGCACATTCTTTCGGGAAAAGTCTTTGCTGCAAGTATCACAAACATAATTAACTTCAGCTCATCTTTTTCTGATAAGTAGTATACTGATAACGTAATTAACTTGTTTCATGCAAATTTATAATTGTAGTTGGCGCGCATGGTTGAAAAATTAAATAAAAATACATGATTTGTTAATTGAATTAATTAACCAATATAATTTTTAGGCAGTCGCATGGGTTTTAAGTATTACTCATAAAAAGATGTAAAAAGGTGTAGAAATAACCAAAAGGGATGAAAAGTTTGAAAAAAATTCCGTTAATATTAAGCAAAGTTGGGGTTAATTACTTTCGCGCTTTAAAGGGGCGATTCGGTCACGGCAGAAAATGGACCAGTGAGTTAACTTTCCTTTTTATTATATAGTTTAATAGTGCGATGTTTTCATTTATTCTAATAGGCGTATTAGTCTGTTGACTGCTGACTGAGGAGCTTGGAATAACCAACAGTATTTTTTTCTTTATGCAGTTTGAGTATATCACTACGTACAGTGGTGGCCAAAAGTTTGGACATTTTTTAAAAGTTTCATTTTTTGAACTCTATGTGCTTGTGGAATATATTAATTTTCACTTAAATACAAACGTTCATATATCAAATTGAAGGTAATTTAATGTAAAATTTAATAATAAAAACAGTATTAAAATATCTGTATTACAAAAAAGTTATGCTCATTTTAGTAGAACAAACAATCACAAATCGTTTTGAATAAGGACGTGTTTTGTAATAAAAGCGTACAAGCCAATCACAAACACTGTTCTGAGGACCAATCAAATGTCTGTAACTATAGTTTAGGTTATTTGGATGGTAAAAGAGTTATTGTTGTGGAAATATTTTGCGAAATGATGCAAACTAGTACAATTAAATAGAGTATTGCTGTTTTTGAATATTTAAAGTCCTTTTTTAATTAAACTAATTTTAAACAATGTCATCAACAAGAAGAACTAATTGGACATCTAGAAAAAGAAGCCGAATTGTCATATTGAGAGAAAATGGCCTCTCTTATGCTGGAATTGCAAGGCAAATTGGTTGTTCAGTGACTTGTTCTGGTGTACGAAAGTTCTGTTTACGTTATGAAAAAACGCAATCAGTGGAAAATAAGGCCAAATAAGGCCGAAAAAAATGCACAAGTGCTACTGCCGATAGAAAAATTAAACGGCTATGTCTTCAAGATAGAAAAGTTTAATCAGATGCCATGAGATGTGAAATGAATGCAGCGGGTATTGCAGTAAGTTCAAGAACAATAAGAAGGTTATCAATCAGGATTTGGACTACAAGCTAGAATTTCAAGGAAAAAACCATATTTAAATCAAAAGCAATGCGAAAAACGAGTTAAGTGGGCAAAAGTCCACATTAAATGGTCAGAAAATCAATGGAAGCAAGTAATCTGGAGCGATGAGAGTAAAATATCGCTCTTTGGTGGTGATGGTAGAAAATACGTGAGACGTAGAGTAGGAGAAGCACTTCATCCTGATTGCATTGAAGCAACTACGAAAAACCCAACAAATGTCATGATTTGGGCATGTATGTCTGCAGATGGTGTGGGCCGAATTCAAGTGATTGATGGCATCCTGAATGCCAAAAAATACATCGAAACTGTCCTGGAACCAAAATTGATAACTTCCATCAGGGATCTCTTCCCCAGCAACGCATCATTTATTTTTCAGCAGGATTCAGCTCCATGCCACACAGCAAAAGTATGCAAAGCATGGTTTCAAAATAAAGGCATAGATATATTACCATGGCCAGGAAAGAGCCCTGATCTCAATCCAATTGAAAATTTGTGGCGACGTTTGAAAATTCTTGTACGATAAAAACGTCTATCCAATAAAAGACAACTTATTGAAGCTATAATTGATTCTTGGCACCATGTGATTACGAAAGATGAACTCCAAACACTCGTTGAAAAGACGCTGTGAAGCTGTCTTAAAAAATAAGGGTTTTCCTACTAAGTATTGTTTGCGGAAGTATCACTTTAAAAAAATGCAAATCTAAGATAGATCTTACTATTAGTTGCCTAACTTTTTTTGTAATACAGATATTGTAATACTGTTTTTATTATTAAATTCTACATTAAATTACCTTCCATTTGATATATAAACGTTTGTATTTAAGTGAAAATATATTCTACAAGCACACAAAGTTGTAAAACATGAAACTTTCAAACAATGTCCACACTTTTGGCCACCACTATATGTAACGTTTACAGAAATTGCGCTTGCGTGAAATGTTTTAAAGCATAATAAAAAAGTAGGGGAAGGTGGCCTAAAATTATCCTAACGGGAAAAACGATCCACATATGCTTTCTTCCAGACAGGTCATGCTATCTACAGGGTAATACAAACTAGTTGTGATAAGTGAAGAAGCTATGGCGGTATTGAAGCGATCGCAGTATTACGCGTCTGAATAGAATTCTTTGAAAAATTGGGTTTTATAACATCTGTTAAGGTACGAATCTAAATTTCATATTTATTTAGATATAGTGTCATTCATGTACAGAACTAGGACTTGGTTTACTTAATGGAGTATGTTTTGAGATGTAAATTACACTTACGTATTGTCATAATTACTTTTATGTCCTTTATTTTTCCGATAAAAAGCAATTTCCAGTTATTTTTAAATGTAGGATCATTTAAAACTCACCAAAGTGCAAAGGATCATTTTACCCTTTTGTGAGGGTAAAATGATCCTTTGGACACAGTTTAAAAAACACTTATTTTTTCATTATTCAATGTGGGTTTAACATATTAAAATATGTTTATAATGCAAAATATAGTGCAAAACATACTAGCAAAGGGCCAAAGTTTTATTTAAACAATTGCTATTTTACACAAGTTTCTTCCTTAAGGGGATCTTTTTAGGCCACCTTCCCCTATGTATAACAAGTACTAAAATCAATTTTCCTTTCAAAGTAACGCACAGCATGAATAATGTATTGATGGGCAAGAAAGTAACAAGATAGATAGCATTCATATAACTAAACAACGGGGCCCGCCTAGCCCAGTGGTTAGCGTGCCGACCCTAAAATGAGAAGTCTGGACATATGTTTGCGAGTTCGAAACCTGCGAACGATACTTGGTAATCTTAACTTCTAAATGATGAATTATTCTAAGTTACCATCCAGAATCTCTTTGAATAAATTCTTCAAATCATTTAATAATCTTTTGAAAATCCTCACTACTTGAAAAGTTTTGTGAAAAATTATATTAAACTGTACATCTTTATTGATGTTTTATTATCTCTAAAATAGTGAAATTAATATACGTGTTAATATATTTCGCATAGAAAATTATGCATGTAACATTCAAAATTATTCTACAGCGCTATCGAAAATAATTCGGGTAATTCCAGCGTTTTCAATCTTGACGAAATTGTCATGAAATGTTTATCTAAATTAAACATATACAGAATCGCCTAAAATAATTCGAATATGTTACAGTTTATGGGTAGGAATTTCTAAAAATGATAAGTGATTTAAGAGCGATAAAACTAAAAGCAATAACACCGATCATTGACATCGTAGTTATCTTATATTAATAAAAGAAAGTTTCGCTCTGTGTGCGTGTGTGTCTATGTGTGTGACTGTTGGCGATGGCTAGGAAAATCTAGCCCACCTAGAAGGCTGGAAATTTAGATCGAGGTAATCCAAACCCTCTCCTGGTGCACCATTACGTAATAATTTTAATATTTTAATTACTTTCTGAAATATTAATTAAAATGTACAAAGAACTCATTAAAAATACGCTTTTTCTCTTCGGTTGGTTGTTTGTGTGGAAAATCTTCTCAGAACACATTAAATAAATCAGAGTAACGATGCATAGATAAGGACTTATAACGAAATAGTGCCAACATGGATTACAGTTACCTGCATATAGCCAAGCTGATGTAGCGCCATCTACTCACGGCAAATTACACAAACGCCACCTGTTTAAGACATTTTCAGGCACGTTTTTCTTCATTATAATTATCTGGCTTTAAGGTTTCCTTAAAACAGGCCATATATTATTATGATAGAGACTATTAATACAGGAAACTTTAATAGATTATCTGTTATATATTTGCGGGAATGGCGAGGGATAGGTCTAATTACATTTAACAATTTTAACCCGTAGCGTTTAATTGTTATTTTATATACAGAATACCGCTATTTTAAATTTCAGTTTCTCAGTAATATCTCAGTAATTATGTTCCGAAATTCTTCATTTAGTTCCACTTTTACTAAATTATCGAAAAAATTCAGCATTCATTCCTTCAAGGTGTATTTCTAAAAAGCAATTACCAGTATTTCCGAATAATAGCCTAAGCCAAATTTCAAATTAAGTTCCTAGCTTAACCAAGTGAATCAATCTTTAAAGATGTATAGTGATTCTCCTAATTGGTTATTTGCTGAAGGTCACTTGAACATTCGCCACCCCCCCCCCCCACCTCCTTCAAAGTTTTCTGTAACTATTCCCCGTTTCCATATCTCAGCAACTATCTTCCTGATTTCAACGCAAGTGATTCCAAACATTATAATTAACACTTAATAATCACCCTTTATAACATTAAACTAAATTTATAGGTAGCGGTAACCACTATTTCTGAATAATAGTTTAAGCCAAATTTCTAATTAAGTTCCTAGCTTAACTAAACGAACGAATTTTTAAAGATGCATAGTTGTTGTCCTAATTAGTCATTTGCTGAACGACACTTTAACATCTCCCCCCCCCGACCCCTCCTTCAAGGTTTTTTACCTAAAAATGCCCAGTTTCGATATCTCAGCAACTATATTTCCGATTTCAACGCAAGTGATTCCAAACATTATAATTAACTTAATAGACATCCTTTATAACATTAAACTAATTTTATGAGTAGAGGCTACCACTATTTCCGAATAATAGTTTAAGCCAAATTTGTAATTAAGTTTCTAGCTTAACCAAACGAACGAATTTTTAAAGATACATCGTAGTCCTCCTAATTAGTCATTTTCTGAAGAACACTTGAATATCCCCTTCACACGGCACCTCACTCATGATTTTCTTCTTTAAATGTGCCTTATTTCAATAACTCGGCTTGTAATATTCACATCTTCTCGAAACCAGCTCAATTTTGTCGCACGCCTACTATACAGTACCGTAGGCAACGTTAACCTATCTCAGAGGTTCTTTCCGAAAGAGGTTGCTCCCCTGGCGGTGGAAGGGGAAAATAAAAGAATTTCTGGAGCGTGCCCGGTATACGGTGTCGAAGTCCTTGGACAGAGTTTCGTTTTTTAAAAAATTTGAGTTTATTACAGGGGCTCGGGCAACGCCGGGTGGGTCTGCTAGTACATTTATAAAAATAAAACTAGTATCGGTAGGAATCCAAAAGTGGACTATGATAGTTTGATGACAACAAACTAGTCGTTGGGGGGCACCGTAATACTTACCCATCATGGATATGCATAATATAAAATATGAAAATAAAACACGTGTAAACTATTTATAAAATGCATTGCAATTCGAATGAAATCGTGGCTTGATGACGTCAAACTTTAAATACTCTAATACTGAATTGCGTAAAAAATATCCTTATAACGCCAAAACTGATAATCATTAACTAACGGTTTGCAGCGTCGGATTAAACGTCAAATTTCCAATTAAATTATATCTTTGAATTGAAATTTGAATGAAATACAGGGTCATGAAAAATCGGAGAGTGTGGAAAAATAAAATTACAAATATATCGGAAACTCATTATCCGATAGACTTCATTCTTTATGAAAAATTTGTTTTTTAATTGTCTTTTATATTCACTCCTTAAAAAGTCATTTCGAAATATTTTATGTACCTTTTATCAAAACGAATATTTCGGGAGTCCGAAAAAAAAATAGTTCCGGATAATGGAGGTTACTGAAATTCAATAAGCTTCTTCCCATTATTAATTACATAGTATAAACCAAATTTCACACACAGACATACAGACGGACGGCAAATTTGTTTTTCTAAAAATATCATTTGCGGAATCTCCAGTATCTGAAAAATGTAAATCCGTGAAAAACCTTTTTTCGATTTTCAAAACGATTACAAGACTTACCCTGTACTACGTATGATGGGTAAGTAAAAGTCCACGTTGAAATTAATATTGCTTGGTTGCTAATAAGAAACTGTTAAACGAAATTTGTGTATGGTTTGCTGAGTTTCAGTCTTTTGATAGGCCTTCCCATCTAGCTGAACCTGTTAAATGAACTTATAATAAACCAAAAATCGCATTCGTATAAAATATCAGACTTACGTTGACTAATCTAACTCAAACAATTAGTATTTTACACTTTTCTTTTTTTCCCCTCGCCGATCTCTTATCAAGCGACCTTTCAATTATTGCGATTTCTGCACCATTATATATATACGAGCAGGGAAGACCGAGCTATGCTCGGTCAAAATTAAATTTGAGTTCAAATATCATGACCCATGACCAAAATGACCCACTAATTGAATTTTCTCGAACATGTGACTTAGCCCAACAGTCTTCTCGCGCCGGAAAACCATCGGATGCAAAATTTAGTGTAAATTGAGCCGCATTTTAGATATTGACCCACAATGACCCAGAAATGATCCACTAATCAAATTTCTCGAACATGTGACCTAGTCTAATGATTTTCACGTGCCCGAAACTTTTTACTAAAATACAAAATTTAATCAAAATCGTTAGAGCCGTTTTTTAGACAAAATCAATTTGACCCGCTTTGACCCAAAAATGACCCCCTGATCGAATGTTCTCGAACATGTGACCCAGCCCAATAGTCTTCTCGTGCCCGAAAATAGTCGGATACAAAATTTCGTCAAAATCGTTTGGACCGTTTTTTAGATACAATTAGCTTGACCCTGACCCAAAATGACCCAAAATGACCCACTAATTGAATTTTCTCGAACATGTGACCTAGCCCAACAGTCTTCTCGTGCCCGGAAACCATTGGATGCAAAATTTAGTGTAAATTGAGCCGCTTTTTAGATCTTGACCCACAATGACCCAGAAATGACCCACTTATCGAATTTTCTCGGACATGCGACCTAGCCCAATGCTTTTATCGTGCTCGAAACTCGTAGGACACAAAATTGAATCAAAATCGTTAGAGCCGTTCTTTAGATAAAATTAATTTGACCCGCGTTGACCCAAAAATGACCCACTAATCTAAAGTTCTCGAACATGTGACCCAGCCCAATTGACTTCTCATGCCCGAAAATGCTCGGATACAAAATTTCGTCAAAATCGTTTGAACCGTTTTTTAGATACAATTAGCTTGACCATGACCCAAAATGACCCAAAATGACCCACTAATTGAATTTTCTCGAACATGTGACCTAGCCCAACAGTCTTCTCGTGCCCGAAAACCATTGGATGCAAACTTTAATGTAAATTGAGCCACTTTTTAGATCTTGACCCACAGTGACCCAGAAATGACCCACTTATCGAATTTTCTCGGACATGCGACCTAGCCCAATGCTTTTATCGTGCTCGAAACACGTAGGACACAAAATTGAATCAAAATCGTTAGAGCCGTTCTTTAGATAAAATTAATTTGACCCGCGTTGACCCAAAAATGACCCACTAATCGAAAGTTCTCGAACATGTGACCCAGCCCAATTGACTTCTCATGCCCGAAAATGGTCGGATACAAAATTTCGTCAAAATAGTTTGAACCGTTTTTTAGATACAATTAGCTTGACCATGACCCAAAATGACCCACTAATCGAATTTTCTCGAGCATGTGACCTAGCCCAATGGTTTTCTGGTGCCCCAAAACGGTAGGATACGAAATTTCGTCAAAATCGTTAGAGCCGTTTTTAAGATAATTTTTGCATATATATATATATATATATATAACCATCCACAAGATTTGCTCGTATTAGAATATATGATATATATATATATATATATATATATATATATATACATATATATATATACATATAAAATGTCGTTGGGGGCCACTGTAATACTTATCCATCATGGATATTCAGAATATAAAATATGAAAATAAAACATGTGTTAACTATTTATAAAGGGAATTGCAATTCGAATAAAATCGTGCCTAGATGACGTCACAAACTTTAAACGGCGAATTGCGTAAAAGAAATATCCTTATAACTCCAAAATTTATAATCATTAACTAACGGTTTACTGCGTAGGTATAAGAGTCTCTTTTCAAATTAAGATATATCTTTGAATTGAAATGTGAATAAAATACAGGGTCACGAAAAATCAAAAAGTGTGGAAAATAGGATTACAAATATCTCGGCAACTCATTATCTGATCAAATTCATTCTTTATGCAAAATTTATGGTTTTTATTGTCTTGTAAATTTTACTCCTTAAATTCAACAATTTCGAAAAGAATTATATACCTTTTATCAGAACTGATATTTCGATAGTCCGAAAACAGTAGTTCCGGATAATCGAGGATAGTGAAATTCAGTAAGCTTCTTCCCATTATTATATACTAAGCCCACACCAAATTTCAAGTCTCTCTCAATTTGTTCAGGAGATAGAGCATTTACAGTCACACAGACAGAAGGAAGGCAATTTTTTTTCATAAAAATACGATTTTCGGAATCTAGCTTCTGAAACGTGTAAATGCGTTAAAAATGTTTTTTTTTTCGATTTTTAAACCGATTTCAAGGCGTACCCTATACTACGTATGATGGGTAATTAAAAAAAACAAAAACAATACAATTTGTTGTTTCTCCAAAAAACGCTGCGATCAACTCAGATTAAATTACAATATTTCAGCATCACGTTGCTATAGGAAATAATTTGGCATTCTTCGGACTTCGATATAACCACGGGAGTAGTAAATTTGTATTAGAGTTCTTGTTCAGTTAAAAAAAAATTCCATTGCTTTACTTTATTGCGCCATTTTAGTGCGGGAGTCGACTAATGTCGACATCTTGGAGTTGGGTGCAGTAGACTACAGTAAGCCTCGATAAAAGTCGCCTAGGCGTTCACGGCGTGTATTGTGCTCACTGTCGTGCGTCATGGTTTTAGCAGTGATGTATTGCGCCTGCGTAGTGCAATAATTTGGCTATAACCAAAACCAGTAGCGTGCTTTTCGTATAACCATAAGATATGATTTTTAGTTTTGTATTGGATCGTTCGGAAAGTCGTGTAGCTTTGCGAAAATGAACCGTACCGGATACTTCTGCCCGGTAATCCGATAAATAATGTCGCTTTTTTATCAAAATATTCCGCACAAGGCATTAACCCCCCCCCCCCCAAAAAAAAAAAAAAAATCGCACTGAAAGGGTTAGTAATTATCAAAATCTTCATATATATTTTATTTACTTTTAGGTAGATTTCGTAAGAAATACTACCTATTACATTCTCACCTAAGTTGGAATTTTTGAAAAAATTTTGCAGATCTACGCAGATTATGAATCCCAGAACCCAAAACCACCTCCAGTTCAAAACTTTATCTATCTATCTATCTGTCACTTTTTTATGGACACGAAACTGCAATAATTCTGCACAGATCTCTTCGAAACTGATACATAAAATCAAGGGGCATAAAATCTCGGTCAAGTTCGTTAATGGGCAAAATCGAACCAAGGGAGGGAAAGTAGAGGGGGGGGGCTTTTTGTGAAAACAGAAAAAACCCCATAATTTCTTAATTATGATACGTATCGAATCTGTTTTAAGTTATTATTACTTCTAGGAGACGGGCCGAAAATGTATGTATGACAGATTTTTGATATAATTAAAAATTTCCCTAAGGAGGGAAAAAAGGGGGGTTTTAGAAGAAAAAAAAAATCATAACTCCGTCAATTCACAAGATATCAAATCCGCTTAAATGCATTATTAATTCCCTTAATATTATCTTAAACTTTTATATTGACAAGTTTTTTATAGAACCAACCCTAAAAGCAAAAAGAAAATTAAAAACAAAAAAAATCCCTGCCGGCTCCGCCTGCAAACAAGTTATTTTTCGAAGTAGCCGGTTCCAACTTCCGCATTTTTTCGAAACTGATACATAAAATCAAGGGGCATAAAATCTCGGTCAAGTTCGTTAATGGGCAAAATCGAACCAGTGTGGGGCGGGGGGGGGGGGGCTTTTAGCGAAAACAGAAAAAAACCCACAATTTCTTAATTATGATACGTATCGAATACGTTTGAAGTTAATACTTCTAGGATAAAGACCGAAAATTTATGTATGACAGATTTTTTATATAATTAAAAATGGCCCCAAAGGGGGTGGGGGAGGATTTTAGAAGAAAAAAATTCATAACTTCGTCAATTCCCAAGATTTTAAATCCGCTTAAATTTACTATAAATCCTCTTAATATTATCTGAAACTTTTATACTGACAAGTTTTTTATAGGACAAACTCTTATAGGAGAAAAAAAAATCACTGTTGGCTCCGCCTGCAAACAAGTTAGGTTTCGAAGTAGGCGGTGCCAACTGCCGCATCATGGCAAAAGGTCATTTCTTCCGCAATTCCCAAAAAAAGGCGCCCTACGGACTGCGTCTTCGAAATCTACCTGTGCCTGTAGGCTGAGCCATCCGGGATTTTTTTTAACATTTATTCCTTTTCGGTGGAACGGGAACATTTAATTTATAAAAAGAAAATTACGAAAAATTAAAAAATAGCTGTACCGAAAAAATGTTATTCAAATGATGTTAATATTTATAGTATTCTCCTGAAAGATTCAGATAGTTGTTTTTTTTACGAATGTTAAAAAAAAAAAATCACCTTGGAACGCGAAAATAACTCGCTAAAATCCACATATAAATTATAACAAAAGATTCGCGACAATAATTATCGCTGTACAAATTCCAAATAAACCGTATTGAAAAGAGGGAAAAAATTACTATATTGGCCTGAAAGATTGAAACAGGATTTCTTTTACGAATCTTAAAATATCACCATGGAACGCAAAATAAACCCGCTAAAAAAACTATTAAAATTTAATACAAAATTCAAAAATCGCTGTAGGAATTCTAAATAAACCGTTTTGAAAAGGACAAAATTTACTATATCGGGATAAAGGATTGAAATAAGATTCCCTTTACTGATGTGGAAAATTTGCCGTAGAGCAGTAGTATATCGAATAAAAAATCTAATAAATAAAATTCAAACACTTTCAGACACATAGGAGTCTTTCTGTCTAATATAGTGTAACACCGCGCGCAGAAAACATCAAACATACATACAAACATCTGTCTTCATTATTATAGTTTCGGCAAAATAGATTCAAACCTTTTTCTTAAAATTTTTATAATTTATATTGGATAGCATTTATTTATTTAATTTTTTATGCATTAAAATAACCTTTTAAGAAAAATCTATAAAAGAATACCAGGTTCAGCCTAAATTTCTCTTTTAAGTTTTTACTTTGTGATTTAAAGTAATGCTTCTTCATGTGACATGATTATATTTTATTATACTCTAAATTAATTGGTACTTTATTCCCTTCATTAGATATGTCTCAATATACGTTTATTTCCGAAGGCATGCTTCATCATCACAGTTAAGTTTTTTTAATAGCTCTGAATAACTTAATGTGTCCTGAAACTTCTAAATCTGATTAGTGTCTGAATTTTAAATAATTATACTTTTTATATGAATTCGTAATGACTGTACTTATTTTTAGTTATGCGTATTTAAAATTAACGCTACAAAATTATCAAAAAGCTTTGAAATACAATGTATATTTCAACACAATTATTGAATTGAATTGTACCTTTATAAACGCATTATAAATATTTTGTTTCAAACTTATTAATGCGGCCAATGATGCAGCAAGTTTTCTAAATAAGTATTCCAACTTGTGTTGTAAAACTTAAATATAAATTAATGCTGCTGAATCTTAAAATGTCTGCAAAATAAATGCGTAATTGAAAAACTTAAATCTTTCTGCTCTTAGATAATTGCAAAATTTTTAGAACTAATTTATTATTTAAGTAAAACTCAAAAATGACAAAAAAGTAATTTTTAAGAACTTTTTTTTTGAAGGTTTAGAATATTATCCTAACAGAAAAAAAAACTTTTAAATAAAATCTAAAATATTAAAAGTTGATTTTTTAAATTATAAAAAATGCAAAAATAAATTTCAAAATAAAATCAAACAGTGATTTCGTTTATATTGAAGCCGCATTTTCAAAAAAAATATCTAAAATTTTAATTGGTGCATTTTGTGAAGAAAAATATTTAACATTTTTAACGAGAAAGATTTGTAGAAACCTTCACAGTATTCGTTCAAAATATGCGTTATATTCTGTATTTCAAGTATAATTATTGAATTCTTTATTTTATTCCATTTCCATAAACGCAAGACAAATATCGCGTTTCAAGTTTGCTAAAGAAATTCATAAAAGCTGACGTATTAAAAAAAAGAAGATTTTGTTGTAAAAGTTTAAAGTTAAATTAATGATGCTGTGTCTTCAAATATCAAGTTCTCCTCAGTGATATGTATCAATTTCAATACGTTTGAAATAGTGTAACATTGTTAAAAGTACACGGAAACTATTTTCCCCCATAGACGGTAATGTAACTTATTTTGAGAGTTCCCGTAAATGAACTATAAAGTACTACATATTTCATTTCCAATACCGAGCAAGCCATGGTAAAACTCAATAACATATCAGTTGCATGGCAATCAGAGTTTATTTAAGTGAGTTAGAGGACGGACAGGCGGCAGACAGACAAACCGAATTCATAAACACTTTTCATCTATCTTGGAAAGTGTTAATAAAAGGAGTGCTTAATAAACCGGAGCTTCCAACCATGAAGTGTATGTTCCAATTCCGTTAAAATATAATATTTCATTTAGTTTCTAGATTTCGCTACCTTAAAAAATGACTTTTGTTCCTTTTCTGTTTTCGTTCTATTAGAGATTTTCCCTTGTTTTCGGACTAATCCTATACCAGCGGGTACAACCGAGCAATGCTCGGTCAACATTTGCTTTGTGTTCTGACCCTGACCCAAAATGGCCCACTAATCCAATTTTCTCGAACACGTGACCTAGCACAATGGTTTTCTGGTGCCCGAAAACGGTAAAATACAGAATTTCGTTAAAATCGTTTGAACCGTTTTTTAGATAGAATTAGCTAGACCCTGACCCTTGATGACCCAAAATGACCCACTAATCGAATTTTCTCGAACACGTGACCTAGCACAATGGTTTTCTGGTGCCCGAAAACTGTAAAATACTAAATTTTGTCAAAATCGTTTGAACCGTTTTTTAGATAGAATTAGCTTGACCCTGAACCTTGATGACCCAAAATGACCACTAATCGAATTTTCTCGAACACGTGACCTACCCCAATGGAATTCTGGTGCCCCAAAACGGTAAAATACTAAATTTCGTCAAAATCGTTAGAGCCGTTTTTAGGTGCGTTCGTAATTATATAAATACGTAGCACCTATAGTCGTCGTTTGGTCCGTCCGTCTGTCCGTCCGTCTGTCTGTCTGTCCGTCCGTCTGTCTGTCCGTCCGCATATAACAACGCAAAAACTACCCAACCAAATGGTTTGCAATTTAAAATATATTATCTTTGCAGAATTTTGTCGAGACATTTCAAATTTTATTAAAATCGAATCAAAACTTTAGGAGATATTAATAAAAATATTTATTAAGAAATTTGATTTTTTTTTAAAATCGGTGCTTTTTTGTTAGAGGAGCTTCCGATGGATGTTAAATCGTCAAGCGACCGAGATACTTATTTTATTACAGAAATTAATCTGCAGACGATATAATTCATTTCACAGAATTAAAAATCATCAAGATCTGAATATTTATATAACTAGCTGATACATATATATCTGAATATTTATATAACTAGTTAAGATATTTGTATGAACAGTGTCATAAAATATATACTTAACTAGCTGTTTAGCCCGTTCTACGCACGGGATATCATGAATTTAATTCTAAAACGTGCGTACGAACGCACCTCGTTTGTAACGTTTGACGTACAATTTCCAACTTGTTAAAATAAAATTTGCATAACCACACACAAAGATTTTCTCGTATTAGAATATATGATTAAAATGAAAAGGAATTTCGTTAAAATTTACATTCACAAAATTTACATTCACAAAACCGCGCATGCGCGGCAGCGTATTACTGCTTGCGTGGCAGCGTATTACTGCTTATTTTACTGTTTAATACTGTTAATTTTACGGTATAATACTGGCAGCTGGGATGCCAGTTTTATACTGTAAAATCAACAATTATTTTTAGCAGTGCAGTAGCCAAATTCGAAAACGTCTCAATTACATAGAAATCCAAGTATGCAATTTGGAGCTCGACAAGACAAAGAGACAAACCGACGTAAAAAAAAAAAAATCAGATTTGTGGGAAAATGTACAATAATAATAAATAAATAGGGTTTAGTTCAGAAGCATGAAATAATTTTTGTTCAGTTCTGGAATAGTAAAATCTATTTTGCTTCAGTTTGTTTTTGTTTAACTAACGGTTATTTCACTTTTTCGATTCCAAGCCGTGTAATAATTTAGAAGTCTGTTTTTAATTATATCAATAACATTTATCAAATCTATAGAATTACATCAATATAAATATATTTCGACAAATTTTAAAGTTCTATTAGCTAAAGAAAGAATCGCAATGAAAAAACTAAACGACTGTAGAGACATCAAAAATATTGGTATAAAATAAGTGTTGCAAGGAATATATAAAATTCATGAGACGGTATAATTTGAATACGCAGACCTAGATATTTATTTTTTTCCGTAAATTTAAAACATTAGATTTCAAAAAAGTCCTTCCGGCCTGTACCGGGAGGAAAAGGTAGCTTTCATAGCCCATGTTTTTCAAAATTCAACTCATTTTATTCAAACGCCCGAAGCTAAAATGCTTGGAATCCGATTATAGAAGATCCAATTTCGGTTTTCGTTAATACTGAATTTGAATGCGAATTTCAGCATGAGAATTATAGCATAACAAATATGAGATTGTTTCAAAATGTCAGCCTCCCTAGAATTTCAAACTGCCATATCTCAGCCATTTTTTAAGATAAGGACAAAAAAACATGTTCCAGAATCCCTGTATCATGTTCTAACACTTAACGGAAACAACCTTTTCAATTTATGTTTTATACATCTTTTTGAATTTTTAAAAATATATAAAAAAATTAACTGGCCGCCACTTGTAAACAAGATGGCACATTAAGCTGGCCAACGAACTCTGCCGAGACCTTGGTAGATTCTGTACACATGATCAGTCACATTCATATCAGTTCATAAATACGAGAGTTATAACAAATATCAGATTGTTTCACAATCTCAGCCACCCTAGAATTTCTAATGGTGCTATCACATGTACTCTCATATCAGTCAATATCAGATATTTCATCCGAAACACGTTTTTCAAGAGGAAAACGCTCGAAATTGTCCCGTTTGATAGATTGCCTCTCGTAATTTCTTAAATATCTAACTTACAGTAGTTTATATCCTCTACGATAGATATCAGCTCGAAATCCACCAATCAGAGCTCTCTAAAAATTCCAAGATGGCCACCGTCAGTAAGTCAACATATCTTATGTTTAGCGTGGTCGCAAATATTGAAACAAAAAATACAGAAGAATTAAGAAAAAAGCAAATCTTTAGTAACACAAGTACCCATTAGACACGAAAATAACTTTAAAAATGTGCAGTTATTTTGAAATTAAAGAATTACATATGCGTCGATTGTCTCTACGAGTTCGTTATTTACACTCCCGATAAGAACTTTATTTACTAATTTAAAGTTATTTATTGCGATTATTTTATTTCAATTCCTTATATTATTTGCTATATGTTATAATTGTACTGTCGTAGTCACTTATTTACTTCTCAAACTGTAGTAGTTTAACTACTTTCTGCAGCTATATTTGGCGTTATTTCGTACTTGTTTCCAAATTATAAGTCGCCAAAGATAAAAATGCAAGCAAACACGCATCAAGGTATTTTATTGCAATACAAATTATTGCCTCCTTTCAGAATGCAGCGTTCAGAATCTAAATTTTGTAGTGGAAGGGGGGACAGAAAATTTTCTTATACTTTTAGAAAAATAAAATTTAATAAATGAAAATTTTATCTAGCAGCTATTTATAGTTACTTATATTTTACCTTTTAATAATTTTCTTTTAAAACAATCTTGATAATCTTTTTTTAAAGATATACAACTATTACACAGACATACATATTTATTTGTAAATCGGTGGAATAGTGAAAATCTATTCACAGTTGTTCGGTCATCCAAGGTTGTCAGATGGTTGGCGACTTTCTCTCCAACATGGTTTATTAGTGAGAAATTACAGATTCAGAATCGGCCGATTTGGCTCAGTGTTTATAGCGATAGCCCGGAACGCTGCGGACCCAGGTTCGATTCCTGGCTCTGGCTAATTTTTCACTTCATGTTGGATTATCGTATTTAATGTATGTGGGGGAGAATGTCCTTTTCAGTCTATTTTTCCTTTTTAATTATTGAATTTCAACCACCCTAAAATTTTGTTTTCCCCCTCCTAGCGGTGTATAAATTTTAAACCTTTATATGTTTTTCAATTTGTTAATCAAATTGTGCCCTCTTTTTACTTTGTATTAATAATAAATAACGCATATAACCCCCCCCCCCCCCCAAAGTTAAAGTATTTTGCCTTCCTTCAAAAAAAAAAATAATAATAAAATTTATATATTTTCGAAAACAAAAATGAATTGTAACGTAAAATTTTCCTAACAGAAATAGATATCTAGAATTTTCAAATATGCAAACCCAAAATTAAAGCTCATTCCATCAAATAGTCTAAGTTATGCTTAAAAAGCACTTGTCTTGTTATCTGTTTTGCGACGATCGAACATTTATTTAACATTAGGACGTACAAACATAAAACCTGCGTAATATCTAAACTACTTTAACGAGTGACTGTCAGTTTGATACACGAAGGTAAAAATTACCGAAAAATATTATGTCGAAATTAGGGTTTAGTACTAAAAGTTTTAGAATATGTTACAATTGCTATACGTAACTTCATCCTTCCCGCCAGCAAAATTTATGTACAGCATTATTATTAAATGTTATTACTAATCTATTGTTACTTGTGATATTTTTATACAGTGATTTGCGACAGAGTTAGTAGAAGGTATAACTCCCCCTCCCCCCAAGGACTGTACACAATATAGGGTAAATGTACCAATAGTCGGCCACTTAACTGTTTTTTTGTATATAAACCATAACGTAGAATTTTTAAAAAACGACACAACATTTTTAACAGTGATATATGTTAAAACATACGTTTCTTATTATGTTCCTGAACACGATTTGACTGTTTTTAGAAAATGTCTGTCTGTGACTCTGTCTGTCTGTCTGAAGGGACAACAATTTTGTGGGCGCTCTATCTCAAGAACTAATACTCAGAATTTAATAAAACTTTAGATTCAGTTAGTCCCTGATATAAATTGGTGCTGATTAGTTTTTGGTAAAAATCGCCCGGCAGGTGGCGCTGCTATGCAGCATTTTTCGCGATTTCCGCAATAGCTCTATCTCAAGATCTAATTCTCGGAATTTAATAAAACTTTATATTCAGTGAGTCCGTGATATAAATGGGTGCTGATTAGTTTTTGGTAAATATCGGCCGGCAGGTGGCGCTGCTATGCGGCATTTTTCGCGATTTCCGCAATAGCTCTATCTCAAGAACTAATGCTCGGAATTTGATAAAACTTTAGATTCAGTTAGTCCCTGATATAAATTGGTGCTGATTAGTTTTTGGTAAAAATCGCCCGGTAGGTGGCGCTGCTATGCAGCATTTTTCGCGATTTCCGCAATAGCTCTATCTCAAGATCTAATGCTCGGAATTTAATAAAACTTTATATTCAGTTAGTCCGTGATATATGTTGGTGCTGATTAGTTTTTGGTAAAAATCGCCCAGCAGATTGCGCTGTTATGCAGCATTTTTTGAGATTTCCGCAATAGCTCTATCTCACGAACTAATACTCGGAATTTACTAAAACCTTATATTCAGTTAGTCTCTGATGTAAATTGGTGCTGATTAGTTTTTGGTACAAATCGACCAGCAGGTGGCGCTGCTATGGAGCATTTTGCAGGATTTACACGATTTTAGCGATAGTCATATATCAAGAAATAATGCACAGAATTTAATAAAACTTGAGCTTCAGTTAGATATTGATATAAATTGTTGCTGATTCTTTTTAGTGTATGCGAAACCTGTGTGAGATAGAAGAAAGTTTTGGGATTGACACATCCAACTAGTTTTACCTGGAAAACGACGCTAACAAATTTTACTGAATTTTGCATTCTACCATTTTCGGTTATAAGAAGGTGATTGAGCTATCTCACATGTTCGAGAAAATTAAATTAGTGTGTTATTTAGGGTCACTGCGGGTAAAGCTAATTTTATTTTATCTGCTAAATGGCTTTAACGATTTTGACTAAGTTTTGTATCCTACATTTTTGGGATACAATAAGACCATTGGACTGGGTCGCATGTTCGAGAAAATTTCATTAGTAGGTCATATGATATAGGGGTCACTATGGGTTAAATAAATTTTATCTAAAAAACGGCTCTAACGATTTTGACTAAATTTTGCATCCTACCGTTTTGGGGTACGAAAAGACCATTGGTTGGGTCACATGTTTGAGAAAATTCGATTAGTGGGTCAGTTTAGGGTCACTACGGGTCAAACTAATTTTATCTAAAAACGACAAACGATTTTGACTAAATTTTGTATCCTACCGATTTGGTGTAGGAAAAGACTAATGGACTGGGTCACATGTTAAAGTCCAAGGTAATTTTATCTTATCTAATAAATGTCTTTAACGATTTTGACTACGTTTTGTGTCCTAACTTTTTGGGATACAAGAAAACCATTTGGCTGGGCCACATGTTCGAGAAAATTCGATTAGTGGGTCATTTGGCGGTCACTATGGGTCAAGCAAATTGCATTTAAAAACGGTTTAAGCGATTTTGACTAAATTTTGTATGCTACAGTCGACTGCAAAAAAAAAAAATAATAAATAAAAATAAATAAACGCTGGTACCCCTTCTGGTCGCGCTCAAATTGAAGTTAGATTAAAGTGGGTTTTGAATCGAATTATGCATTTTGAATCCCGCAGTGGAAAAGCGAAAGGAGGGGCAGTCCCAACTGCCGCAATCCAATCTAGTTGTTTTAACACTTTTCAACAGAATTGAAAAGCAAATAATGGGGGTATCAACTGCCGCATCTAATCGAGTTGCTTTTAACACTTTTCAACATAGTTGAAAAGCAAATATGCATACATTCGTGCATCAGCGAAGGGGCGATCCCAATTGCCGCATCACGGCATTCCGGTCTAGTTGTTTTAATACTTTTATGCATTTTGAACATGGAATATATTTAGTATGTAGTTATTAGTATACGAGTTCATTTGGAACCCCGCAGTGGAAAAGCGTAGGGAGGGGCGGTCCCAACTGCCGCATCTAATCTAGTTTAAGAAAAATCTACTGTGTACGAGCATTTGCGACTTTAAAGTAACCCCGATATCGAATATCAGTTTTCTATCCCTATTAATTCTAAATAAATCATAATTTAGAATGATAAACAACAATTACTGATAATTTCAATTTTTTAAATTTCGAATTTTATAGAAACCATTCTTTGCGAGAGCTTACATCTTAAAAGAAACCCCCATGCAAAATTTGAAGTTTCAAAGCCACAGAAATTGCAATTAAAAAAAATTTTTAGTTGCTTTTAAATTTCTAATTTTTTAGAAACTGTTCGGCTACGGTCAGACCACTTACGTATGGAAAAGGTTATCCATGTCTAATTTCAAGTTTCTACTCTAAACTTTATTAAAAAAACATAATTCAGAACATTTTCCTCTCATTTCAGCATTCTAAATTTCCAAATTTTTAGAAGCCTTTCTGAGCCGGTTGTTTATGTCTTAAAATTGACCACCATGCTAAATTTTAAGTTTCCAGCAACAAAACTATCACAGATTTTGAAACTTTAGAACGTTTATTTGGTTATGTATCCTTTGAAATTCCGTTTTTTTAAGAAACTATTTCGTACCAGCGTTTACATATTAAAAATGACAGAATTAGGAAATTTTAAATTTCTCTCCCTAGTAATTCCATATAAATCGTAATTTAGAATGTTTTTAGAATATTCACTGTTTTTTTCATTTTCTAAATTTCCCCCTTTTTTTAATTGCCTTGATCCAGAATTTACCTCTTAAAAGTAACAGACATGTTAAATTTCAAGTTTATATTCCTAACAATTCTACATGAATTGTAATTTAGAACTTTTTCCACTCATTTCAAACTTTTAAATTTCGAATTTTTTAGAAAACAAAAAACCATGCCAACTTTCAAGAGGGCAAAAAGGGCACGTTTGGAATGTTTTTTCCTCATCCATCTACTTACGAAAAGTGGCCCTGACGTAAAATATAGTCTATGTCAGAGCAGAGACTGCCACCTTTACTTTTGAAATTATTTCGGTAGTTCTAGTAGTTTCCCGTACAAACAAACAAACAAGCACGTAAAAAAAGATTTTTTTTATATAAAATTATTTTAGATGTAGAGATAAAGATATATCTATCAAACAACAACAAAAAAGTGGCACTCCGGGTATGCCGACAGAAGTGAAAACTTGAACAATTACGTGTGTATTTTTTGAATCGTCAGGAAATGTTTTATTGTGCAGGAAATACTTTTAAATCAAGTGTTTTTTTATTCATTATCATAAACTACTACTACAAAAATTATATTACAATTTTCATTTAATGCGCTATTGTACATGAAAAATCATGCATATTATTTTACATACAAAAATTTCGGGAACCAGACTTCAGTCACACTATACCGCTCATATTTTTCTGCGTTATTATACCGCTTACATTTTTCTGCGTTACTATACCGCGTACATTTTTCTGCGGTACTATACCGCTTTCTATACCACTTACATTTTTTCTGTGTTACTATACCGCTTACTATGCCGCTTACATTTTTCTGCGTTACTATACCGCTTCTATACCACTTACTATACAGCTTACTATACAGCTTACTATTACACTTACTATACCGCTTACATTTTTCTGCGCTTACTATACCTTACTATACCTGTTACATTTTTCTGCGTTTACTATACCGCTTACTATACCACTTACATATTTTCTGTGTTACTATACCGCTTACTATACAGCTTACTATACCGCTTACTATACCGCTTACTATACCGCTTACTATGCCGCTTACATTTTTCTGCGTTACTATACCGCGTACTATACCGCTTACATTTTTCTGCGCTTACTATACCGCTTACTATACCACTTACATTTTTCTGCGTTTACTATACCGCTTACATTTTTTCTGTTTTACTATACCGCTTACATTTTTCTGCGCTTACTATACCGCTTCTACAGCATTTACTATACAGCTTACTATACCGCTTACTATAACGCTTACTATACCGCTTACATTTTTCTGCGTTACTATACCGCGTACTATATCGCTTACAATTTTCTGCGCTTACTATACCGCTTACTATACCGCTTCTATACCGCTTACTATACCGCTTACATTTTTCTGCGCTTCCTATACCTTACTATACCGCTTACATTTTCTACGTTATTATACCACTTACATATTTCTGCTTTACTATACCGCTTACTATGTCGCGTACTATACCGCTTACATTTTTCTGCGTTACTATACCGCGTACTATACCGCTTACATTTTTCTGCGTTACTATACCGCTTACATTTTTCTGCGTTACTATACCGCGTACTATACCGCTTACATTTTTCTGCGCTTACTACACCGCTTATATTTTTCTGCGTTTACTTTACCGCTTCCTATACCACTTGCATTTTTTTTGCGTTTACTATACCGCTTACTATACCGCTTACATTTTTTCTGTGTTACTATACCGCTTACATTTTTCTGCGCTTAACATACCGCTTCTATACCGCTTACTATACAGCTTACTATACCGCTTACATTTTTTTGTGCTTACTATACCACTTACATTTTTCTGCGCTTACTATAACGCTTACTATACCGCGGTGCAATAGCGCACAGGCAAGCTTGCGCCGCGCCCGTCCCGCCCTAGATCATACCTAACTATACACAATACATGCACATACTTATATACAGAGGTGTCGGTTACAGTAACAGTGTCGCGAGTTCAATGGTTTTCCCATCTCAAAAAATGCCCAACGCGCCTAAAGAAGTTTTCACTTCAATAAACTCAAAAAAGTACAATACGTTATGTATTCATTATTCAGCTCCTGGTGGCCGACTTTTGGATATGTAAGTAAAATTAATACCCAATGGTCGGCCACATTAAAATTAATTAAAAGCAACAAATTTATTTACTTTTTATAATCAAAAACATTAGTTTATTTACCCTGCTAATATTCTAGCCTTATAATTTTAGAAAAAAATAAAAAATTAATTAATACTTGCCTTTTAAAATAATTGCCATCTGTTAACAAAAAAATAGGGAAAATGGCGATTTGACCTCAATCTTGAAAAAAATGGCTGATTACAAATTCAATAAAAGTACCCATAATTCTTTGGTGATGGTTTATGACTTACGAAAGATGGTTGCATGTAACCAATTTGTAATATTTCATTTAGAACCAAAAATAAGCTATGCGTAAGGCATTTTATCTCAATGTGGCCGACTATTGGGGGGTGGCCGACTATTGGTACATTTACCCTATATAAAAATAAGAATTGTGTTTTTGAAACGAAAAATATCAAAAACTCATTTAAACTTTCGAGAACTGATTAAAATCATCAAAACCAAGGAAGAAAAAAACTGCAAAAGAGTGGGATCTACATCTAAATTCTATTACGTATTTCATTTTTATATTACATTCAATATGTAACATGAATTGCATTTAAAATATGTAAAATATATTAACTATAAATGTCATAATAGTGATTTTGGCAAAATAACAAACTTAATTTGAAATCTTTCTTTGCGTTACAGATTTCGGCTTAGCGATAAAGTGCGGCTCCAATACATGTGACAAAAACTAGTTTTAATACTATTTTTTTCTAAATAACTTAATACTAAGAGTTGAGAATTCTTAATATTTACAGGTAATGAAAGACGTTAAGTGAAGATATGGACTCTATAATTTAGAATTTTAATGTTATATTAGCGAGAGTATTGTTTTTATAATCTTGTAATTTTAAGTAAAATGATCACAATATTATATATAGAACAGACACTAAAATAAACTGCAATATATAAAATGTTAGTACGCAATAATGCTTCATGTTTATCAATCGAGCTCTACACTAAATATTAAAACACCTGCTGCAATTATTCGCCAAATGTTATACCCTCTCCTTACATTAACAGATAACTTTCAGTAGGGAAAATAATCCTAGTTGCAGCGTGAAAGTGTAGCTCCAAGCAAGCGAGAGGCAATAGCATATACTTCATATCATATGGTCGTCCATGTGATAACAGCTTTACTGTCATATCAGCCATTTTTTAAGATATAGACCAAACACAAATTTTTCCAGAATCCATGTGTCACTTTCTAAAACTTAACGGAAATGATCTTTTTAAAATTTATAGTTTTTTTGTACATCTTTTTAAATTTTTAAAAATTTTAAATGTTAACTGGCCGCCATTTTGAAACAAGACGGCGCATGAAAATGGCCAACGAACTCTGTCTAGACCTTGGTATATCCTATACACATACTCACATCCAAATCTGTCCATAAATAAGAGAGTTACAGCACAACAAATTTCAGATGTACATATATATATAAATCAACATTTGAACGGAGGGTGGTTTTGGAGTATATGGGTCATGATCGGTGGAAATATACCAAAATAGTTTGAAACTACTTTCCTCCGAACGGCTTCAATTGTAACAAAAGCTATTCAAAACACTAAAGGTCAGCTGAAAGTTTATAATTGAATTTCCTAAATTATAAGAAAATTAAACTTCCTAATATTATAATCTTTTGTTTAAAGCATATTTTTACAGCATGTTCAGTTTTTTAAAAGCTCGTTTAAAAATAATATATTTAATTAATTGTATTTTTGTTAGAATTTTATAGTGATATTTTATAAAAATTTTAAAGAAAAAACACATTTGTATATAAATATTGAGGGAAAACTTTTGATAAAAAAGTTTTACTATTTTCTGCCACACTTTAATAAGAAGTTTCGCTTACACTGAAAACTTTATTAATTTTTTTTACACTTAATAAAAGTTAATTATAATTAAATTGTTCTTTAAATAAGCAATTATTTATATATTAATAGAAACCAACTTTTTCAATCACGATCCAATATTAAAACTAGTCGTTGGGGGCCACCGTAATACTTACACATCATGGATATGCAAAATATAAAATACGAAATTAAAACATGTGTAAACTATTTATAAAGTGCATTGCAATTCGAATAAAATCGTGGCTTGACGACGTCCTAAACTTTAAATGCTCTTCTACTGAATGGCGTAAAAGAAATATCCTTATAACTCCAAAATCGTTAATCATATTAACTAAAGAGTTCACAGCGTCGGATAAGGTGTCTCATTTCCAATTAAAATATATGTCTGAATTGAAATTTGAATGAAATACAGGGTCACGAAAAATCGAACAGTGGAAAATAGGATTCCAAATATTTCGGCAACTCATTATTCGATCAACTTCATTCTTTATGGAAAATTTATGTTTTTTTATTGTCTTTTATATTCACTACTTAAAATAAGCAATTTAGAAAATTTTTATATACCTTTTATCAGAACAACTATTTCGTGAGTGCGAAAAAAAATAGTTCCGAATAATCGAGGTTACTGAAATTCAATAAGACTTTTCCCATAATGACATACTAAATACATACCAAATCTATCTCAATTTGTTCGGGAGATCAATTTTTAAATCAATTTTCAAAATCAATTTTTAAAAGGATTGCAAGACTTACACCATACGTATGATGGGTAAGAAATAAAACAACGTTTTATAATTTTGAGGGAAAAAAGTTAGCAATTAACTATCTTTATAAATCATTTATATGCACGTACTTATTTTTTTCGTTTATTATATTTTAACGTCGAATAAATAACTAAAATTCATAAAGATGCAACTAAATGTAAATATATTGCTTGAAGGTGCGTAAAAACATACATAAAACATTTAAAAGCACATTAAAGTCCTTTTAAAAATTCAAAAACGTTTTCAACCGAACTACTCTGTCATCAGTGAAAAACTAATAGTAATGATTAGTAACTAAGAGCAATTGTTTTGAGTTATTCTCTTCGCGTTTTCTTGCTTGCCCGGAATAAACCATTTTACTTCAAGGGTTTGGAATATAAGGTGGGATGGGAAAGGTAATTCAACATTTCAAGAATAAGTGCAGGTTAATCAATCATGTATTAATTCATTCCAGACTGCGTGGATATCATATGATAATACATCGTTACAGACTATTTCTTTTTTAGATACTATTTCTAGAGACTCTCTCTTAGTTCCTGGTGATTATTTGTGCGGAATATAATTTTGGATCCATTGAAATCTACTTTTATAGGTTCAGATTGTGCTAATCTTGCTAACGCAGTGTGGGGTCTATTTAATCTCAGATCTGCTTTATGTTCTTTTATTGTGTCCCGAAATTTCCTAAATGTTATTCCTACGTACATAAAATCTTTGTTATCTTTCTTGAATGGTATAATATAAACCCCTGATCTATTGATAGCCTGGATTGGATCAATTTTCCTGTTTAACAAAACCCACAAATTTGGGGGAGGAACTGCGATTAATGTAATGCCAAACTTAAAGAAGGAATGTCTCATACTTTCAAAAAACCTTGGGATGTAGTTAACTTTACTAAACTTCAAACTTTTAATTGTACCTGTATTTCGTTTTTCTTCATCTTTCACTTTAAATTTTGATTTTTTCAATGAAACGGGATAGAACCGAATTCTCGGCTGCTATTTTTCTAATTCCATCTAATTCTTCATTAAGGACAAACTTCAAACGCCCTTTTTACATAAAAATTATAAGGTGCTAACTTGTAACTAATGGGTGAACTGCAATTAAACGGGATGGTGGAGTTAGATCTTTTGTCGAATAAATAGTTAAGCTTCATATTTTTTTTTCAAAATATCTTCTTCGCAAAACTTAATTTAGCAGTAGGCATGCTTTTAAATTCTCTTTGAACCACCCAAGTCTTGATGGATTACGTGATTTTAAGAGTTTGCATTGAAGGGGCATTCATTTCATTAGACTGAGATTTGAGATAGTATCTCTTTTAATGCTACTAGGGAATCCAACCTATGGGCTTCCCGAGATAGAATATATATGTGAAAACCATTTATTTTTTTCATTGTAAACTAACAGATATTTTACATATATTTTTTTTAGATTGCTCCTTAACAACACCAAAGAACATTTTTATATGAAAAATGTCAATTATATCTATACTAATAAAAGAAAGTTTCGCTCTGTGTGTGTCTGTCTGTGTGTGTGTCTGTTGGCGATGGCTAGCAATATCTAGCCCACCTAGAAGTCGGGAAATTTAGGTGTGGATAGTCCAAGGTCTGGCCATGTGCACCTGAGCCTCAGAATTTTAATATTTTGATAATTAGCCTAGATATTAATTAGATTCTCATTAACAATCGCTTCTAAAATGTCATCTTTTAAAACAAAATGGCGAAAGAAACGAACTGGCGCGCTGGATTTGCGAGCGGAAATGAACAAATTCGAAATTATTTTACTAATTAGCGAATTTTAAGAAAACTAATTGAGATATCAATTTGAAAACTTCTGAGCATATGTAAAAAAATATTCTGCATCTGACCATGTGATTTTTGAAAAATTCGGTCGGTAATTTTTTTTAATTTTTGCAAAAAACTGCCAAAAATCTGCCGGCGCCATTGAAAACGATCCCAGAAATCTTTCAGACAGGGATCTGCTTTCATTAAAAACTGAACTACAAAGAGATCTGTTTCTCTGGCCGATCCCTCTCATTTAGTTTGCGAAAATGAAAGGAAATAATAGCCAAATTTTACTAATGAACAAAAATTTAGGTAACTAATTAAGATATAGATTTGAAATTGAGGTCGGGAAGGGAGTGTCATCTGCCGGCTATTTTAGCGTAGCGTCTTCGTTATGTTCTAATTATCAGAAAAATGTCATTTTTTTAATGATCGCGTTAAATGTAGGTGACGGTGGTTCTCTTGAACAAATTATTTATTATATTTACGGGTTTGGGGAGGGAGGGGGTTAACGCCTTTCTCTGAGATTGTAATTATCTCGAGCCCGGGCAACTCCGGGCGGGTTAGCTAGTATATAAACAAAACTTTGAAATTTATTAAAAGCGGTAATTTCGTGATGGACTCGTGCCGAAGAAATCGCTGAAAATTTTATCTTCAGCAGTTTTTTTTATACTGATAATTTTAGCGGTTTTAAGTACTTATTTCGATTACATGTCTGTTAAATATGTGTTTTATTTATACAATTTTATTGATTACTTAATGAAATTTTAATTCCGTTATTAAATATAAGCTGTAAAAAAATGCTGGACTTTTTACAGTGTTTTAAGTGCAAACGGATTAACAGTTTCTAATCGTCTGCAACCGAAATAGATTTTTTTTTTTTTATCGTGCTTGGAATTTAATTTAAATGCTATAATAAATGAGTAAATTGCTATACTGTTTACAAATATACAGCATTTGAAAGTAGATTTTTTTTTTTTTTTTTTTTTTTTTACTATATAATGGTGTAAACATTGAAAATATGCAATGTTTAGAAATTAAAAAAATTTGCAGCAGCAAATCTCGCAAAGCCTAAATTTTTATCGTCAAGTGTTACCATTTGCAAAATGACGTCAGCGTTACGCACGGACACGTTTGTCCTTTATAATATAGACAGATACTTAGAAAATCATCACTTGCTTTTAATGAAATGTTAGCAATATATTATTTTCCTTTCAATGATGTTTAAAAAATATCGACACTAGATCAGGGATGTCCAACGTGGTGCCCTTTCGAATGATTTCTATTACTAAGAGTGTTTTAAATATATATATATTTTTTTAAAGTTACTTCTTTGAAATCATTAGTGTTCCACAAATTGTTTATTATAAGCAGCATAAAATTTTCGGCTCCTTTCTCTGAAAATGTTTTGATAGACATAAAGTTACAGATTGTTAATTAATGAATAAAATTAGTACGATTTATGTTTTTTTCTGCATTTATTTTTCACATTGAACTGTACTTAGTAGTCCTGTGGCTGAGATTGTTAGTTGTCTGTGCATCTCATAACACGTCTGTATATCGTTACCAAGGCATCCTTTTTTAATCCAAGAAATCCAAATAGTAATTTTTACTGCATTTAGTGACAGGCATTTTAGCATGACTTCAAACTAGTCGTTTGGGGGCCACCGTAATAGCTATGCATAATATAAACCTTGAAAGTAAAACATGTGTAAACTATTTATAAAATGCATTGCAATTCGAATGAAATCGTGGCTTGTTGACGTCAAACTTTAAATGCTCTATTACTGAATTGCATAAAAGAAACACCCTTATAACTGAACAAGAACGAAAAATCATGCGTCAAGCATAGATTATGTAACACTTTCCAACGCTTCCAAAATAATTTTACGAATCATACTCTTTAATAAGCTAAAAGATAACATCTAAGCAATCCGAATACTTTTATTCAGCCCTGTATAGGATCTATAGATTTGTATATATACTACATAGGATGCTAAATTTTAGTTCAGTTAGGAAACACGTAGCACAGTTTAAAATTCTCCGTCTGGAGTTAAATAATACGGAAATGTGTTCCCGAACTTTTGTGCTTCCCTGTATAGGATCTACAGAATTTATACACACCACGTAATATACAAAACGAGATTTAAAATTAAAATCGCGTTCAGTAACTTAAAACGCACTTCCAGGAATTATTGTTAACATACAGTAGAGAATTCTTTTGTGTGTCCCTGTAAATGAACGATGACTGCTATACACACAATATTCTGTAGTAAGTCTCTTGTAATGAACCTTATATAAATTTCAATGCGTTTAAAATAGGGAAACATTATTTAAATAAACCGCAGACGATTTTTCTCCATAGACGTAATGTAACGGAATTCTTTTGACTGTCCCTGTAAAGTAAGTATAAGTGCTATGCACACCCTATTCCATATTAAGCTTCTTCTAATGCACCTTAGTGATATATATAAATTTCAGTGCGTTTAAAATAGTGAAACATTATTTAAATAAACCGCAAATGATTTTTCCCCATAGACCGCAATGTAACGGAATTCTTTTGAGTGTCCCTGTAAAAAAACTATAAGTGCTACACACTTCCATTGAAATAGGGAACATGCTATAGATAACGATTATAACATATAAAAATTGCAGGGCAATCCGAGCATATTTATGGGAGTTAGAGCACGGACAGACGGCAGACGGCCAGACGGCCAGACGGCCAGACAAACCGAAGTCATAAACACTTTTCAACTAGGTTGGAAAGTGTTAAAAATTGATAATCCTATTAACTAACGGTTTACTGCGTCGGAATAAGAATCTCATTTTCAATTAAAATATATCTTTGAATTGAAATTTGAATAAAATACAGGGTCATGAAAAATTGAAGAGTGTTGAAAATAAGATAACAAATATCCCGGCAACTCATTATTCAATCGACTTCATGCTTTATGCAAAGTTTTGTTTTTATTGTCTTTTATATACACTCCTTAAAAACACAATTTCGACAATTTGTATATGCCTTATCGGAACGAATGCTTCGAGAGTCCGAAAAAAATAGTTTCGGATAATTGAGGTTACTGAAATTTAATAAGCTTCTTCCCATTATTACATACAAAGTACATACCAAATTTCAAGGCTCTATCTCAATTTGTTCGGGAGATAGAGCGTTTACAGACACAGACGGACGGCAATCTTTTTTTTTTCTAAAAATATTTTTTCGGAATTTCCAGTGTCTGAAACGTGTAAATCAAATTTTTTTTTCGATTTTCAAAATGATTACTAGATTTACCATATAATACGTACGATGGGTAAGTAATAGAAATTCTTTTATTCGGAATTTTCGGTTTGAATTATGAATTTCTGAATAAAAAAAGAATCCAAACTGGAAACTCCGCTCTTCACCTCCACCCGCACTCTACCTACGTTAGTCAAATGATGTTTGAAAGAAAATTTTCCCAATTGGTCATTATGAATGCTTTTAGGAAAATACCAATAATGGATTTCTTTAAAATACAATGGACTACAAAGTTATAATACTTTAATCATTAGTATAATAATGTAATTCGTTCTTTTTTTCGGAAGGGGATGGTAAGCAAAAAGGGGAAGACTCCACTACCTTCCTAAATCTTTGCAAATGTAAGACTATTTGTCACTTTTGATCAATTTTAGCCCTTTGGCACCCTTTTAAATAAAATACTGATTACTCCCATGGGGGGGGGGCAACTACCCCACATGCCCCTGCATCAATCAGGCTCTGCTGATGCACTAAAGACCTATATTTCGTCTTTGAATGACACTACAGATAGGGTATATGAGAATCCCAGAAGGCAAGGGGTACAAGTGACAAAATTGAAAAAAATATTATCTAAGTGCACAGGCGATCTGGAAATAAGGCTATTTGTGTGTACGCAAAAAAAATATATAAATGATCTTTTTAATTATGTGCTGTGTTTTGGAGGTTAACTATTAAAGCATTCGAAACTTGTACCCCTTGTTATCAATACTGATTTAACCATAAATTAAAAAAAAATGTACTTCACCCTCTTTACACAGTTATTGAAATAAGAGTTCAAAAACCACTTTGAAGTAAGCAACAGTTTCATAATTATTTCAGTCAATTACTATTGACTCAAAACTTTGAGCTCAATTTACTACTATTTGAAATTTTGTCACTTGTATCCCTTGACTTTTGAGGTCCTCATATAGTATGCTATATTGCTTAGAGAAAAATATTGATTTCAGAAAACTGTGAAACAAAAATGGATGATTTGTTTTTGTAAGCCAGTAATAAATGGATACTTATTGAATTGTACAATTAAGTATTGCGTAAGATAACTTATTATTCATTCCTTAATTTGTCATCCACTTTATGAATTCTAATTTTTATTCTATTAATTTATGTAATTTATAATGCGATTTAGTTAAAAGGTATACATAATATATAAACATTTGGAATTTCATTTAAAAATTAAAATAAACCCCAATTAAGAAGTCATTCCACCACAGTAAGTAATATTTAAGTGGACCCCAGAGTGACGTACTAACGAGGCTCGACTATAATTAGGTTCAGATATTTAAGATATGTAATAGCACAAATTAGTCGTTGGGGGCCACCGTAATACTTATCCATCATGGATATGCATAATATAAAATATGAAAATACAACATGTGTAAACTACTTATAAAATGCATTGCAATTCGAATAAAATCGTGGCTTGATGACGTCAGAAACTTTAAATGTTCTATTACTGAATTGCGTAAAGGAAACATCCTTATAACTGAAAAATTGATAATCCCATTAACTAACGGTTTACTGCGTCAGATTAAGAGTCTCATTTCCAATTAAAATATACCTTTGAATTGAAATTTGGATGAAATACAGGGTCATGAAAAATCGAAGAGTTGAAAATAGGATTACAAATATCTCGGTCTCTCATTATCCGATCAACTTCTTTCTTTACGCAAAATTTATGTTTTTTTTATTGTCTTTTATATTCACTCCTTAAAATAAACAATTTCGATAAATTTTATATACCTTTTATCAAAACTAATATTGCGAGAGTCCGAAAGAAATAGTTCCGGATAATCGAGGTTACTGAAATTCAATAAGCTTCTTTCCATTATTACATACTATGTACATACCAAATTTCAGGTCTCTATCTAAATTTGTTCGGGAGATAGAGCGTTTACAGACACACGGACGGCAATTTTTTTTTCTAAAAATGTTTTTAAGGAATCTCCAGTGTCTGAAACGTGTAAATCCGTCAAAATTTTATTTTAGATTTTCAAAACGATTAAAAGACTTGCCCTGTACTACGTACGATGGGTAAGTAAAAACAAGCTTTAATTTATAAATTTTATTCTTACTTTACCTCTATTTTTGCAACACAGTCATTTTTTTAAATATAAATCTTAGTGCCATGATTATATCTCAACTTAGAAATGTATTTTGTATAACAATAGTTTGCAAAGTTCAGAATAGGAGTCTTCCTGAAAGTCGAAATTGCAAAAGGTATTCTTCGCCTTATTTAATCGCAAAGTTCTTCAATGTAAAAGAGCAGTTTTCTGATTAAAAACTAGTGGTAACTTGGTGGCCAACAACCCACAAACTTCTGGTTTAGAATTTTTTCGTTTACCAAAAACATGCGCATGCATGAAACAGAACGAAAACTGATGTGTCAAGAATACATTATGAAACACTTTCCAACACTACTAAAATACTGTATCAAACTTCCCCATTTAATAAAGTGAAAGATGTTGCTGAACTAAAACAATTTGCATAATATAGTTGAATGAACAACTAATGCATTGTTTAATAAATAACGCAGAATACAATTGGTTGGCTGTTTTTTTATTGCCGATTATCTGCGCGAGGGATATAGGCCAGCGGGGGGAGGGGGGGGGGCTACGTTGGAGGTTTTTTCTAAGGGATCCTAACCCCTATTTATAGCAAGTTTCGAAGAAAAACACGAAAAACTCCAAACGGTTAGGTCGACGGGCACGACAGGGTTTTGAACCCAGCACCTCTCGTCTACCAGCTTCCAGAATACAGTTGGAAACCCAATTTTAGAAATTACCAAGAATATTCGGAAAAATATCAGAATTCTTTTGTGCAGCCTTGTATATGATTCTATAGACGTATATATAGTGAATAGCATGATAAACTTTATCTGTTAGGAAATGCCTAGACCGATGAAAATCCCTTAGCAAACTTCAATAACATGTGTCATTTTTGTATGGAAATCAGAGTCTATTTACGCGAGATGAAGCACAGACAGGAGGACAGACCGAATTCATAACACTTTTCAACTATGTTGGAAAAAGTAAAAAATGAACGTGCGTAACGTGTCTGATTTTGCAAAAAAAATACTCGGTCTCATGTCTTGCGTCGGAGACCAGTAAGCAGTTAAAAGTTGTAAATAATTCGAAACAAATTCCAACCATGCATCCAATCATGTGATTTCTATTTGAAAAAAAAAATAAATAAAAGAAATGTTACAAAATAAACAATGTTTCTATTGACCATTAAATGCACACGGATTAAGTTTTATTGTAAAAAAAATACATTCTTTGTATAACAGAATTTTGTTAATCACTTTGAATATTCAATTTAAATTGTACCTTATGCTATCATGTTACTGTAGACGATTCATAGAAGCCATATAGATGATTAATAACATTAAATGCAAGATTTTTTTTATATACAGTTTATTCTTATACAACCGGAAGCGCATGATCTGAATAATCTATCTGAGCGAGTTAATTCGCAACCGTACATTTTTTTTTACCTTAAGCCCTTGCGCAAGCGTTCTAAATTATATAAACAGTCGCGGGAGCAAGTTTCAATTTCAGCTTTTAACGTTAAACTTATGGAAAGCATAAGTTCTATAGTTATTCATCAAGCATACGATTTGTGTCACTTTTTCTCAAAAAGAACCATGCCGTCCATGGCATCTATCACGGTGCTGAATTGGGTGGTCATCTATTGAGCAGTTTAGAGTAGTAATGTCAAAGAAATTGTCGGAAGTGGAACGTATAAGACCCCCTGAAGGCCAATAAATTTGAGAAAAAAATATTTCTAATTTTTTTTTATTTTATGTATAACGTTTTATGAGTTTCTTGAAAAACTAAGTAATCTAATGCTACTCTAGAGAGAATTCCACGAACATGACTCATATTAACATTTTTACAAAATTTTGTAATAAGTTAGAATAATTTCTTAATAATTAAAACATCAAATTTGTAAAAATACAAAAATTAAGTACTATTCAAAAAATAAATTCCTGAATCGCGTTTACAATGTAAGTTTTAAAAGTTCTATATTAGCTATTCAGGAATTATATGCATCAATATGAGAGATAAAAATTAATACTTTTGAAATATTTACAGATTCACATCAACGAATTAATCAGTTCGATGATTCTGATATAAACAACTAATTAACCGATTTGAATTTGGTAATTTAACTTGATGTTGCAATAATATAGTATACATAAAATTTTCTTAATACTTCACAGTAATAAATAACTGTTACAACATAATTTCACACAAATCTATATTATTTAAAAAATGAAATAAATTTATTATATCTCCCAATTACAAATGAAAATGACTATTGTTTATTATACTATGCAAATATCTCACTCAGACGAAGTTTTGCAGCTTTTATCCACTTATAGATTTGAATTTGACAAAATTCATTCACAGTAAAAATATAAAATTTATAAAAATGATAATAACCTATCTCATTTACAATATGATAAACATTTTCAAGGATTAATTGCAGTTAGTCGTTTTCAATAATATTTGTTAAATAACATAGGGATTTACATATATTAACTGGAGATGAAAATTTTAGATATGTATTAAATTAACAAAAAACAAAAGTACAATGGTACGTAGTACGTACAAAATAAATACGTTTTCTTTAAATTTTAATTTCGTTTGTAGGTGAATTATTAGAAATATGAAATTGAAATTTTAAATTTTAAATTCTTAGCTTAATTACTGTTTACCTGCCAGACGAAATAAAAGATGTAAATTGTTTACTCTGGATTTAGTAAACTGAATGTAATGTGTTTAAATTTTGAATCTATGTAAAAATTGAAATATTATATAAACACTTCCATAAACTACTGCATCTAACTAAACGTTAGCTTATTTCGAAAATTTTAGTAAATATTTAAAACATTTTTCAAATTAAATTGGCAGGACTAACTATCAGGAGTTAAAGTTTAGTATTTAAAATATTTAAAATAAAAATCAAATATAAATTAACTGTAATTTCTTTTTATCTACATTTTTTCCAGTGAAATCAATAGACGTTCGTCTTCTTCAAAAATAATTCACGTAAGTCATACTTTTGTTTTACATATATGCATATATATTATAATTTAATGTAAGTAAATCCTTATGTTAAGATACAAAGAATACACATTATTGATTAAATGGGAATAGATCATTTAAAAGCTTTTATGCTCAATGCAATAAACGAATTCCTTGAATAAAATTTCAATTAAAAAAAAACAATTATTGCATTTTGGAACGTTTTAAAAATGTGTGATAAACAACACAAACAATATAATATAAAGAAGTATCAATGCAATATATGTACTATATTTATGCTGTTGTTATTGTTACAGTTTCACTTGTATCAAAAAGTTCATAAATTTACAAAATCTGTCCTCATGGAAGAATTTAAGAAAGTATTTTCTATAGAATTATTTTTTATTAGTTATGAATTATTTATTATTAGTATTATTTAATAGAAAGTATATTTTTCATACCAAAACAAATTTTATATAATTACATTAAAATATTTCTACCAATGCACTACACAAATTCTTTGCAGAAAAATTATAAAAAGATGTAAACCAACTTGTAAAAGTTGGGCGAAAAATTATGCAAACAATGAATATACAAAAGTAGAACTTTACAATTCCAATTTAGTACAATTTTACACATATCAAAATATACATAAATTTACAATTTTATTGTCAACTGAGTGAAAAAGTATCCACCTTTGGGTTACATGACCATAAGTAACTTATAGCAGGGTACCAGAATGGGCAATTGATTGCCCAGAGTAATTATATAGAAGCATTTCCTTTTTGTTTTCTAACATTCCATTATTTTTTCGTAATAATGTCCAAGTCTTGCCAACACGCCATTTAACATGAATGTGGATATCATGGAAATTTTCGCCAAATAACATTTTTCTAAGTACGCCATTTGGCTACGAATCAACTTAAGGAAGATTTCAATCGCATTTTCCTATGCTTGAAAATAAAATCTAACTATTTTCTTTTACACACATAATTTTATTACTGTGTTAAGAAATGACCGCCAATATAAAAAATAACTTATATTTTGAATATTTTTATTATTAAATTTATATAATTATTTAAAAATCTTTCACGCATTATTTATTTCCATATTTTTTTTCTTTTGGCGCACTGTTTTTTTTTTATATATATATATATATAAAGTTACGCACTCCAAATCAGAATTTGTTATGTATATAATGATCAATAATAAAAATAAATCTCTAAAATATCACAATCCGACACTACCTTTTGATTTTTTTGAGCTCAACTTAGCCTTTCAGTGCTCAGCCATTACAAGTATTCATGAAAATACTCATAAACACTTTTTTTTTATTTCCTTTAAAGTATTTTATTATTAATATTTTTGAATTCTGGTTCACAAAAGAAGTTAAATAGATTCCATTTTGAAGAAATTAATAATCGTAAGGGACGCAGCCAGTACTTACGCCACAAAACAGAAATTTTGCCCGTTAGTAATTTGGAACAATTTCCTCCCAAACTGACAGTGAGTACAGTAAATGAGAACATAACGAGTCAAGGTGGAAATGAAACTTTAATAATAGAACCTGACCGAACGATTTTTGCCCCCCCCCCCACGTAAGTACTTAGACAATACTTTATTCATACATTAGTATGTGGTAAAGGCTTCAAAATGAATCCTATATAATTTTCCTTCTAACCAGAATTATATCCCAACCCCAGACATTCTAAGAAAGTAGAATATATTAATGAATGGAGGGTTTTCGTTTTTGAATATTTCATGATATTAATATTAAATGTTATAATTAATATGGTGCTCTATGCCTTTTCTGAAAAAATGGCTGAACATGAAATAATAGTTTCTAATAAATAAAATGTTCCCCAAAGCTGATTTTTTTTTTTTTTTGGTAATGGGTTTACTGCACCCATGTTCAGAACTTTACGTAACGCTACCCTTGTTTGTTCCCTTAGAATTTAGATTATGTTTTTTAATACTTATTTTTATTTTAAATTTTATTTATTAATTCAAAAAAAAAAGGATAACGCTTTAAGCAATAAACTGAAAAAGCGCTTTGTTTTTCTTTCTCTGTTTTTTTTTTCCAAAATATAGAAATTCCTTTTCAATTGTGCTTAACTAATTATAGTTTTTCAGTTCTCTGTCATAAGCATTAATGAAATATACACATATGCAATCTAATGCTTTCGTTTTCTTTTATAAATTTTTTAAATCAAATTATTTTTTTTAATGTCACACATAGGAATGTTAAAAAAAAAAAAAATGCGACGTGCAACACAGGAAATCTACGAGTATATACAGCGAGATTTCAAAGCAGTATAATAGTATTTCGGTATATGTATTGCAAATTTATAATTTTACCACTTACAAAACATTCTCATAAACGGCAAATTTCATAAAACCAAGATTACTTTTTATAAAAATACAAATTGCAGATAATTACATTCAAATATTTTGGTCAATGTCACAAATTCTTCACTAAATAAAATAACGTATCAAAGGTATGCGACAAGCAACACAAAGTATATATCAAACTACAACTTTAGAAACACTATATTAGAATTTAGTACATTTCTAAACATATCAAAACAATACATGAATATATAAGTTTACAATTTCTTTCTTAACTGAGTGAAAAGTGTATAGGCTGGGAGTCTGATAGAGAACAAGCTTTGGTTTACATGGCCATTGTGTTTGCTCTTGAACTACCTGGTCGAGAACCCAGCAGACACAATTCAGTTTAGTAATATCACACTAAGTTATTTTCCATTAACCTAAAGTAATTTATGGCAGGATACCAGAAATGGCAATTTATTGACAAGAGAAAATTTAAAAAGTGCAATTCTCTAATATTCCATTATTTTCCCCATAATTTGATCAAGTCCCAAGCCAGTCTTGCCACCTTGGCAAAAATGTCCTTTCAATGTGAATACTATTAAAAGACATTAAAAAATCGCCAAATTACATTTGCTTTAATTCGCCACTTGGATACGAATCCTATTACGTAAGATTATTGTAGATACGCATTTTGCCGTTAAACTGATCTGTGAACTAAATCAGTTTTTTTTTTTTAAATTACATTTGCCTTTGCTTGAAAAGAAAAATAGTAACATTTATATTTATTTTTACATAATATTTGTATTAAAAACGGCCGTTAACTTAAAAAAAATAATTTTGAATTTTTATTTACAGTTATTATATATATCTTTATATAAATAAACGTAAAGAAAAATCTTTAAAAATTTGAACTAAGGCATTTTGTTTTTGATAAGCTCATCTTAGATTTTCAGTGTTCAGCCATTAAAAGAATTCATGAAAATATCCATGAACACCTTAATTGAATATTTGCTTTCTTTTAACTTATTTCATCACTAACCTTTTTGAATTCTGATTAATAAAGGATTTACATAGATTCCATTTTGAAGAAATTTATAATAAGGGACGAAGACAGTACTTACACCACAAAACAAATTTTGCCCGTTAGTAATTTGGAATAATTTACCCCGAACTGACATTGAGTATAGGAAATTCGAACGTAAAGAGTCAAGGGGGAAAATGAAACTTTAATAATAGAACCTGACCGAACTATTTTTGCGCCCACGTAAGTACTGTGACAATAGTTTAATCATACGTTAGTATGTGGTGAAGGCTTCAAAATGAATCCTATATAAATTTCCTTCTAACCAGAGTTATATCCCAACCCCGGACATTCTAAGAAAGTAGAATATATTAATGAATGGGGGGTTTTCGTTTTTGAATATTTCAGGATATTGATATTAAATGTTATAATTAATATGGTGCTCTAAGCATTTGCTTTAAAAATGGCTGAATATGAAATAACAGTTTCTAATAAATAATCTGTTCCTTAAAGCTAATGATTTTTTTAAATCATGGCCTGTGCACACCTTGCCTATTTCCATAACTTTGCGTAATACTTGCCTGCTCACCTCTTCCTCAGTAAATAACTCGCCACTATAGTGCCTCATATTACATTTTTTTTTATCTTTTACGTATTTGTTTATTTTTTATTATTTACGGATTCAAAGCAGAAAAACTTTGTATGCAAAGAAGTAAAGACTAAAAATATTTGGTTAAGTTTTTCCCCTTTTTTTTGCCAAAATATAGAAATACATTTCTTGTCAATTGTGCTGATCTATAGTTAATTTTACAATACTCCGTCAATAAAAGCATTGAAAATGTACATATGCAATTAAGTGATTTTTTTTAAGTCTTAACATTTTTTATAATCTTTTTATTTTTAACTATTAAAATTTGGAATGTTATTTTTTTTCAGAGAAGCAACACAAGCAATTTTATATGCAATATATATATATATAAATAAAGCATTAGAAACATTATATTAGTATTTAATATATTTTTACGTGTATCCAAAATTTTTAAATTTGCCATTATAAAACGTTTACAAAGATAACAAATCTGATAAAACTAAGTTTACTTTTTATAACGAACCAAATTGTAGATAACATAAAATGAATCATTTAAAAAATATTTCTTTTCGATGAACTTGACAAATTCCTTGTTAAATAAAATCATCTTTTTTCTTCCTTAATATTATATTTTGGAATGTTAAAAAAAACTATGATAAGGAACACCAACAATATATATGCAGATTCAACAAAACATTAGAAGTACTATTTTAGTATTTAATACATTTTTACACATATTGAAAATGTATATATAAATTTAACATCTACGAAAACATTCTCATGAAAAGACAAATTTAATAAAATAAAGTTTGCTTTTCCCAATAGTAGTAAATAAATACACATAGAATATAAATTTATAAAAAATTCATCTCAGTGCTTTTTTAGAATTTTATCCGATAAAAATTTCATTTACTGATTTAGTTTCTATTAACAAAAATTATATTTCAGAATCTTCAAAAAATTGAATGACACTGAATCTAGAATAACTTAACTTACAGCGGTAACAAATCTTTAAACGCACTGTATTAGTATTTAGTCCACTTTTGCGTGTATCGAAAATTTATGATAATGTTACAATTTTTATAAAGCTTTCGCGTGGAAAAAACAGCACTAACGTTTAAAGTATATGAGTAGAAATTGTCGATGCTTGCATATAGGTTAGGTCATTTAAAAGCTTTCACGTTTAATACATTGTGCGAATTTTGTTCAAAAATAGTTCATTCACTATACTTTGTAAGATAATCCATTTTAAAATGTACTAAAACTTGAAAAAACTATTACAAACTGACTACATACTGATATATACTGTATAAATACATACTGATATATACTATATACATTACATACTGATATATACTATACATAGTGACATACTGTATGCAAGTAACAAATTATTACTAGCAGTATACTACAGTTTAAAACCTTTACATGTATCGAAAGTTTATGATAAATTTACCATTTTCATAACATTTTCTCGTTGAAAAAAAGAGAGAAAGTTTACCTTTCATATTTGTAGAAATTGTAGATGATTATATATAGGTGGGTCATTTAAAAGCTTTCATGTTCAATGCACTGTACGAATTTGTTTCAGTAATAGATCATTCACTATGCTTTTAGTTATATAATCCATTTTAAAATATACTAAAACATTACATACATAGTATTAGTATAGTTACATACTACACATACTGAATACAAGTAACAAATTATTACTAGCAGTATACTACAATTTTAAACCTTTTCATAAATATATTAAAAGTTTATACATAAACAGATATTTACACACCTTACAAGTATTTTTTTTTTAAATTATAGAACAATAAATTAACAATATATAAATATTATAATAATGACATTAAATTAACAAATTAAAATATCAGTAACCAAAAACAATATTAGCACAGTGCATATTTAATGCTGGATAAAGTTTGAAATTTTATATTTAGTATATTTATACATTTATAAAAATTTAAGCTTAAAAACATCTTTTTATAAAATTTTTTGTATATGAATATTACAAAAATATGCACACAGGATATCTGATTACACAGATAAATTTAAAACAATTTTTAAATTGACAATTTAAATATTACGTAGTCAGTTGTGTGATCAACTATTTTTTTTTTCTGCAGATTACTTTTATTGCTTTTTTTTTTGCGCTGCAGACTTTTTTTTTTTTTTTGCGCGCTGCAGACTTTTTTTTTTCGCGCTGCAGACTTTTTTTTTTTTTTTTGGCAGCAAATTTATTTTCTTTTTGGCAGCAATTTTTTTTTTTTTTTTTTTTTTTTTTTCGCGCTGCAGACTTTTTTTTTTTTTTTTTTTTTTTTTTTTCTCGCGCTGCAGACCTTTTTTTTTTTTTTTTTTTTTTTTTTCGCGCTGCAGACTTTTTTTTTTTTTTTTTTTTTTTTGGCAGCAAATTTATTTTCTTTTTGGCAGCATTTTTTTTTTTTTTTTTGCAGCAAAATTACATTAAGTTAATAACTGACATTAAGTTAACAATTTAAAATAAACTATAAACAAACATTACCAGTATCTGATAGAACAGTGGCGCACCATTTGGGAGATTGCCGTCACTAAATAATAGTATTCTTTGCCTTAAATAAATCTCAGAAATTTTGTTTTTAAAAATGAAGAATACTAGTTAAATTTAACGGCGTCAATTGGTTGATTCTCTGGTGCACCACTGTTCCATTACTGCAGTGTACGTTTAATAACAAATTATTTGAAATTTCACATTATTGAATACATTTATGCAAAAAAATAAAAAAAAAAATGGCGAAAACTTATAAAATCTTTTGTATGAACATTACAAAAATGCAGCCAGGACGCAATTGATTATGCAGACAATTTTAAAACCATTTTTAAAGGAACTCTTGTAACCTTCATTTTGCGAAAAATGACGAAAATAGCGATTTTCAAACTTTTTGGTTAAAATGTATTTAGAAATATATTTGCAAGAAACTTTTTAAAGATCCTACTGTTAATATATGTAAAAAGCGTTTCACTGCATCCATTTTCCTATAAATGATTCATAGTTGCATACTTGAAATTCGTTTTTCTAAGTCAATGATTTACAATATCAGTATGATCGAAATCATGAAATTTCTTCATAACTTTTCAATTGACGCATTTTTTTTCTGGACGATCCTTTTGATGCATTTAATAAAGTTAAGGATAATATTTTCAGTCATATAAATAAGTATACTTTTTTTTAATTAAAATGTTAAGTAAATAGTCATAGTTTACTGTACTTTTGCGTATGTTATGTCATGATATTTTTTGTTAAACTAATATTTTAGAAATCTGGTCCTTACAGTCATAGAGAACATATTTATAAAGAATATGCAAAATGTTCAAAATTGTAAAAGTGTGGTTTAAGATTTTCTCAACTTTAAATTAAAATTTTCATGTTTTACCAGAAGTTATTTAATTTCTTTCTTGACTTAATCATTTTCTTTTATAAAACCTTCAACAAGCATTACAAAATTAAAATAATAAATAGTTTAAAAAGATACAGAGTCCCCTTAAACTATGAATTTGAAAATTGTGCAGTTAATGTGACCAACGATATTATCTTTACGCTGCGTCAATTATAATTATTATCTGCAATCCCCCCTCCTTTCATTTTGCTGCATAATTCTTTTTTCCTTGACTGCAGATTTGATTAATTTTTTTTCGCTACAAATTTGAGTTTTTTTTTTTTTTCAGAACATTTATATAACAATATTCAAATAAAAATATCAAATGAATAACATTAATATAACAAATTATAAGCATTATTATCACTGTAAATTGACTGCTGGATGGTGTTTGAAGTTTTATATTATTTATGCATGTAGCAAATAAAATTAGGTTTTATAAAATCTTTTGTACAGATATTACAAAAATGCACTTATGAAATATTTTATACAGAAAATTTAATAAACAATTTAAAAACTTTATGCAATCAATGTGACCAATGACTTTTTTTTTTTTCAATTTCACTGGAAAATTTCGCTTTAAAATATTATATTTTTGTTACAGAATTATTTAATATTTTTATGGATAAATTAATGTGAACGCTTATTATAAGGCGGGAAACTTCCAATAGCAGAGTGTTATGCCACTTTTGTTTGAATCTTAATTTTTTGCTAGTGTAATCATTCACCGATATGAATCATAGATATCAATTAAGTTAAAATGATTAATATTCTATTCAGATTTAATGTTATGCTTAAAACATGATATGAAGGACCACTGCTGAAATATTTTACGTCGGTATCATTCTTTGCATTCCATAATTGGATCCGGAACTGTGTTAAATACGGTATTGTTTTTTTTTTCGTATACATAATATAATTTAGATAATGTGAATTAAAGATCTCCAAGAATATTGTGAAATTGTTCATCTTTTTTCATAGAATTAAAGAATGCATCTCATCTTAAACATAGATTTATGACCCACTGCATCAGGATTGTGTAAGGTGTTCTGTATGCATAATGGTAGAATCAACGCAGTCAATGTGCAGATACTATGCGGATATGTTGTTGCTTCACATGCTTCATGTCCAGCGACAGCTAGACTTGTTCCATGGGGTTATATACTTTCAAGAAGTCCAGAAACAGTAAAGGATTTCTATGCCATCGTGGGTGAAATGAAGGCAGTCCAAAATGTGGTCAAGAGAAGCACTCTCAGAAGCACACTTATTGCAAACCGGATAAACATTTTGTCCACCATAAAAAACAAGTCCCCTCAAATGACCACTAGCAAATCCTGCTTGCATTAGGTCTGAGCATAATGGTCTGGCCTTCACGCCTTGGGTGGCCCTACCAGGAGTAAACTCCCGACGTACTTCACCCAGACCGCCCAGTGTCACCACCTCGCCACGACTGAGGCTGCAAGCAGGACATGAGGGGAATACGGATATTCTGCAGATAAATCTCTTATAGCTATGTCGAGAAATGCAACAGAAATTTTTCTACTTCAGAAATATGCGTATAGTTTTAAAACAAAGATCATTCACTCTAAAATATAACTTGTTTACTAGAACTTCAATGATACTATCGAATGCTGCGATAATTTCTTAGCTATGAATAACTAATTTAGAGTTGCATAGTGTGGAAGCCATTGTAAACCACGGCATCACAGAGCGATTGGCAAATCCAAGTTCAATAATAATAAAGCTAAAAAATATCCATTCTTCTTACATAATTTCGGTAGTTTTACAAAAATAGGAAAACAAGCACTTTGTCGTATAATCTTTAAGTGAAAAAAGAAAAAATGGTTTAAATCCGAATATTTAGGAGTACAAACTAATTATATCACATGAATATAGCTAATTTTAAAACTATGCTTGGACATAACTGGAGTTGCTATTATTGTCATACAGATCATTTGAAAAAGAAATATAATCCATATAATTGTATTAAAAAAATTAATGTAACATATGCTGCAATCAATTTCTGCTGTTATCTGCTAATGCAAGATTTCATGTCATCTTTGGAAATGTACTGCACCAGGTATAAATATAAAATGCTGTTCAAAAAGTCAATTTCAAGTCTTTAAAGGGGCAATTTGAAAATAACTGGCAGTAATCAGCATAGTGTTCTAATAAAAAGACACATAGAACAATAAAAACTATTGCCCTTTCGACACAATAGTCCTTCAAAAAGAAATATAACTTACATAATATGCTTTAAGCAATAACCGATCATTTTTATTCTGGTACTTCCAATGCAAGACTGCATAGATATTTCTAAGTATAATTGTGCCAAGCACAACCTTAGAACGGTATGAGGAGAAAAGATAGAATCCAGGTAGTACATAAAAAATCTTTATGCACGAAATCTACAGATAACTGGAACCCTTCAATACAGTGTTATTCAAAACATGCTTGGACATATTCAGGAATGTGAACCGTGGCATTGTCCTTCTGACACACGTCATTCAACTCTTTTTTCTTTTGATTTTTCAATCCAAGATTTCCTGCTTTTCAAAGTAGAACACTGCACCAATTAACAATTAAAACAGCGTGAAGAGTATGTGATATACTTTATAGATCTGCATGAAAGACAGAATTGAGGCAGTCATTGCGAAGTCTTGGTAAAATCTATAGATAACATTTAATTTTCAGGTCTGTGTTCTTCAAACCTTGCTTGGGCGCAACTAGAAATGTCAACTGCAGCATTGTCATTTTAGCATGCATCGTAGTCATGAGTTTGTTTGCTGAGATCTTACAATATGATATATTTCATGTATTTCTAATCAACACATTGCACTCAACACAATTTTAGAACAGTTTGAAAACTCTACCCGAAAGATAGAATACAGGGAATCCATATATCAAGTCGTTATGCATGCAATTTGTATATAAACGATAACCAATAGTACAATGTTCATTAAAATATGTTTGAGCACATACAGCAGTGTTAACTGATGCATTTCCCATTTAACACACATGTCAACACTTTTTTTTTCTGATGCGATCTTCCATTGCGCCATTTCATATCTTCATAAGCAACACTTTGCAAGAAGCACAATCTTACAACAGCGTGAATTGGTATTATTGAGGCTGTCACTATTAAGTTTTTATGCAAGAAATCTGCTGATAAAAAAGTTATATGGTAGCCGTCAATTTCATTCACTATGATTAGACACATACATCAGTGTGAACTGTAGTGGTGTCTTTTTGACACAACAAAAAAAAAAGCATTCATATCTACATTACATTTCTTAGTGAATGCGTCGTTATCTACAAAATCAGTACTGTCGTTTTAATGAACACAGTGCACCCCGTGCAATCATGGAACAGTATTAGAAACTCTACAAGAATAATGTTAGAATCAAAGTTGTAAAGTATTGAAGTAGTTTGTAAACATTCTTATGCGGGCGATCTGTAGATACACAATATTTCAAGTATTGAAAGAGAAATGTTTCACTCTATATTTGTGCTGAAATACATTTCCAACAGAATGAATAGTGAAGTTATTTTCAGCACACTGATCATTCATCAGATGATATAATCTAGATACTAGAATATAAATGATTGCTTGGAATGGTGAGAAATATTTCACAATTGATCTTGTAGCGGATGAATGCAAGTCGTCTTATCCAAGTCATTCCACATGGCAGCATCGCGGGGCATGTATATCACTGTTCACGCACGGCGATAAAATTATTGCGATGTCTCTACGATCACTATCTGCAGAAGCAAAGACAAGCATTGTCTAAGCCAAGAATGGTCTGATGCATTTCAACAGAGCAGTTTTAAACTAGCACAACTCAAAATTCTACTATTAATGCTTTGTTGGAATGGGTAATTCATTATTAAAATGTTCTGGCAAGTAATGTCCAGGCACAAAACGATCGGTATCAAGAAATCGTAAAATAGAAGTATTGTACGGCCAAATGATTTGTTCTCACTTCATCTATGTCCTCTATCTCTTAATCAGCATCATAGTCATTAAAAACATTTGGAGACTTACTAATAGGTCAGAAAAAACTTCTCTATAAATAAAAGCAGTTTGCAGTTCAGGATTATTAAATTTGAGAGATGTGAAAATGCGAATTCATTTTATTTACACTATTTTGGTAGAACACTTGATCCATTTCGAGATATTATTTTTCTGAATAAACTTAGTTTAAAGTACAAAATGATTACGCTTGATAAATAGTTCAAAGTGTATTTTGTCGATTATCTAGTGCAATAAGCATGACAGTGAGCTCTGGATTAATTCCTTTTCTGCAAATAAACTGAGTTTTTACGTTCATAATTGCGAGTGATAAAAGGTTAATTAAATCAGAATGCATTTCGTCTGATATTTAATGACATTGAGCTCGATAAAAGATGTACCTTATGTGTAGGAACATAGTTTAAAGTTCTTACCAAGTACAGTAAATAGAAAATGCTGAAAATATAAGTACACTTCGTGGATTCTCTGGTGCACCTTAAATTATCTGCTACACCAATCAGGACATTTAAGTTTTTATTAAAATGTTATTCTGTGAATAAACGTAGTTTATAGTTTATTATGAGATAAAACAGACTCGCAAATATTTAAAAAAAAAATCATTTCGTCGAATGTGTGGTGCATTTTGTGGTGGAATATTGAGATCTGGAATATGTACTTTTCTTTGAATAAACGTCATTGAAAATTCAGATTGAATATACTTAAATGAAAATGATTGTCCATTTTTTCGACTATATGAAGCACATCAGATTATCTGGTGTACCAATCAGGACATTTACCACTGAAAATAGGTGTTTTTATCTGAATGAATATAGTTATCAGTCTATAATGAATAAGACTGATCGATAGACAGTTCAGGAAATAAAAGTGTATTTCATCGATTGTGTGTAGTGCACTTTTATCGTAGAATATTCAGTTCTAGAAAACATGCTCTTTATCCTCTGAATAAATCTTGTTTAAAGTTCAGACCTCATGCGTTTCATCGAATGTTCCAAAAATGAAAGTATATTCTGTCGATTATCTGGGGAATCTTCGATTACCTGGTGTACTAATAAAGGCATTCAGTTTTGATTGGGTGCTTTTCTGTGAATAAGCCTAATTAGCAGTTTATAATGAGTGGAAGTTCTGCAAATGAAAGTGCATTTACTTTGTACGAAATGCATCATTATGGTAAGACATTGAGATCTAGAACAAGGGTTTTCTGATAATAAACCTGGTTGATGTTCATAATGAATAAGTTTGATAGAGTTTTGAAAATGAAAATTCTTTTTATAGACTCATCAGCACAATCAAGCGTCAACCGTTGTTAATATCAGTGTGTGTCCTCTACTTCAAAAATACAGCTTTACCATTTTTTGTAATGTTTTATTATTTTGTACAAGGCTTTTTGTAATGCCCAGATGTCTGCTTGTTTTTTTACACAGTGAGAATGTATCGAGCAATGTTTTCTTGGTTGCATCTATTTACAAGTAAAATATGTTCTACATTTCATTGATAGTTCAATAGCTGCTGGTGGTGGTGGTAATCATACACTGCTAATTGAATGTATATTAAGGTTTTTGAACATAAAATTTCATTCTTTACTGTCATTAAATGTAGTTCTAAATTTATTGTAAGTATGTTGACAAACAAAAATATCAAAGTAATCTGAATATCGTATTCTATCTCGTGCATCATTATATGAAGACATTGGGTTCTGCAACATAAAGATTTTAGTGAATAAACTTATTTTGCATAAAGGATACATTTGATAGAGATTTTTGAAAATGAGAATTCGTTTCATTGTATTTCTGGAATCCATGACGTCAATTATTACCATTCCGAAAGGTTTGGAGTTCTAGAATGTATGCTTTTCTGTGAATAAACGCGTATTGCAATTCATAATGAGTTTAATTGATACGGTTAGTCTGAGACGCTTTCCAATGCATCATTAAGTTTTGAGCTGAGGAGCAAATGATTCTGTTAAGCAAAGCTGTTTAAAGCACTGGTACAGAGAACATCTAAGATGTTACATGAGACAACATTAAGTTATGATTTTGAGCTTTGAATGAGATGCTTTATTTAAATAAACGTCATTGGCAAGTATAATGTTCATAATGAATGAGTTCTGAGCGATTTCAAGTTTTGAACATCAAAAGTTCATCTCAGGTGGACTGGTACACTATTATATCAACACTTTGAGCTCTGAAACACATGCTTTAGCTGGATTATTGATTTCAATTCATAATAAATAAGATTGGCCTATAGAGAGTTCTGAATATGCGATTGCATCTTAGAGATTATCCGACATCTCATTATGTTCAGTTTCTGAGATTTGGAACAGTAGTATATAAGTAGGAATAAAAGTAACTGGAATCCATATTCAATAAGTTTTGTTCATAGAGAGTTCATCTTGGAGATTATGACACTGTTCGTTAGTTTAAGAAATTTAGCCAATATTTTTATGAATTACCTTTTGTCCTTTTTTTTTTGTATCTGTCAGTCGTCATTCCGAAAAAGCTACAAATATTGTCTTTTTATTGTTTTTACTGTTTTATTAACTCGTACAGATCTCCATGCAATGCTTGATTGGTAGGTTGGTTGGTTATAGTCACAGACAGAATTCATTGAACGCTGTCTTTACTACACCTTTTACAAGTTAAAGAAGTTCAGTAATTGACTGTCTCCATCACCGCTGACTGTGCCAAAGATACTGAGCTGTAAATAGATGTTTTTCCGTGTATTTTCTGATAGCAGTTCAAAAGTTTAATTGATAGAAAATTCATCCAGGATGTTACGGAAATTACTATATTAATTTTGTTACTCAAGAATTGAATATTTTTTGAAAAGTAACGTTTTGTTGCATAATAAATTTTGGACAGTTAGAGAGTTCTGGGATGTTACCTGGTGTATCACTATGTTAAGATTTTGAGCTCTGGAACAAACGTTTTTCTGTCAAAAACTGTTGCTTGCAGTTTGAATTAATTAGTTTGAAAAATTGAAAGTTTCACAGATCAGGATTCACCTTGGAGATTAACACGTTCCCCATTAAATTAGGACTTTATGCTTTGGAACATCTGTTAGATTTTCGGAATTTTATTTCTGCTTGTATATTGCTACTTTCACATGCATTATAAGCAAAAAATGCATGCTAGTTAATGCTCTATCTATTTAGGTCAAATTGTGATAAGTTTATTTTGGGAAGGGAGTAGGGGTGTTCATATTAATTTATCCATCACACATACAATGCCACATAAAGGTTATAATTATTATTATGAAGCACATTAAATGGAACTAAAATGTTTTAAAATTTTGCAAAAATGTCAATTTTTAAGTTTTACAATAAAACAGTAAATATATTTCTAAAGTATACCTCAATAATATTTAAAGATCCCTACTTTTAAGACAACAGATGCTTTAAAAATGTTAAATATTGCTGTTTATGACTCTGCTGCAATTAACGATTGTTGATGTTAATTCTTTGCAATGAACGGAATATCTCTAAATGCAACTGTAACAGTTTTTTAAAGTTAGCTGTAGATATCTATCAACTTTCCAATCTAAAAAATAAATATTTTTAAAATATTGAAATGCAAGCGAGATATTAGAAAATAACTGTCCCCTAGGATCAAAATTAACGAGTAGATGTTTTCGCGTGAGAGGCGAAGACCCTTAAATTTTACCTGCGAGATCTTTTATATCGCGGCTCTGGTCAGGTGTATTGCGGAAGTGGCATAAGGGACGTTGGAAATATTTTACATGTTGATAGTTGTTGAAATTCATAATAATCAATTTGCTAATTCTTTAAATGTTTGTTTGGCAGCACAGATCTCATACTCGGAAGAACTTTAATTTATTTCAGAATTTTAATTTCTGAGTTTTTAATAATATTAATTTTCATTTCCTTCAATATTACCCTTAAATATGCCTTTTTTACTGCTGATTACTAAAACATGTAACTGCCAAATTTCGTCAAATATATGTATATAATTAATCCCTGTAAATATATTTAAAATAAAGCTTCAAAATTAAAAATACATATTTTGAGCGTAAAAACCTTTGGATTAAATATATATTGCAAATAAAACTGTTTACCTATACCTAGAAGTCTTACCTATACCATAAACGAAAACAAAAAGATATAAGCAGGGCTTGGTCATCACAGGAGTATACGAGGCATGGACTCCGGGCCCACATTTTCAGTTCCTCCCCCCCACGCAAATGCATTTTGTCCACTCTCGAAATATTCAGATTAATGCAAAATGCCATTCATACGTTTATAGAAAAAAATCCTCTTTAAGAGCCTACGCTAGTCACACGAAGAAACGCTCAAGCTAATGTTAAGTCTATGGGAAGGTTCTTGCGTGATTTTTCGCTTAATATTTTTAAAATGATTTTTTTTGCGCATAGGATTGCTGATATCGATCTCTAACGTTGTTAGTTTTTACTTTTTTGATTTTGGTTAGTTTTTTTATAAGCGGACATTTTCAATTTTGGAACCGGTTAGAACCGGTTCTGAAAGTGCCCTTATATTAAAAACTGGAACCAAAATCGAAAAAGTAAAAACTAACAACGTTAGAGATCGACCTCATCTATCCTATGCAAACATAATTACAAACCATAGACTTAACATTAGCTTATGCGTTTTTTCGATTGACTGATGTAGGCTCTTAAGTAAACTGAAATATCTCCGTGCTCTTCAGCAAGGACAATAAAATGTAATATAAACTTCGAAATTCTGAGAAGAACGTATACTACATCAAAGATTTTTCATTGAATCTGTTTAGAGTTTAAAGTTTTACTTACTTTAAATAGCATATACTGCAAAAAAAATTATATTTCCATAAGTTTTTAATGCATTTTATTTACCCATCATACGTAGTATAGGGTAAGTGTTGTGATCGTTTTGAAAATAAAAACTTTTGACGGATTTACACGTTTCAGACACTGGAGATTCCAAAAAAACATTTTTAGAAAAAAAAAATATGCCGTCCGTCTGTGTCTGTAAACGCTCTATCTCCCGAACAAATTGAGATAGAGACTTGCAATTTGGTATGTACTTAGTATGTAATAATGGGAAGAAGCTTATTGAATTTCAGTAACCTCGATTATCCGGAACTCTTTTTTTCGGACTCTCGAAATATTTGTTCTGATAAAAAAGTACATAAAATTTTTCGAAATTGTTTATTTTAAGAGGTGAATAGAGAATACAATAAAAAAACAAATTTGCATAAAGAATGAAGTCGATCGGATAATGAGTTGCCGAGATATTTTTAATCCTATTTTTCACTCAGATTTTTTATTCAAATTTCAATTCAAAGATATTTTCATTGGAAATGAGAAGCTTAATCCAACGCAGTAAACCGTCAGTTAATAGGATTATCAATTTTGGAGTTATAAGGATGTTTCTTTTTCGCAATTCAGTCATAGACCATTTAAATTTTAAGACATCATCAAGCCACGATGTTATTCGAATTGCAATGCATTTTATAAATAGTTTACACATATTTTATTTTGCATATTTTATATTATGCTAATCCATGAAGGGTAAGTATTACGGTGGCCCCCAACGACTAGTTTACGTGTCTCCCTTCGGTTAAAGCTTTTATACTTACTTTACATAGCATATAGTGCAAAAACTTATACATTTCCATAATTGTTAAGTGTGTATTAATTTTTCATAGACCTATGGTTTAAATATTAAACTGCGCTCAGATTAAAAGAGGGTTTTTAAACTCTTGGATGTATTTTAGAAAATTCTGTTATAACTTTATGATAGGTGAATAACGTTTTTTTTCGAATTTTTAAAATAATTATTAAAAATTTAATTATTTTTAAGACTAAAGAATTTCTATTTTTTAATACAACTGTTTATGAATAGTTTGACTTTACAAAACCAAATTCTTGATTGAAAACACTTTTTTTAAATAGTTTAAAGATCTAAAAAAGATATATTGATAAGATTAAGACATTTTTTGAATGGCGGAAAAATAAAACGACTGCGTAATTATCTGTGCTATTTATATTAAAATAAAAAAGAATTTAGAAAATTTGAAAGGATTTAAATTGCTAAATTTAAGTAAATTTTCCATTTTTCAAATTACAACGGCAAGTTAATATAAATCCTTATGATTCGTTTTACAAAATTTTAAAATAACGTTAGATACGATAATGACTAAGTATAACCTTTTAAAATGCTTATCTTATTACAGACACAAAAGACTATATTCATTAATTCTTTTAAAAGTTAAAATATTCCTACGAGCGAAAAGGGAAGCTCTGCGATTCTAATAATGCTAAGGAGTAAATTTTACAAATAATTTGTAACATACTTCTAACGACTGTTTTATACAGTCTTTCGGAATGTTTTTACAAATCTTTATCGTTAAAAGTGACACTTCTTTCTTTACTTAATACGAAATTATTGTACAAAAATACTGATGCTAAATATGTCAAGAAAAAATCATGCGAAGCATAGATTACGTAACACTTTCCAACACTTCCAAAATACTTTTTACAAATCTTTACCGTCAAATAAGGCGAGCGATGATGCCTAAGTAAGCAATTTGGAAAACGAATGACACATTTAAACATCCAAGTTCAGGAATTACTAACACAATTCGGAAAAAATATCCCAATTATTTTCTGCAGCCCTGTATATTCATAAATTAGCATATATACTACATAGTATGCTAAAATCTAGTTCAGTTAGGAAACGCATAGAACAGTTAAATTACTATTCAGCTATTTCCGTCATTAAACCGAAATGCTTTCGATATCTTTTGTTGATGCCCTGTATATCATATATAACATTTACACACACCAAGTAATATGTAAAAATTTGTTACATTTAAAAATGCGTACGACAATTGAAAATACACTTCCAGCAATTATCGCTCATAGACAGTACTATATCCGAACACTTTTGTGTGTCCCTGTATATAAACGACTTATGCTATGCGAACTATATTCAATAGTACGCATCTTTTACTAATATATTTTTTCCAACATATTGAAACTGATATAATTAAAATACATTGATGACGATTTTCCCCCATACACCGTAATGTCCTCCCGCTGGTGTTCCTGCCTTGTTGGCGCGGTGAGGCTTGCGAGCACCAATGACCCAAAGAGCTATACCGGTCGGTGTCGTAGCCACTGGTAGGGTCTCCCAAGCCGGACAGGTCGGAGGATAGGTACTAGACGAAAAGGAATACCCTGGTCCTCCAGGTTGGGGGTTGTGCGCAAGGCTGGTTCCCTAGCTACTTAAAAAACACTTACTCACAAGCCTTAAAAAGAAAACATACACGGCCTGATAACAACGGAACTCGACGGAACGGTTTCGGTATATTGGAATTTGGTATATTGGAAACATTAAATATTGGTACATGGAACATAAGAGGAATGAGAGGCAAGGAAAGCGAACTTGATAAAGAATTTAAAAAACGAGGAATAAATATAGCAATAATATCAGATACTAAAAATAAATGACAGGGTACAAAATATATTGAAAATTATACTTTAATATACAAAGGTGTCAATCCAGATCAAAGAGCTGTTGCAGGAATTGCAGTAATGGTGGATAAAAAATGGAGCAGAAGAATTTTGAGCTATACTTTTGTTAACGAAAGAATAATCATGACAAGATTCAGTACAGATCGAGGAAAACTGTTAGTGATTGGAGTTTATGCTCCAACAGATGGAAACATACAAGAAACAGAACGATTTTATAAAAGATTACAGGAATTGATCGACAGATGTAATAAAAATTATTTCTTGATATTATGTGGAGATTTTAATGCAAGAGTTGGAAAACAACCTATTCCGAAAATTATTGGAACTGAGAGGGAGAGGATACATTAAATGAAAGTGGTAAAGTCCTGCGGGAGTTCGTAGCTTTTAAAGAGCTTGATGAAGTTTTGGAAGCTCTAAAAAATCAAAAGGCTACTAGAACTGATCGAATAAATTCTGAATTATTTAAATATGCAGACCCTATTTTAAACACCAGATTGCTACATCTCATTAACTTGTGCTGAAAACTATGTAATTCATGATAATTGGAAAATCGCTAAAGTTATCTCTTTATTTAAAAAAGGAGATCGTAATATATGTGATAAATCCAGAGGCATTAGCCTACTGAACACTGGATATAGGATTTATTCAAGAATTTTATGTAACAGGTTGAGAAATATCTCTCATTCTCTATTACTAGAGGAACAAAATGGTTTTAGAAGAGGACGATCTTGTATAGACAGTATATTCACTCTGAAACAGCTTTTTGAAAAACGTCGAGAATTCAATTTGGAAACGCATGTTGATTTTATAGATTTCGGAAAAGCTTTTGACCGAGTAGATCGAGGAAAATTATGGGAAAATATGGAATACATAGGATACCCTCCTCATCTCATCAAATGTATTAAGAGCCTATATCAAGAAACTTTCATTGTTTTAAATCTGGGTTTTAAAGTTTCAGAGAAAATAGTCATTAATCAAGGTGTACGACAAGGATGCAGTGTATCACCACATCTGTTTAATATATATATTGATTATGTTATGAGAATTTGGAAAAATAAAATCAAAATTGGAATAGATCTCGCAAACATGTTTAACAATATATTATTTGCAGATTATCTTTGTTTATTTCAGGATTGTGAAGAGGAATTATCTTCACATATTCAACTTCTAATTAATTTACACTTTAACCCCCCCCCCTAAAATAACTTTTTTTTCAAAATTACCATCCTAAATATATCTTATTTTTCTACACTGTAAATGTATCTAGTCCCAGCATTTTGTTCCTTTTATTATAACTCCTTTTCAATTCATTTGTAATTCTTTCGCTCTGCGTTCTCTTATAAAAAAAAGAAGAAAAGAAATTATTTAGCTCGACTAGCAACTGTGAATTTATCTCTATCCCACGCTCAGTCAAATCTACCAGATGCCCTCTGCTACCCTTTCTCTTTTACATTTCTCTTCTTAAATTGTATTATCATTGTAACGTACATGTCTATTTTTAAATTTTAGTAACACTCCTTAATACAACCCTATGTGAACCAGACTCTTGTGGTTTGCGAGACTACTATATTCATTCCTCACTGTTGGCATCTAAAAATTCATATTTGTTCGTCATCAATCTCCCATTGACTTAACATTTAACGGAAAATAACACCTGCGTTTCTATCACATTCCTCTCGCCAAATGTTCGTTAATCTGGCTACTTGGCTTTATGTAACTCTGTCATCACTGCTCTGTATCCACCAAAGAAATTGTCTAATTAATCATCATTCTCTCTCGAACCTTGTGACTGATCATATAAGATGTAAAAGTACGTATAAGTGTACGTTTGGAGTCCCGGGTACCATTGCCTTCGGCAGCTGTACCTATTCGACTATGTACCTGTGCTTTATCTGAACCTGGATTAAAGAACCCTTGGATATATTTAATTTTCGACTCTTTCTTCAAGATGTCTCTCCTGTGTCTTATTTTTTTTTAATAACTTACGATCACGACGCACGAAAATCACGACGCACCAAACTCCAGTACAAGGATAATGAAGACAATTTACAACGTGCAATTTTTACTTTAAACAAAATTGGAAAAGATTATTATTTAAGGATTTCAAAGAATAAGACAAAGGTAATGGCATTGATGGGCAAAGATCCTATAAGAACAAAAATTATTTTAGAAAATAAACCAATAGAGCAGATTTCACATTTTAATTACTTAGGATATGAAATATCTTATGAATATGACAACTATATACAAAATAAGCTTTATAAATTTCAATACATCTGTGGTACTATAAGAAGAACTCTTCGAAATACAAGAAAAGACACAAGAATAAAATTTTTAAAAACAATGGCAATACCAACTTTACTATACGGATGTGAGGCATGGACACTCACAAAAAATTATGAAAGACAAATACAATCCTCAGAGATGAAGTTATTGAGCAATGTGAAGGGATGTTCAATAATGGACAAAATAAAGAATGACTACATCAGAAGAGAACTTGGTTATACCAATATTAAATAAAATAGAAAATTACAGAAGTAAATGGAGGGACCATGTGGAAAGGATCTATACTGATCATATACCAAAAGCAGCCTTCAATTATAAGCCAAGGAGGGAAACAGACAGAGGAAGGCCGCGAAAAAGACGGATTGAGGACGGAACAGTCTTACAGCCTTAAACCATGTTTTGGGATGATTTTGATGACACCGTAATGTCACGGAAAACTTTTGAGTGCCCATGTAAATCAACTATTAATACTACACACTTCATTTTCAATATCAAAACATGCCGTAGTAAATCTCAATAACATATCAGTTACATAGCAATCCGACATTATTTACACGAGTTAGAGCTCGGACAGACAAAGCGAATTCATAAACACTTTTCAGTTATGCTGCATCATAACAAGCTCTTAGATTTTAAAATTGTTGCACTGAAGTCTGGAAAATGTAACTTGCCAGAAAATATATATGAAAACTTTTACTAATTATAAAATAAGACTAGGATCAATAATATAATGTATTGATGCTATTAAATTTAAGTGTCAAATATATGAATCTTTTCGAACATTGTGAAAATAAAACTGCGATCATATAAAACTTATTTCATACTCAAGTGAGTTGAAAATAAAATAACAAGAACAGTACCCAGTTAAACTGATGGCATTGAACTCACAGGCTATTTAGCTCACACTAATTGTATTTTATACTCTTATTCCAAAGAATTATGCCCCTCGAAAAAGAAAGAAATCGACAATTGAGGGGGGGATAGTTCCCTCTTCCCCACTTTATACTTTAAATATGAACCCTCAAAACTATTCAGGGAAGCGCCATATCACAATGAACCTTTATACAAAATTTGAAGCAAATCCTAATTCTGCATCAAAAACCCACTTATCTAAATTATGGGGAGGGGGATTAGCCCCGTCCCCCCTTTATACTTAACCAATGAACCCTCAACCCTAATCAGGGAAACGCCTTGTTACAATGAACCTATATACAAATTCGAAGCAAATCTGATAGCTCTGCATGAGAAACCCATTTATTTAAATTAAAAGAGGGGATTAGGCCCCCCCCTGTCCCACTTTATACTTAACCAATGAACCCCCACAACTCATCGGTGAAGCGCCAGATCACAATGAATCTATATAAAAATTTTGAAGCAAATCGGATAATTCTGAAAGAAAAACCCACTTATCTAAACTTAGGGGAGGGGGATTAGCACCATCCGCCCTTTATACTTTACAATGAAGCCCCAAAACTAACCAGAAAAACACCTTATCAGAATGAACCTTTATACAAAATTTAAAGCAAACCGGATATTTCTATCAAGAGTTGTCGCGTACGTACATGCATAAGTACGTACATACAGAACCTGCGGGCACATTAGCTCTCATGTTTTGATAGCCTGCGAGCTGAAAAACTCAGATATGACGCTGAAGATGTATTGCTTAGTGTTGAATTTATAGAATTATCTTAGAAATATATTTCGGACGAAATTTTTCATAAGCTAAAAGTTGAAAAGACTTTGAATTGTTAACCTGTTTGCAATTAGCGACAATTATACGAGACTTAAAATATGCACAGAATCTTTTAAATAGAATAACTAATTCTGTATTGTAATTTGCTACTTATCTAAACATCAAATTTGCAAAAAGTTAAGCAAGTAACTTTTAACCAAAAAAAAAAAAAAAAAAAAAAAACAGACTTCAACTTATTTAAATTGGCAGTTTCTGCCGACCGCACTCATCGCACGCTAATTTCTTGATTTTATATTAAATTCAAAAACTTGCCAGGGCCTTTTGGCCCATTCTGTATGAGCCATATACTTTCTAATATAGTAAACACCAAATTGGTAACTTTTTTTGGGCTCCAAAATCACCTACCTACCTACCAAGCGTGATTCCCACCTAATTTAGTGCGCCAAACCAGTTTTGACTCCGGCCAAAACCTGCTTGGAATTTCCGTTTTCCCGCTGAAACTTTATTATTGCGTCCTTGTTCCTCTGAAGTTCCTCTCAAGAAAGCGATTACCTCCAAAACAGAGCCTCTAAAGTGCCAAATCCGAGTTGATCTCGAAATCAACTTTTCTACCAAATAACAATAGAATCTGCTCTCTACTAGTATCTTTGCTCTAATTTACGAGCCTACAAATCCCTCCACCTTAAAAGTATAGTTCTAATGAAACGAGTGTACCACAGAAACCTTGGGTAAATTTAATCGCTTTACAATTTTTAATTAATTTTTTTTTGTATTACTGATTGTTTACGTCATAAAAGGTTTTTAACGATTAAAACGTTGCTCTTTGGTTTGCCTAGAAACAAAACCATATATAGAGAGGGAGAAAAATTGTTAGGTAACGACTTTCTCGAGCAAACAGGTAGCGCTACGTCACTTGATAAAAATAGTTGAAAATTAAATATTTTAAATAATTTTTTTTGTTCAATTTCTAATTAAATACTGAACCAATATTTGGGATGTTTAAGTTGGACTCATTCGAGAGTAACCTCTTTGAATTAAAAAAAAAAATATCATGAATCGGTCGCGTAGTTTCGGAATAATCTGTGAATATACATAAATTAAAAATATGCTTCGAATCGAGAATCATCTCCTTGTTGAAGTCTTAATAAAGAAAAAATGATATCTATATTATGAAGGACAAACGTGTCTGTGCGTAACGCTGACGTCATTTTGCGAATGGCAACACTTGACGATGGAATTTTTGTTTTGCGATTTTTGCTACTGCAATTTTTTCAATTTCTAAACATCGCACATTTTCAATTTTTACACCGTTGTATAGGGAAAACATCTACTTTCAAATGCAAGTTATGTGAAAACTAGATCTCAATTGACTCATTTATTATAGCACTTTAATTAAATTGAAAGCAAAATTTTTTTATTAATCTATCTCTGTCGCTTGCAGACAATTACAATATATTAATCCGTTTGCACTTGAGACAATTTATAAAGTTCAGTTATAAAGTTCTGTTTCCAGCTAATATTCAACAACGAAATAAAAATCATTAAGCAATCAATAAAATAGTATAAATAAAACACAAATGTAACTGACATGTAATCGAAATAAGTGCTTAAAAAACCATTGAAATTATCAGAATTAAAAAAAAAAAAAAAACTTCTGTAGATAACGAAATTTTTTGAGATTTCTTCGGGTATCTCTTCACGAGGCCAGTTACGAAATTACTGCTTTTAATTAATTTCAAAATTATTTTTGAATTTATAATTGACATATTTCATATAAAACTGCTCTTTATTGCTGTTAGGGGGCAATTTAAAAAAATTATCAAATGTAAAAAATGTATTAGAGTTTTCATAATGGTTTAAAAATTAATGGTTTTCACCTATATTATCTGTAACCCGAGAAGATCGGGTTCGATACCCTAGTATTTGATAAAGGTGATACCTAAAAATTAAAAGATAGTTGAGTATACATTGTTGGGAAAAGTATGTCCTTTTAAGGATTTCTCCACGTGAATAAGAGTTCTATGTTACTGTGAGGGGGCGGGGGTCAATTTTAGAGAAGCTTAGGTGGGGAATGGTCAAAATAAGGTTCGGAACCACTGCACTTAAAACCATATTGGAACATAACATTTTTTGACCCCATATGCACTTATTTGTATTATTTCACGTAATTCAGTAAAATACATATACATGCTACAATACATTATATAACCTAAACAAAATTCCTTTACTTTGAAAACGCAAACAAGTCATTAAACATACTTGCAAAACTCCCACATAGCTTCCCTAAAATGTAAGGATATTTTTGACTCGGGTTAACCAAGTTTCGAAGAAGGAAATTTATTCGGGGTATCTTATTTCATTTCCTGTTTCAACGTGACGTTATTGCATTTGATTTCTTAAGAGCCTATATCAGACATGCAAAAAAACGCGCAAGCTAAGTCTATGGGAAGGTTCTAGCGCGATTTATCGCTCGCATTTTAATATTTTTAAATAGTTTTTTTGCATAGGATAGCTGAAGTCAATCCCCAACGTTGCTAGTTTTTACGTTTTCGATTTTGGTTCCAGTTATTTTATATAAAGGTACTTTCACTTTTAGAACCGGTTCCAAAATTGAAAATACCCACTTACATAAAAACTGCAACAAAAATCTAAAGTAAAAACTAACAACGTTCGAGATCGACCTCAGCTATCCTATGCAAAAAAAGAGTTTAAAAATATTAAGAGCCTACATCAATAACGCGAAAAAACGCTCCAGCTAATGTTAAGTCTATGGGAAGGTTATCGCGCGATTTCTCGCTCGCATTTTAATATGTTTAAATGATTTTTTTTTGCATAGGATAGCTGAGGACGATCTCTAACGTTGTTAGTTTTTACTTTTTCGATTTTGGTTCCAGTTTTTTTATATAAGGGTACTTTCACTTTCAGAACCGGTTCCAAAATTGAAAATGTCAGCTTATAAAAAAAACCGTAACCAAAATCGAAAAAGTAAAAACTAACATCGTTAGAGAAAAATATTAAAATTCGAGCGAGAAATAGCGCGATAACCTTCCCATAGACTTAACATTAGCTGGAGCGTTTCTTCCCGTGACTAGTGTAGGCTCTTAAAAGAATTGCTTGTTCGAAACGTGTTTAACTTTTAAATACTGTCACATAAATTGTTGCATAACTATTCTGAGTGAACTCCGTGAGCGCGTTATCAAAAGATAAATGAAACATTCTATTGACTCAAAAAATGCCTTTTTCTAAAATGTCGTTTAATTTGACACAAGTTAGCCAAGTTTAGAAATTTATTTCAGGTATCATTTACTTAATTCTGGGTTTTTATGTGGAACTTATTTAACTATTAACTGCAGGGACAAAAATGTTTGCATAGATACTGTGAAATCGCTTGATAGAAGGATGAATAAAATGTACGATTAACTAAAGATACTCTTTCTCTCTTAGAAGTTAAGTTCGATTGCGCGTTATCTCAAAAAATTGGTTTCTCAGAAAGTAAATAACTATTGAGACTGATCAACAATTGAGAAATGAAAATAGAATTGTCCTACCTTTTCTTTCGACGATCGACATACTTGTATAATCCATGTTAAATCACGATATCCATTAGGGTTCGTTCACAATGTGCTGTAATTAAGTCACTATAATCCTTTGTGACTATGTTTCTGTAAAAAAACTGTTTTAGGAAATTATTGACTGAAATAAGTCATTTTTGTGTATTATATATATATATATATATATATTATGATATATATATTATGATATATATATATATATATTATGATATATATATATATATATTATGATATATATATATATATATATATATATATATATATATATATATATATATATATATATATATATATATATATATTATGATATATATATATATATATATATTATGATATATATATATATATATATATATATATATATATATATTATGATATATATATATATATATATATATTATGATATATATATATATATATATATATATATATTATGATATATATATATATATATATATATTATGATATATATTATGATATATATATATATATATATATATATTATGATATATATATATATATATATATTATGATATATATATATATATATATATTATGATATATATATATATATATATATTATGATATATATATATATATATATATTATGATATATATATATATATATATATTATGATATATATATATATATATATATATATATATATATATATATATATATATATTATGATATATATATATATATATATATATATATATATATATATATATATATGATATATATATATATATATTATGATATATATATATATATATATATATATATATATATATATATATATATATATATATATTATGATATATATATATATATATATTATGATATATATATATATATTATGATATATATATATATATATATTATGATATATATATATATATTATGATATATATATATATATATATTATGATATATATATATATATATATATATATATATATATATATATATATATATATATTATGATATATATATATATATATATATATATATTATGATATATATATATATATATATATATATTATGATATATATATATATATATATATATATTATGATATATATATATATATATATATTATGATATATATATATATATATATTATGATATATATATATATATATATTATGATATATATATATATATATATTATGATATATATATATATATATATTATGATATATATATATATATATTATGATATATATATATATATATTATATATATATATATATATATATATATATATATATATATATATATTATGATATATATATATATATATTATGATATATATATATTATGATATATATATATTATGATATATATATATATATATATATATATATATATATATATATATATATATATATATATATATATATATATATATATATTTATATTATGATATATATATATATATATTTATTATGTAATTTTATAGTTAATTGAATTTAAGTATTAGATTGAATTTAGTAAGTTACTAAAAGATATTCATATTTTAGAAATTACAAGAGCCATTCGCTCCTTTTAAAAGTGTTGACCGGATCAGTTTTGTAGGCAGATTAACTTAAATGTTTTTCAGTCCAAAAGAAAGAGAATGTTCTTATTTTTTGCCCTTGAACTGTTTTTAGAGTCATGGGATTCTCTTAAATTGGAGTTTTCTCACATATTTCACAAATAGACGATTGCACATCACGAACACGTATAATACACCACTAATTAGCTGTAATTTCTTACTTGTTGCACCAATTATACAAGTTCTTTTAAATGTTTTCAATTTGTTCATTATTTGATGATATAAAATAAAATAGTCATTAAATGATCCACTATCACTTTTTAAAGATAAGTTGGGTACTGCATTTGAAGATAATTGGATGTAATAGTCAACAAGATATTTATGTTCGTGAATTTGTTCATGGGATATTGCACTAAGTGGAAGAAAAAACTTCTGTTGCATTTTCTTTTTTGAACAGCTGTGTTTTCGAGTGCTTGCAGAGATTCTAATCTAATCCAATATGAGGAATTATTTCTAACATTCTCTACTAAACTTTATTCACAGGACTATTATAATCCAAATTCACCTATTGCGAAGTCTCTAGCGATAGTACTGGTGCTTCAAACGAAACACAATTCCTCTAGTATGCATAATTAAACTAAAATTTATAAGTTAAACTGTGGAAATAAAAAAACAGCTGTCTGCGAGACCGCTAATAGCAGTTATAGGTTAATTTTATTTCTTAAAATAATTTATAGTTCTAAACGCGTTTAACCTTTAAATGCTGTCCGCTTATCAATAGTTAAACAGTTACTCTGAGCGGTCTCTGAGACCGCGTGATCGAAAATGAGCACTTTACTGTTGTGACAAAATGTGTCGCATAGATACTGTGAGTGGTCTCTCATTCCGCTTGTTCGAAAGATGAATAAAAAGCTAAATTAACTCAAGGGATACTGTTACAGTACTAAACTTTATGTACAGAACAATGATAATAAAAATTCACCTATTCAGAAGTCTTTAGCGATAGTACTAGTGCTCGAAACTAAATAAAATTCCTCTAGTATCCATAATTAAACTAAAAATTACAAGTTAAACTGTGGAAATAAAAAAAATGCAACGGTCTGCGAGACCGGTAACAGTAGTTAAGTTAATATCATTCCTTCAGAGAATTTCTGGTTCGAAATGTGTTTAATCTTTTAGAGCCTACATCAGTCATGCGAAAAAACGCGGAAGCTAATGTTAAGTCTATGGGAAGGTTCATGGCAGATTTCTCGCTCGCATTGTAATATTTTAATATGTTTTTTGCATTTCAATTTTGGAACAGGTTGGAACCGGTTCTGAAAGTGAAAGTACTTTTATTTAAAATAACTGGAACCAAAATCGAAAAAGTAAAAACTAACAGCGTTAGAGATCGACCTCAGCTATCCTATGCAAAAAAAAAAAAAAAAAAAAAAAAAAAAAAAAAAAACATTTAAAAATATTAAAATGCGAGCGAGAAATCTGCCAAGAACCTTCCCATAGACTTAACATTAGCTTGCGCGTTTTTTTTGCATGACTGATGTAGGCTCTTAAATGCTCTTACAGAAATTATTGCATCAGTCTCTGAGACCGCGTGATCGAATGATTAGCCCTTAACTGCGTGATAAGCATGTGACAAAAACTGTCACATAGATACTGTGATCGGTCTGTTTCCGCTTGTTCGAAAGATGAATAAAAATCTCGATTAAATCAAGGGATACTGTTTCAGTACTAAACTTTATGTACAAGACTATTGTAATGAAAATTCACCTATTCAGAAGTCTCTAGCCATGGTACTAGGGTTCCAAACTAAACACAATATTAAAAGTACTTAGAGTTAAACTTAAAGTTACAAGTTAAACTGTGAAGACTAAAAAAAAGCATCGGTCTGGAAGACCGCAAACAGTTAAGGGTTAATAAATACTCTATTAACTAATAAGATACTGTTTCTAATACTAAACTTTACGTAAAGGACTATTAGAATTAATACTGACCTATTCAGAAGTTTTCCCAAAACGAAACAAAATATCAATAGTTTCACTAAATTGAAAGTTACACGTTAACCTGTGAAACTGGAAAAAAATAAAACAGCAGTAGGTAAAAACGGTACCTGTTTTTAAACGTTAACCTCTGTTAACACACACAGTGGTGCCAAGCTTACTAATCTTTCGTAACATGCGGATTTATTTGACCAAGTTTAACAAAGTTTTTAATCAGAAATCTTATTCGATAAATCTTTATTTAATTTCAGATTTCTATGTGGAGTTTAATTTTTTTTAATTCTGGTACGAAACTTGTTAAACCTGGGTTAAATTAAATCCCGTATTACGGAAGATTAGTGGGAGCTTGGCACTTTTGCACACATCTTACGGCAGATTAGTGGGATGTTCGCAGATATGCATTAAACTTTATTTCAGTTAAGGGGAGAGATTCTATTTCTATGGGTCAAATTTTTCGATTTTATTTTATATTTTTTATTCTTTGCATTCTTCACGTGTGTGGATCGTTGCCCCTAAAAAGTTTCCGCGATATTATAATTCCTTACAATCTTTCTTGCTCGTTGAACGTAACGCTATTTTAAACTTGTTTTCTCTAAGTAATGTTTTTCAAAGAGGGCGACCCTTTTTCTCAAGAACTATTAGACTGATTTCCTTCTTTAATTTAAAAGACAGATGATAGTTTCCCCCGCAGCTTATGTCACCTAAAAGTATAGTGTTCATCGATTATTTTGTTTTCTTTTCGAGCTCGCAAATGATAAAAAAAAGGAAAAAGAGGGGAAAAACTTACTTTTTTTGGTCAAAACACCGGCATTTTATCAAAAATGAACTTTTTAAACTTAATATTGATACAGGTTCTAGAAACTTTAATGCCCTTTCATAATTGGGTAATCAAATTTTTTTTAAGATGCTTGTGACGGGAGAAAAACGGTTATCCGATTCAATGTACATGGCGCGCAGCTGCAGTTACTCCCCAAAGTACAAGGGTGTAGTATTCAATTTTTTTTTTTTTACACAAAAATTTAAATATATGTAAGTGAAATTTCAATACATATAATGCAAAAAGGTGGTATCTATTTTCTTTGTCACCAAAAAAAATCTCACGAATTTTAGGACAAAGCACTAGAACTTCCTCTTAGACGGTATTATGTCCGAATGCCTTTGCAAAGTCTGGTACAAAACCTGCAGAAATTAAAAGCAACATACTAATATTTTGGTGAAAAACAGATAAACTAGTAAAACTAGCGTCAAGCAATGTAAAAGATAATGTACTAGAATTACTGTGCAATGCTCTGCAGTCCGGAGTAATAGACGCTACACATACAAGTTTTCAAAACAGAACACGCTGCAACGTAAAAATGTACATTAACCCTTAACCGCTGTAACGGAAATTGTCGCATATTCTACCGTGATCGGTCTCCGAGATCGTTTGATCAAAACGTGAAATAAAAACATCGATTAACTAAAGGGATATCGTTTCTGTACTAAGCTTTACGTACAGTACTATTATAATTAAAATTCCTCTATTCTGAAGTCGCTAGGAATCCAAACGAAACTAAATTTTACCAGTATCTATAGTTAAACTGTAAAAATTTAAAAAAGCAGCAGTCTGAAAGACCGCTAACAGCAGTTAAGGGTTAACATAACAGATTATTTTTAACTGTAAAAATAGAGTAACTGAAACACATTTCAAACAATAAATGCCCAGAAACATTTCTTTTGCATGCTACTATACAAAAAGTGGAACAGATGTGTTACTATCACGCTAAAATGTAAACAAAAGATTGGCGACTGTTTGTTTGGCGCGATTTCCAAGACTGCGCCAAACGAATAACTTAATACAATGGCTAGGTTGCCATTAAAGAAAAAAATCCCCTAAATTTGGCGACTTTTTTCTTTTTTTTAACCGATAATTTTTTTTTTTTTTTTAGCGTGAGTGTAAAGCATCTAAGCCCAAAAAGTAGACATGTTATTCCCACCTACACTGCATACAGAATTTTTTTCAGAGTTTCAAGTAGTGTAATTTCTTACTCACCCGCACTTAAGCAGTAAATCTATGGATGGAAACTCTTTCGTGCAGGTTTGTATAAAAATATTGATGCTAAATACAACAAAAAGGAAAAATCATGCAACAAGCATAGATTAAGTAACACTTTCCAAAGCTTCCAAAGCACTTTTACATATTTTCAACGTTTAATAAGGTGAAATATCCTGTCTAAGTAAACAATTCGGTAAAAGCATAACATATTTAAACATACAAGTGCAGGAATTACCAACACTATTCGAAAAAATATCCGAATTCTTTTCTGCAGCCCTGTATATGATCATAGATTTATATATATACAACATAGTATGCTAAAATTTAGTTTAGTTAGTTTAGTTAGGAAACTCATAGAATTAAAAAAATTATTCACCCTTTTCCGTCAATAAACTGAAATGCATTCGATATCTTTTGCGCTGCCCTGTATATGATCTACAGCATTTATACACGAAAAGTAATATGTAAAAATTTAGTTAAATTTAAAAACGCGTACCACAACTGAAATCGCACTTCCATCAATTATTGTTCATATACACTACAGTAACCAACTTTGTTTGTGGGTCCCTGTAAATACACGATGAATGCTATGAGCAATATATTCTATAGTCCGTCTCTTGTATTGCATCTCAGTGATATATATACACTTCAATATGTTTGAAGTAGAGTAAAATCATTAAAATACAAAGCAAACGATTTTCCCAAATTTGTATCAATTTCATTATGTGTGTAATAGAGTAACATGGTTAAAATTATTCTGCATCACACGGCTCGGGTCACACCTCACAATAGAACCCCATTCTCAATTTACCCCAATAGTATAAATATAAATTTCCTCCCGACTTGACCTTTGGGTAGGGAAAAGCAATTAAAGCGAGCGTTGCGAAACGGCCTCGGTTAAAGTACACCGCAAACAATCCCCTCACCCCCTCATACACCATAATATAACAGATTTCCCTCGCATTTCTTTTACGTGCTTCTGTAAACAAACTGTACAACACATACCATATTCTGTATTAAGCCCCTTGTAATTCACTACAGCGATGCATATCAATTTCAATATACTTTAAATAATTAACATTCTTTAAATACACTGTAAACGATTCTTCCCAAAGCCATAATTTAACGGCATGTTTTGAGTGTCCCAGTAAACAAACTATAAATGCTACACAGTTCATTTTCAACACTGAACGTGCTCTGATAGACTTCAATTGCATGGCAATCAGAGTACATTTATGGGAGTTGCAGCGCGATAGACAGACAAACCAAATGTATAAACAATTTCCAATTATGTTGGAAAGTGTTAAAAGTGTTTTTTTTTTACATATATAGGAGTCTAACCCTTTCCGGTACAGTGATCCCACTCTGGGCACAACTCATTTTAATTCCAAACTTGCATACGACACCAAGAATATTTTAATAAAATTTTATTTCTACAATGAAATCTTAAAATAAGGAGTTTTTATTTTCTAAAAAAGTCGTTTGTAAATTCCGGTGTCAGTCAGTAATTTCTCATTTTATGAACAGAATTTATCTGTGCCGGAAAGGGTTAACAAAAGTACATAAGAAAAGGTATGGCGAATCCTGCTAAATTTTGAATAAGGTGAATGTACTAGCAAGTGAAGAATGAGACAGGTTGTAGAAACAGTTATTGCACGAATATTTTTGATTGGTATTCCTGTTACATAAAGTCATGGAAATTACATGACATGTAGGAACCCTGGAAATGCACTATTAAAATTATTTCTTTAAAATTACCTGTTTTGAATGAGAGATTGTCGAAAAGATTATTGCACGAATATTTTTGGTTGGTTATTTTTGTGACCTAAAGTCGTGGAAATCACCTAACCTGTAGGAACACTGGAAATACACTATTAAAATTATTTCAAATTCCCCTCTTTTAAACAATTTCATAGAAAATTGCGCTCAGAATGAAGCTTGTTGTCTCCAATATGAATGTCGCATATATGAATTGACATCGAATCCTTACTGATAGCGTTCATTTGTTTACTCAAAATATATTTATAAAATGGCTTTACTGGCATTTTTTACAACAACTCTAATAAATGTTTATCCAGTAATAGAAAATATATTTTGTTCAGATATTGTAATTCATCTCTTTTAAGCATTTTCAAAATTCTTAAAAATACATTTTACACAAAAAAAAAACCAATCTGGAAAGTATTTCAATTAAACAAATGGACTACCTTTTTTTTTCAAATTTAAAGTTTGTGTAGCTTTTACTGTAATTAAAGTTCATGGATCATTGACAGAGTTCACAACACGGTTAACACGGTTCAGAGACATTTAAAAATAAAACACATTTAGATTAAGCATTTACAGAATAAGTTAAACCACCTATCTTAAAAGAATATTAATATTGACTATGTGCTACAAAATCATCAAAAAAGAACTTATCTTAATAGGTCACGTCATAATATTCCTACTCGCAGCAGTTCCATAACGATCCGCCTTTATGTAACAAATTGCTTTCTTCAAATAGCAGCATCTTTATCCAAAAAATTAAAAATGGCGATCTCCAGAGCCATCAGCAAGGGCTTCTACAACTTCGATGTCACTCACGGATTTTCGACTAATCAGTCTACACGTGCTCCATTTCCTATTTTGTCATAAATTACTGTAAAACAAAATGCCTAATTCGCAACGCAGTTGTTAAATCTCGAGACCGAAGACAATCGCAAGTTCCTTGGCAACAACACCTTTCCTACATATTGCACCATATTCTGAACGCTGTTTCGAAAAAAATTTCGATATCGAAATTGTTGTTTCCATAGAAACACTACTTTTTATTTATTTCTCCGGCTCCAACGATATCGAAATCGTAGCGTGATCGCTCAGAATCAAGCTTTTTGTTGTCTCCGATATGAATGTCACTTTTTGACATCAAAGCCTTATAGCGCTCAGAATCCGGACGAAGGATTCGATTCTGAACCCACTTGCAGAAGCTTTCAGTTTGACGTCAGTCATGACGTTTTCGTTGGATACTGTCTTCAAACGAACGGTTGCTATGTTTCATTTCTTATTAAACATAAATCGTAGAAAATGTTACCACAGAATACTATGTATTAAAGTACTTTGCCGTAAGATATAGAAATAAGATATAGCTATAATATGCAAACTTAATAGAAAATACAACATAACAACCGTTTTTTTGGAGCTAGTTTCCTAGTAAAACGCAATGACTAACCTCACGACTGAAAACACCGAGGCTAACCAAAAAGGCAGGCTACCGCGGTGCTTTACGCGTATTTTTTTTTTTAACAGACCTCCGGAGTGATGTGACGCTCGAATGCACCAATACAGGTGTACGAAAAGAGCACCACGTCACTCCAGCGGTCTGTAAAAAAAGATATGTGGAATGCAATACGGTAGCCTGTCATTTTCGTTAGCCTCGTGAAAACACAATGCTAACGAAAAAGACAGGCTGCCGTGGTTCGTTACACGTGTCCTTTTTTTCACGTGATGATCGAATGCACGAATGCTGGTGCACCAAACGAGCCTCACGTGACTCTCGTGGTCTAACGTGAAAGGTAGTGTGGTAGTCCGCGACCTACGCTACACACGGCCGGTGCATGACGTTTAGAACGTCATATGAAGTGGATTATTTTTATACGGCGATTGGTGCAAAACGGGGGGGGGGCGCCGCTTTGCACCAATCGCTGTACAAAAATGATCCACTGCGAGGCTAACGAAAAAGAAAGGCTACCGCGGTGCTCTACACGTATCTTTTTTTACAGACCGCCGGAGTCACGTGATGCTCGAATGCACCAATGAAGATGTACGAAAAGAGCATCACGTCACTCTAGCGGTCTGTAAAAACGATAAGTGGAATGCACCGCGGTAGCCTGTCTTTTTCGTTAGCCTCGATCCACTGCATGTGACGTGTTAAACGTCATGCATCGGCCGTGTATAACCGCGACCTACGTTATAAACGGCCGGTGCATGACGTTTAAAACGTCATATGGAGTGGATCATTTTTACACGGTGATTGGTGCAAAACGGTGGGCGCGCCGCTTTGCACCAATTACCGTGTAAAAATGATCCACTTCGTGTGACGTTTTAAACGTCATGCACCGGCCGTGTATAACGTAGGTCGCGGGTAGACTGTCTTTTCCGTTAGCCTCGTGAAAACGTCGAAGTTGGTTTCTCTCGAAACAGTACTTTTTAACACTGCTGTCTTTAACACCAACGACATTTTTGGATATCAAATCCTACCGACAGCGCTCAGAACTTGCATGCCTATGATAATGGCGACATACGATACTGAGACTGTTTTTAGATAGGCGCATTTGTCCAAATTAGGGCAAGCCTAGGAATATTCTATTCCAGAACTTGGCGAAACTTACCAGAGCGAGTTCGATTATGCGAGTAAGACAAGTTAACAAGCATTAGCTTGGCGATAAAGGCAGAATCGTCAAGGTGCTACGCGATTCGTTGTTGTCCAGAATCGTCTCAAACCCCCGTATGTAATCTCTCTCATACTACTCCTATTCAGAAAGGTACAAAGACTATAAAGTAGATGCAAATTATGTCGGATACGCATAATTGTTCTTCCCAAACATGTTCTGTGGTTGTTACAGTAACTTACAAACTGATTGTTTGTTATTGTTAAAACTGTTTGGTTAATTGGAAAGCATTAAAATGTTTTAATCTGATGACAAAATGAATTGTCAGATAAGCATATAAAAAGGCCTTCGATTTCATTCAAGTATCTTAAAAGTATAAAAACTAAGTTAATATTAAAATTATATAGTTTAATTTCTTAAATCCATCGATTATTTATTAAATTTTTCTGTATATTAATTCATTTTCTTCCCATAAGTATAAAAAATGTTATATTATTTATAGCCGCTCTCAATATAACGCGTGTATGAGTGCTTCGCACAAAAAGAGAAAAGAACATTAGTTGATTCAGCTAAATTATTGCACTTGAATCTATAAAAATAGGAAATTCTTTGAAACAGCAATCACTATCACGAATATAAAAAAAAATTTATATTACATAAATTGTTAATATTGTTTCAAATTATGTTTAACTTAATTGAATATTGAAAAATAAAAACATATAATTTTTCAAATTTTAAACAAATAGGCTCCGAACTTGGTTGTACACTGTTAAATATCCCCAGCTTTTGTTGCAAACAGACCTCCACCGCTTTTTGAGAAAATGGTTACTTTACTATCCCATATAGCACCAAAGCTCCTGAAAACCTCCCCAGGAGCTCTATTTCATCCCAAATTCCTCCTGAAACTGCAATGACACTATCAGGCGTTCCTGGGGAAGATACTTTAATCACTTCCCCAGGACTGACCTCCCAGATTCTTCCCAGGGAGAAATCTCCTTGGGATTATATTCCTAGGGAAGTACTTAGGAAGAGACAGTGCTGGTGCCATCTAATGGGTGATTTTGATACTAAAATAACTTATTATAACTTTTTATTAAAAAAAATATTTGATTTGATGTGGTTCGATTTTTTAATTAATAAAGTTTATATTATTATTTGATTTATTTTATTTCCTAACCCCATCTGGTTATCGTTTAACTTTTAATTATTGTTATAATATTTAATTATCCTTATTTAGATATATTTTTAATTTATAAAATGCAATCAAAATGTAGTTAAATAAATTGAATATAGAAAATTAAATTCAATATTCCACATCATATATTAATAATTAAAATAAATTAATCTTTAAATATAAATTGAAAATTTATTATTTATTTTATTTCTGATCTTTTAAAAATTAACTTATATATTAATTCATTATTTTTTCTGAACTTTCAACAATTACTTATATATTCATATATTTTTACTATTACTTTTTCATCTAACTAATAATTTTACATTGATTTCATTTATATACGTTATTAGTTTCTATAGAAATAATTTAATTTTAAATATAAAATTGATTTACTTTCTCCTAACAAATTATTTTTATTTTCAATTATAAGAAATCAGAATTTTTTTTTTCGAAACACGAAATTTATCAAAAGTTTAATATATATTTGTATATAACCATATTTTATAAATTAAGGATTAGAAATATCTAGTAAAAATTATTTATTCTGATCATTTAAATATAGTCTTATATATTAAATTATTATTATTATTTGTATTAAATAATTAATCATTTCATATTAATTTGAATTATATATATAAATAATTTTTGGATCAATATTTAATTTAAAAATATAAATTCGATTTATTATTTTTTTTCGCTGACCATTTTAAATTATCATATATATATATATATTTCTTTTATTATTCCTAATAAATCAGTTTTTCTTTTCTTTTTAATTTTTCGTAACTGTAAGAAGTCAAAAGGAATCAAAAATTTGTTACAAATAAGGATTTTATAAACAGTTTAATATATATTTACATATTTGTATAGATTCAGAATTTGCTAGTTAATAGATTAGAGATAAGCATTTTTAAATTAAACAATCTATTTAAAAAAATCTATAATTTCTAATAAAATCTATAATAAAATCTAATATTTTAAAAATTAAGAGCTAAAGAAATATTATTGTCATTTTAAACAGCAGTTTCATGTAGGCAATTGAAAATTAAACGATGTATTTATGTATCTTAGGTTGTTTCTCAAATGATCTGCTTAACAACGTGAAACTTTCTGACACATCTTTTGACTTATTTTTAAACGCAAAGACATAAAATTGACTGGCTTGACTATTGAATTGATTTGAGATCGAAATGAATTTTCCATTTTTTGATAAATAAATTACTTATCGGGTTATAAGCGATTCATGTTACATGACGACACGTTTTTCTCCTTTCTCGTGCTACGGCGTCGGAAATTCAGCTCAAAACACCGAGTTTGACAGTATTTTCTGAAAGATCATTATTATTTGAAAAAATGGAAAACAATACCAAAAAAATGGAAAACATCTTTTGATTACAAAGTTTATAAATAAGAACACCTGCCAATTTCATGCGTTTCCGGACAAAAATGAACTAAAAAATATGTCATAAAGTAGCCAATTTGGATTTGAGAACAGCCTAGCATGCATAAACTCAGAAAAGCTTTTATAGATAGATCGTTTAACAACTTGTAATATGGTAATATCAATATTAGAAATCAAATTGAGTTTTGCTTATTCTAATTCTAAATTTAAAATTATAATATTTCTAATTTAAAAAAAAAAGTGGATTTTGAATTTGTTTTTCAACTTTTGGTTTATAAAAACGTCAATTTTTCTCTTACTTTGTTTAATTGTGATTATTTATAATTTATAATTTAATTTATTTAATTTTAAATATTTTTATTTAATTGGCCCCCTTATCATAGACCCCTGACCCTGATATATGTGGCTCCTAATTAAAATGATAAAACGCAATGTTGTTATTCAAATGATAAAACACCCCTTCCCCTTCCCTTTTCCCTTTTATTGTGATGCCGCGTGGGGAATTCGGTTCAAAACGGCGACTTTCACAATATTTTCTGAAAGATCTGCGTTTACCCCCCCCCCCCCCCCCAAAAAAAAAAGAAAAAAAAAAAAGGAAAACGTTTTTATAGTATTACATAGTTTCTAAATAAGACCACCTTCAAATTTAATGAATTTCCGAACAAAAACGAGTTAAAAAATGTGTCAGAAAGCAGCTTCCTTGGATTTAACAGCCTTAAATAATTGATAAGCTTTTCTTCTAGTTATCAATTTAAAATTGTATTGAATATATATCAAAGGATATGCATCTTTATTTGCAATAAAAGTTACAGAATTCCTGCTATACGAAGCGTAAAAATATGCATGTTTTCTATTTACTGACTTTCATAAGAGGAGATAGAAATACATGAATACCTTATAAACGATTCAGATACAATGGCCGTGTAGCGTAATCACTAGAGCGTGTTTCTCGAATGCGTAAGTACCCAGGTTCAAATCCAGCCGGTGGTAAGAAAGTTTATTCCATAAAATCTGTACCATAACTTTCATGTGATTCGGTGTTCGTGATTAATAAAAGTAATGTCTGTTATATGTGTTATGCAAATTTTTAAAAGATAATGTCCGTATTTATTATTTAAAAAAAAATATTTTGCACATGTGCTATATGGAATATTATGGAGCATTTTCATTGGCCAAAATAGAGATATTCTATAAAAGCGGTGGAGTGACTATGCAGCAAAAGCTGAAGATTTTTTACAGCGTTCAGTAGGGAGCCTAGATATTAGAGAGGTGACATACGGGGATGATATATTCATACATTTGATTGGTTGAGAAGATTTTGGACAAAAGCTAATCGCTAAACATATTGATAATCCTGCCGTTATCGCCAAGCTGATGCTTGTTAAATCGTTTTCCATCACATAATTGAAATCGTTTCGGCAAGTATGGACAAGTTCTGGGATAGAAAATGACTATGTTTGGGCAAACGTGTCTGTCTAAGCATAGTCGGAGTGTCGTATGTCGTCAGTTGCATATCGAGGAACACTATAGTCACGACCTACGTTATACACGGCTGGTGCATGACGTTTAAAACGTCACATGAAGTGGATCCGAAGCTAACGAAAAAGAAAGGCTACCGCGGTACTTTACGCGTATCTTTTTTTACAGACCGGCGGAATCACGTGATGCTCGAATCCACCAATGCAGGTGTACGAAAAGAGCATCACGTCACTCTCGCGGTCTGTAAAAAAAGATATGCAGAATGCACCGCGGTAGCCTGTCTTTTTCGTTAGCCTCGAAGTGGAACATTTTTACATGGCGATTGGTGCAAAGCGGTGGGCGCGCCGCTTTGCACCAATCACCGTGTAAAAATGATCCACTTCATGTGACGTTTTAAACATCATACACCGGCCGTGTATAACGTAGGTCGCGCTATAGTCTACAAAACTACAGCGTCTAGATGATATAGTGTGGCAACCGGCTATACCAGTAATGCTTTAAAAAGTGCTAAAAAATTCGATAAATGTTGAACGATTCTGAATTACAAATGCGATCGCACCGATATCTGCGAGCTCCTCACTTGCCGAAACGCTTTCTCAATTGAATCCTTACACATGTTTCCATTTGAACTGCTAGATGGCTCTGCGATCAACATTTATCGTTCAGCATCGTTCAGTATTTATGGGATACAATTTTTCAGCACTTTTTGGCTTTCCAATTGCCATACTATATCTTCTAGATACTATTACAGAATTGAGGACAAACGACATACCAAGAATCATAGATTAACATACAAGATAGGACAGTTACAGCAAAATCTGTAATGGCAGATATAATAGCGGCACTAGTGACAAGGGGGGAAAACTAACAAGCTTCAGAAATTTACCCATGTATATGAAGTCTGTTTATGCTCTATGTTTTTAATATCTAATCCTTTCGCTTCGAGGCAGACGATTCTCTTCGAGTTGGCAGCTCACTGGTGTGTTAAAGTTTGTTTTTAAAGGTCTTCATTTTATTTTTTATTTTATTATAATTGAAACAGCAGCTCTTTTCAGTACTTTTTTAGTATGATTAAAGATGTTAAAATATGTAATGTAGAGTCATGTCTTAATACAAATCGGAATTTTAAATCTTTCGTTTTTCGCTTTTCCTACAAAGTTGAAAATGTAAATATGTAGAATTTAAAAAAGAAAGATCATAATAAGATAGACGTTCAAAAGGAGAAATATTCCGTTATGAGACGTTTCTTTCCCCTTGTCACTACAGGCTCTGCGTTAGTCATCGCGTTGCCATTACGCCCTATGATATTGTCCTGTCTTGTGTGTTAATCTATGCCACGAATATAATGCGCACTCTTTCAGAAAAAAAACTTAAAAAAAAATTTTAAACAAATACAGCAAAAGTATTTTTTACCCAGTATGATTAAGGCCATTATGTGCTATTACACTGCCAATAACAACAACCAATCAAGTTGCGAGTTACGGTGCCGACTGCGGAACATATTTGGAAAAAACAAATTATACATGCAGCATTCTACGAGGGTCAGTCGGAAAATAAGTTTTCCCTGGCGACTGTGGACAGAAGTATGTATACAATACAAAAAATGTAATGAGACATTAAAGATTAAACATAACTTCATTTTTCCACATAAGTACCAAGTACATTGAGACATTTGTCATACCGCTTTATAAGCTTCAAAAAGCCCTCCAAGAAAAAATCAGGGCTTTGCATACGGACGAAGCGTTCCACGGCTATGGGCTAGAGACGACACAACAAGTGAACGCGAACGTGCAAGATGGTACCCAATGGTACGTATCCAATAGTATCGGAGTCTTGCACGTTCGCGTTCACCTGCTCTGTCGTCTTTCGCCCATAGCCGTTCAACGCTTCGTCCGTATGCAAAGCCCTGATTGTTTCCTGGAGGACTTTTTGAAGCTTATAAAGCGGTATGACAAATGTCTCAATGTACTTGGTACTTATGTGGAAAAATAAAGTTATGTTTTATCTTTAATGTCTCATTACATTTTTTGTCTTTCATACACACCTCTGTCCACAGTCGCCAAGGGAAACTTATTTTCCGACTGACCCTCGTATTTTGAAAAAGTTCAAGCTTGTTTTAAAAAAAGTGTTTATTACAGAATCTGCTTAGATATCCAATTTTTTTTTCAAATATCTTAGACGTATATACAGGGTGACTTTTAAATAACCTATAACTTTTAACTGAAATAACTTGAATCGTTGGAGATTCCTACAAACCTTTTTTTTATTAAAAAAGGTGGAAAAGGAATTTAATGGATAAGATTTTCAACCTTCAGAGGTGATACAATACTTAGTCACAAAGTTGTCCGTAACAAAATCGAGCGTTTCCTTTTTTATGCCCGAAAATGAGTCTAATAAGTTCTGTCGGCTTTTTTTCAACAATACAAATTAACAACAGAAACAATAAAAATACGTTACGTTTTTAACAATAAAAATACGATCTTCAGTTGAATAGGACACTTTGGAAGACATTTTCAAATTTGCGTACAACTGACACTAAACAAATTCATTTAATGCCATTTGTCACGAAACGCATTCGTGCCGCCATCTAGTGAGGCTCTAAGAAGTTATTTCAGTTTAAAGTTATAGGCTAATTAAAAGTAACTCTGTATATCATTGAATGCAACGATAGGGATATAAATAGTTTTTAACAATTTTGTGAAATGTGATTAACGAATCAGAAGCCTTAATTTAGTGAAATTTTCACGAAATGGGAAAAATTAAAAATATAAATGATACATATTGGCTAATCTCACTAGGAAACGCTACAAAAATCAAATACCTGTACGGAAGTGGGAGGACATAAGCGATATAAATTTTGATTGTTCGAGATAGACCGGGAGGCGACAGCACATACAATTACCTCATCGAGTTCACGGCTGAAATTCCAGAATTAGTTAAAACTCGATTCGCATATTAAAACGCAATCTGTCTGCCAAGTCATATCTTGGTGGAAAACACGTGAAAACCCGATTTTAGCGGTTGACTCGTAGGTTTACCATTGTGTTTTCCTGCACCCAGTTCTCCATGTTTTCATACTTTTGGGTGCAGGAAAACACAATGGTAAATACAATGATAACAATGATAATAAATGAGCAAGCCCAGTATCTAGTGTATCCCTGGTAATATAAGTGCGTGGCGACATACAAACAAAGCGCCTGCTCAGACTAAAGTTTTTCTCAAAACTATGGCTAATAGAGACTCCAGAAATTGGCAAAACCCGTCTGGACATGTTCGATTAGATGAGTGAGGCCGTGGTGCATACGACATACAGGATATAAATTTTGATTAATTTTGACGTTTTTTGATAAAAACGAAAGGCTAAGCATCTTAGCGGGCCTGCCATTATTGCCCTTTGTTTTGACAAAAATAGGTACTGAGCTCCGTAATGATGCTTTTACATGATGGCGTAACTGTCTTCCCTGTCTTACGTTGCCCCAATATGACAGTGGTGAAATACGGGATATATAGTTTTACTGTTTGAGACAATTTTGAAGAAAAAATAATCGCCAAGCATCTTGGCAAACCTGCCATTATCGAAAAGCTAATGCTTTTTAACTTGTCTCACTCGAGTATAATCTAGCTTGCCCAGGCGAGTATCGCCATTTTCTTGAATAGAAAACGCCTAGATTTATCATATTTTGGACAAACCCCAGCCGTCTGCGCATTTTATGTCATCACTCTCATATACAGCCACTCAAATCCTACGACATCTGCAAGGCACAGGTTTACCAACCAATCAGTGTTTACATTGTATGCTTACGATTTCTCTAAATGGTTGGGTTTTGTGATTTAATACATTAAACGCCAACGCCGTAATGTAAATGGATTTTTAAGGCCCATTTACATTATGGCGTTGTCGTAAATCAAAAGACCTAACAAATCAAAGGTGACGTAAACAACCAATGAACACGCTATTGGATGGGAAACCTCTGCCTCTCAGACTTCGTAGGCTTTGGGGAACGGTTATACCATAATGCAAACGTAATATAATAGAATGCGAGGCTAACGAAAAAAAACGGCTACCGCGATGCTTTACGCGAATCTTTTTTTACAGACCGCGGGAGTCACGTGATGCTCGAATCTACCAATGAAGGTGTACGAAAAGAGCATCACGTCACTCTAGCAGTCTGTAAAAAAAGATAAGTGAAATGCACCGCGGTAGCCTGTCTTTTTCGTTAGCCTCCATAGAATGGAGTGCAAACTCTCTGGTACACTTTCTGCGCGATCGCATCACACTTTAAATGCGCGCAAGTAATGAGGCCCGAATTTTTTAATATTAGAAGCATTTTTTTCAAACTTTTCGGCATACTTTAAATCACTTCTTGCTGTTTTTATGCCATTTCCATATTTTTATGAGCAGTATATATAACATTTTTCCTGTTAAGCATGTATGATATTTTATTTGACATATAAAATTAAATAATTGTGGTGAAATTAAATAATAAATAAATAGTAAATGTGCAAGGATTCTGTACGATGATAAGGCGATCACAACTACATCTGCTGCTCTTTTCAACATAATCACCGTATTGCAAAAATTTAGTAAATATATGTATTTTGAACAGCTATAAGTTGATAATCAAGCAATGATATAAAATAAATTGTAGAATATAATTTAAGAGGATAACTATCTATTAGGGTGGGGCGAAAATAATTATTTTCTTATAATCAATTTTTAATAATGCGGAAAACTTGCGCATTGGCATCTTAATAACGTGAAAAATAATTAAAAAATATATAAATTGGTTTTGAAATCGCGCAAGAACCTTAAAGTTTAGGAAAAAAAGAAAAAAAAATCTGCAATTTTGAAAAAATTATAATAGTTTATTTTGTTTCTAATTGTGTAAAAACTACTCTTTGTAGTTACCTAAATGTGCGAAAAATAGTTTTGGATACATTGCCGTTCATTTGAATTCGCGCAAAAAGCTTTAAAATACCATTTTTTTTAGCAAAAGTTGCTCTATTTCGAAAATTCGCAAACGGACATGAAGCTAAAAAAATACACCATTAAACATCCGTTTTAAGGTTTTACGAACCTACTGTATGTTCTGGGACAAACTGAAAGTGACCTTGAGACAGAGTCTTTTCCCTTTCTCTCAGTCACAAACACCGGTTGGAAGAGTGGTGTTGTGCATAACATTGAAGTTATGTGTCAGCGACCATTGCAGTGGTTTATTTGTTTGCTACACTTTAATGAACTGTCTTATAAACATTTGTTTGAGCACCTGGACGGAACAACATCTGGGCCAGCGTCATTCAATGATCCTATTGGCAAGCAACTGCCTAGCTGTGAGAAAAATCCTGTTGTTGATTTTGTGCCGATTCAATCTGAATTTGTCATCACAATAAATAAAACTGACCTCAGTAAATATCAGCAGCATCTTCTAGACATTGTTCGTGCAGTCATCATTGGACTCTGTGATCCAGAATTAGCTGTTAAAGATCCCGGACCCCCTCAGCCATTCCCGATGGTTAACCTGTGCTAACCGGGTATTGAGACTTTATGTTTCCCAAATTAGTCCGACAACCGAAATGAAGACACTTGTAAATTACATTGTACGTTCCTGTTTGGTTTGATATTAAGATGCATTACACTGTGAAAGACAGTACGAAGCACATACTGAAGGTCATACAAACAACAAGACACTTCCCGGACAACATTAAAAAAATCATCGATCCTGTCATTCAGAGAAACTCGTTCTTCTGCCATCTAGAGAATATGATGTTGGCGATGTTATTGGACGAGAGACAACACATTCGAGAATTTGGCTACAGGAGGATACTGAAATCCAGAAATGTGCCTCCAGTAGTAGGTCACGTTAGAACCTTCAAGCTTCCTTTAATTAATTTTCAAGACACAGACTGTACTGAACTTATTGATTGGACAAAATGTAAGCTAACACCACCTTCAATGTTGTCAAATATGGCAACGGAACACATTTCAACTTTATTGAAAGACAAAACCCTGCCGGAATTTGAGTGTTTGAAATTACCATGCCACACTCAGTAAGTAGAGAGAACTGTGAAACTTGTTACAGAAGCCGCTGGCAGGGTTGCTACGGGTCAGGGAATTTTTCAGGGATAATACCAATTTTTTGATATGGAAAAACTAGCCTTAAAAAGGGCGAAGTTTTTCGCAAATAAGGTAGGCGAAGTTTTCTCTTAAAAAATACTGGTACATTGCCTGAGAAATTCCCTGACCTTCAGCAACTCTGCGCTGGAAAAGTTTGTGGGCATGAAAACCGAGAAAGTTTTATTAGAACAACTTTAAAATCGAGGTTTTTGATGCCAAAATTTGATACGAAGTCATAATTTAAAGAGACTTCAGTGTAAGTAACCACACCCAAATTTGTTGGTTGGTTGGGTAGGGTATGGGTGGGACTCGACATGCAGCCACCTCCACGTGGTGAGTCCTGGGTCATTTAAGCATAAAGGAAAAAATGCTGAAATGGGCGAAGAACTGCAATATGAGGTTTTTACAGACATAAATGGCATTTTAAGGCTTTCTGCGCGAACTCAAATGAACGGCAATGTGTCCAAAAGTAATTTTCACGCATTTAGGTAACTACAAAAAGTAGTTTTTACACTAATAGAAATAAAGTAAACTATTTTTAAAAAAAAAATTTACGTTTTTAAAAATTGCATACTTTTTCATTTTTTTCTAAACTTTAGGGCTCCTGCGCGATTTCAAAACCAACTTAAATTTTTTTTAATTATTTTTCTCGTTATTATGATGCCATTGCGCAAGTTTTCCGCACTATTAGTAATTGATTATGAAAAAATAATTTTTTTCTCCCCACCCTACTATATATCATCATTGATAAATCGCTTCATTAATGAAACGAAAAAAAAGGATTTGCTTTTGCAAAAATAAAAATCCGGAGAACTTTAACCTATTATTAAAGAAAAAAAATATATTGAAAGAAATTTCTGAATCACTATAATGCACATATACATATGAATTAGTGCCGCTGTATGCATGCATGATACAAATTGATTGTTATTATGGAACAGGTGTATTACACTCACGCACCGACGTTTGGCGACTTTTTCATTGGCGCGATTTCAAAGTCCGAACCAAACCAATAACTTAATACAATAGCCAAGTTATCGTTAAATGAAAAAATCCCCAAAATTTTGCGACTTTTTTTCCTTTTTATAACTGATTAAAAAAAACCGTGCGTGAGTGTAAGATATTATAGCGTTAATCTTTTCCCCTCTTCTAGCAGAGATTCATACTTTGGTATGCTAAGTAAAGAGAGTTTGCTGCTCTTGTATCGAGTATTGTAACCAGGCACAAAACAAAGTGTATCACGTTTTTTAGATTTAAAATGGTTACCACCGGCTGAAATATTTTCTTAATTAGATTTTTATAAAATGTTTACGTTGAAAAGAGCTAGCATAACGTTGCTGCGATCAACCTCTTATCGTTCAGCATCGTTGTACATTTATCGGATTAAATTTTTTAGTACTTTGTAGCCTGTTTCAACACTATTTATTCTAGGCGCTGTAGTTTGGACAAACACATCTGTCTCAGCACAGTCTGAACATAGTAGGTTGCCACCATTATATAGAGGCAGCCAAATCCGTATTACTAAATTAGAAGAAATTGTGTTTTCTCATATTTTTTCCTTCGAAATTCTATGTAATTGTATTTATGGACAGACCACTGGATTCAATGTACAAAAATAGGAAGTTACCTCTCCGTTTTATTGTGGATCTCAGTGGTTTTATCATACGCCCTCTGCATGTGTTGCAACTCTCATATAGTATCACCCTAGTGAGAGAATTTTTTAAATAGAGCTTGCCGATAGTGGCAGATTCGCGAAGATGCTTAGCGATTCGTTTTTGTCTAAAATCATCTCAACCAATGAAAATTTATTGCTCGTATGTTGCCATTCTTTTACAGAGGCACTTTAGTCTCACTCATCTAACAGAACTCGTCCAGGCAAGCATTACCATGGATGCCACCATAAGAAAGTGGCAACATATACCAACCGTGCATGCTCATGCGGAATGTTTTATCAAAATCATGGCAACCACCATTACAGAACTATGCGATAATTGCCTGGATGATATTGATTAAACAAGTCAGACAAATCAACAATCACTAGCTTAGCGATAATGGCAATCTTGTCAAAATGTTTGACGATTTGTTTTTGTCCAATATTTTCCTGACCAATCAAATTCTATTTCCTGTATGTAGCGACTCGTTTATAGAGACTCCCAAGTATTACCAAATTATGTAATGGGGGTGGCCGTATTTTGAAGAAAAACTCCAATCTACGCATGCGCTCAGTGCGTATGTTGCCACTCTCTTATAGAGGAGCTCTTTGAAAATTAAAATCACTGTCATCATTTTCTTTTTATATCAAACCTAATCGATATCAACCATAAAAAGCACCAATGTGGCTTTGATTTCTTACGTTGCAAAATTACTATAGTTTTTTTCATAGGAGTCTAGATGGATTTTCGCAAATACCAAATTTTCGGCGAATATTACTTTCGCACAATACCAGAGAGTTACAACCGGAAGTTCCACAAAATGCGTGCAATGGAGCTGGCGGGAGTCGATCCCACCGGCCTGATTCCTACGCTCTCCAGCGATTAGCGGAATGGTGCCTTAACAACTCGGCCACGGAGGACTCCGGCATTTGTTATTTTGTAATTTTTCAAAAATAATAATAGATAAACCTTATGTGCGGAAACCTTATCTTTGTGCCCGATTCTGAGCGAAGATAGTTTGATTTCAATATCTCGGACCCATCAGCAAATTTGACATTTTATTTCTAGCGAGAAGAAGGGAAAGTGTCGTATATGTATGTGTTTGTGTGGTGCATCTATAATGAGAGTGGGGACATAAGCACAGGGCTCGTGCTCAGATTATGCTTAGACAGACGCGTTTGACCAAAGTATCGCAAATATATATTCCAGATTTGGTGATACTCGCCTGGACGAGTTCAGTTATACGAGTGAAACAAGTTAAGAAGCATTATTTTGGTGATAATAGCACACTCGCCAAGATGCTTGGCTGTTTGCTTTTGTCCAGAAACATTTCAAAAAATGAAATTTTATATTCCGCACGTCGCTACTCTCATATAGAACGACACTAGTGTGTGTGATACTCAATATAATTTAATAAATTCCTATTAAGTAAATTCAGATAAAAGGCCTGACTCTGAACACTGTTGTTATACATAAGGAAAAAGTCGTTGTTTCCTCAGGAGCAATACTTTTCTCTAATGTTATCTATGACACCCACGATATCGAAATCGTACAGATAGTGCTCAAAATTGAACCGAACATCTTGTATCACCATGGGGCTTGATTCTAAATCCTGTCATCACATTTGGATAGTGATAAAAGATGAGAATTCCTTTCTTAATATGTGGAGACATATACAGAAGTTTTTGCCTAAACCATGGCAACCCACGTTACAGAATTTGGCGATATTCGTTTGGATAAGTTCGACCTACAAGGCTGCCTCTATATGAAAGTGGCGATATTACCACAGGGAATATGCTTAGACAGACGTTTCTACACTGTTAAAAATCTTCAGCTTTTGCTGCAGACACACTCCACCGTTTTTAGAGAAAACGGTTACTTTACTATATTAAGGGACATTTTCATTGGTCAAAATAGAGATATTCTATAAAAGCGGTGGAGTGACTATTCAGCAAAAGCTGAAGATTTTTAACAGTGTATCCACAATATGGCAAACCTACGTTCCAAACTTCGAAATGATCGCCTGGTCGAGTTCGATTATATCTGCAAGAAATTTGCATGTTTCACAAGTTCTATATCAGTTCGAAAAGCCTTCCTTAAAGATGTAGCAAATGTCGCAGTACCAGCAAGCCAGCCAGCCAACCAACCAACCAAACAATTTTAAAACATCTAATTTTCATACAGCTTTTTATTTTTATACACAAATAGTTTGTGACACTCCAAAATACACATTTCTTCAAAATAAAGTTTTTTAAATACTTTTGTTGAAATATTATCAACAGATCTTTCAAAATACATATTTAAAAAGAAATTAAATATATTTTTAAAGATTATTTCAGCTTTATTAATTTAACACACGCAGATACATAAATGTTTAACTTGTTTTTGGCCAATAAACATTTGCTCAGAAAGATATTTTGATAACTTCAAACACATTTTAGTTATGTTCTTTAAAACAAAAGTTTATTTCGGTTTTATCAATATAACATGTATATATTCAAGTGTTTCATTTATTTTGACTAAATATATATTTACTCAATAAATCGTTTTTTTTAACTTTCAAATAAATTATTACATTTTCAGAAATATAACACATAAATGTATAAATATTTCATTTGTTTCGATTCAGTTTCATTTGGCCTAGTGGGATCAACACTTTATAAAAACAAAATTGTCCATATAACAGACGTTAAACTACAAATGTTTCACTTATCGGCAGATGCTTCAAGTAATGATATTGGTTTTACAAATTTAGCATTATTAGACATTTTCTTGATGCACTTTTAAAAACTTTTTTTTAGGCATTTTTCAGGAATTATCAGGCATTTATTTCTTTCAATTCTAACCTCTTTTCAGGTGCTAAATTAGAGTTTTGAGCATATTTTCAAATTTAGTATGAAAAAGAAAATTTTAAATGTAGTTCAATTTTACAATTTTGGCATTTAGAACATTACTCAAAAATTCAAATATTTTGTTTAAAGTTACTAAATATTAGGCTGAATCAAAAGTATTTTAGTTTTTTTAATGCTTTTATACCAAAGCTTGTAGCTGGCACTCTATAACCCCCTACTGTTGAACTTAAAATTTTATTTAAGAGAATACATGTCCCTCTATATTTCATAATCATACATGCTTCTTTCTTTCATTTTTAGGTTACGTAAAGAAATAGGGTTACCTATACAAATTATATAGATTAGGTTACGTGTACAAATATTGAGATATTATGCATCTTAAGGCATGATTTTAAACTAGGCCTTAAAACCAATAAAGCTGTCCTCAAAACTCGTGCAGTTGGAGGCCAGGAGAAGAGTAGCGTCCTGGCCTCCAACTGAAAAAAAAAAAATCCAAACATTTTAAGGAAGGGGACCTCAGCCTTGAAATCAAACCCAGATGTGACAGGTGAATTTTGACCAACTTAATAGAAAAAAGAGGAGAATCCATTCGTTCCAATAAATTTTGATGCTAAAAATTAACAAAACTACGCATTCAATAAATTTTAATGGAATAATTGTTATTTCTTTTTGGCGCCAAAATGAAGATTTTTTGTCTGGCGTGGCAATCTGGAGAGTTTGATGGTAGATCATATAGTGCGTATTATTCAAAGCGCTCTGGTATTAATAGCAATTGTATTCTTGACAATGTGCGTGTTTTATAATAAACTAGCTGATCCGTTCGATGGTCCCGGAAATCAGTAACTTTCTTTTGCGGTTTCGATAAAAATAGTCCTTTTCGGCACGCATTCTGTTCTCAACAAACATCTTTTCGAACAAAACTCCGGCACTTGTCCCTGCCGCTTACGGCATTGTATAGCAAGCGTGTTACGCACGCGCTGCAATATCATTTAGTATTAATTTATACCGTTAGAAGGCGCGAAATCAGCTTACTTATTCATCTATACCTAGTTAGTTCATATTAAGCTGTACATGTAGTTCATGTTAAGTTCAATAAACCAATTCTCGTTGAAGAAGATTCCAAACATTTTTTAGAAAACTTTGGTCGAAATATGAAAGTGCCCTAGGTCGACCACTTTCAACTACCCTATCTCCCACACCCCCACAGCTACCGACATGCAACACCATAGTGCACGATGGGAGATTCGAGGCTTCTATCACAGAGAAACACCAGTGGTCTGCTCTGGACAGTTGTGGCTGCAAAGTGAAATGCGGGACACCCACATCTATATACACGCACACACACACACACATATATATATATATATAGAGAGAGAAAGTTTTTGGCAACATTGAGAGAGTTAAACGGCTAAAATGGAAATGGGCTGGGCACATTGCAAGAAGACAAGATAATATATGGAGCCCGAACACCCTACAGTGATGTAAAACGACCCAGAGATGTAAAACGACCAAGAAGACGACCTCAAGTAAGATGGAGAGACGAAATCAGAAAAGTGTCCGGTGTTAACTGGATGACTAAAGCACTAGATAGGCAACAAGAGGAAAATCTGGGGGAGACCTACTTCCAGCAGTGGATTGAAAACGGCTGATGATGATGATGAGAATACATATAGATTAAACAATGTGTGTGTTTTATAATAAATGAAACATTGAGTATGTTTTTTAATAATCTAATTTCTGTATGCTTATAATAAAATAATTTGCGTGCGTTTCTCTCTATATTAAAAAAAATAACCACTGCCGCAGCAGCCTAATCCGCTGTCAGTGAAGATTTTTTAACTTGAAGACTTTCTGGACAAATATCCAGAAAACTATCGCATATAAAAATATGTAAATTTGTAGTTTGATAAAGAAATGTGCTATAAATGCGCTGAAGTAGACAGTTTTTCAATCGTAGAATTATTTTAAGAAATATTTAATGTTAAAGTTGGTCAAAATAATTATCTTTAAGAAATTTTATAGGAACGAAAACTATGCACAGGAATTTAACCATAACTTAAAAAGATATCGTTGACAATCTTGCGGTAGGCAGAGTGCAATTAGTTTTTAATTTGAGTAATTTTTTGAGATTATATTTAAATTTTTTATTCAAATTTTTGTCATTTTCATGGAGATTTATTTAATTTTTCAAAAGGTCAATTATTTGAACTGTTGTCAATTTGCAAAATAGAGCACATAATAATATTCTTTTACAAGTAAAACATGTATTTATACGTAACTATCAAAAACAAAAATAAAACTTTAAAAAAAAATTAAATGGTCACGTGTTAAATGCAGTAATTGTAGAAAATTACGTAATAAAAAATATACTTGCCCGTCAATATTAAAAAGTGAAAATATTAAATTATTACGCGTTCAAAGATTTAAATGGGGGAACTTACGTCATATTTAAAATGCTCAAATAACATTGTTTCTGAACCGTTTCAATATAAAAATATATTTACACGAGAGATTAATTTATTTCGACACAATATTTTACCTATTATTGCAAATTTCAAAACAACGTAAATAATAATATTTCCCTTCAATTAAATATTTTTACGTTTAATAATAGGTAGAAAATTGCGTCATATTGGAAACGACACATTTAAAACGTCTTACTGAAAATAATTTTCGGTACTTCTCCATTATACCGTTGACAATTTTCTAGTTAAAAAAAAAAAAAAAAAAAAAAAAAAAAAAAAAAAATCCTTAAATTATTCGCCAAAATCTAATACCCAAAAAACCAATTGAAGAATGCTGCCATTGGAATCTAAAGTGCCACTGACTAACGTTTCAAATATCAGTAACTTTAAACATTAAAATTTATAATATGATAATTAATTAATGAAAAGAGAAAAATAAAGTTATGTTAAATATTTATTTACAATATTTTTTTAATTATACCACTCGGCTGATGGATAAGTGTTTATAACGTCAGTTGAAACGGATGTGTGATGCGTAACTATGCATAGCAACATTTTTTTAACGATTTTTCTCTTTTAATATCGTGAAGCTTCGTTTAAGGGCGTTATTATTATTTAAATTAATAAATTAAGTATTAAATGGGTAAAATATCATTAAAAATACAGATAAATGTTGAATAAAAATCTCTCGATGAAATAATAAACACCTGTAACGCATCTGAAGTCAATTGAATGGGACGTCATGGTAACGCACTTTTGGCGTTAAATCCTATATTTTGGCGACATTATTTTCCTTTTTTTTTATTGTGGTCGACGGGATAGTAGTCGGTAAAAAAAGATATTTCTGTTTTGACTAAATTTTAAAAGCCTTCGTGGTCAATGGTCTAAACACTGAGCTCAAGTCAAGAAGAAAGTATTGTATTTACGGAATCTCCAAATTGGTATTTGTGCAGTTTATCTGATGGAAATTTTATTTTATCATCTTTCTGTTTTAATGTTTGCTAGTTTTCAAAATTCAGAAATGTTAACACATTTAAAATTTCTGAAACTGTTTACATTGCTGTGTTTGGCATATTTAATGAGGCTTTATCTCTTAAAGGTGTAATTTAAGGGATTATATTTTATTTTTCATTTGATAGTCATTTTCTGTCAGACCAGACATGCTATACGATAAAAAATTAGATATTTAAGAACAATGCTTGATGAACAAGCCAACAATTCTTGAAGAAAAGGAACTCAAAAGGCTAGTTGTACAAGATGAATTATGATTTCTCTAAAACTGATAATGAGGTGAACCTCTTTTCTGCTATTTCTCAAACTGTAATTGAAATATTAAATCATTAATATTATAATCGAAATATTGTTAGTTAAGTTCCTTAGTTAAATTTGTAAAATAAAATATATTGTTATTTTTCAATTGAAAATCCATTGACGGAGTAAGACTCGGCGATTTGACATACTACATGGAATGAAAAGTAATGGCACTAGCAATAATAAAAAAAAACATTATTATGTCAAAAATGGATTTTATTGTTCAACAAAATTTCCTGTAAGAGAGATACACTTATTCCATTCGGATACCTTTCATATAGAACGATGTATCAAGGGCTCCAAAATAACCACCAGCATCGCATTCACATCCACATTTAGAGCAAATCTCTTCCTCTTTAACTAACACTTCAAGTTCGGAAACAAATAATAATCTCTGGAGGGCACATAGGAAAAATACGGGGAATGGTAAAACAATTATAACTTCAATTCAATCAATTTCACCATCGCTGTCATGGGTGTGTGAACCGGTGTGAAGTCTTGGTGAAACAGCATTTTTTCTTCGAAAAATACGGCTTTTCTTCTTGTTTTCTTTGTTCAAACCATCCAATAATGCGTACTATTCTACTATGACGTTTTCCTTTCGCAAGATAATGGATGTATTTTATGTGACGTGCAACCCAAATAATCCTGGCCAAGAACTTTGCAGCTATTTTTTGCATTTTTGTTAGCTTCGGGCGACTTTCACGCTGTTCGAACTACTCGGGTGACTGCCTATTGAACACATGTGATATAAGGGATATATGTTTCATCCATTGTTACGAATCGCAAAAAATGCATCTGGATTATGCTGTAGCATCGACAAAATGCACTGTAACAAAATTGCAGTAAAATTACGGGCAGAGGCCGGCAGCAGAGATTCCAGTCATACCCCGTAAAAAAACAATCAATGCCCATCATTTAGTGCAGCCCGTAATTTTACGGGGCAACGTAATACAGCATTATTATATACAGGATATAATGCACTTTAAAACACAATAACATTTTATTTACTGCTCCGTAGCAGAACTGCAAGAATATGTGGATTTACACAAATTAAAAACATCTTTTACCTAAGCAAGGTGTCAAATACATGTAAAAACAAAATTTCCAAAACTTGACATGTTTCGGTTTAAAGTATAAAACCATAATCATAAGTACACATACATCGTCAAAAACAAAATGTGGATTGCTCTTAATTTTCTAAGTATCTAAGGGATAAGGCCACTTATTTAGTGGATCAGACTGTTTTTCATCCAAATAAGGCTGTTGCCCGTGAAAATTGAAGGGCAAACGCTCATAAATTTACAGTTTTCTCTGAGAGTGCGATCTTTAAATCACCGACATGCTGCTGTTTTTTGTCTTTTGATAGAAACTGCGCCACCCAACTCACCCAAAGCTTTTTTATATGCAAATGTTGGAGCAAAATCTTCCTCACACTTCCTTTCATATCTTTACGATGTCAGCTAAATTGAACACTTTAACTTTACATTCATCCAAAACAACATGCTTTTTCTTTAGGTTTTTCTACTTCTGATGCCTCAATTTGATATCCAGAATGTCGTGCATCATTTGAGCTGTACGACCACATTTATATTCACTAAACCATCTACAAATTGTTTTTCAATTTCTACTATTAGCTCACACTCTCAATATATTTATATATCTTGTTCAAATTCTATTCATCCACTCAAGTTCAAATACATTTTTTTAAACTTGTAGTGGATTACACTGGATGTTAATACAGTTTTTTCAAATATTAATTAATTAATTAAATTTAATTAATTAATTTTATTTTTATATGGGAGAACAAAATTTCTCCTATTGTTTTCATAAATGAAATGAAAGATTTTCTTCAAATTAGTGATGCCACAAAAATACAAGTAATATAAAAAAAAATAAGTCAATTCCTACTTTTAATCATAAATATATAAAATAAACCCGTGCAACATTAATGTCCCACGTTATCTTTATTGAACATTATTTTATAATCATCGTTGCGGTATTTTATTTCTGTGGCATCACTCATTTGAGATAAATCTTTCATTTCATTTATGTAAACAATGGGAGGAATTGTTTTCTCCCATTTAAAACTAAAATTAATTAATTAAATTTAATGAATGAATTAATATTTGAAAAAACTGTATTAACATAAAGTGTCATCCACTACAAGTTTAAAAAAATGTATTTGAACTTGAGTAGATGAATAGAAAATATTTTATTAACGAATGAAAATTTGAACAAGATATATAGAGAGAGAGTGTGAGCTAATAGTAGGAATTTAAAAATATACCGCAACGTTGATTATAAAAAAATGTTCAATAAAGATAACGTGGGACATTAATGCTGCACGGGTTTATTTCATATATTTGTGATTAAAAAGTAGGAATTGACTTTAAAAAATGTTTTTATATTACTTGTTTTTTGTTGTTGTTGTTGGAGCAGATATGCCGTAATGCTTCACAAGCCGTTCTTGAGTTTAGACGGTATTTGTTTTAACCAAACAGCAATGTTTAATCAAAAGATGAAATTCTCTTTCGATCATTGTTTTCACAAATGCAAGATCAGCGTCACTTATACTACTGCAAATTTTACAGAAATAGTCAAAAGAAATAGACAGAATGATAAAAGGTGACAAGTATTCTTACACCATGCCCGAAAGAATTGAGGAAAAAGGAGATCACATTTTGTCTAGACGTCTAGAGGTATTTACTAAAATCACTTCGTTTGGATGAATTTACTGTTTCCTTTTCGTATATTTTAGTTTATTTATCTAATTTATCGGGTTAAAGATCTGTCATGAATTACAAAACATTTTTCTAAAACATACATTCTACTGCGATTTGTTTTGTAATTGAGTTTCTGTAATTTCAGCTAAATGACTTATAAGGATGTACCTCTGACAATATTAATTTAATGTCTTTAATATAAAAAAAAGATGTTCATAGCAAGTTATCCATAGCAATGTAAAAATTGCCATTCAAGTAGAAAAAAAAAAGGTAACGTTTTCATTTATCTCTGTTATAAAAAAAAATTACGTAGCGCGAAAAAGGAGATATTTTCAATAATTTTCAATAATTATTGATAAGTTATATCTTGAGTTACTCCATGGTTACAGATATGAAAATAAACAACCAATTAAAAATAAAAGATAACGTGCGTAATTTTTAAAAAGTACATGAAAATTAAATGATAGCATTTCAAATAATAACTTCAAAGACCGTGCAATTATGGAATATTCCCATTTGTTTTTGAAAATGGCTCGGAGGGAGCCGAAACCTGTCAAACAACCTAATAAAAGTTATTTTACTGTGTATTTATTATGTTTAATTTACAACTTTTAGCATTTAAAAGAAATATATTATTACAAGGTGTTATAATTTATTATATAATTATGGATCATTAATGAAGGCTTATTTATATAATTTTGATTAAGGTTTGTAAATATTTCATTCTTCATATTTATTTTTAGGCCGCATGACTGCCGAAGGAAAAGTGTACATTAACTGATATCTTAAGTTATCGGACTGTTTATGACATTTAGATTTAAAATATGAAAGAATGTATAAAATATGGAATGACGAAGAAACGTTTAAAGCATTAAATGCAATGTTGGAAAGTTAAGATGTTTTACCTATTTTTAAATACTATTTGAATTTTTTTTTCATTTCGTTATTGTCGATAATTGCTGGAACTGCGTATTCAATTGTGGTACGTGTGTTTCAGTTTAACTAATTTTTGCATATTACTTGGTGTGTATAAATTCAATTAGGTTCTTTACAGGGTTGCGCAAAAGAATTCGAATACATTTCTGGTTATTGCAGGGAATTGTTAAATATAAATTTTAATATGTGTTTTACGTTTCCTAAATTTTGGCATACTGTGTAATGTAGTTTATATACAAATCTGTAGTTCATGTACAGGAATGCATAAAAATTTCAGATGTTTCACCGACTATAGATGAATTACTGATGGAAGTATTCGAATACAAATGTCCGTGTTCTCGATTCAGCCAAGTTCGCTAGTGATTTCGATGTCAGACAGGAGTATTCGAATACAAGCTACCTAGCATTTGTGTCCACGACGAAAACGAAAACTGTGGTCTTCGACTGTACTTAGTTCATATAGCTCGAGTTCTTAACACTTTCCAGCCTAGTTGAAAAGTATATATGACTTCGGTTTGTCTGGCCGTCTGCCGTTAGTCCGTCTGGAGCCTGTCCGTGCTCTAACTCCCGTAAATAGACTCGGATTGCCCTGCAATTTTTATATGTTATTGTCGTTATCCATAGCATTTTTCCAATTTCAACGGAAGTGTGTAACACTTATAGTTTTTTTACAGGGACACTTAAAAGTGTTCCGTTACATGTCCGTATGGGGAAAAATCATTTGCGGTTTATTTTAATGATGTTACACAATTTCAAACACACTGTAATTGATATATATCACTAAGGTGCATTACAAGAAGCATAATATGGAATATAGTGTGCATAGCACTTATAGTTACTTTACAGGGACAGTCAAAAGAATTCCGTTACATTACGTCTATGGAGAAAAATCGTTTGCGGTTTAATTAAATAATGTTTCACTATTTTAAACGCATTGCAATTTATATATATCACTAAGGTACATTACAAGAAGCTTACTACAAAATATTGTGTCATTGTTCATTCGTCAGCAGTCATCGTTCACTTACAGGGACACACAAAAGAAACCTCTACTGTATGTTAACAATAATTCCTGGAATTGCGTTTTAAGTTGCTGAACGCGATTTTAAATTTAACTCCTTTTTGTCTATTACTTGGTGTGTATAAATTCTGTAGATCATATACAGGTCAGCACAAAAGTTCGTGAACACATTTCCGTTTATTGACAAACTCCAGAAGGAGAATTTTAAACTGTGCTACGCGTTTCCTAACTAAACTAAAATTTAGTATCCTATGTAGTATATATACAAATCTATAGATCATGTACAGTGCTGAATAAATGTATTCGGATACTTTTCCGATTATTGTATATGTTGGAAATATATGTTGGAAATTCCTGAAATTACGTTTTTAAATATGTTATGCGTTTTCCAAATTGTTTACTTAGATGTTATCGTTCAGCTTATTAAAGGGTAATGATTTGTAAAATTATTTTGGAAGCGTTGTAAAGTGTTACATAATCTATGCTGGACGCATGATTTTTCGTTCTTGTTTATGGTTTCATAAGCTGCGCGAGTAAATGCTAGTATTCAAATACTAGACTACTCGGCGCTGTGAAACTTTTCTCCGAAATATTCTGGTTAGTAGGGTGATCGGCGCTATTTTAGTATTTTAGTTTTGAAATTTAGTTTTATTTTTTCAAGTGTGCGATCAATTTAAGTAAGTTAAAAATATACATACTGTTTTAGTTAAAATGATCATATAAATTTAAACTTAAGAAAACGATGTATTTAAGCATCATAAAATCAATTTTCAATTGAATTTCTAAAAAAATCAACGATCATTACTCATAGTGGAAAATGAAGTTGTACGTTTCGAAAAAACATATATTTTCTTGATTACTGTAATTACAGACAAATTGCTTATATTCATGAGCGCATGCAGGGGAAGGCCGTGTCTTCCCCTCCTAAATCTGGAAAATAATAATATATAACTTGAAATACTAAGAGACATGGGCATCGGCCGAATTAAATCTAGGAATTGACAAGAAACACGTGTTAAAATCGGACTACCTTGTGAACCCTTTCTTGCAAACCACACTTCTTTATCGTAATTTCTTCCTTTTTTAGGATTTTTTAAAGTTTTAACAAACTTTTGGTTCACACGCACCCAGAAACAGGAATTGATTAAAACTACAAAACATATTTTGTTGAGTACATTTTGGTTGTTTTAGCAAAATTCAAGTAAAATTGAATCATTTTACTTGAATTAACAAAACATTTTTTGCTGACGATACAAAATTTTTTTTTGGAATTGCAAAAAAAAAAAAAAAAAAAAAAAAAATTGTTGATTTAAACAAAATTTCCATTTGCCTATATTTAAACAAACTGACGATACAAATTTTTTTTTTTTTGGAATTGAATAAAAAAAAAAAAAAAAAAAAAAAAAAAAAAAAAAAAAAAAAAAATTGTTGATTTAAACAAAATTTCCATTTGCCTATATTTAAACAAACTGACGATACAATTTTTTTTTTTGGAATTGCAAAAAAAAAAAAAAAAAATTGATTTAAACAAAATTTTCATTGACCTATATATTTAAACATTTTCTTTTTCTTGTTGCAATTCCAAAAAAAAAAAAAAAAAAAAAAAAAATTGTATCGTCAGCAAAAAATGTTTTGTTAATTCAAGTAAAATGGTTCAATTTTACTTGAATTTTGCTAAAACAACCAAAATTTACCCCACAAAACATGTTTTATAGTTTTAATCAATTCCTTTTTCTGAGTGCGATTTATTTAATTACATAATAACGTTGTATATTTCACTCGTCAAACAAGCTTTTTTGTAATATAGATAATAGACCATCATTTACCTTAGAAGCTTCTAAGAAACAAATCACATTAAGAAATAGATTAAATAAAATCATCCAACACAAATTTTAGAAACCAAACTAATGGTCGATTTGCGACTTATCTTAAGTACGGAAAATTTAATGACTTTAATACTTTCATGAAAAAGGTTATTGGAAGAGGGATTAAATATATTCATTGAGATACGTTAGAGTTAACGATTTTAATTCCGATTGTTTACACTTTAAGTAAAACAAGGGGTTGGTGATACATTTTGTTTTTAACATAGTTTTGCCTTAACCCTGAAGTGAGCAATTTATTCTTCATCATATTAGCCTTATCTCACATAATTATTTTTTTAGAGATTTTCTTCAAAAAGAAAATTAACTTTTTTTTAGAGATGACAATATTTAGCTTATTGGAATACTACTTGAATTTCACAGATGGTGACTAAATACGCAATGTTATGTTGGTAAAATGCATTAAATAAAAATAATTTAAATGGGAACATCTGTATTTTTTCTTTTTTTTTTGAAGACATAAATTGTTTTCATGTGGGAAATTTTATTTCTCTAATAAGTCTGATTTTTTTTTCCAATTTGTTTATATGTAGGAAATATTTTTTAGCAATTTATTTTAAGAAATAAAATAAAATTGAAAAGAAATTGCATTTCTTTTTTTTCTTTGCTTAAAAAGAAATACAAAATAGTTATGTCATGGGCAAATATTTATTCTAAATATTTATATCATATGCAATAATGACATATAAAAATATTCTTTAAAAATATTTAATTTTGTTTGTTTCACGTCTCTCCGTATTTAAAATATTTTCAGTTTCTAAGTTAAATTAAAGAAATCCAAATTGCATAATTTAATAGTTTATGCTTCTTCTACATATTCGTAAATGTGTTATGGAATTTAGAGATAAAATACGAGGAGATAAGTTACAAAAATTATTCTAATGTAAATTTTAATAATTAAATAAAGAGTGATATCAAACTTTTATTGAAATGCAATAATAGAGCTCGATTTATGGAATAATGGAGCTCGAAATCAATGTTTTCAGAGATATTTATTAATATTTCATGTTTCCTTAATGACATTTGAATACTTCTGAAACTAAAATTGTATCTCTTAATATATCTAAATATTAAATTGATTTTTAAATTCAGACTTAATAATTTCATGTCACTAAACCGTTTTTTTTTTGTTTGTTTTGTTTCTCTAATTTTATCAAAGATATAATGAACGCTTTATCGCTTTTTGTGTGCAACTTTCCGTAAACAGCACGAAAACGTACTACATAAATTAGCATAATACATTAACAAAACACTTTTTTAATTTCCATTTGAAAATTATTTTTATTGATATGTGTTTCTTAGATCTTGCTATCATCAAATCTCGGCAACAATACAGTATCTGCAATAATGTACCGGAAACAGTACATTTGCAAAAATAATTATGAGTTTTTAAACCTGTCTTTAATATTGTCTGCATACATACATACACACACAAAATCAACTTAATATTCGACATTGAATTTTTTTTAATAATATATATAGTATATATATATCTATTTTAGGTTTTCCAATGTTTAAAACTTGCTGTCAAAGACTTGTTCTCATGAAAAATCTTCCAGTCAAAATATTCAAACCGAGTTTCAGCCAATGACACCCAATGATCCAGTCAGGTAGATCTCTGCTATTAGGAGATCAGGCGAATTTTGTAGGTAGATACACAAACTCGTTAAGCTGGGCATAATGCCCGTCAGGTAGGGGCCTGGTCTGCGATTTAATAATAATTATAAAACTTTACTTTAAAAAAGTGTTTTTTTATGTATTTCTGTGTCAACGATTTAAATCGTTTTCGTATATTTTTCCGTTTTCTCCTTTATGAATACAGGATCTTCGGGTAACATGGAATACTATTTACATTTGAGGCAATACAACATCCCGATATTGCAAACTTCAATTATCTGCAAATTGTTTTTGAAGACAAATTATTATGCGAAATTTCATCCCTTACAAACAAATAGTAATACTAAAAAACGTATTTGAGGGTATTGTGAGATAGTCAGGAAATATGGAATAGGGGGGGGGGGGGTTAAAATTAAGAAAACAAACACAATAAAAAAAAAAAAGATTTAATGGTATTGAGAGAGCATGATCAAAATATAGTGTCTAGGTAGGCAGCTGATATACGATAGTTCACACTTCAAATTGGTATAAATCACAAATATAAGGGTTAATATAATATTTGCACCACCATAATCATGGAGTATTAAGAGATATTGCTATTCCACATAGCCCGGTAACGCCTGTTTGAGAAATAATTACTCTATGTTTATTGGTGTGAATCGCGAGCAAACAAATGGATATTCTATTAAAAACTGTTAGTATTAGGTGTATATTGTGCTTAATTTCACTGTAAAAATATTTCTTCTAATAATGAATAAATGAAAAATTCTCTCCTGAAACTATACAAAAACAAAAAAGAAATATTTATTCACACAATGCCACCTGACGCCGACCGACGAACTGCGCGTTCTGGGGGAGGGGTCTTCTGGAAACGTTTTTAAGTAGTTTACAATGTTGCTGCTCGGCGGCAGCACTTTACCAAAATAGAAACCTTATTATCCTATATTACCCGATTATAACATAATACCCGAAGTTATTCTTACCCGAATTTAAGGTTCGATTTAAAATATTATATTTCTACATTTGCATTTTTTTTGTCTTTAAATTTTTATGTGAACCAATAATTAATATATATATATATTTGCAGGCGTTTGAAGAATAAAATCACTTGAAATATGACTTTGATTGTAATTTTCATCTTTTACAAAATATTATTTTACACACACACACAAAAAAAAAAAAAAAAAAAAAAAAAAAAAAAAAAAACTGCGAATAACAATATTTAAAAATATTCACCTTCATTGTGCGTAAAAGTATGCATTTCATAAATTTTATATCATCCGACTACAAGTCAAATTATTCATAGAAAAAACTGAACTTATATTGTAAATTTAAGTAACACATACAAGCTACAGAGGTGTGAAATATGATCGGGGCTCGGGACTCACACGATGTCTCTACTTTTAAAAACTAATATTCACGAACAGTAGCAGTATATAGTAATCTTCGCTATATTTCTAAACAGTAAGTCTGCTATTAACTAACTCGATGATAACTAAATAGAAATAGTAGTACTCATAAACTGCATATTGGTAATCAATTAGTCCATATATCATTCTTAAGAAAATTTTAGAAAGAATGTCATAAATTTAGGGCAGAAAAGTAGGCTTGTCATATTTGTTTCATAAAAACGTGTTAATAAATAAAGCCAGTAATTCGAAAATGAAAGAAATATACTGAAATTATTAGAACAAACTTTTATCAATTTTAGCGATTATTCATCTTTAAAAACATCACTTTTCTTCACTCCTTTTTAACACTTTCCAACCGAGTTGAAAAGTGTTTATGACTTCGGTTTGTCTGTCCGTCTGTCCGTGCTCTAACTTCCGTAAATATGCTCGGATTGCCCTCCAATTTTTATATGTTATTGTCATTATCTATAGCATGTTCCCTATTTAAACTGAAGTGTGTAGCACTTATAGTTTTTTTTCAGGAACACTCAAAAGAATTCCGTTACATTACGGTCTATTGGGAAAAATCATTTGCGGTTTATTTTAATGATGTTACGCAATTTCAAACAGATTGTAATTGATATATATCACTAAAGTGCATTTCAAGAAGATTAATATGGAATATGCTGTGCATAGCCTTTATAGTTACTTTACAGGGACAGTCAAAAGAATTCCGTTACATTACGTCTATGGAGAAAAATCGTTTGCAGTTTAATTAAATAATGTTTCACTATTTTAAACGCATTGAAATTTATATATATCACCAAGGTGCATTACAAGAGGCTTACTACAGAATATTGTGTGTATAGCAGTCATCGTTCATTTACAGGGACACACAAAATAATTCTCTACTGTCAACAATAATTTCTGGAATGGCGTTTTAAGTTGCTGAACGCGATTTAAAATTTAACCCACTTTTTGTCTCTTACTTGGTGTGTATAATTTCTTTAGATCATATCCAGGGCAGCACAAAAGTTCTTGAACACATTTCCGTTTATTAACAGGAACTCCAGAAGGAGAATTTTAAACTGTGCTAGGCGTTTCCTAACTAAGCTGAAATTTAGCATCCTATGTAATATATATACAAATCTATAGATATATACAGGGCTGAATTCGGATATTTTTTTAATATTGTATATGTTGGAAATTCCTGAAATTACGTTTTTAAGTATGTTACGCGTTTTCCAAATTGTTTACTTAGATGTTATCTTTCAGCTGATTAAACGGTAATGAATTGTAAATTTATTTTGGAAGCGTTGGACAGTCTTACATAATCTATGCTTGACGCATGATTTTTCGTTATTGTTTTAAAATAATGTGGAATATTTGCCCGAAAACAAGTCTTGCAGAAAAAATACGTAATATACTTTAACTTATCTTCTACTTATCATGCTTTTATTGTCGTTTACAAAATGAAGGAAAAACTTATATAATAAATAAAACATGATATTCTTAACGTTCTTTTCACTCATTTAATTTTTCACACGTAAATAGTTAAAACTAAAAAAAAGGAGTGGTATGACATTTCCTTATGTACAAAGAAACTTAATAAAAACTTTTGATGTTTATTTTTTATAAAAATGTTTAATTATAAGAACATAATCTTACCTTCAGCTTGTCAAGCACATTATTAGGTTTTTTATTGTTATTTAAGTACTTAAGAATGTTTTAACATAAAAAAGGCTTCATTGTTCATGTTCATGTCTATTATGTACTTGTTTGAGATTTGAAGAAAAGCTTGTTTCGAATAAGAACTAAATATATTTTCGTTAGTGTATGTAATAATGCGCTTAGTTATGTTAATTTTGTATAAAAAGGTTCTGGTGTCTGTTTAAAAATGTTTACTAAAAGTTTTGTAATAATTAATTGAAGCACTTAAGGCAGAGTGAAGTTACATATATCTATATTATAAAGCAAAAGCATGTCCTTAAGTAACGCTGTCGGTCATATGGACGGGGGCAACGACCTGTCTGATATATTTTGCTTTTATTGCAAACTTTAACTTCTAATCATCACATAATTTCAACTCCGTCGAAAATAAATGTATACATACTAGCTGCATGGAAACCCGATGTGCTGCTTTTGAATTGCAGGTGATCACTCAATTCTTTGGGAAAATAAAATCTAACTTCGTTGTAAATTTTGCCGGTAAATATAATTATGAAAATATAAATATAAATGCTGGACGATTACACCATGAACCATTACAACATTAAAGAAGTGAGTATAAAACATCACAAATTTTACTGAATGGTATATACAAATTTAAAATTTTATACATACATTAATATTAAAAATATCGAAGTTTCAACCACTTCTATGGCCATTTTCAGGAAAAAATTTTATATTGCTTTTAAAGTTTCAAATGTGAAAAACAATCCGTCCGTTGCTACATTATTATTTTGTTCGTGAGAAGTTGCTTCTGCATCGTTTCTACTTGTGGTTGGTTGGTGCGATGGTTGAATGTTACCCTTGTTAAATTTTTAATTTGTTGACGGCAATAATAATGTGGCAACGAATGGATTGTTTTTCACATTTGAAACTTTAAAAGAAATATAAAAAAAATTCCTGAAGATGACCATAGAAATGTGGTTGAAACGTCGATATTTTTAATTTTAATGTATGTATAAAATTTTAAATTTGTATACACCATTCAGTAAAATTTGTGATGTTTTATACTCACTTCTTTAATTTTGTATAAAAATATAGTTTAACTATAATTGGCAATGCTTCCTGAAAGGCAAAGCCATGACCTGGGTTATAATCACATAAGTCTGTGTATTCCTTCCTCTTCAAAAAATATCTTCTAATTTTCGTTCATTACTTAAAGGACGTAAAGTCAGCGTCTTAAGTGGTTTCTGCATGCAGTACCAGATTACATGCGGATACCATATTACACTACCATACTACAATTTGCATGCAATACCATTTTAAAACATAAAAAATGTCTCTGTATAAGTGCCATCTTCATTAATTTTGATTGAAAATGTGTTTGATATGACTGTTTTGTACAAATTAAATACCAGCTAACCTTGTTTATTGTTAAAACAACATAAGTCAGGAACAGTTTTTCTGTTATTCTTCTTTTTATTATTCATAAATTATAAAAATGATTCGATATTTACAAACTTTGAAGTTCATACTCTATCATCAGCCCAAAAAACACATAAAAATTCGTTTCTTTGTGAAATATATATATTTTTTTATTTATCAAAAGTTTTGATTCTGTGACTTATATGTTTTTTGAAATGACCGATTCAATTATTTTAGTGTTTTAAGAGCCTACCCTAGTCACGTTAAGAAACGCTCAAGCTAATGTTAAGTCTGTAGGAAGGTTCTAGCGCGATTTCTCGCTTGCATTTTAATATTTTTAAATGCTTTTTTTGCATAGGATAGCTGAGGTCAATCTCCAACGTTGTTAGTTTTTACTTTTTCGATTTCTGTTACAGTTTTTTTTTATAAGCGCGCCATTTTTAATTTTGGAACCGGCTCTGAAAGTGAAAGTACCCTTATATAAAATAACTGGAACCAAAATCGGAAATGTAAAACTAACAACGTTGGAGATTGACCTCAACTATCCTATACAAAATAAAATAAAATAAAATAAAATAAAATAAAATAAAATAAAAATATTAAAATACGTGCGAGAAATCGCGCTAGAACCTTCCCATAGACTTAACATTAGCTTGAGCGTTTTTTCGCGTGACTGATGTAGGCTCTTAAGTATGTCAAATTTATTTAATTTAACCTGAACACTTGTGTGAACATTTTCTCTTTGTGTGAGTCAAGAAATTAGTGAGAGAAGTTGTTATGTAATTTAAACTACATTGTTCAGCAAGTCTATTGTAGAGAAACTTATTATGATAGGAAAGCCGGAAAATTTACCCTGATCTTCAGTAAATGAACTCTACACAACATTTACGCCCCGTGAATATACTATTAGCGACCCTAATCACAAGCTGACCACAAATTGAAGGGTGACGAGAATGGGTAAACTGGGGAATGAATAGAACTTTGATTGTTAGGATTGTTTTCTTTTCTTCTTTTATTTCTTTCACTGGTGATGTGTAATATATTTCGGGAGGAAAGTCAACAAAGGAAGGGAACAAATAAGATCAAGTATCAAAAGGGGTAGCAGGAAGTTCAGTATAGGAAGCTTATTTGAATGGTAATAGAGCGAAAATTGGACATGGTCAGATTCGAATATTTGTATCCAAAAGACTTATTGATTGGTTTTTGTGTATTTTCAAAAACAAAGTTTAAAACTACTTTAAATAACGTTTATCATTATTTATGTTTGATTATATTATATACAAGTGTTTTGAAGTTAAAAATTAAAAAAAAATAATAGTTAAATTTTACAACTCAAAATTAATAAAAAGCAAATCTTATTCATCGGATACATTACTTTTTTCTTTTGTGATCTTGAGTAGGTCCTAATTTGTACCCATTTCATTTTATATATGTATGGGTAATCTTATTCGTCGGATACATTTTTTTTTCTTTTGTGATCTTGAGTAGGTCCTCTTTCTATCCATTTCATTTTATATAATTATGGGTAAATTAAAAAAAAAAAGGAATAGAGCTTTGATTGTTAGGATTGTTTTCGTCTTCTTCTTCTTTCTTTAACTGGTGATGTGTAACATATTTCGGGAGGAAAGTCAACAAAGGAAAAGAACAAATAAGATCAGGTATCAAAAGGGGTAACACGAAGTTCAGTATAGGAAGCTTATTTGAATGTTAGTAGTGTGAAAATTGGACACGGTCAGATTCGAATACTTCTATCCAAAAGACTTATTGATTGGTTTTGTGTATTTCTAAAAACTTAGTTTAAAATAATGAAAACTATTTTAAATAATGTTTGTCTTTATTTATGCTTGATTATATTTTAGGCAAATGTTTTGAAGTTCAGAATAAAAAAAAAAAAAATCATATTTAAATTTTACACTCAAAAAAATAAAAAGCAAATCTTATTCGTCGGATACATTTTTTTTCTTTTGTGATCTTGATTAGGCCCTCTTTCTATCGATTTCAATTTATATATGTATAAGTCAATTAAAAAAAAAAAAAAAAAAAAAAAGAATAGAACTTTGATTGATAGGGTAGTTTTCTTTTCTTCTTTTTTTTTCTTTTACTGGTGATGTGTAATATATTTCGGTAGGAGAGTCAACAAAGGAAGGGAACTAATAAGATCAGGTATCAAAAGGGGTAAGACAAAGTTCAGTATAGGAAGCTTATTTGAATGTTAATAGTGTGAAAATTGGACACGGTCAGATTCGAATACTTCTATCCAAAAGACTTATTGATTGGTTTTGTGTATTTCCAAAAACAAAGGTTAAAATAATGAAAACTACATTAAATAATGTTTATCATTATTTATGTTTGAGTATATTTTAGACAAGTGTTTTGAAGTTAAGAATAAAATACTTAAATATTTACATTGTACAACTCAAAAGAAGACAAAGCAAATTTTATTCGTCGGATACAATTTTTTTTCTTTTGTGATCTTGATTAAGGTCCTCTTTTTATTCATTTCATTTTATATATTTATGGGTAAATTAAAAAAGGGAATAGAACTTTGATTGTTACGATTCTTTTCTTTTCCTCTTCTTCTTTCTTTCACTGGTGATATGTAATATGTTTCGGGAGGAAAGTCAACAAGGGAAATAATAAGATCAAATATCAAAAGTGGTAACAGGAAGTTCAGTGTAGGAAGCTTGTTTGAATGTTAATAGTGCGAAAATTGGGCCGGAATAGATACTGATATTTTTATCTAAAATACTTATCAATTGATTTATGTATTTCCAAAAACAAAGTTTAAATAATGAAAAATACATTAAATAATGTTTATCTTTATTTAGGTTTTGAAGTGTTTTGAAGTTAAAAATAAAAAATGTTTAATATTTACATTTTACAACTCAAAAGAATAGGAAGCTAATCTTATTCATCTTTTTTTTTTCTTTTGTGATCTTGAGTAAGTCATTTTTCTATCCATTTCATTTTATATATGTATGAGTAAAATCAAAAAAGGAATAGAACTTTAATTGTTAGGAATGTTTCTTTTATCCTACACTTTTCACTAATGATCTGTAATATATTTTGAGGAAAATTTAACAAAGGAAAGAAACTAATAATATGAGGTAAAAAATAAAGCGGCCAAGTGCAAGTATAACTCGCGTTCAAAGGGTTACGTACATTAAAGGATCAGGGTTCATAAGCCTTGTTTTTGGCCCATAAAATAAGACTGAAATTCAATTTTGTTATACTGACTTAATTATTTCGTTTTTTTAATATTAGAAGGTTTATCCTGTACGATTTCAACAGTAGTTTTTGCATTTTGTTCGTTTTTATATAACTTACACAAGCTCAAAGTTCGTATTATTCGTAGTTTTTGATGAAAAATACGCAGTTTCTCCTCCTTTTACCTCAATTTGTAATATATATTTTTAATATTTTACTATGAGCGCAGCTTTGCAACACTTTTATTTTTACATATATTGTACATTTTCATGTATTTTATAATATATGTATAGAAGAAAGTGTTGCACGATTGCGCTCCTATAAATAATTGAGGTAAAATTGGGAGAAATTGCGTATTTTTCATCAAAAACTACGAATAATACGGAATTTTTAGCTTGTGTAAGGTCATATAAATCCGAACAAAATGCAAAAACTATTGTTGAAATCGTACAGGATAAACCTTCTAATGTTAAAAAGTGAAATAATTAAGTCAGTATAACAGAATCGAGTTTTAGTCTATTTCATGGGCCAAAAACACAGCTTATGGACCCTGATCCTTTAGTAATTACTATTTATTAGTTAACAAATTTCTACTACCCCTAATTGTGTCATTAGTTTAGTATCAGTAGATTCGGAAACAGGAGGGACGAAAATATTTTTGCTGTACACTTTCAACAATATCTCTGCAAATATATTACCTAAAATTAAAACAAATATATTTTTGAGTTTGGTGTTACGAAATCTTTTGAACGATACCCTACACGATATACATTTTTTTCAAGTTTTCAAGTAACTTAATTATTGTCTCAGCTAATTACCAAATTTTTTTTTCGAAAATCAGTATCAACTATCCTTTGTCGATAAGTACCTTGAACGCCACTCAACTCTCCCGCTGAGAGTCAGAAAAGTAAAGTTTTTGTGTAAAGAAAAAATGCGTTTTTCTCAAAAACTATGTGACCTAGGAAAATCGCTATACTTTTTCTAAAAGGTTTAAATAAACCCATACTGTCCGTAAATTTTTCATAATTTCAGTTTCAGTATATTCGGAAATAGACGCGATAGGGTGGGGGAGAACATATTTTTGCAGTGTATTTTCGACGATATCTCTGAAAATGCAATAGTTAAAATTGAAACAAATATACTTTTGAGTTGAGTTCGGTGTAACGAGATCTTTCATACGATACCCCACACGATACACTAAAAGAAAAAAAAATAATTAATTATTCCCTCAAATTTTTCCTAAATATATTTGTGAATGGCGAATAATCTGAAAATATGTGGGGATTTGGCTTTATAACTTTCCCAAGTTTGAACATTTCACGTTCCATAGTTTACGAGAAAACAACTGTATCAGACAGACAGACAAACAGATACACGAGTGATCTTATATTGGATCCGTTTTTATTTTTTAAATACGGGAACCAAAAAATGGTGTCAAGCATTACCGGAAGTCTAAATGTAATTATTGCAAATATTGGCCAAAAATCAACAAAACATTTTCTAACAAGAGTAATTTGAAAAGACATCTGTCATTTCACACTGGTAAGAAACCATTTGTATGTGAGATATGCAAGAAGACATTCTCTGAAAAGAGTGATTTAAGCAATCATTTGTTAATTCAAACTGATGAGAAAACTTTTGCTTGTGAGATATGCAACAAGAGATTTTATTACATGAATAGTTGCAAAAGACATCTGTTATTTCCTACTGGTGAGAAATCATTTATATGTGAGGTATGCAACAAGAAATTCTGTCAAAAGGATGAATTAAGAAGTGTTTGTTAGTTCATACTGGTGAGAAACCTTTTGCATGTGAGATATGCAACAAGAACTTCTCTCAAAAGTTTGATTTAAACAAACATGTGTTAATTCATATGGGTGGGAAACCTTTCGTTTGTGAGATATGCAACAAGACAATTTCTGACAAGAGTAATTTGAAGAGACATCCAATGAATCTATCAAGTAATTTTAAATCTTTTAAAAACACATAATTTATCATATGAAAGCTGTTTATAATTACTAATGATTGAGATTATTTTATTCATTAAACACTTATTTTTTCATGCAAATATTATTTAGGTTTGATATATTCGTACATATTTCAGTCTTTTCAGTATAATGAAAGCATTTAATTTAAAGGCATTTATATGAGCGGTTTCTTGCACAAATCAAACAAGAACGAAAAATCATGAATCAGTCCGCAAATTAAGCGGAATAGAGAATGGGTAAACTCAAGAATGAATATAACTTTAATTGTTAAGAATGTACCCTTCTTTTCATTTTTTGTCTTTCGCTTGTGATCTGTAATATCCTTCTGAGACCCCACGTCCATCTTATTGGACATTTTTATTTTTCGTATAAAATAATTAATTTCAGTTGGAACTTGTAAAAACTTACTTCCATTATAATGCATAGTCTAGTGATGCTGTCTGTATACCGAAAGAGTAAAACAATCGCAGAAAAATGTGTATTCTAATCATTTGAAAATGGCGGCGAAAAGGTGAAAGATTGTTTAAGGTAAGTACACGGTTTTAACTCAAATTTCATATATTTTTTATAAGTATTTTGATATTAATGCAGCGTATATCTAATTTCAAATGTTGTAATAATGGAATCAAACTGTAGTTTAAGTATTTTAATGAATATTTTGAAGAATAAATACACATTTTTATTGATGTCCATTATATTGGACGTTGGGTCTTCATCAGTTATTTGCATTCATATTAGGATTTTCTTGACTACTGAAGGGGAAGATTGTTTTTTACTCAAAATTCCATACTTTATTGAAAAATAAGTAAATACAGAAGTAGATAATATAAATTTCTATTTGTAATTAAATAATTAATTAAATACTGTCCCAGAAGTGTATAATTCTATTGATAAAATGCTTGTTCCAAATTAGTAAATTGTTTACTTTTTTATTTCAGTGAAACGTGTTTTTTTGCAGTATTAATTAAATAAAGAGGTTTACAAATAAGCTTTTCTTTTAATATGTTTTTCTTCTCTTAATCAGTGTAAGATGTTTGTCTGTTAGTATGTTTATTCTAATTAAATCGATTAAATTAATCAAATTAAAATAACCAAATCTAAATAAACATATAATTAAAGATAACATTATAAGATTATAAATAAAATAATTTTTATTTCTTTTAAATTTCTATTTGGCATTCAATTGCAATTGTGGTAGCTGTGTCATTAATCATTATCATTATGCTAGGAAACAAAGGGTTGTTGTTGTTACAAAATGCTAATTAAAAATTATATAAAAGTTCACTAAATCGACCTACACTTTTTCTATTTCATGATGTAAAAATTGAAATTATGTCATACTTAGAATGGATGGATGAGTAATAAAACCACATTTCTGACGGCAGAAATGTTTGCAATGAAAGAAATAAGACTTTGTCCCTAGAAGTCTGATTTTTGAAGCCTATCTTTTTTAGAGCTATTTGGAAACTGGCGTTATTTAGATCTAGAGAAAATTATTGAAACAATTTTGGAAGCAATAAAATGAATTGTGACGTGTCAGAGCTTGACGTTAGTGATGAACATAGGAAGGAAGAAAAGAACAAAGAAATTGGATTCATGGAAATTCATCTCATTATTATACTTCAAGGTGCTTAGTGCGAATCAGCTGTAGAGGAAATTGAAATTGAGTTATTCAAGTCATGACGAAAACTCAAGCCTCAGCACTTCTCTAACCTAGCAACCACGCGCAAACGCGAAAGATCGGACAAAAGTACCGAGTTTACTCAGTTCTAAACACAGTATCCAACAGTTACCAAAAAATAATGGGCAAATAAAATGCATTGTGAGGAAAAATTAAATTTTATATAAAAAAAAAACTAAATTTGTGTACATGAAATGCAATTTGTATATCTGTTTCACTACCAAAAATAATTGCTTTGCAGAAGCACATTCATAAAGTACTGATTTTTAAATTCATCTATTTATTTTATGCGTGTAATTATTTTTTTATAATAAAAATTATTATTATTTAGTGTTTAATTATTTTTTTTTATAATTAATTGTGTCTAATGAAATTTTGTGTCATAATTTTGCGTCTAATTCAATTTTGTGTCATTATTCTTTGTCCAATATTAAGAATTTTCCATTCAGATTCATGTAAGTCAATAATATGTTTTTCACAGGACGAAGACCCAATGTCCATTTTATTGGACACGCTAAAAAACTATATATATGTATATATATTAAATAAATGAACATATTTATTGATTTCTGGTCTCAAAAGGACAAATAATGTGAATTATGGTAAAATTTGCGCGAAAAATACGAGCTTGGGTCTCAAGAGGACATACTTTGGGATGCAACTCAACAAATGATGGGAACTAAATTGATCAGATATTAATCTAAGGGGTGTCACGTAGTTTAATATTGGAACTGTATTTGATGATATAGATTAAAGAACTCTTTCCAACACTAACATAATATTATTAAAAAATTTCATTCGTTCATAAAATGAAATGAGATATCTAAATAAGCAATTTAAAAACTGACTTCCAGCATTTATAGATCACTAGGACATCCAAACCGGGCTTCCCGGGATAGAGAATATAGGTGAAAAATATTTATTTATTTTTTATTGAAAACTCTAATAGATTTTTACAACTAATAATTTTCTTTTAGATTGTCCCCAAACAACACCAAAGAGCATTTTTACCTGAAATACGTCAATATTCAAATAAAATTTGGAAATTTATTAAAAGCTGTAATTTCGTATTGCCCACGTACTAGAAGTTAATAGCCTAAGAAATCGCTAAAAAGTTCGTTATCTACAGAAGTTATTTTTTTATTATTATTATTCTCAAATTTCGGCGGTTTTAAGCGCTTATTTCAATTACATGTCTGTTAAATTTGTGCTTTATTTAAACTATTGTATTTATTGCTTAATGAATTTTTAATTTCGTTATTGAATATTAGATGGAAAAAATTGGTGAAATTTTTATATTGTTTAAAATGTAAACTAATTAATATTTTGTAATCGTCTGCAAGAGATACAGATATACATTTTAAAAAAAAGTTTGAATTTTAATTTAAATGCTATAATAAATCAGTAAATTTCAATACAGTTTTCAAACAAATTGCATTGGAAAGTAGAGTTTTTTCCCTATATAGCGGTGTAAAAATTTAAAATGTGCGATGTTTAGAAATTAAAACAAATCGCAAAACCGAAATTCCATCGTCAATTGTTGCCATTCGCAAAACAACGTCAGCGTTACGCACAGACACGTTTGTTCTTTATAATATACTAGCTGTTACCCGTGACTTCGTTCACGTAACATTAAAAGAAAAATAAATGTACTAATCAAGCAAAATATTTCACTCCCGATAATTAAAAACGTAAATAATTAACTAACTCTTTATCACATTTCATAGAAGAAAATACGACATTTCTTTGTTATAGGGCCCTTGACATAAATCAGTTTAAAAAAAGTAAAATTTTGTGCCAAATAATCGTGAAAAGGAAACTGCCAATGGAAAAAGGGCGGCTAAATAAAATCGTGTAAATCGACCAATTGGGTAAAAAGAAATGTCAATTTTACCTGATAAAACTTTTAACGACTTTGAGAAACGTTTTAAGAGCCATCATTTAAAAGTAATTCATTGGAAATAGTATATGCTTTTTCTTTAAATTCAATTCTTGTGAATAGGAAGGAATAATTCTACACCTAAATGCAAGGAGCTTCAATTGCAAAGCTCTTTGATAACCCAAAATTATATGTAAACATTACTTTTGCATGTAATTTTCATTGCAAATTAACATTTATTACCGTTCAAATTAAAATTAATTTGGGTGCAAATTACATGTAAATGTTACGTTTGCATGTAATTTGGGGTTGCAAAAAGCTTTGCAATTCAAGTGTTACGTTTGCATGTAACAGCAAATTTGTGTCCTTGTTTGTTTGTTTATTGATAACATACATCTGACTTCACACCAGAGAGTTACATCCGCCAGCTCCACAAAGTGTGTGCAATGGAGCTGGAGGGAGTCTAACCCGCCGACCTGACTCCTACGCTCTCAAGCGATTAGCGGAATGGTGTCTTAACCACTCGGCCACGGAGGCTCCAATTTGTGTCCTTGGTTTAATCTATAGCTGAAACAAATCTTGATTTCTTGACAATATGCTGACAGGCAATTTTTGCTCTGCAGAATAAATTGATTCATAAAATTTGAATATGTGGAAATATGTTTTTATTTTTCGGAAATTTTACTGTAATCAAGATTTTTTTTTTCACCGACTATTCAAATTGAAAATAAAATAAATTTTATCAGTTTTATTGACAAAATGGTATAAAAATATATTAATCCGTTTTATTTCTCCTTTTTTATCCAAAAAAAGGAGTAATTGAAGTACCGTTTTTAGAGAAATTTCGTTAAAATTTACAAAAAAAAAAAATATTAATATCTCGAAATCTAATTCAAAATTTTAAATTCTCAGAGTTTATATGACATCCTCGAATCAATGATAACCGGTATTAAGTAAATCGCGTTACATTAAGAGGAGTAGTTGCGAAATACACACAGTCAGATTTTAACTTAATAGACTTGTGTTCAATTTTCTTTTCCTAATACTATTACTGATGCTTGTATTATTAATCACAGAGTTCAGAGAATAAATAGAGATGAAATGTTCATGTTTAGCGTGATGCTGAAAATGCAACCCGACAGTCGGCCCAAACAACTGGCGGCTTGCTTTGAAAACCTCTCCCCGTCCAATAAATCCAGTTCTTGTTCCACATGCAGCCTCTCTCCATCCAATGAAGTCAGCCCTTGGGCCTAATGATTTGAGCGATAACCGGCTTCATATTGCAAGCCGATTTTACGGTTCATTACCTCTCTATTCTTTCACTGTACTCAGTGATTATTAATGTATGAAATTGATACACGCTCCATTTGAAACATATTTAAAAAATTCCGTTTTATTATGACGTCACTTTTATCCCAGAGCAATCTCTTTTCAATGATATAATTCTTGTTAATTTTCTTTTCCTGGCAATAATGAAGTGAATTTTAGCAGAAAACTCACATCTGTTTGTAACTGATATTCAAGCTTATTATTAATGTGGCTGAGAGGTTCTGCTCTCGAAGCTGGTAGACGGGAGGTGCTGGGTTCGATCCCAATCGCGCCCGTCGGCCTAATCGTTAGGAGTTTTCTTGGTTTTCTTCGAGCCATGGATTTATCCATGCGTAAGTACGGGTTAGGTCCCCTTAGAAAGACCCCCCCACGAAGGGCACTCCCCCCGGGCCTATATCCCAAGTGTCGATAATTGGCCGTCAATAATCAACCCTACTCAACTCAACAGTATCAAAAAAATATTTCAGTTATTCATCTTAAATATGACGTCCATTATGTATATACTTTTATTATACACTGATAGTCGTGCTCTTGGAAATATTACGAATATTTGAAAATACATGTTTTATTTATGACGTCATATTTGTTCCAGCCAAGGAGGATCCTTTTCATAGTTCTATGGTTCAAGCGAAATCCTTTTCTTAATAAAATAATTATTGTTAATTCTTCTAATTATAACGCGGTTTTTGACAGAAAAAGATCTTTTTAATGTAACCGATATTCATACTTCATGTATAATAACAAATACTCCATATTGTTGTTTCAAATATCACAGAAATTCATCTTCTTTTGAATTATTTTCATTTTTTAGGTGAAAATCGCTTAATTGAAACTTAATTGTTGAAGAAAAATTATTTTTCCGCATTTTTATTTATTGGCAACGATCAAAGCCCTAGCAACGATAAAGTAAAATTGTTAAATTTTATCTAAAAATGTCCATTGATTCTCTATGAAAAGAATTAAATTTTGAATTATTAAGAAAAGTATTTGAATAAAATAAACAAAAACCAGTCTATGTTCATTTCCGGTTTATAATCCACCTATATGCAAAGATACAGGGCCATTAATTTCTCCATTTTGACTCTGGCTTCAGCCTACCATTTGCACACAATCGGATTTATAATATTATTAGGATAGGATATATAGTCATCCTCATCATAGCCAGTCCTTTAATTGAATTCGTTTGTGAGTCTTTGTAACTAAAGATAAATGCTACGCACTCACATAATCTATAAAAAAAAACATATCATAGTACACCTTTGTAGTCCTTTTAAATTTCATTATGTTTGAAATATCATAACATTATTAAAATGCACCGCAAAAGATTTTTAAGCATAGATAATAATGTAATGGAATTATTTTGTTCTTCCCTGTAGTTGAACTGTAAATTCTACTTATTCTATTCTTCTGAGAAATTATGTTATAGCCTACCTCAGTGATTCATTTCAATCTCATTATATTTTAAATAACTTAACATCAATAAAATACACCGCAAGTGATCTTTCCTCATAGACATTAATGTAACGGAAATCTTTGTGTGTCTCAGTAAACGATATATACATGCTACTACACAATTCATTTTCAATACTGAACATTTTATTCAGAATCTGAATAACATATAAAAGTTAGATTGCATCCCGATTATATATAGGATAGCTAAGCGCGGCCAGACAGACAGACAAGCAAATAAACACTTTTCAGGTATGTTGAAAAGTGTTAAAAATTAGTAATCGACGTTATTGTGTGACTCACACTTCAATACGTCCAATATTTCAATATGTTCAATACGTTTGATCGTACAAAACATTATTAAGTTAGGGAGGTCAAAATATTTACTCTGATTTTGAATAAATGAAGTCAACACAACATTTATACCTCAGGAACGTACTATTAGCTAACCTATTCAAAACCAGATCTCAAATTAAAGGAAGCAGAAAATGGCTAAACTCCTGAATGAATGGAACTTAGATTGCTAGGAGTGTTTCTTTCTCTTTCTTTTACTGGTGCTGTGTAATATGTTTCGGAGGGAAAATCAACAATGGAAGGGAACTAATAAGATTAGATGCCAAAAAGTTGTTTCACGGCGTTCAGTATTGGAAGTCAGCTTGAATGTTATTAGCGCGAAATTTGGAGAGTGATAGAACATAACATTTCCGTACCAGAAATTTATCGTCTGTTTTTATGTATTTCCAAAACACAAAGATGAATAAATAAAAATTATGTCATATGAGGGTTATATTTATTAAGGCTTGATAATATTTTGTATTCATATTTCAGGGAAATTAGACGGGTAGAATTTTTTTTATTCAACAAACTTATCGCCTTGTTTTATTTGCTTCATATACACAAAATTTAACAAATGAAAGGCGTTTAAAGTAATGTTCATTTGACCTGTTCAATTACCTTTTAAATTTATTTCATAATTTGCAAACATTGAACAGTAATAAAATATATTTATTGAAAGAATTATCGACTCGTTTTCTTTGCTTGTAAAACAGAAAATTGGAAAAATGAATAGAAGCTCTTTAAAAGGACATAATATATTTATTTATTTATTTATTTATTTATTTATTTATTTATATTTATTTATTTATTTATATTTATTTATTTATTTGTTTATTTATTTATATTAATATATTATAGTGTAAAATTAACAACAAATCCTACAGCGACAGCAAAAATGACATTTTAATTAGACTTTTAGCATTGTTATCTCTTAAGCTTATACAAAAATACATATTCGCTACCTTCTGACATTTTCAGGAAATCACTTTCACCGGAGAAAAAAAATTTGGAAATTATTCTGGCAAGTAACAGATTTTACTTTCTTTATCCCTTTTTCTTCTTTTCTTTTTCTTATTCTTTCTTTTATTTATTTATTCTTTTTTAATTCTTAATACTTGTTCTGTAATTTGTTTTATATATTTTACAGTGCAAATGCAAAACAAAATTCTATAGCTTCAATAAAAGACAAAGCAATTAAAATTTTAGCATTGTTATCTTTCAAGGATATTAAAAAATATATTTCGCTACTTTCTGACATTCAGGAAGTCACTTTAATTCGTGACAAAATTTGGAAATTATCCTGGCCAGTAACGCATTTTCCCTTTCTTTGTTTCTTATTCTTTATTTTTATTATTGTTTTTCATTCTTTATTTATTTTCTGTAATTTTTTATATATATTTAACAGTGTAAAAGTAAATATAAATCCTAGAGTCTGAGTACAAATGACAATTTATTTAGTTTTTTAGCACTGTTATTTCTCAACGATATTCACAAATACATATTCGCTAGTTTCTGACATATTCAGGAAATCACTTTCATCGGAGAAAGAGATTGGAAATTAAACGGCCAAATAACTGATTTTTCTAATTTTCTTATTCTTTATTTTTACAGTCTATTACATACAAATAATTAAAATTTCAGTTCAGTTTTCATGTTTTGCGGAATATTTTGCGATTTTCATGTTTTTGCTCATGTCCATGCGAAAGCCAGGTAGAAAGGTACTTATGGAAGTATTATACCATGATGGTCCTTTGCTACGTCCCCTTTTATACCGAGACGCGGAAGCCAGGTAGAAATGTACTTAAGGCGGTATCATACCGTAATGGTCTTGTTACAATATGTCAAATAATCTTGTAGTGCGCCTCAGATATTTTCATTTTTAAAAGGTTCACCATTGAAATAGACAGCAAACTATTTTTCTGCATCGACCATAATGGAATGGAATTTTTTTTTAGTGTCCCTGTAAACAAAGTGTAAATGCTACACCCTTCATTTTCAATACCCAACATGTCATAGGAAGCTTCCATAGCATATATCGATTGCATGGAAATCTGAGAACCTATTTGTGAGAGTTTGAGCTGAAAACAGACTGACTGAATTCGCCAACACTTTTCAACTATGTTAAAGGAGTGTTTAAAAGTGACTTATACAATTTTCTTACAATGCTATTTTATCAATTTAAAAAAAGCATTCAAAAAATCGTTACACTTTGTTTTCGTTTATACTTTAAGTGCTTAAAATATTTCATTGTTGTAATTTCACTGGCAACTGGTATGGTTTGGCACATGATTAACTCTTAATTGTTCTTGCAACTTGTATAGGATTGTGATTTTTTTACATTAAAAAAAAAATATGTACAGTACTAATTAAAATAATTATGGCAATTTTGGTAAATACTGGAAGTGTGTTTGCTAACTTAATCAAACTTCAATACATTAAAAAATAATATGTAGAGCTGATCGCATATAGAACAATTAAATAGAATTTGGATACACTACCGTCTATTTTCAGAAATTGCTGGAAATGAGTTTTCATTTATGTTGTGTGTTATATACATTTAAATTGATGAGACTCTATTGTGTGATATGTATAAATATATAGACTATATAACATACACAATGCCTCACTAAAGTAGACACATGAATAGTCTACATGGATGTAAATTACCTTACATGCATTTTTGACTTTATAATACTTTTTCCAGCTGAACTAAATTTTAGCATTCTGCGATTCTTTTACATTATTAAAAAAATCATATACAGTGCTGCGCAAAATAAATATGGTAGGCTTTTTAAATACTGGAAGTGTGTTTTATAACTGATTCAAACTTCAGTACATTAAAAAATAATATGTAGGGCTTATCGCATATAGAACAATTAAATAGAATTTGAATACACTACCGCCTATTTTCAAAAATTGCTGGAAATGAGTTTTTATTTATGTTGTGTGTTATCTATGATTTAATTAGATGAGACTATATTGTGCGATATATATAAATATATATAGACTGTATAAAAGGGAGTAGAAATGAATTCGAACGTCTTACATAATATTAGTTATAGTTCCCGATAGGGCCCGAATTAGACAATTTAGGGCCTCTGGGCAAGCATCATTCTGGGGGGGGGGCTCCCTTCTAACTATCCATAGACACTGTTCATGAATTATGCTGAAATGACTAGTATTAAACTTCCTACCTGTTGTATGTATACATAAATTTTGCACTAGATACTATTCACATCCGTACACAGGATATTACAAGAAAGATGGTCACAAATTTTCAGAAAAAAGTACAAGTAGGAAAACTAGTATGAAACTAGTAGACAAAATGTTGGATTGGTTGACGGGAGTATTTGTTTGCAAATTTTCCTTTGCTTATCTACGTATGTCATGTGATGTCTGAAAGAAAAATGCCCCCAATTGGTCAACATTAATGCTTTTAGGTAAATACCAGTAATGGGTTACTTTTGAAAACAATGAATTACTAAGTTGTTATAATAAAATTTTAATCATTAGTATCATAATAATATAATTCGTTCTTTTTTTGCAGGTGAGGATATGGGAAGCAAAAGTAGAAGGGGAAGACCGCACTACCTTCCTAAATCTATGAAAATGTAAGAATATTGGTCACTTTTGACCAAATTTAACTGTTTGGCACTCTCTTAATAAAATACTGGTTACTCCCATGGCCCCCCCTCAAATGGGGGGACTCGTGGCAGCTGCCCCACATGCCTCTGCATTAGTCAGACCCTGGTTCAAGAACGTGGTACTTACCCATCATACGTAGTATAGAGTAAGTATTGTAATCGTTTTGTAAATCGAAAAAAAAAATTGACGGATTTATACGTTTCAGACACTGGAGATTCCGAAAAACATATTTTTAGAAAAAAAAATTGCCGTCCGTCTGTCTGTCTGTGTGTGTGTGTGTCTGTAAACGCTCTATCTCCCGAACAAATTGAGATAGAATTGAATTCGAAATTTGGTATGTACTTAGTATGTAATAATGGGAAGAAGCTTATTGAATTTCAGTAACCTCGATTATCCGAAACTATTTTTTTCGGACTCTCGAAATGTTCGTTCAAATAAAAGAAATATAAAAATTTTCGACATTGTTTATTTTAAAAAGTGAATATAAAATACAATAAAAAAACATAAATTTTGCATAAAGAATGAATTAGATCAGATAACTAGTTGCCGATATATGTGTAATCCTATTTCCCACACTCTTCGATTTTTCATGAACCTGTATTTCATTCAAATTTCAATTTAAAGATATATTTTAATTGGAAATGAGACGCTTAATTCGACGCAGTAAACCGCTAGTTAATATGATTATTAATTTTGGAGTTATAGAGCATTTAAAATTTGTGACATCATCAAGCCACGATTTTATTCGAATTGCAATGCATTTTATAAATAGATTACACATATTTTATTTTTTTCAATATTATGCATGTCTATGATGGGTAAATATTACGGTGGCCCCCAACGACTAGTTTTTTATTACGTATTTTTTTTTTATAAATTGTTTATTTAAATGTCAATTCAAAAATATCAAAAGAAAATGTTTCGTAACAATATCCTGGCACTGTTGGAAAGTGCTTCAGAATCACTGCGTGACGCATGCATTTTCTTTCTTGTTAAAAGTAAAATTGAATAAAAAATATTTACTCTATACATTTTACGCTTTCTTTCCCACTCACAGTTTTATGACCCGTAACTTATGCACCCGCCATACATGCTGGGAAAAATCCAAATATAAAAGCGACCAACGGTATCTTGCTCCCTTAATATTATACAACACCCCCTGTGATGTCAATAAATATTCAGCATGGGATTGTGACTCAGAGATAGTCCTTTGTTAGAATACTTAATACACTTGGGGAACACAGCGCTCCTGTGGTGTAGTGATAGGAATTACCTACAGTAGGCGATAGATATTTCTCAGTATTTTTGAAGATATGGACATAACCGTATAACATTTGAGGAATAAGGGGATATTGTTGAGTCAGAAAGCAACTGCTCATGATGTAAATTGGACTACAAATTTATGGTTTGAATTTTTCTGCTAAAAGCCTTTTGTGTCATCTTTTATATAGAAGTGCACTTTCAAACACCCATGCGTATTATTATTTATATAAATTGTTCACGAATGGTAATCTCAAGGATAAGCCGTTTAAAAGAGATATGTATAATATAATAATGCAAAATATATTTTACTTTGCTGGCCCTGCATTTAAATCTAAGTTTTTTTTATTTAAGGAATTTTAAAGTATACAAAATTAAATAGTCTGAAATTAAGTGCGTCAAAACAAATGAATTGCAAAATAGCAGTTTTTATTATTGAAAAAAAAAACTATTTTGAAACTTACAGTAGGATTTTAATGTAAAATAAAAGATTTTGTATCCTATAATAGTCATAAAAACAAACAGGTAATAGCAGAGAAAAGTCGTTTTAAATGCTTTTTTAACAAAGTTTCATTCCAAAAAGTTTTTTTTTAAACGTCAATTCTTCTTCGAGGATTTATTCAATAATTAATAAATATGAAGTTGTTAATAAAATATCATTTCAAACAACCTTTCTCTACATAAATAGCTAAAATGTAGTATCAGAAATTCAAATGTAGAAAATTTGTAACTTTAAACATTTTTCAATACATAAATGTCAAACATTTGTTTTACAGTAGATTACATTTCGATGGTTTCACAATTTTAATTAAAGTTCAATTTAAACAAACAATTTTCAAAATTGCATTTATAATTTATTAGATGGAGTAAATATTTAGAAGCGTAGATGTATGTAATGAAAGCTATAGCGCAGAACGAGACATCTGATGTTATTTTTGGTTACAAATCTGCAATTTTTATTTAAATGGATTTTTTATAAATTCTATGCTGTGTTTCAAATTTTATATATTTAAAGGCTTTTACGCACAACATTTCATTTTATTCATAAAATGCAGCAGAATTCTATAAAATGATATAGTCTTTCAGTTTTTACTTTCTTCTATCTTTACAAGAAGAAAGTATTGGATTCATGAAAATTTTCGACTCCCGGTTTTCGACGTATTTATACGTTTTAGAAGGTCCTGAACTCGATTTGACATTGTTTTTAGAAAATGTATGTCTGTGAGTCTGTGACTTTGTCTGTCTGTCTGTCTGTATGTAACAAACATTTTGTGGGCGCTCTATCTCAATAACTAATACACGAAATTTAATAAAACTTTATATTAAGTCAGTCCCTGATATAAGTTGGTGATCATTATCTTTTGGTGAAAATCGCCCAACAGGTGGCGCTGCAATGCTGCATTTTTCGCGATTTTTGCAATAGCTCTATCTCAAGAACTAATGAACTCATTTTCATGAAACTTCAGATTCAGTTAGACCTGACATAAATAGACGCCGATTATGTTTTAGTGTAGATATCCCAACAGGTGGCGCTGCTATACTACTTTTTTAAGTAGAAAACATAACATTAGTGAATGAAGATACCTGAGAGCAACAGGTGAAAATATTTTTACTGTTTTACAATTTTTAACAGATAGACTAGTTTTGTGTAGTTTTAAAAGTATTTTTTAAGACTTTTAGACATGTGCACTGCTTGTTTATGTGTTTGTAAATAAAATAATGTCTGTAAAAATGGGTAGTACATAGAATTATTACATTAATGATATTTTGACGATTTCCAAAGATTGCGGACATATACTCTGAAAATTATTATACTTTTTAATTGTAGAATAATGCTGATTAAAAAAAAAACATGGAAGAAATTAAATTGGAAGAAATTAAACTTTTGTAAGAAATTTTGGAAGAAATTAAATTGATTCTTGACGGGTCAGACCTGATTATATTGTTTTTTTTTTTTTTTGTAACGTCTGGGTCGGGTCCATGCGTAAAATTTTTTAGTTGGAACTTTTCCTAGTGGGAAAAGCGATAGATGATTGGTGGTACATATTTAAATTTTCGGTTGGGAAAGATATAAAATTTTGCTTAAAGTTTGCCTCAAGTAGTTTTAAAAGTATTTTTTAAGACTTTTAGACATATACACTGCTTGTTTATGTGTTTGTAAATAAAATGAAGTCTGTAAAAAAAGGTAGTACATAGAATTATTACATTAATGATATTTTGCCGATTTCTAAAGATTGCGGACATATACTCTGAAAATTATTATACTTTTTTAATTGTAGAATAATGTTGATTAAAAAAACATGGAAGAAATTAAATTGTAAGAAATTAAACTTTTGTAAGAAATTTTGGAAGAAATTAAATTGATTCTTGACAGGTCAGACCTGATTATATTGTTTTTTTGTAACGTCTGGGTCGGGTCTATGCTTAAAAATTTGTAGTTGGAACTTCGCCTAGAGGGAAAAGCGACAGATGTTTGGTGGTACATATTTAAATTTTCGGTTGGGAAGGATATGAAATTTTGCTTAAAGTTTGCCTCAAGTAGTTTTAAAAGTATTTTTAAAGACTTTTAGACATATACACTGCTTGTTTATGTGTTTGTAAATAAAATAATGTGTGTAAAAGGGGGGAGTACAAAGAATTATTACATTAATGATATTTTGCCGAATTCCAAAGATTGCGGACATATACTCTGAAAATTATCATACTTTTTTTTCAGATTACAGAATTGAAACTCAAAATTTTCCAATTTATTATTATGATTTAAGAGACTCTGCCATTTATGCAACTACACATATAAATTACGATTTGAAATAATCTTTTCAATTTTTAAAGTGCAGTATAAATATTAAATTAGAAAAAAATACAAGAGAAAAGTTTGCATTACGGAAAATTTTCATATGGGTTTTCACTTTAAAGTTGGGATCTTCAAATATTTTTTCCTGAAAGATGCTTACCTCGAATTCCGAAAGATGTAATAAATAGCAATCGACGATATGATAATAATCTTTATATATATATTTATATAAATAATAATCTTTAGAATAATAATCTTCGTCTTACTTAATATGAAAGTTTCTGATATACAATAAGGAAAACCTTTCTATATTAAAATAAGGAGAGTTTGATTACTTGCGGACTCCATGTTGTAGAAGCTTAATTTAAAGAATATAAGCAATGGTCAAGCATAATACAAAAAAAAAATCTTCTTACACTGTAATAATGTTTCAAAAATGAAACAGAATTATTTTCTCTCAAAATTGAATACTTGGAATACGTTTTTAAAAAGAATTTGCTTGTTAAAAAGGGTTATTTTTAATTTTCATAAAGGAAAAATTTTCATAAATACAAATATATATATATATATATATATATATATATATATATATACACAAACCTTTTTCAGCAAAGAAAGAAGAAAAACAAATAGATATTGAAAAGTCCAAATGTGTAGGTGGGGATATTTCCTTTACAAACATAAAAAAATGATAATAATAAAATACAAATTTAGAGTGCAACTTATCTTCACATATCAATCTTACCACCATTTAAAGTAAATGTGAAGAAGGATATCCACATCTAGCAGTAAGTGAAATATTTCCAATAAGTAGCATTCTTTCCACGAAAAACACTTTCGAAGGGTATCAAGAATTTGATTGCTCAATCCATCACATGTAATGGCAGGTTATTTTCCTTGAGAAGTATGTTATATAGTTGAAAACTTTTACAGATTTTGACTTATGAGAAACTATTTGAGAAAAGAACTTATCCATTATCCAGAAGAGATATGTGAAGATATATATATTTTTTTGCAACAGATAGAAAAATATTTTTATGCTCCATTTAAGAATTTAATTTTAACTTTTGAATATTTTATTGAAATAATGTGATTTATTTAAATTTTAAATTCATCTGGATTAAAACATATAGCGGGAATACAATTTTTATTAAAATATTGTTAAAGCATTAAACAATATATTAGAAAGTTATACTATTTCGAAGTTATACTATTTATATCCAATAAAAAATTACAAATGTAAACCAGTATTAATTTATAAAATACAAAATATTAAAAGAAAACTTTTCGAAATTTTAAAATATTTTCTTAATATATGTAGACAAAGAATAGTTAATGGCAAGACGCTAAAATGATTATTTCATGTTTGAAAGAAATCGATTTATTTTAACTATGTTAAAAACCGAGTTAAATATTTTTTTGATAATTAATAGAATTGGTTTAATTTCTGAATTTTTAATTTTGATTCTTAGATATGCTTCGCATATTATAATTTATTTTTAACACTTTACTTTTTAATAATTACTTTTAAAATTTAATATTGTTTTCTTTCTAAAGATGTACGTGAAAAAGTATCTGGGAGTGGAATTAAAATAGAATATACATTTATGACTGATTAAAAAAATACAACCACATGAATATACATACACACATATATATATATATCAATGCTTGTAATATAAGCTGACTCAGGTTTGGATTTTGCTTTCAAAGTGGTAATTTCATGTTTTTATTTTTTCTCCCTCTATCTTTTTAAATCATGTTTTATTTTCAACTTAATTGTTGTTTCATTGTGTATTTCTCTACATTCTGGGTGTGGTTGTCCCAAATTCATATTCTTTAGCTATTTTATGGCTAATATGAGATGAAACCACACATTTTATTTGTGGAAATTTAGGCATTTGGAATCTGAAGATTCTATCTAAATTCCACAAATTTCCATTAATCAATTTCTGTTATTCAATTTGTGCCTTTTTTTTTATTTAATTTTTTTTAATACTATGTTTTTGGTATCTATGTTCCGTTTGTTGGGGGTATCTGTTTTGTTGTCAATTAGTTCTTTTACTTTTTATGCATTTATTAATTCACAGTTTTTGATGGTGGTTGTAACGTTCATTTAATGGTTATATATATATATATATATATATATATATATATATATATATATATATATATATATATATATATATATATATATATATATGTATACAAAAAAATGAAATGATGGATGAGTATACCGTGAATATCATGACATAAGCACAAGCACTGCTGTACCCCTTGTGATATGAAAAATAAATTGAAAAATAGAACCATTTTAATCAATTTTAAAATATTAATTAATGCAGTATGGCACCAAGCTCATCAGGGTTCTTATCTATAATGTATTTGATTAACGACATTGGGGATTTTGAGTTGCTGCTTAAATCAGCAGTAAAAAAAAAAAAAAAAAAAATATATATATATAAATATATATATATATATATATATATATATATATATATATATATATATATATATATATATATATATATATATACATATTGACAGATAACAAAGGAAAAAATATAGGTTTAAACTGACTCCTAGGTTTAAACTGACTTCTAGGTTTAAAATCACAAAATAACTCTTAATAATCTTACCAGCTGTGTAGAATAAGCAGCATACAAAGATAAAAACGTACAGCAACAGATGCAAGAACATTTATTACATAAAATATGTTACACAGAAAAATATAGAGCAACTATAAAAACTAAGTTTGATTTTGTTTACTTAAATGACATTTACAATTCATTATTGTCTGAAATTGTTTACGAGGCTACTAATTAATATAACACAAATACTCCATTTTACATTAAACTTAGTTAAATTATCTTTGAATAAACATGTGCCATGTAGATTAGAAATATATAAAACATAATACTAATGGGACTAATGGGACAACTGGATTGATGATGCTTAAGTACTTATTGCTAGTGATAGGTATCCATGATTTATTTAAAAGATTGTCTTATTAGAAGGTTTTAAATAACACCTGAAGGATAATACTAAAATTACTCAGAAAAAAAAATCACAAAAATCCCTAAATTAATATACAAAATAAGAAGCGTATTTCTTTTTCAGAGAGTTCTGAAAGTAGTTTGTACTACATGATTCTTGAAGTAATGAAGACTTACCAGAAAGAATTATTGTCGAAGAAAATGTTCTTTTAGAGCAAATATCAGAAAATGATTTTGTCTTAGTAAAATTTCTTAGTATTTTTTGGCATTCAGGATGCCATCAATCACTTGAATTTGGCCCACACCATCTGCAGACATACATGCCCAAATCATGACATTTGTTGGTTTTTTGTAGTTGCTTCAATGCAATCCGGATGAAGTGCTTCTTCTACTCTACGTCTCACGTATTTTCTGCCATCACTACCAAAGAGCGATATTTTACTCTCATCGCTCCAGATTACTTGCTTCCATTGATTTTCTGACCATTTAATGTGTTCTTTTTCCCACGTAACTCGTTTTTCACGTTGCTTTTGATTTAAATATGTTTTTTCCTTGGAATTCTAGCTTGTAGTCCAAATCCTGATAACCTTCTTCTTATTGTTCTTGAACTTACTGCAATACCCGCTACATATCCCTATTTCTTAATAATATTTAATCCTATTTAATTTCCTTTTAAAATTCAAAACGCGTATAGTTATAATTATCTTGTTCAGAATCTTAATCTAAAACTTTAAGTCAATACGTAATTTTTATCAACTATCCAATCTATAATATTCTGAGAGGAGCTAGTTTTTCATATCGAATGTTTTTAAAAGACAATTTGTTATTTTTATTCCACAGGCTCACTTCGCGCGCTAGATTTTTTTTACTTCAAAATCAATGTGCCACTAGACCTGGGATTCTTTCTTTTTAAAACCTCTCCGATTGTGTAGTTAACTGCGCGTCTAAAAGAAATCAATTGCAAAACTTTGGAGTTCATAATTTTGTCTTGTTCTCAATTGCTGAACAAAGGGTTATGTGTCATTTTATGATTCGAAATTTCTAAATCAGCTATTTAAGATCAACTAAATGATGTAATGATTTATAGTCAAGACCGAGAGCTTTAGAAAACATCTTTGTCCTTTGGGAATTGTTTCTGCAATTCTGCTGTACCTGAATAAACGCTTTATTTGGATAACTGGCTTAGTCTTTATGGAGAAATTCTCAAATGGGTACATTCATTGCCTACACTCCTCACCATGATTCTCGAACTATCGACTGCAATCATTCCCAATCTTTAACAAGCTGCCGGTTTCTCATGAATTTTAAATGCATATAAATAAAACCTAACATATATATTCTCATTTTTGCTAAAATATTTTGAAGACGACTTCAGAAAGGGTACGGTTAATATCTTGGCCGTTATCACCTTGCACAGCATCCCATACTCTACGCGATATCGGAATTTTTATCGTACCATATCACACATATATCAACATAGATCTTTCCGAGCCAGTCCGAATTTTAACTGTAGCATTTCATGATTTCTCTACAATAATTACAAGGTTTGGTTAAGATGAAGTGATGATGAGCTGTGATAAACTCTAAGCTGTTATACATCGTTATATTTTAATTATTCGTGGTGGAATCACAATCAGAGCAGTCATCTCTAGCAGTCATCATGGCTGCTGTCATCATGTACTGATTTTTAAGCCTTAAAATCAGTAGAGATCTTGAACCTTCAGATTTCCGATTTGCACTGAAATAATCATAATCAGTTACACAAAAGCATATTTATTTAGCAGTTTAAATGACTCTCAGGTACTTTGATACTTCATGAAATCGAATCATCTGATATCTGCTACATTATATTTTCAAATAATGACGACAGAAAAGTTACCTTAAAGGAAATTTTAGCACATTCACACATTCACTGATGTCTACATTATTTCCCATCCCAGAAATCAACAGAGGAAGCAATATCCCAGCTGGTGTAAAGATATTTAAAACCTCGGTCGCAAGGATACAAAATAAAACAAATTAAAAAGTCAGAAAAACAGCGCGAAAAAACTTTCTACGATATTCTATAAAACACCAACGATAAAATTAAAGGGAGAAACTAAAAGGAAAATTTAGAAAGGGAATTTTAAAGAAGGAAAAATATCACTGGCGGGAACGCCAAAAGGCCATAAAGACATGTTGAAAACATTTAGATTTTTGAAAGGGGAAAAGAAAAAGGAATTATAGTGTTTTAAGACAAAATAAAATGATTCAATGAAATAGATTTTAAGATAGGCTAAAATTTTTAAATATCTTAGAAAATAACGTTTAGAATAGAAAATAACGTAACCGACATTTCAATACGTAGGTAATGACTGATGTTATCAACATAGAGCTTCCTTCGTAGACATGAGATTTGGATCATGAACTGGATCATGAAAATCATGAAATATGGAAGATATGTCCTTTTATAATGTAAGTGCAACCTATGAAAATATTGTTTTGAACTTTCAAATCTATAAAGGGAAATTTCGAAAATACATACATAATTATGTCTGGATAAATTAAATGTTAATTAAAATATACAACTACAGACATTTAATATTATAAAATACACTAAGATAATTAAAAAAACAAATTCATAAACGCTTCAAGTATATTTCGAACTCTGATCAGTATTACATACACAAATTACAAAACAATGAGAACCAAAACATGTCCCTGACTTTGACAATGCGCAAGTTTTAAGTTAACTGGTTTTAAATTTAACTGGTGCGTATACAGTAGCTGTGTTCTCCTGGAGGGTTGGCTGTCCGTTTTATCTGAATCGCCAATTAATGAGGCTGTCCCGGTCCGGGATGAGTATGATGTCTTAATTCAACTGCAATTTTAACTGTTTTCGTTGTTTTGTAGTTTGTGTACGTAATACTGATGAGGAGAAGGAAATGTACTTGAAACGTTTAGGAATTTGCATTTTTAATTGCTTCAGTTTATTTTATAACATAAGATTTTCTACATTTAAACTAATTTAAAGTGAAAAATGTGTTCCTCTTTCCCAAGATTTCATTATTTTTGTAACGTTACAGGTATTAAAACTTTTCAAACTGCCGAGGATACTATATATATTTATGGCGTAGAGATACAATGGTATATCTTTTTCTGATATACAATTTTTAAAATGATTTCTATATTTGTAATCACGTAAAAAGGGTCCTTATTTACATCATTTTAAAATGGATTCCTACATATTTTTTTTCAGATGAGAATCTGTGATACTATTAATAAATATTAATCTAACAAATCCATATCTAAATAATTCCGAATAATTCATTATTCCATAAGCGCTGCCCAAAATTGCTGGAACAGTAAAAATACGCCATTGTTTCTAAGAGACATTAGTACAGTCGAACCCCGCTATAGTGAACCGTCTACGGACCCAGAAATATGTCCACTATAACCGATGGTTCACTATATCCAAATTCTTTAAGAAGAAAATATTTTTATGCATATGATTGTTATTGATTATTTAGTATATAATGTATTGTTAAAAATAATCATTGCTTTAATACGTTATTTACGTACAAATTATTAACTAATTAAATTGACAATAAATCAAATAATAAAAAGAAAAAAAGTTATTTACTAAAATTTATTTTTATTTTTACATTCTATGGAAGAAATTTGTGATTTTTGATTGAATGCAGTTCGATTTTAAGTAGAGTTCACCAATTTTCTCATCAATTTTCTTAGTAAAGGATCTAATATTTTTTGGTCCACATTTTCTGTATAAAAAAAATGTTCAGGATATTCGCTGCCAATTTCACTTCCGAGATAGAAGGTGCCGAAATTTCAAAGTCTTCTTCAATATCGTGTTCTAAGTCTTCTTCAACATCGTTCTTTTGTTTAACTTCAGGTACAATGTCATCATCTTTAGGGGTACCAGAAGTATACACTTCATTATCGTAAGATTCGAAGTGCTCAGTAACGTCCCTTGGAAAAATGTTCACATTCTGCTTTTCCAGCCACAGAGCTATTGGTAAGATATCTTCGTCCTCTACGTTGGCATCTTTTCCTTCCCACAACACATCTTTCGAAAGACCTGCGCGTCGGAAATAGTTGCGGATTGTTGCTGATATCACCTGTCTCCATGACTTTTCCAACAAAACGACTGCTTCTAAAAGTGAGATGTATTTCGTATTGTTCTCTTCATAGTTCTCCAAAATACGCATCACTAGCTGTTTTCTATAGTGGGACTTCAGGCTGCGAATAACGCCCTGGTCCATAGGCTGTAGCACAGAAGTCATGTTTGGAGGCAAAAAAACGAGTTTAATGCATTTCAGATTTTCTAAGTGGTTATGAGCTGTGCAATTGTCGACAAGGGGAACAATTTTACGTTTTTGCTTCAACAAATCATTGTCCCAATTTCGAAGTTCTTCTTAAAAAAAGGAAGCCATCCAGGATTTTTGATTAGCTTTGTAATTGACGGGCAGTTTTTTAACATTTTTAAAACATCTTGGTTTTTGGGATTTACCCACGACAGTTAGTTAATTTTTCGTTTTTCTGATCCGTTCATATTTGCTCATACCAGATCAGTTATTCTCACTTTCGAGAGCTTCCCGTTAGTGCATTTTTCTCCTTTTAATTTTAACGTCTGATCGGGAGTCATTTTGTAAAATAATCCAGCTTCGTCAGCATTAAAAATATCCTTCTCTTCATAACCCTGGATTGCATCCGGCCACACTTGATCTTTCCACCATTTCATATCCGATGCACAAACACTTGCTGCTTCACCAACAATCTTTCTACAAGAAATATTGTTCCGTTTTTTGAACCTATCCAGCCATCCATTAGAGCACACAGTTTTCTCCGAATTTTTCGGCAAACTCATTCGCTTTAATTTGAAGCATGGGTCCGGTCACAGGAAGATTTCTATCCCGCTGAATGGTGAACCATTTTAATAGAGCTTCTTCCACATTTTCTTTTTCAGCCCGACGTAGTTTCTTCGAAGAATCCAATTTTTTATTGTGTGCAGCAAGAGTCGCACTGCGATTTTTCCATATGTTCGAAACTGTAGATTTTGACAAGAAAAATTTCTCGCACAATGCCGATTGATTTGTTCCATCTTCAATACGTTTAATTATTTTAACCTTATCCTCAATTGAAAATGCTTTTCTTTTCAAAAAATTCGCCATTTTTACAAAATTTTTAGCTGCTCTTGGAAAAACGTCTTATTTCAAATCAATCAAAAGAATAATGAAGAGAGACACTGTAAAACAATGGATATTATTAGACTGTTCCGATTATACCGAGGGGCGGGGACGAAGTTAGCAAGTGAACACCAGGTCTTATTCCTAGAATTAGGGAGAAAGGAAGAAGAGAGATTTGTTGTTCTTGTAATAGGGAGAGGAGGGGAAGAAGAAGCATGTGCTGTTTAGGCAAAGAGCGTGAAAGAGTGAAATCTGACACAATATAAAGCCATGTCATCATTTGCAGTAACAACTAGTGCAAGTTTAAAGTTGGAGAACTGAAAAAAGAAATCTGGGGAAATAAAATTTGAGTCCACTATAAACGAACTACCAAAATCTCAGCTGTCCACTATAAGCGTATAAAATAACATTAGTTAAATGGGAGTTTGGACGGGACCAGCAAAAAAGTTCACTATATGCGAGTGTTCACTATATCCCGGGTTCATTATAGCGGGGTTCGACTGTATATAGTAAAATCTTGACCAATAAAAGAGTCATAAGAAGAGGTTTAAAAGTTCTATGAATATGCATTGTCATCAACTTTTATGCAACTATTCACTTTCACGTTTAAATCGAAGTATCTTTGCATTTAGATATTTCGTAGAGATACACAAATATGTGTAAGGATACTCTTCTTGGTATTACTCTTTTTCACAAAGTCAGCAAAATCTTTGAAAAATATTACGAACAAGAAAATATATACATATATATATATTAATTGGATCCATATTGTGGTTTTTCATAAAAAAATACTCTTACATTATTTAAATATATATATATATATATGTAAGATGTTTTTAAAGTACAATAAATGAAATAAACTTTAAAGTTTTTGTTAAAAACGTTTTCATTGTTGAAGATATCTTACAAAAGCATATTTCAGTGCAGCAAATTTCATGAAATATGCTATTTTTACTCTTTGTACACTCTTGATATTTCATTTCAAAATATAATCTGTTATGCGTTACACGTAAGAATTTTCTGATTCTAGCCCTGTGAGCGTTTTGAAAAAGGGTAAAATTGTAATGTTGTTTTCTCTGCATTTTGTTTTAAATGCAAAAAAATATGATTCTTTCAGCATTACAAATAAAACTTAATTACAAATATGAATGTAACCCTTGAGAGTATTAATCATTCTTCAATGTTTTGAAAATTCATAAAATCTGTAGAATTATATTATCTTAAACATTGCATATATTGCAGTGAAACTTGGAGCTTAGTGAACGGAATATTACGTTCTACACGCTTAGAGGGCTAGAAAAATCTATTGAGTTGATAGCTCAAAATATTTCATTGCATAAAAATTCATTCGTAGCATTCGCAATTAAAAGAAATATAAATTAACTCTTTACGTTACAAAAATTTGGAACTAAATAGTAATTTAGAAAGTCAATTTTGACATGTAAAAAATAATTAATATTTTTGGAAATCGGAGTAAAATAGGAGAAATGAAGACATAGAATTTAAAATTAATTTTTAGAAAAATAATTATATATCATAAAAGAGTAAATTTATTTTTTTAATTATTACATTCAAATGTATTATATTATATTAATATGAAAAATATTTATTTTCAGAAATTAATTGATATCTTATATTTTATATTCAAAACTGTTGTTGTCAATTTATTCTTTTTTGTTTCACGTGTAGGATGGCTACATTTTTTATTTCTCAAAATAAGCCAAAATAATTTGCAGAAAATTTAGAATTTTTACAGCATATGTAAATGCAATCTAAACATTTTAACGAAATTTTAAATGTTAAATATTAAAAATTATTTTAGAATGTCCGCTTTACTCTATTTTAAGAAAAAATAATAATTTCAAAGATGAATTAAACATGCACTATTATACAAAAATATACAATGATGATAATGATAGTCATTCAGTAATAATTAAAAAAAAAACCTTTCGTAATCACTTAAAAATAGTTTTAATTAAAATAATGCAATAAATAAAACTTGCTACATTTTAAATAAATATTAAGACAATAAGAGGAGACAAAGGAAAATGATAGAAATATAAATTTTACATTTATCATATTTGAAATATTTATCAACAAAGAAATGGATTGTGATTTCCTTTTTATTGCTAGAAAATAAAAGAAAACTGCTAAACTAACCCCGAAGGAGCTGTCATATCTGCTTTGATTATGTGTCAAACATATTTTTTGATGTAGTAAGAGTTATAAATTATTAATAACCATTCTTTTGGCTTCAAAAGGAGACGACTTGTACGAAATACAAAGACACTTCTAGTTAGAAAATATTTTCTTTTGCATCATGTTTAAGAAATGGCATATAAATTACTTATACAAATTATTTCAAGACATCCTAATTTTTGTTTGAACTTCCGCATAAAATTTTAATTTACAACAATGCAAATTTACTTACCTTACCAAAATATTGAGCCAATATTAAACATTTCATTATTATTATTTTAAAAATATATGGGAATTATAAATACAGGAATACCAAAAAAATACCTGTCAAACTCTACTGAAAAAATACATAAGATTGAAATAGCTTTATTAATTAAACATTTTATTTCATGAAATATAATTGAAGACATTTTTCACAACAATTAACTTATAAGTTTTCAAAAATGTAATATTTTATTGTAAATGATTAAATTACAAGATCCTAAATTAACATTTAGTAAAAACTTGGATTAAATATAGCTTATTTAAAGAAGAACTGAAATGTCATGGATGAGACACTATTAAGAGGGAATGGCAATGAAAAACCTTAAAAAAAAATATATATATATATTTTAGTCAAAACAATTCTACGTTTCTCTCTGTTTCCAGTGACGTAATACTAAGCGCTGATTGAAAGGAATTTACAATATAATTCCAACAAATACCTCTTCCAAAATATTAAACACGTTTTTCTGAAAGTGATGACTTTTGAACTAGCGGGCAGTTTAGTTAATTTAGTAGTAAGCTATTGATTAATATAAATAATATTGATAATAAGCTATTCACTCTGGGCTGAAGCTACTTGAGAAATGTATTTATCAATGAACTATTAAAATTGTCTTATGGATAATATTTTTTGACATGTGGTAAATGTGGGTCAGTCTTTATGTGCGAGACACCCTATATATTGATTAAATAAGCTGATTGTGACTCTGATAAACTATACTTTTTTTTTTTCTCTTGATATATTTTATCACCTTTTGCAGTTCTGCCCATAATTTCAGACACGCGCTTTATCTATGTAATGCAACGTCTGCAAGTAAGGCTACATTTATAACTTAGATTCTACTAAAGAGATTTGAATGAAAATTATACTGATAGCTGGGCAATGACTGACGTTATGAACATAGAGCCTCATTCGTAGGTTCTAATATCAGGAAATATGGAAGTAATAATGTAACCTTTGTAATATAAGTGCAACATATGAAAATATATTCTTAAAATTTCAAGTCTTTAAAGTGAAAAGTTTGTTCATTTTTACTTTCTTCTATCTTTACAAGAAGGAGGTATTGGATTCATGAAAATTTTCGACTTCCGGTTTTCGACGGATTTATGCGTTTTAGAAGGTCCTGAACACGATTTGAGTTTTCTGTCTGTGAGTCTGTCTGTCTGTATGTATGTGACAAAAATTTTGTCTAATGCTCTGAATTTAATAAAACTTTAGATTCAGTTAGTACCTGATGTAAATTGGTGCTGCTTAGCTTTTTGGTAAAAATCGCCCGGCAGGGGGCGCTGCTATGCAGCATTTTTCGAGATTTCCGCAATAGCTCTATCTCAAGAAATAATGCTTGGAATTTAATAAAACTTTATATTCAGTTAGTCTCTGATATAATTTGGCGCTGATTAGATTTTGGTAAAAATTGCCCGGCAGGTGCCGCTGCTATGCAGCATTTTGCAGGATTTACATGATTTTAGCGATAGTCCTATCTCAAGAAATATTGCACGGAATTTAGTAAAACTTGAATTTCAGTTAGACCATGATATAAATGGGTGCTGATTCTTTTTAGTGTATGCGAAACCTGTGTGAGATAGAAGAAAGTTTTGGGATTGACACATCCGACTAGTTTCAATGATTTCAATATTTTTTTGTAATGTTACAAGGGCTAAAGCTTTGCAAAATGTAAACCTTTAAAGGATTATAGTATAGACATACAATAGTAGACATGTAGACATACATTTGTCATTTTTTTAAATATAAATTTCTGTATATGATTCGATTGTTTATATAATCAAGTAAAAATCCCCTTATTTGAATAATTTTAAAATGCGTTTTTACATAGAATAATTAAAATCAGGATCTATAATCGAATAATCTATTAAAACGTAATCTATTAAAAATATTATTCTAAATATATATATATTTAAATAATTCAGAATAATGTGTTGTTCCATAAACGTTGTCAAAAATTGCTAGAGCTGTAAAAAATACGCCATTGTTTTTAAGAGATTTTAGTATAGAATAAAATCTTGACCAATAAAAGCATCGCATGAAGAGGTTTAAAACTTCTATAAATATGCAGCATCATTAACTTTTATGCCACCATTCTCTTTCACTTTGGAATAGAAGTAAGTTCCTTTGCATTTAGCGATTTCATAGAAAATACTTTATAGGAAGTTTCCAAAAGCATCATTCACAAATATGTGTAAGGATACACTTCTTTATATTACTCTTTCTCACAAATTCAACGGAATCTTCGAAATATCGGACAAAAAAATCCTTATAACATTTATTTAAAATTGAATCTATGGTATGGATTGTTTTTTTTATTAAATCATTGCATTTTTTACACACTCTAAAAACGAAATTTTCAAAACTGATAAAAGCATACTCAAATCTGAGTATGTCGCATAGTCAAAATGGCTCCTAATCAAAATTACTCAAGTTTGAAACATGCGTATACTCATAACTGACTTCTATGTGCTCTTTTTTGAGTATGTCAAGTTTCAAAAATGAGTTTGAACTGATTCTAATCATTTTTGAGTATGTCCATATTTCAAAAATGAGTTTGAACTGATTCTAATCATTTTTGAGTATGTCCATGTTTTAAAAATGAGTATGAACTGACCTCTATGAGCTCAATTTTGAGTATGTCCATTTTTGAATATTATGAGTATTTCTGGTATTTCAGAATTGAAAACATTGGGTCGGCCTATTTGAAACAAAACGTTTCATAACAAAATGAAAACATCGATTTACTCAGATTTGAAAGTGTCACTTTTCTCAGTGCAGATAGCATTAAAAAAATGAATATGATTTTAAAAGAACAATAAATGAAACAAATTTTAATGCATTTGTCTCTATCCCCTCCCCCCCCCCAAAAAAAAAAAAAACAAAAACAAACATAAAATAAGTTAAATAAAAAAAAAAATAAGTTACAGTACATTTCACGAAATATGTTGCTTTTAATATCTTGAACAGTCTTGATAGATTCTAAAAATACATTTCAAAATATAATATTTTATGGGTTATATATAGAAATTTCCTGAATAAAAAAACAACATCTAATAGTGTGATAGCCCAAAATGTTTCATTAATAAAAATGTATTCGTAACATTTCCAACTAAAATAAACAAAATATAACTCTTTAAATTACAAAAATTTTCACTGAAGAATAATTTAGAATATTGAGTTTCGACATATAATAATAATAATAATAATAATAATAATAACATTTCTAGCAATAGAAATAAAATATAATAAATGGAGATACATAATTAAAATTAAATTTTGAGTAAAGCAATTGCACATATTGTAAATGAGTAAATTTTAAATATTTATTATTATATTAAAATGTATTATATTACACTGATATTAAAAATATTTAGAAATATCACATATTTAATTGATATCTTATGATTTATATTCAAAACATTTATTGTCAATTTAATCTTTTTGTTCCATGTGTGGGATCGTTACATTATTTCTTTCTCAAAAACATCGCAAAAATTTGCATAGAATATGTAAATTTAATCAAAACTGTTTAAAGAAATTAGAAATATTTAATATATAAAAGAAAACACTTTTTAAAATCGGTTTTTCTATAATTTATGTAAAATGCATAATTTCAAAGAGGAAATAAACATATAGCATTATACAAAAGTATACAATAGAGATCGTGACGGTCATTCATCAATACATTTAGAAAAAACATTTCACTACTAATGCAGAAAAAATATGCTACATTATAAAGAAATATTAAGACAGTGAGTTGAGACTCAGAAAAATGAAAGTCTACTTTTTATATTTATTATACAGGGTCATTCATAATTCCCTCCGGGGTTTCGAAACGTTATAGTAAAAAAACGAAGACGAATATGAAAAAAAGAAACATATGAAATTATTCCGAAACTATTCAAGTTTTACTTACATACATTACAGGTGTTCTATGTGTGAACCCTTGGTCACACGGCATACATCCATGCGATAGTCCAGTTCCTGCCATACTCCGTTTCTTTAAATCTCAATCAGTGGTGTCAGTTCAACGGGCCTTTCGTAATAAATATCGAAAACAGGGACGAACTGACAAAACAATTCATGTGTGGTACCGGAAATTTAAAAAAACGGAGTATGGCAGGAACTGGACTATCGCATGGATGTATGCCGTGTGACCAAGGGTTCACACATAGAACACCTGTAATGTATGTAAGTAAAACTTGAATAGTTTCGGAATAATTTCATATGTTTCTTTTTTTCATATTCGTCTTCGTTTTTTTACTATAACGTTTCGAAACCCCGGAGGGAATTATGAATGACCCTGTATTATGAATGTCAATCAATATTTTTTTTTTACTAGAAAATAAAAGAATACATATAAAATAACCACGAAATAACTGTCATATCTGTTTTTATTATATGTCAAACATATTTTTTCATACAGTGCGAGTTATAAATTATTAATAATTCTTATTTAAATCTCAAAAGAAAACCTTTTGCTTTGAATGCAATACAAAAAATATAGAAAATATTTTCTTTTGCATTAATGTATAAGAAATGGTGTTATAAAAATTACTTAAAGAAATTTTATTTTTTTGTTGGAACATCCGTATACATTTTTTTTTCTAACAGCAAAATATTACTTACTTTAGCAAAATATTCAACAAATATTATACATTTCATTATTATTATTATTATTATTTTATATCTGGGAATTATAAACTCAGGAATGCTAAGCCAATCTGTCAAACTCCGCTTAGAAAATATATAAGATTGAATTACTTTCTATTAATTAAACATTTTATTTCATAAAATATAACTGAAAAAATATTTCACAACAGAAAACTTATATGTTTTCGAAAATGTATTATTTTATTGTAATTGGTTACATTACAAGTTTTCAAAATGATAATTATTAACAATATTGATTAAATATAGCTCATTAATGAAATATTTCAATGTCAAGGAAAATACACTATTAAGAGGGATTGGCAATAAAAAAACCTTAAAAAAATAAAATTAAAAATATTTTTTGAATTCAAACAATTCTACGTTTCTTACCCTTTTTTGTGATGTATTACTAAGTGCTCATTAAAACCAATCGAAACTCCAACTCTAACAAAACCATTAATGACGTTTTTCTAAAAGTGATTTTTTTTTTAACTGGTAGGCATTGTAGAAAATTTAGTAGTAATTAAGCAATCAAATTCCCTCTGACTGAAGGTACATGAGACATTTATTTATAAAGTGAACTATTAAAATTGTCTTTATAATTAACTTTGCTTGACAAAATCTGCTTAAAAAAATATTTTGAATTTGTTTTTGAAAATTTCAATTAGAAACTTTAAGAAAAATAATAATTTGTGTGCAAAATAATAATTTGCCGTCCTTCTAGATTAAGTTTAAATTTTTAAAAGCATTTTTTGTTTGTTTCAGAACCACCAGATGTTGGTTTCATAACCAACTCAGAAGATTACGAATCATTTCATGTTCTAAGCTACCTCATGTTCTGATTATTTTAATTTTTATACATTTTATTGGTCAAAGTCAGTGTAACCTTATGACTATTTCAACTCGGAAATAAATTGTCGTAATTCCCCCTAAAACACTACAAAAATAATCTTAACTCAACAGAAATTGCATCAGGATCGCCTCTCAAGCCTTATACCTGGTTTCGCATCTCTGAACGATCTGGAAAATGGTTTCTGTAAAAAAATCATAGGTTATGTTTCGTAATTTTGTTGAGAAATTATTTCGCAAATAAATATATTTTATATATATATATATATATATATATATATATATATATATATATATACATATAAAAACATGCGACACCGGATTTCCGAGTGATCTTTCTCTCTTACCTATTTATTCTCCTTTATAAAAATATTATTCATTTCTCTCTTGGCTATTCTTTTCTCTTTGTTTCACTCTCATTTATGTTTCCTTTACGGAGTTGACGACAATTGTTCCTAAGACGATGGCAATATTAATCTATGCAGTAATTGGATATCAACCACATGTTTGCCGTGCTGGACGACCCGCATCCATGGTAAGGAGGATAGCTGTAGTACAGGCAAGCCAACACGCTGTTTTCCCCTCTGTTTCGCGTAGATGGGAGGTGCATTTTTTTCCGTATACATCAATCGACTATTCAGCAGACAGGTCATTATCTAATGATCAAGTGAACGGTCTTTTAGGGTTAAGACTGAAGTAGAAGTAGCAGTCTCTTGTGATCGTATCGGCCTGGGTTAACACTAGTGCTCGAATGGGCAGGGCATGTGGGCAATACGACCGGGGTCTGAATTGTTTTCTTCTTTTACTTTTTTCTATTTCTCTCCTATGTGAAATTCAACGAGTTCTGCAAAATAATTCTTTTACGCGTTTCTTTATAATGAAGCTCACTGATTGTCGCTCTAATAGTTCTTTCAAGAGAACTTCACCTTTTCTCATTGAGAAAAAATCAGTATTTTTTTCTTTGGAGACTTTCATTCATATAAAAAATACAGTCTGATGTTGGAGATTTCTTTATTCAACCAGTCACAATTGCTTTTAACTTCCACAACAATGAATTATTTTTCGGTTTCTGTACAGCTACATCAAACTCTAAATACAAGCCTTTATGTAATATCCAAACCAGAATTTTTATTCTTCTCAAAGGAGGAACTCTTTTAAATTTTAAAAGATCAAAATGTCATGAATGTACGACGTATCCCTATCCGTCGGAGTGAACAAGTACTTCCTACGAAGCACATCATTATAACTTTCTGTACTTGTGCCCTGCTTTACTTGTCAGAACTTGCCGTGGTCTACCTGAGCTTCAATGTATGATGTTATATACATAACCCTCTCAGTTATTTTAAGTTCAAGAATTATGGCCACAGTAAAGCTTCGCTATCTGTTTTCTATGTGCAAATGTCAGTCACTGCGATGAAAACTGTAAAAATGAAGAACTTTGTTTCAATTGTAAAGGTGACCATTCTATCTTCTGAATATTTTGCCGTAGATGGTTATTTGAAAAAGAAACTCAGACTATAAAAATTACTCAAAATCTTTCGTACCACGCAGATCGGAAGCATGTTGAATCCAGCACCCAATAAAATATGTTAGTTGGCATGATTTACTAAAGCAACCTTCAACATCTCTAAAATACATCTTTTAAGATACAACTTTCAACATATGTAATATACCCTGTCATATCTCAAGCCTGGATGTTCTAAGCAGCGGTTCGCTTGACCGCAATTGTATATAATGTATAATAAATCTATATAGCTAATATAGATATCTCTTTGATGTTCCAATAATGAACTCACAAAATATAAAGCGATATTAAATGGCAACGAAGCGGAAAAGAACCCAAGATTTTAAATAAATGTTGCAGACTTTTTGAAGGAAAAAAGAAAAAAAATGGCAGAAACGGAAGTAATTTCTCTGGGACGTCTGGAAGATTATAATTCAACCGTGCCCTGGTCGATTTATGTTGAAAAATTGACTTTTACTTCTCTGCTAATAATATTAAAGATACGGAAAAGAAGAAAAATATTTTATTAAGCTCTGTTGGAACTGCAACTTTTTCTATATTGAGAGATATTATTGTATCGACTTCGCTGAAAGAGATGAGTTATGATGATCTCTTAAAGAGTGCGAAAGAACATTTTTCACCGTGTCCTAGTGAAATAGTTGAACGTATTAAGTTTCAAAAAAGATTACGGAAGCAAGGGGAAAGTATAGCCAATTTTGTGAGAGATCTACGTCGGTTATCCGAATACTGTAACTTTGAAAATACATTAAGTGATCGCCTACGGGACCAGCTACTGCTTGGAATTCAAGATGAGAAAATACAACAAAAATTGTTAGTTACGAAAAATCTAACATTTCAAAGAGCTGTGGAAATTGCGGAATCGTTCGATTCAGCCGAAGCTGGAGTTAAATCGCTACAGATTAATGGAGGAACAACGGTAAATAAAGTTCAAGATGCCCGAATCGAGAAAATTAAAGTACACCAGTATTCGTCGAAGCCGGAAAAAGGGGTGTACACGCCTGGAAACCGGAACAGTTATAAAGAGAAACCTTGTTATCGTTGTGCAAGAAATCACAAACCTGTTGAGTGTCCATTTAAATCAGCTGAATGCCATTTTTGCCATAAAGTTGGACATTTTTAAAAATTTGTTGCCGGAACCGCAACTTCTCTACAATGAATCAAAAACTGAAAAAGAACAGTAAAATTAAAACTGTTCAAGAATATTCATTAAATGTTATGAGGCAGAGGTGCAATTATGTATTATGGGGAAAATGTGTTACAATTAATGGGATTATAGTTAATTTCGAAATTGATTCATGAGCAGCTCATACGATCGTAAGTAAAAATATTGCCGATAAATTATTTTCAGGTAAGACTCCTTTGGTTAAATCTAATATTAAACTGCAAACGTATACTAAGGATTCTTTAACTGTATTAGGTGAATTAAATGTAAATGTTTTGATTGATAATAATTGTATACCTAATTTAAAAATGCTAGTTATTAAAGAAGAAGGTCCGAGTATAATTGGTAAAACTTGGTTGAAAGCATCAAAATTATTTTGGCCGAATGTAAACATGATAAAAAGTATTTCGAAGGATGATTTAATAAAAAAAATTCCTAATGTTTTTGCTGACGGGATTGGTACGATCAAAGTTCCTCCCGTTTCAATAAATTTGAAAAATGGTGCAAAACCAGATTTTCTAAAATCTCGACTTGTTCCTTTCTCTTTGAGAACAGCAACTGATTTGGAATTGGAACGATTAACAAATGAGGGTATTTTAAAACCTGTTGATTATTCTGAATGGGCTAGTCCTATAGTAATTTTTTCAAAACCAAATGGTACTGTACGAATTTGTGGCGATTATAGAGCAACAGTTAATGCAAATACTGAAAATGATAACTATCCTCTTCCAAGAATGGAAGAATTATTTGCTAAATTAGCAGGTGGAAAATTCTTTACTGTGTTTGATTTAAAAGATGCCTATTTACAACAACCTGTTCATGATGAAAGTAGTAAAATTTTAAGTATTAATACTCATAAAGGTTTATTTAATATTTTAAGACTACCTTGTTTGGTGTAAAATGTGCACCAGGTATTTTTCAAAGAAAAATTGAAAATATATTAAAGAAGTTTGATAATGGTGGTGTATTTTTAGATGATGTAATTATAAGTGCTTCATCTGAATCCGAACATTCTGAAAGAGTTGAATGTATTATGAAATGCTTTTCTGAGCATGGTATAAGATTAAATAAGGAAAAATTAAAATTTATCGTTTCGGAAGTTAGCTATTTAGGACATAAATTTTCACAGGAAGGCATTAAGCCTCTTCCAGAAAAAGTTGATGCTATTTTGAATGCTCCTTTTCCTACTAATGTTTCTCAATTACGTTCATTATAGAAACTTCCTACCTAATATTTCAGATGTGTTAGAACCTTTGCATAGATTATTAGATAATAATGTAAAGTGGACATGGTCAGAGCAGCATGAAAAATCATTTCATAAAGTTAAACAAATTTTATGTAAATCACCTGTTTAGAATTGTATGATATAAACAAAGATGTTGTTTCAAACTGTGATACTTCTGAATATGGTATTGGTTGTGTGTTAAGTCACATTGTTGAGGGTAAAGAAAAACCAATAGCTTTTGCATCTAGAACGATGAACAAGACTGAAAGAAATTATACCATGATTGATAAAGAAGCTTTATCTGTAATGTTTGGTGTAACTAAATTTCATCAATATTTAGCAGGTAAACAGTTTAAAATCATAACTGATCACAAACCTTTAATTCGATTGTTTGATCCTGTAAAAAAAGTACCTGATACGTTATCACCCAGAATGCTGAGATGGTCGTTAATGTTAGCAGGGTATGACTATACAATTGAGTATCGCGAAGGTAAAAATAATAAAAATGCTGATGTATTAAGTAGATTACCTCTTCCAGAAACTGTATATGTAGTAAATAATCCATCGGAAATAATGTTCGTTTCTAATAGTAATGATTGGCCTGTTACTTCTAAAACGATTGCAAAGTGGACAACTGAAATACCAGTAACAAAACAAATTTTAGAGTGGGCGTTATATGGATGGCCAAAAACAGTTAAATCAGAGGAATATAAACTATACTTTCGTAGACGTGACAAAATTTCGTGTTTAGAAAATTGTTCATTATGGGGACATAGAGTAATTATACCAGATGAAGGTCGCGAAAAAATGTTACAATTATTACATTCGGTTCATCAGGGTATATATAGCATGAAAGCTAAAGCTCGAGGTGTGATCTGGTGGCCTAATATGGACAAAGAAATTGAAGAAATGATTAATTCTTGTAGTAGATGCCAAATGTTTGCTAGGGATAATCCTAAAATGAAAACTTTAAAATGGGAATCGGAATTTGCTTGGGAAAGAATTCACATAGATTTTGCCGGTCCTTTTGAGGGTAAAATTTTTTTAATAGTGGTCGATTCTTATACTAAAGGGTTAGAGGTACAGGTGGTAACCCAGTGCTGATAGTAAATCAACTATTAGAGTAATACGTGGAATTTTTGCTACATTTGGTTTGCCTGTTGAAATTGTCAGTGATAATGAACATGCGTTTACAAGGAATAAATTTCAAGAATTTCTTAAATCAAATGGAATTATACATACACCTATTCCGCCATATCATCCATCGTCGAATGTACAGGCAGAAAGGTATGTTCAAACTGTTAAAAATTGTCTTAAAAAGCAACATAAGGGTGACATAAATTTGTCAATTTCACGATTTGTATTGGAAAATCATTCCACCCCACATTCTGTCACTGGGAAGACTCCCGCAGAATTAACGTTTGGAAGGTCAGTTTGAACATCTCTACACTTGGTATTACCATCCAAACCTAAAATACAGCAACCCTTACATAAATACAATCTTCATGAATCAGTTTTTGTTAAAAACTTTGGAAAAGGGGAGAAATGGATTAAGGGAAAAATTGTAAAATTATTGGGGAGTAGATGGGTTTTAGTAAATAGAGATGACGGAATAATGTGTAAACGTCATGTTAATCAGTTGAGACACAACAGAGAAATAAGTGATGAAACATCAGAGGAAAGTAAAACGGGTCAGTTTGATAAACAAAACAATGATTTTGATAGTTATTAGTTATGATAGAGTTAATAGAAACAAGTTTTCTGGATATTATGTAAATAATAAAGAGCAAATTAATGCCGAGAATACTGAAAAATCTAACCAATCTCAGTTTTCACATGATATTGTAACAGGTACAGTTGTGAATAAAAATTGTAATGATACTACAGATAAAAATGTAAAGGATAATTCCGTGATAAACAATGATGTGGACTTACAGAAGAGTGCACCTATCAAGACTGATAAAAAGGAAAATCAGCCTGTTCGAAGAAGCAACAGACAGATTAAACCAGTGGTTCGTTTGAACTACGAGGGGAGGGGTGTCATATCTCAATGATTAGTATCAATCTGTAATCAGAGATGACGCTACAAATCCAGTGTTTTGATTATATCCTGCAAGAGTGTAATTGATACGAGATGTACTGAGGCAGTGTAAGCCTGGATGTTCTAAGCAGCGGTTCGCTTGACGGCAATTGTATATAATGTATAATAAATCAAAATAGCTAATATAGATATCTCTTTACTGTTTCAATAATGAACTCACAAAATATAAAGCCATATTATACCCAAACTCTGACTCATTTAAAAACTGATACATCTACCCTATTGTCTTCTGCTGGGGGAAAAAAATCTTGTTCGGTTTACTCTTCTGTCAGCCAAATAAATTTACCACCATTGATACTTCTTCCACCGTCATTAGAAGCTTACTACAATATAATTGATAACAAACAATTCAAGATTTTACAACCATCGTCAAAGCCAATACAATCTTCTGTTCACTGTTTAAGTCATTCATAAAATCCATTTGTTACCGCTTCATCAGACCACTCAAGAGTAAAACTGAAGCCAACGAAAAATAAACCTTCGTCTCATTCATCCTTCTTCTTCATAGTGTATAACTGTTGTAAAAAAATACAAGAAATCACGTGTTGGATCAACATTAACAAATGTTAAGAATTCTAAGAAGCTTCTCCGCAATGCAGAAGAATCTATCAAATGCTGGTCTTACAGTTGTGATTCTGATGCAAATGAAGATAATAGTGTTTTCAGCCTACGTGATTCTAAATTGGTTTATTTTAATAATCTGGTTTAAATTAAACCTACTTATGCTACATAATTTGACCATTTTATACTTTGTTTTTTAGAACAATTATCATATTTTTAAATGATTGTACAGATTTTAACTATAAAATTTTGTCTTTTAACATGATATTTTAACTTTAAAAATGGTTTTAATTACATTTATCATTATATTATTTTTCTCATTATATTTTGTTGTTTTATTTATTTATTTTATTTATTTTCCTGACAAGGTTTTCAGATTATTTTTTTTTAAATAACTTGTTTTTTTTATTTATTTAACATTCTCTGACGCATTATGCCTCTAAATAGAACTTGCGCCATACAACTAACTAACCAACTTGAAATTATTTTTGATAATTATAGGGATCCTAACATATATCTATTTTAACTGACATTGATTTATACAATATTGAAATATGCTAATTTAAAAATACAACTTTTTCCGCCAAGTAGTTATTGAGTTATGAGTAAAAAACTACAAGAACCCATGTTATAATCTATTTTGCAACGATATCAAATGATTTAAACATTGGGTTCCAACTTTTAAGCCTTCATAATTTCTAAACTACTTGACTGAATGATCTTAGCAATATTTAATTTAGTAATGACTTTAGTTTGGTAAACTAAAGGAAAATTTAGCGAAAAAACATTACGATATCAAACGTGTGTGTTCGTATTAAAAATTTCGGAGTTTGGTACAATTTTATTAGGAATATGACTCCTAAGCTTATTTTTAAAGAAATATATAAATGGAGAAAAAAACATAATTTCCTTTCAAAAGGCTATTTCTTATTTTTTTTCTCTGATAATTTGGAGTTTAAAATGCATGGGGTGGTCTATTTTTTAGTCCGACTGTACATTTATTTTTTATTGGCGAGGAAATAACTCTCTACTTACTGAAATTGGAGATTAATATATACCAAAAATGTCAAGATACCTGCTTTATTCGTTTTTGCAGCACAAAATGCAAATTCATAGGGAAAAATACTTTTAAACCAAAGTGCAACGAATGAAATTTTATAAAAATATATTGCGCCGCAATGCGATCTTCTACTAAAATATGCCAATAGATATCGCAACATTTAAATATGTTTAAAGGGGTCCGGGATACAAAATTCTGAAAAAAAATACAATTTTCTTTTATTGGCTTAAAACAATACAGTGGTTTTAGAGTTAAATACCGCGAACCGCATGCTTTTATCATGGTTAGATCCGGAGATACATTTTTTGTCTTCTGATGCCGCGCGTAACCCGCCCTCTGACGGGAACTTTAACTTCATTTGTCTCGGAAGGAATTTTTTCACGATTTGTTAACTTTGAAAGAATATATCTAAAATTCCTTATAGGGTATACTTATGAAATTTTAAACAGAGTTCTCTGTATTATATTTCTAATAAACTGTTTTCAGGATTTTTTATTTTAAGAGAGAATTGTAAAAATATGGCAATTAATTCAAAAGTCACTCACCAAAAAAACATCATTTTTTTCACAAAAAAAATTATTATGAACTTTATAATTAATATATATTTTTTAAATCCTGAAGACAAATTCATTTTCTGTATACAACAGTGCAAAAATTATGTAAATCAGGCAAGTGGCTCAAGAATTATATAAAAAATTAAATATGTTTACATTTTTAATTTGTAATTAAAAAAATATTTTAAAGTTTTCAGTATTTTTTCACATGCAATATATTTATTATATAGATACATATTTTCCACAGAAAATTTATTCGAAAATATATATAAATAAAAAACAATAGGATTGGATGTCGATAAAGGGACCCAGTCCCCTTTAAACATATTATTTTTATCATCGAGTTATAATTTTTTTTTAGTTTTAAACCTTAATAATATCTAACCAATTCCTTACTGAAATGACTTCATTTGTAAAAACTATTACACTTCTCGTTAGTTTTTTAAAATAATTCTACCGTAGACAATAATTAGAGAACTAACGAAATTACCCTGAAATTGATTCGCCAAACAAAACCTGTGTGTTAAATAAATTGGATAGCAATAAATTTAGACTTTAAGAGAATAATTAAAAATACATTGAATTAATTTAGAATAACATAGACTAATGGATTTTGCACAAAAAAAATTGGATAGCAATAAATTTACACTTTAAGAGAATAATTAAAAATACATTGAATTAATTTAGAATAACATAGACTAATGGATTTTGCACAAAAAATTGGGATTTAAAATATGACTAAAAAAATAGTTACAAAAGATATTAAGAAATTTAAGGACGGTTACTTACCCCAATTCCCAATAAATAGTAAGCAAGGCATAAATAACTAGCTCCAGATACTACTAAGACATTTTTTATTGACCACAAAAACAATTGACGAAAACGAAGAAGAATATCATGAATAACACATGAATTTCGTGAATAAAACGGATGCATTCATAACACAGAGCATGATTGATTTAACAGCTAAACTACTGCCAGGTGACAAAATTGAATGTATATTATTAGCTGTATAATTATGACTAATTTTGAGCAGTGATTACTTAACCATGCTTAATAATGTCACATCACTTTACTTAAATTGTAAATTAATATGCAATTCGAGCACCATAGTTGCCGACAGAATAATAACTTGATGAATAAATGGTTTTGTCGTTTTAACTGGAACCAGAATACCACGTGATTTGTACAAATGTTGAATTGGAAAAACAGAAGACTTCAGAATACTTTAACTTAAAAGTAGGACTAGATTATATTTCTTGACACAAAACAGACTTCTTAAAAAAAAGACTCGACTATAGAATGTGAGCTTCTTTTACCGAACTTCGACTGAGAATTATTGACTATACTGCAAACTTCGGTTATCAAGATTTCGACTCAGAATGAAATTTATTTCATTTCTACTGTTGCGCCAGTCTCTGAAGTCGCATTTGACGTCACTTCTTCTACGTAACTTGTCATGAGAGAAAGCAAATTTACTGTCTGAATACGTTTTCTTCCATAAAATGTTAATTGATTGTCAGTGTAACATGGGCATCAGCAATATTTCTTTGACGTTACTAAATAAGTTATTATTACACTCCACCGTATATGAGATAAAAATATTTAAATATTCTCCGATATATAAAAAATACTGAAAATATCATAAACCGATAAAAGGTTTTTAACTCATTTGCATTATGCTTAGTTGAATGCTTACTTTCTTTAATGATGTTTCATAGTATTCTCATAAAACAATGTCATATTCTTAGTAAAGCAATGAGCTTTTGTCTTTTATATACCGATTTTGGGCCGACATATGGCAGCACATGCCAGAGAGTTTATGTTTACACGTGTGGATAATTTATACCACAACAAATACCGGCTTCGTCCTAATTTTGGGAACCTGATTATTTCGACATGACATTAAAATGACGTTACAAACAGTAAGTAAACTTTCATATGAAATATGAGTATGTAATTGATTGAACTTTATAATGTTTTCATTATGTACGAGATAATTTAACGTCCTTTTACAATGCATCTTGAAATAATCTGTACATTTAAAACTGTGTTTGAAAGTTGAATATGTGAAAAACAGAAGCCCCCTATAAATATTTTGCTTAAAACTCTATTAACATATTTGTATCGCTTCAGTTTCCAAAAGGATTGTCGTCTTAGATATGCGTCTTTGTTCAAAGTGCAAGAAGTATGTCCATGAAGGATGTTTAGGCCTTACTCGATGGGATACAGGTACATTTTCTGCCCCAAATGTGAATAACTTCATTTGGATTTCTTCATAAATTAATAATGACTTCATTTTGACTTTTGTACACCTACATATTTAATTTACAATAAGTAAAATATGCAAGTTAAAAACACTTTGTTTATTTTGTTCTATTTTGCTGTAATACAAAATATTTGTTAATTTAAGTTAAACCATGTACTTAGCAAATTATAGCCTTATATAGAACACATACGCCTAATAATGAAACTTTAAAGTGTCTCTTGTTTTGAACTATCCTGGTCAAAATTAAACAGTGATAAGAGTATGAATTATCTAATATTGTAAAAAATACAGAGTGACTCTTAATTAAAATACAACTATAAACTGTAATAACTTCTCTCAGCCTCACTAGATGGCGGCACGAATGTGTGCAGTGAGTGAGGGCGTAAAATAAACTTGTTTAATGTCAGTTCCACGCAATTTTAAAAATGTCTCTCAAAGCGTCATATTCAACATAAGACCGTATATTTATTGTTAAAAATTGGTATTTATGTGTTGAAAATGAAACTCTATTTCTACGGAAGTAGTCTTCAACATTCAGAAAACGACCTAAGCCTCGAGTTATCGCCTATCAATTCCTAAATCAATACCTAAATCGTTATCCTGGTGCATTGCATTGACCACCTTATTCGTCAGGTATGAAACCATGTGATTTCTATCTTTGTTGTCATAAGAAAGATTTGGTTTACAAGAAGAAACCAACAAATATTATTGCTACGGAAATAATCTTCAACATTCAGAAACCGATCTAAGCCTTGAGTTATCGCCTATCAATACCCAAATCGTTCTCCTGGTGTTTTGCATTGGCCAGCTTATTTACCAGACATGAATCTATGTGACTTCTATCTTTGGGGTCATAAGAAAAACTTGGTTTACAAGAAGAAACCGAAAGACCTAATTAGCCTCAAAAGTTTCATAACTGACTCTATGTCAAGCATCAATAATAAAAAGCTCGATTTTGTTACTAACAACTTTGTGACTATGTTGCGCTATTGTATCACATCTGAAGGTTCTCACTTTAAAAACTTTATCTATTAAATAAATTTTCCGTGTTCTTTCCAATAAAAAAAAATAGTTGTTCTATCTGCAACTACTCAAGAGTTATTTCAGTTTAAAGTTATATGTCAATTAAATGTCACCCTGTATATATAAATATTACAATCAATAACATTTAAAATGTGAATGCTGATATAACACATTTCATTGTGGTATGAATCCTTAACGTGGCTTTATTTGGTACCGGTACCTTATAAGCTTTTATTTATTTTATTTTCAACATTTATGTAAAATTTCTAATTCTACATTTTAAAAATATTGTCGGCTGAAATGAGCTTACATTTCTGAAGCTAAAAATAACTCTGTTTCAAAACATACATTTAAAAGAGCGAAAGTATGAGTACATCTCCTCAGTTTTCAAGGAAATTTTAAAATCGAGTCATGTTTCTTCTCTTTCCTTATCCACAGAGTGAAATTCGTAAGCAGTCATTTCAAAAGTAGGTAAGTATGCACCTTTCTGGTAAATCAACTTTTACAGAAATGCTGCAACCAAAAGAACATGCTAGAAATGTGCTCAAGATGTTTGTAGGACGACTTTGAAATATTTGTCTCTAAAAACTAGTCTGAAAAGAAAAATTTACGTTCTTAGATTAGGAAAAAAGTCTTTCTTTTGTGCTAATATTTTCAAAATGTTTTAATATATTTGTAAAAAAAAATATTTTTGAAATACAAATTTATATAAATAATATCTGCTATCTGAATTTTCTTCGAAATGTATCTTAATTTAATCTGGTCTATGCTGCGTTAAATTAAAAAAAGGATTTATCAATAGCGAATATGTTTTTAAAAGCGTTACTTTTTACCGCTAGTTATATTCATTAAAAATTTAATGAAATTTATTTAAATAATTAATAACGATAATAATAATTAAAAGTAATTACTGAAAATAATAATTTAAATAAAGAAAAAAAAAGGTAAAAATATAGTAATATTTAACAGCTTTTAGATATATACTTGCTTAGAATGATTTATGTACTCTAAAAATTCACATTCCTCAATCATCATTTACAGTATTTACCAATATAAGAGAAAATTCTCTATTCTTCGTTTTGTCAATCCTTTTGTCTATCATCCGCAGACTAATTTTTGAATAATTCTTGGATCGATACCAAGTATTTAAAAGGGAAAAACAATAGAAAGAGAAAATGATGGGTCAAGTGAAAAACGATGATAGTCAATCACTTGCAAAATTTGAGATAGCAGTGCTATCTGTTAGCTTAAGATCAAGACTATATTTTGATAACCTTGGATCCGGACAAAAATAAAGGTAATACTTTGGAAGACATGTTTGAAGAGATATGTGTAAATGGGAAAGGACGGCGAAATTTCTTTGAAAAAAATTGTTAGAGATGGAAAAAGATGAAGGTAGAAAGACCTTCGTAAAAGAAATAAACTGTCATCTAACTATCTGTGACTATCATTTAACTATCTGTGACTATCATCGTTTTTTCCTTGACCCTTTATAAACTTTTGTTATGGAAATTCACACTCATTCTGTTCGTTACTCTACGTTTAAGGTACTTTTAATGGTTCTCTTCATTTTTTATGGTTCTTCTTCCTTTTTATTTCACATAAAGAGTTTGAATACATTCATGTCAACAGCTATTCAACAGTCTGAACACATTTTCAATATTGTTTATAATTCTAAGTCATTGTAGTAATTAAGTTTTCATGATCTCATAGTCATAGTGTTTTCAAGACTTTCATTTCTTCATGCGTATCTTTAGCTTAACCCCTTGCCTGTGACGCCCGAACACAGTTCGGGCAACGCAAATGCGCCAATTATGGAATGCCCGATCTGAGTTCGGGCAAGAGAAAATCGATGTTTCAATTTCGTGAATCCCGAATTTAGTTCGTCCAATGCTTAAAAACAATGCAAAAAAAACGTTTAACTTGCAAAAAATTTATGCACCTGTCTGTGGCACCTTAATGTGGTTTGAATAAAATTTGGGAAGAACTGCAAAATTACAAAAATCCGACAAATGGCTCGAAACTGCCTAAATTTCCGCGAGAAAGTATCGTCATCTATTGGGGGAACAGTAAATTACATATTATGTATTGGAACGGAGTTCGGGATTCACGGAATTGAAACACAGATTTTTCTCTTTCCCGAAACCATGTCGGGCATTCCAAAATTGGCGCATTTGCGTTGCCCGAACTGTGTTCGGGCGTCACAGGCAAGGGGTTAATGTAAAACTACAGAATGTTTTTTTACAGTATATCTTTTGATAGCTTCAAGGTGTAAATTTGTAATTAAAGTATTGCTTACAGTATAAGACTCTGTTGAAAATAATATTTATAGTACAGTGCAAATCCATTTATATGGACTAACGTGTAATGAATTTAATCAGGATATACAGAATATCCGATAACTGTAGTAATTATCAAAAACAGGCTTTGAAATAAAAATCCCTCTAAAATCTATTTTATTTAATAAAATGATGTGTAATTTATTAACCTTGAATTAGGCTAATCTATTAATGTCATATATTTCACTATTTAAATGCATTATATGTTTCACATATATAATGCACTTATATATAATGCATGATATATATAATGCATGAAATATATAATGCACTTATATATTTCACTACTTAAATGCATTTAGATAAGCTTGTTAAACGCGTTCCAAAATTTTATTTATGTAGCAGTTGACAGGAAATAGCGATATAGAAAATTAATTTAATTGATATTTTAATACTCCTCCTCCCAATTAGACACTAGCAGTAAGGAAAAAAAATCTAAATTAACTTTTTACATTACAATTTTACATTATGCAACGTTTTAGAAAATTAATTTTAACATGTAAAAGATAAATTATTTTTCAAATACAAATAAATTAAAATAAATTCATATCTTGCATTTAAGATAGGCACAATAGCTTTTAAAACGCCTTTAATTGCAAGATTTTGTACCTTTATTTCATGTAGAATAGTTTTCTTCAGATTTATTCGGTTTAAATCTACTCTTCAGGATTTTTTCCCTACAGTCTAATAATTGTATTTAGTAATCCCTTTCAAGATGAACGAATTTTTTTTTTATTTATGACACGACAAATATTCACCATTTATTAGAAACATTAATTTTAATGCAATTGTTACTCGCAACAATACATATATAAAAACTAAATTTTACTTTCTGTTATCACTTCAATTAATATAAATACATTAGATATGAACGTAAAATTATTGTCTTGTAAACTGTGTGATGTACATTTTATTTGTTATGATTAGAATGTATTTCTGAATGTGATATTTTCCATAATTTAATTACATATTCTTTTCAAATAAAATATTTTCATATAATCTAAAACTTTTAGGACAAAGTATATAAATGATAGATTTATGATTATTATTCTTAAAATACGAGTAAATTAAAAGATCTGCATATTTTACATTTAAGAGGAGCAAATCAGCTTTAAATTGCAAAAATTGTACCTTAATTTCATGTCGAATTGAAATTTCTTTAGTCTTACACGGTTTAAATCTACTCTTCAGATTTTTTTTACTACAGCCTGATTATTGTATTTAGTGATCCCTTTCAAGATGAAGGAACAAACATTTTATTTATGACAAAAAAAATATTCACTATTTATTAGAAATATTAATTTTTAGCTCTGTCAAAGCCTGAGAGCTAATGTGCCCGCAGGTTCTGTATGTATGTTCGTAAACCGATAACTCTTGATAGAAATATCCGATTTGCTTCAAATTTTGTGTATAGGTTCATTCTGATAAGGCGCTTCTCTGATTAAATTTGGGTGTTCACTGGTAAAATATAATGGGAGGAAAAGGAGCTACCCCCCTAATTTAGATAAATGGGTTTTCATGCCAAATTAATCGATTTGATTCAACTGTGGTACACTTGTTTATTCTGATAAGGAGCTTCCCTGATTAGTTTTGGGGGTTCATTGATTAAGTATAAAGGAAGAACGGGGGCTAATCCCCCTCAATTTAGATAAATGGGTTTTTTATGCAGAATTATCTGATTTGCTTCAAATATGGTATACATGTTTATTCTGATAGGGCGCTATCCTGATCAGATTTGGGTGTTCATTGGTTAAGTATGAAGGGCGAAGCGGGGTTGGGATAATCCTGTGTTAAGTTTGTTAAATGGGTATTTCATGCAGAATTATCCGATTTGCTTCAAATCTGGTATACAGGTTTATTGTCGATTACTTTATTTTTCGAGGGTAATTATTCTTTGAAATAAGAGTATAATATACAATTAGTGTGAATAGCCTGTGAGCTCAATGTCATAACTGGGCGTTTTTTACTTTATAATTCATTTGTTACTCGCTACAATACAGATATAAAACTAAATTTTACTTTCTGTTATAACTTCAATTAATATAAATATATTAGATATACACGTAAACTTACTGTCTGTAAAATATGTGATGTACATTTTATTTGTTGTTTTTTGAATGTAGTTTTGAATGTGAAATTTTCCATACTTTAATTATATATGCTTCTCCATTAAAATATTTTTGTATAATTTAAAACTTTTAGGACGAAGTATATAATTTATATATTTATTATTTATAATACAAAGATAATATATAAAAAGTATGATTTCAAATATGATATATCAGAATAAGTATGGCAGATTTATAATCACATTGCCAACTTTGGAATAATCTGTAAATAATAATGAGTTCTACACAATATATCAATAAAATCTTTTTTTTTATAGAAATTCAGAATATAAAATGCTAAACATTTCTCTACAGAGTCCGTTTTCATAACATTTAAAGCAAAATTTATAATTTGATATATGACCATTACATGTTTAATTGCACTAATACAGAGAAATATGTTATAACAAACTTTCAATAGGTTTAAAAAAAAAAAAGTTTCCATAATTGATTATGAAAAACTTTATGTTTGAAACAAAATTATGTGGCAATGTACCATATCACATTTTCAAGAAAAGTTGATGTTAAAAAACTTCGAGAAAGAGAAATCGAAGAAATATAGTTTTTATACTTTTATACGAAGGTTATTTTTTTTAAATAAGAAAAAAAAACACTGTAAATATCATAAAAACCTATTTGTTCCCATATTCTACATACTTTCATCGACATTTCTACATAATTTTCATTTTCCTTCAAAAAATTGTTATACCATTCAGCAAGTTTTTGAATTCTAACGCCAAAGAACTCTGCCGCGTGTGAAAAAAGCCCAATCCATGTTTGCAGTTGTCACTTCTTCGTCGTCGTAGAACCGTTGAAAACCAAGGAATATCTTTAAGTACAGAAAAAGGTGAAAATCGAATTTTGTTGACCATATCACGAACCTTATCTTTAGAAATCAGACATGCACCTTAATCCGCCTCTTCTTGAACATTCTCACCCACTTTCAAACTTTACTATCACCACACTCTCAGAAAAAACTGTAAATTTATGAGCGTTTGCCCTTCAATTTTCACGGGCAACAGCTTTATTTGATGAAAAACGGTCTGATCCACTAAATAAGCGGCTTTATCCCTTAGATATTTAGAAAATTAAGAGCAATCCACATATTCTTACAGTTCCAGCCCATATGTTAGCAAAAATACGGTACGACTCCATACATTGTCTTCCGCTAGGGTGTAACCCTTCATTTTACTCGTGTTTCGAAATTTTTAATTTTAAAAAGCGATTCTGTTATGATTATCTAACGTCCTACGTGCTACGGAACAGTAAGTAAAGTGTTATTGTGTTTTAAAGTGCATTATATCCTGTGTATTATAATTCGGTATTACTTTGTCCCGTAAAATAACGGGAAGCAGAAAACGATGGGCAAGGATTTTTTTTTACGGGGTATGACTGGAATCTCTGCTGCCGGCCTCTGCCCGTAATTTTACAGCAATATTTTTCTGTGTGCGTAGACTTGATAAATCTGACGGTGAATTTCCACTGCTGCCAAGTTCTTGCTCTCAAGAATTGAATTGCAGATGGTATCTTACAGTCCGTGGACGAATCAATTTTCTTAAACATTGTAAACTTCTACAGCTCAGCACACAGACGATACGGTTGCAAATGGAATCTAAACGCGCGCAAAACTTGCTGGGCGCAGACGCAGATGCGCACTCTCATTCACAAAATTGCCTTACTTAGGAAATAACCCCATATACAGTGTGATTCATAAATATGGAAACAATGGGCTATCTCCTTAAATATTGCCCCTAGGCACATACTTCCAATTGCAAAGTGTCATTAAAAAAGGTACAAAATTTGATGAGATGTGTTGCAGCTCCATAAGGGGTGTCTATTTGAGAAAATACAAAAATTAAATTTTTATACGGTCCCCGTAGGATAAAATTTCCAATTAGGAAATATTTCCTTATGCATTCCTGAATTAAACAAAAAAATCCATCTTGATATCTGCAAAATTCACAGAGATATTAAAATGGGGTGCGTTCTTACTATAACTAGTTTTATATACATTCAGATCTTGGTGATGTTTATTTCAATGAAATGAATTTTATCGTCTGTTATTATGATATGATTAATTTCCGTAATAAAATAACATACATTTTAAGTTAACTATATTATTAACTTGCTTAGGCATTTATGCTTCATGTCCGTTTACTTGTCAGTTGCAACACCTTCGCTAATGCAGATATTTTAAAATCATTTATTGCAAAGAACACGCTGATCCAGTGAGAATTTTGGTTCAGGGTTTATACTGAATCCGGCTACGCTTTTTCCGCAGTTTTCGGCGAATTGAGCATGCTTTTCTCTTATTACGTATGCCATGATTACAGGCGCGATTTATTTATTTTTATTTTGACACCAGACAGAGCTGCAAAATTTATCATTTAGAACTTGCTTTGCCAATGATTTGCTTTCATGGTTTAATTTGTTATGATTCACGATGAAGAAATCTCCTGTGTTTGTTTTCTTTAATGAAGCGAGAGTTTAGCCTGTCAACCTAATTTCAACTGAAATTATCTCGGAATCTATACACATTTGAATGTAACTCATCTCTCAAACTTACAATTTTTTTGAACGATCTTTCTAAAAATGTAACTTTTATGCAACTTTATTCGAAAAAATAATTTTGAGTAAAAATGGCCACTTAGCATATGAAAAGAGAAGTGATCAGCACGTATTTGTTTTCCCCACTCAAATGAATTGCGCATTTATTACATATATTATGTATGATAAGATTTAATAGAATAAAGAAAACTTTTATTAATATATTTTTAAGTTTTAATTTGATTTTCATAAAATTTGAAATGACTCGACAAAATTCTGCAACGATCATACATATTAAATTTCAAACCATTCGGTTGCGTAGCTTTTGCGCTGTTATATCCGGACAGACGGACAGACCAGGCGACGAGTATAGGTGTTACGTATTTTTATAATTACGAACGCACCTAATAATAATAATAAATTATTATAATAACTATTAATAAATAACAATAACTAATAATAGCTATAATAGTAATGAATAAATTAACTAAGAGGTGTAATGACTCTTACTTATATTCAAGAGGAAAAGTTTGGGCTTAAATGATAGTGAAAGCAGGTAGAAAATATTTCTCTTTTATAGTTATATGTAATAAAGTTATAAAAATATTACTTAGAGAAATTTCATTTTTCTCAATAATTGCATAAATACTCGGGTTTTTTTTTTTCAAAACAATTTTTACGATACAAATTTAATGGTAAACATATTTTACAATTTTCATTAATTAATTATGTTTATATTTGCGATTTATAAATGCTACCAGGTCAAGAAATATCTTTCGAAATCCTCTCAGATATGTACTAAAATCAACAAACTTTCTAACAATTAGACGCTTAATTTAAATGAAAATGTTACTGCCAAAATGTTCACAATATATTTCTTATATATTTAACAGAAATTACCAAGTTATTGTAAACTTTTACATTAAAAGTTCCGAAATCACTCGAAATATTGATGAAATATAAGCTTACTCAGTGAAAATTCAAATTTCAAGGAAGCTCAAAAGACTGTTTGAAGTCATTAGGTCAAATTGAATAAAGTAGTACTTGTACGATTTACTTATATGAGATTAGCAACAACTGTCGAAAACTACTTATTAAAAGGGAAATTCATATAAGCGAGAAACAAAAATCTCAAGATGCTTTTGATACTTTTATCATTGCTTATTGCCCAGTATGTAAAAATAAGAAAAACATTTATATTTAAACTCTAAATTGATGAATAAAATCTTATAAAATTATTTTTTGTCTACAATATAAAACCTATTAAAATATGAAGACATTTTAATGCACAAATTGCAAAAATTTAAAGCAAAATTAAAAATATTATATAAATTTAAACAATTTGATACTTATCATCAATTTACAGAAGGATTTTAAGTATTAATTCCCTAATAAACTGTCATAAATTCGTTCCTAAATCACATTATTCCTAATTTAAAATGCTCTTCTCGTTATTTTAGTTCTTTTAAAACGTTCCCACAGTAGACTGTATAGTCAGGGAAATGAATATATATATACATATATATATATACATATATATATATATATATTTAAGTACCGTATTGACTTTATAAAGAGATACTCCGTAAAGGGAATATTGTTATTATGAATGAAGCAGGTATGCTAGCAACAAATATTTAAAGTTATAAAATAATTTATTTGCATTTATTTACTATAATAAATTCAACCACAGGATATATATATATATGAGATAAAAATAATTTAGTAATTAGTCAGAGATACTCAGAAATATAAAAAATAAAAATAAAATCTAAAACTCGATAAAACATTTTTCTTTCAACTGCATTACATTTTGGTTGGACTGATACTTTCTTTAATAATGCTTTTAAAAAATATGATTACAAAAATTTAATATTTTAGTATTGCATTTTATATTTTTTATACATAATATTTAGCTCTAGATTTTAAAAATATTGTCGACTAAAAAGGTCTTACCTCCTTGAAGCTAAACAGAACTCGGTTTCAAAATATACATTCTGAAGAATAAAGTATTAATGATGAAATAATGACTAATGTATATAAAAAGACTAAAGTAGTAATGTAGTGTATTTTAAGTGTATCTTCACATTCTTTAAGGAGATTGAAAGTCAGTATTACAAAAAACCAAGAATTCCAACCTCTGTATATGAGTTAAAACATTTAAAAAATAAAATTATAAGAAAATGACAAAAGAAAATTCGGTAAAAGATATTTCTTTGGTTTGTACTACGCTTAGATGAACGTATGCCTTCTTAAATATTGTTATTTATCAATCTGATTATAAAACGCAAGATTTTAGTACTACTTTTTTATAGTTTATACATTTTTTTTCCTGTACATTTATAAAATATTGAGGGTTTCGAAAAGCTTACTTCTTACTTTCAGAAAATAATCTGGTTTCAAAACAAATATTTATAAAAAGTAGGTACATCTGCGTCGTTTTCAAAAAAATTACAAAATTGAGTCATAGCTTTCCTCTTTCCTTAGCCACAGAATAAAATACTTAAGTATGCACTTCAAGATATGGTTACAAACATACAAGGGCCTTTTTTGTAAATCCTGTGTCATAAAAATTCTGAAAGCAGAAAAGCAGGTTTTAAAATTTGCACAAGATGTTTATGAATGCCTCTGAAAAATGTTTCTGTAAAAGGTAATATCGGTAGTAAAAATTAAGTTATTTGATTACAAAAAAGATTATTTTTCACACTAATCTTTTAATTATGTTTAAATGTATTGTTAAATATGTGCTTGGAAAGATACAATTTATAAATACATTTTTGTGGTTTTATTTGATTGCCTAAGAGGGACTGCTCAGACAAGGAAACCAAGTCTGTAGAGCATAGTATCCCTCACGGTCCCTTTATTAAGGTCTTAAAAAAAGTGTATAGTGCATTCAACTTAATACTAAAAATCTATGGTAGTTTTAGAGAGCGAAGTAAATAAAGTGAATACATTAATTTGTACAGCTATATAATAGTTGACGGAAATCAATATCATTTAAAAACTTTTTGTAAAAAAAAAAAAAAAAAAAAAAAAAAAAAAAACTTATCAGCGGAATTATCTCTTGCAATTACTCTCTCACATTATAATGTTCTTTCACAGTTGATATTGGTTATAATAAAAAACAATACACACACTGAAATCAGTTTAAAATTTCTTTCATGCCACATTTAATTACCTACAGTAATTATTTGTGTATACATATGCATACCCTTCCACTTTTTCTCTTTCCAGCACATACACAATGTGCGTCGATGAATATATTGTGTGATCAGTTGAAATTAAATCTTTTAACTTGCATTTGAATTTTTCGTATTTGTCTTCAAAATAATATTTACTTTGAGATTTGTAATGGGTAAATATTTTATAATTTTCATTAATTACTTATGTTTATATCTGTGATTCATAAATGCTACCAGTTCAAGAAATATCATTTGAAAACCTCACGGTAAAGTCATGAAATCAACAAACGTTCTAATAATTAAACCTTTAATTAAGAAAAAAAAAATTATTGTGAAAATGTTCAGAACAGAATTTATATATATATATATATATATATACAATAAAAAAATACGATTTTATTATAAATTTTTACATTACAATCCCAAAATTACAAACAATGTGTTGATCTAGTATTAGCTTAGTTCACTAAAAATTCAAATTTAAAGGAAGAATAATGCAACACATGTACGATTTACTTTTAAAGGTAAGATTTCTCCACTTCTATTTATTAAAGGGTAAATTCCTAAAAACCAGAAAGTATATAACTTCTTAAGTTCATAATTATATAAATTCGTAGCACTGATAATCGTTGTCTGGTCCGGCCGTCTGTCCTTCTGTCTGTATATAACAGCGCAAACACTACCCAACCGAATGGTTTGAAATTTAATATATATAATCGTTAGAGCATTCTGTAAAAGATATTAATAAAAGTTTTATCCATTCTATTAAATCCTATCATACTTAATTAATTCAATGATATCCCGTGATAGGTAATGATTATATGTTGCCATGGTGATTACATCATATTTAATACCGAATCATATCATTTCCAAATTACTGGATTTCAAAACCAAATTTGTATACTAAAATTGCTTAATTACAGCAATCCTATAATCTAGGAACAAATTTTTGGATAGATGTTTCTGGAGAAATAGATATTAAATAAAAAAAGAGTCTAAATACAGATTTCTCGTTCTGAAATTTTCAAAGCTAGTCTTAAGTTTCCCATTGGAATTTTCAATAAATGTCAACTAAATATAAAATGTTGCCAACTTAGAATGTACTTATTTTATGACAGAAATTAATGAAATCATAATGACAGACGATATAACTGATTTGTCTGAAACTAGTTATAGTACGAACTCATTTGTCACGTTTGATGTACAATTTCCAACTTGTTATTATTTATATCGTTGTTTATATCACTGTATGTAAAAATAAGAGAAAAGTTTATCTTTAAACACATAATTGATGGATTAAAAACCTGTCAAAGTAATTGGCGCCTACAATATTAACGCCTATTAAAATATGAAAACATTTTTATACAAAATTGCAGAAAATGAATGAAAAATTTAAAAGAAATTAAAACAATTTGATAGTTAGTCATCATCAGTTTACAGATTAATTTTAGGTTTTAATTTCCAAATAAACTCTGCAATGTCTTTCCATAAATGACATTGTTCCTAATAGATAATGCTCTTCTTGTTATTTTTTGTCTTAGAACATGATTATAAAATTTTATATTTTAGTATTTCATTTTTTAATTTCGATACAAAATGTTTAGCTCTACATTTTAAAAATATTGTCTGCTAAAAATAGCTCTCTGCAGCTAAACAGAACTCAGTTTTAAAATATATATTCAAAAGACTAATGTAGTAATAATATAATAATGACTAATGTAGAAATGTAGTGTAGTTTCGGTGCATTGACATTTTTTAAAGTCAGTCGGTGTTATATATATATATATATTTAAAAAAAAACACCTAGCAATTATAACTTCGATATATGAGAGAAAAACATCAAAAAGAGAAATAGTATTAAAAAAAAGTGACAAAAACTAAAAACCGGTAAAATATATATTTTCTTTGAATTGTATTATGTTTATTATGTTATGCTTTTTTAAATGATGATATTTAGCAATCTGATTATAAAATATAAGATTTTAGTATTCTTTTAATAGTTTATACAAATCTTTTAGCTGTACATTTCTTTTAAAATTATCTGGTTTCAAAATATATATTTGTAAACAGGGTACATCTGCGTAGTTTCAAACAAATTGCAAAATCGAGTCATGTCTCTCCTCTTTCCTTATCCACGGAATAAACTACTTAAATATGCACTTCAAGATATGGTTACAAATATGCACCATTTTTGTAAATCCCTCGTCATAAAAATCTAGAAAGCGGAAAAAAACATCTTAAAATTTGCTCAAGATGTTTATGGATGCTTTTGGAAAATGTTTCTGCAAGAGCTAATATCAATAGGAAAATTTAAGTTCTTTCATTGCAAAATAGTTTATTTATTACGCTAATGTTTAATTCTGTTTTAATGGATTGATAAAAATATGTTTGGACTGACACAAGATGTAAATATATTTTTGTGGTTTGTTTGTATTCCATTCTACTTGGTTTTAAAAACCTACGGTTACTTTTAGGGAGCGAAATAAAGTTATTGGAAACATTAATGTCTACAGCTATTTAATAGTCGAAATGCATTTTCCATAGGCCGTATTATTATTTTAGGTTGTTTGTTGAAAAAATTGTTTATACTTTTAGAATGATTTTTATTTCTATTATAAAGTAAAACATCTGTGTCTGTAACGCTGACGTTTTATTGACAGTTGCAGAGACCTGAGTAACCAATTTCATTTTTATTAGCGATTTTTATTAACTTCTGAACCATCGAAAAATTTAAAATTTAAATTATTTCATGGGTCGCTGATACCGAACCTTCAAATAGTTCAATTCAGCCCCAGAGTTCGATTGGGGATCGATGGAAAAAAATCATTAAAAAATTCTGTATGTAATAAATAAGAGCCGGAATTTTCTCTCGCACTTCCACTCTTATAGCATGACGTTCTGCGACTGTTGATATCGGTTATATTAAAATAAAAACAAAAAATTAGTTTAAAAATGCTTACTTCTTACATTTAATTTCTTATAGTAATTACTTGTGTGTAGATATGTGTACTCTTCCTCTTTATCTCTTTCCAGCACACAAACACTACAGAATTTTATATAACCACAGATGTACCTATGTATTTATTTGGTTATCACTTGTATTTGAATCTATTAAGTTGCATTTGAATTTTTATCTAACATGTACAAGATCCTATATAGTTGAGTCTGATTTAAGTCCTGTTAATTACATCCTAACAAATAGAATGAATTAATTTAAATTTCTAATTTCTTAGGAATTAAAGTTTAAAACGCACAAGTTTTGAACCTAACATTCCTAAACCCGTGAAGAATCACCATTCGCAGTCATTTTATTCATAATGTCATTAAACTTTTGAAACTTTATTAAAGTATCATCTCCATGCGCCTGATTACTTATAAATCTATTAATCGCATGTTATATAAATAATAGACAGTTTGAAAATTGCATAATAGTTTTTTATTCTTTTATTCTATTGTTTTAGTAAAGTATTTGGGGATCGATCACTTGAGAAATTTTTGAAGGGGTCGATGGTCAAAAAAGTTCGGCAACTCCTGCTTTATACCAAATCTGCAATGTTTTAAGTACCTTGCTTACTACCAAATCTGCAATGTTTGCCTTCAAGTTCAATTAGCATTACTCTATGCTTTTTTGCGAAAACTTTTAACCAAATTCTCACTTTCCACACTCTCTTCGAATAGCTTTTAGGTTGCCTGTTGAAAAAATTCTTTATGCTTATATAATAATCTTTATCTGCATTATAAATAAAAAATATCTCCTTCAGTAATGCTGACGTCACATAGACTGTGACAACGTTCAGAGCAATCAACGTCCTTTTTACCACAAATTTTATTAACTACTAAATATCGAGCACTTTTAATTTTTACACCATTGAATAGAAAAAAAATGTGCTTTCAAATAAAAGTTTTGTAAAATATGTAGCTCAATTTATTGATATTTTACTGTTTTTTTTTTAATAACTCCCTAGTTTGATTTAAAAAATATATCCATTGCATCAGTAATCATTTGTTTGCTACAATATTGTGAAATTTCATTTGCAGTAAATAAATATGCAAAACTAAAAAAAATTGTCACAGATTTAATAACTGTCAATTGATTGTGTTTGTCGAAAATTTTTTCCATTTCTCCCCCCCCCCCTTATCCGTCCAAAAAAATCTTCCTTTGAAGCTTTGTATATAGATAAATTATACATAAACGAGATGTAGTTTTTAGATGTAGATTTTAACTTTATTATTAGAATGCATAAATATGAGGAAGGTTGTTAGTTAAAATAATATATTTAATTTAGCGCCAAACCCCGCTCGCTGAAATACGTCAATTAAATATATACTCAATATAGGTCCTTAAAGAAAGGTCCCTATAGAGAGCTTTAGGGATTTTTGAACTAGGCTACACTTGAATCTCATTCAAATATTTAAATACATTGTTTCTATGCCTATTCTAAAGCACAAACGTGCGCATCAGAAAAACCAACACCATAACGATGTTGGCAATATGTGTTTGAACGGAGGAGGTCAGTTGTCTTGGCACTAATTTTCTCATAGTTGAAAAATAACCCAGTTGCGCTGAGTTCAAATATGTCAATTGCCTTACCAAAAGAGGTTATGAATTTAAACCAGAGGGGAGAACAAAATGAGAACACGTTAAATATTTATTAGTAATCTTTAACACTAAATTAATTGTCATCATTTAAAAAATAACTTGGCAACGAAGCAATAATTTTAGTTAAGAAAAAAGAAAAAGCATGCATAATGCATCATGAGCGTTAGAAATATTCTTTAAAGTTACAGAAACACCAACGCTATAACGACGTTGGATATATGTGTTTAAACGGAGGAGGTTAGTTGTACTTTCACTAATTTTCCCATTTCTAAAAAAAACAAAAACAGTTGTACTAAGTTCAAATATGTCAATTGCCCTACCAAAACAGGTTATGAATTTAAACCATGGAGGAGAAGTTTAGGAAAAACACGTTAAAGATTTATTAGTAATCTTTAACAGTATGTTAAGTAGCAGCACTTTAAAAAATATCTTGGCAACGAACCAATACTTTTAGTTAAGAAAAAAGAAATGGCTTTTATAATGCAACATGGCCGACAGCAATGTTCTTTATTAGTTACAGAAACATCAACGCCAGTTTCAGAAACACCAACGCCAGTATCAGAAACATCAAAGCCAGTATCAGAAACACCAATGCCACTATCAAAAACACCAACGGCACTATCAAAAACACCAACGCCACTATCAGGAACACCAAAGCCACTATCAGAAACACCAACGCCACTATCAAAAACACCAACGCCAGTATCAGATACACCAACGCCATAACGATGTTGGCAATATGTGTGTAAATCGAGGTGGTTAGTTGTCTTGGCAATAAAAATTTTCCCATTAATGAAAATTAACCCAGTTGCCATGAGTACCTGAGTTCAAATAGGTCGATTTCCCTATGAAAAGAGGTTATGAATTTAAACCAGGGGGAAGAAATTTAGAGAAAATATGTTAAAGATTTATTAATAGTCTGTAATTAAGCGGCAGCACTTTAAGAAATATCTTGGTAAGGAATCGATAATATTAGTTAAGGTAAAAGAAAAAAGCTTATATAATGCAACAGGGGCGACAGCAATTTTCTTTAACGTTACAGAGTAATTCATGATTACTGTCAATGTACATACGATAAAAAAAAAAAGAAAAAAAAAGAAAAAAAAAGAAAAAAAAGAAAAAAAAAATAAAGAAAAGAAATCAATACAATCAGAAATATCTAAAAGATGTATAAACATAAGTAAAGATTTGTTTAAATACTTTTTTTTATTTCAATTCCATTACTCCTGATTCAACGAAGGCATTCTTTAATAATGATTTTTAGTTATCTGATTATAAAATATGAGATTTTAGTATTTCTCTTTTAGATATTATAATAAAAAGTAATTCTACATTTAAAAAATATTCTCGATTTCAAAGAGCTTACGTCTTTTTTAAAATAAAAGATCTTCGTTTCAAAACATACATATAAGAGCTTAAGTACATCTCCTCAGTTTTCACGGAAATTTTAAAATCGACTCATGTTTCTTCTCGTTCCTTATCCACATAGTAAAATACTTAAGTACGCATTTCATGAGACGGTTACAAGTATGCACCTTTATGATAAATCTTCTTTCATAAAAATCCCGAAAGCGTAACAGCATGTCAGAAAATGGGCTTAAGATGTTTATGGAATTCATTTGAGAACTTTTTCTCCTGGTATCAAAAGAATACTTCACGTTTTTATATAAAGAAATAGCTTATTTTTCAGTCTAAACTTTACATACTGTTATAATGAAGTTATTAAAAAAATATTTAAATATTAATGTTTGATATCTGCTAGTTCTATGAAATGTATCTGAACTTAATTGGATTGATGCCTTGAAAAAAAAGGAAAAAATTTGGTCATTACCGGTAAGTTTTAAATAGACTCAATTATAATCGATAGTTATATATTTTTGGAATATAAATTTCTGGAATATATATAAATTTTTGGAATATATATATAAATTTTTGGAATTTCTTAAAAATAGTTAATAAATAACAATGAATAATAAATGCTAATCTATTTAAGAATGGCGTGGTAGCGCCATTCCTTATTTAATTACAGCCTGACTCCTCCGTGTTATTTTATCACAGCAACACCTGTAGATCCAGTTATTTTCTAAGCTTTTTCTCACTATTTTGTGCACGATGACACTTTTTTTTCAAAACAGGATAATCGATAGTTATATATATGTCTATTTAATTTTTTTGAAATTCCTTAAAAGTAATTAATAAATAATAATGAATAATAAATGCTAATCTATTTAAGCATGGCGTGGTAGCGCCATTGATTATTTATTTACAGCATGACTCCTCCGTGTTATTTTATCACAGTAACACCTGTAGATCCAGTTATTTTCTAAGCTTTTTCTCACTATTTTGTGCACAATGACACTTTTCGAAACAGGAAATTCCATAACTAAACATTGAAAATGGATTTATTTTATGTTTTCTCTGATAGCAACCATACTATAAGTTAAAATTTGACAGGGTAATTTTAACTCAACTCTCTTTTACGCCGATAACGACCCTTAGCGAGAAACGTATAAGTAAAATTAAATAAACTTGTTCTTTTTTATGTTTCACTGTATGATTTCCGTACTCAAGATAAAAATGCGTACTACAGATTCAACATAATTTATTTTTGCGTTTAAAGCGCCACCTGGGAGGAAAAAGGGTAATAAAATATATGTAAAATTGATTTTTTTCATGTTTCACTAAATGACAGTTATGCTGAAGTTGAAAGCAGATGGTACAGATTGAAACTAATTTGAGATGAGTAATTTCCTGAACTGTGCGACCTATCATTTACAACACACTTGAAAATTTCTACTCACAACTACTCACTGTTTCTATGAAGGGAATAGTTGATAACGTAGACTTCTGTTATGACCTAGGAAACAATAAGTAAGGATATTTGAAAATCCACCCCCCGGAAAGGTCTTAAAGGGGGATTGAACGATTTAGGTGCTTTCGCCATATCTCAGCAGCAGTTTTAAGTAGGAGCATGAAATTCAGGATAGCAAATCTACTAAAAAAGTGCTTAAATATGTATTTCAGCGATTTTGGAAATTCATACCTTAAAGGGGTTAGAGCAGGGGTTAAAATTTCTACTCACAACTACTCACTGTTTCTATGAAGGGAATAGTTGATAACGTAGACTTCTGTTATGACCTAGGAAACAATAAGTAAGGATATTTGAAAATCCACCCCCCGGAAAGGTCTTAAAGGGGGATTGAACGATTTAGGTGCTTTCGCCATATCTCAGCAGCAGTTTTAAGTAGGAGCATGAAATTCAGGATAGCAAATCTACTAAAAAAGTGCTTAAATATGTATTTCAGCGATTTTGGAAATTCATACCTTAAAGGGGTTAGAGCAGGGGTTAAAATTTCTACTCACAACTACTCACTGTTTCTATGAAGGGAATAGTTGATAACGTAGACTTCTGTTATGACCTAGGAAACAATAAGTAAGGATATTTGAAAATCCACCCCCCGGAAAGGTCTTAAAGGGGGATTGAACGATTTAGGTGCTTTCGCCATATCTCAGCAGCAGTTTTAAGTAGGAGCATGAAATTCAGGATAGCAAATCTACTAAAAAGTGCTTAAATATGTATTTCAGCGATTTTGGAAATTCATACCTTAAAGGGGTTAGAGCAGGGGTTAAAATTTCTACTCACAACTACTCACTGTTTCTATGAAGGGAATAGTTGATAACGTAGACTTCTGTTATGACCTAGGAAACAATAAGTAAGGATATTTGAAAATCCACCCCCCGGAAAGGTCTTAAAGGGGGATTGAACGATTTAGGTGCTTTCGCCATATCTCAGCAGCAGTTTTAAGTAGGAGCATGAAATTCAGGATAGCAAATCTACTAAAAAAGTGCTTAAATATGTATTTCAGCGATTTTGGAAATTCATACCTTAAAGGGGTTAGAGCAGGGGTTAAAATTTCTACTCACAACTACTCACTGTTTCTATGAAGGGAATAGTTGATAACGTAGACTTCTGTTATGACCTAGGAAACAATAAGTAAGGATATTTGAAAATCCACCCCCCGGAAAGGTCTTAAAGGGGGATTGAACGATTTAGGTGCTTTCGCCATATCTCAGCAGCAGTTTTAAGTAGGAGCATGAAATTCAGGATAGCAAATCTACTAAAAAAGTGCTTAAATATGTATTTCAGCGATTTTGGAAATTCATACCTTAAAGGGGTTAGAGCAGGGGTTAAAATTTCTACTCACAACTACTCACTGTTTCTATGAAGGGAATAGTTGATAACGTAGACTTCTGTTATGACCTAGGAAACAATAAGTAAGGATATTTGATAATCCACCCCCCGGAAAGGTCTTAAAGGGGGATTGAACGATTTAGGTGCTTTCGCCATATCTCAGCAGCAGTTTTAAGTAGGAGCATGAAATTCAGGATAGCAAATCTACTAAAAAAGTGCTTAAATATGTATTTCAGCGATTTTGGAAATTCATACCTTAAAGGGGTTAGAGAGGGACTTCTGTTATGACCTAGGAAACAATAAGTAAGGATATTTGAAAATCCACCCCCCGGAAAGGTCTTAAAGGGGATTGAACGATTTAGGTGCTTTCGCCATATCTCAGCAGCAGTTTTAAGTAGGAGCATGAAATTCAGGATAGCAAATCTACTAAAAAAGTGCTTAAATATGTATTTCAGCGATTTTGGAAATTCATACCTTAAAGGGGTTAGAGCAGGGGTTAAAATTTCTACTCACAACTACTCACTGTTTCTATGAAGGGAATAGTTGATAACGTAGACTTCTGTTATGACCTAGGAAACAATAAGTAAGGATATTTGATAATCCACCCCCCGGAAAGGTCTTAAAGGAGGATTGAACGATTTAGGTGCTTTCGCCATATCTCAGCAGCAGTTTTAAGTAGGAGCATGAAATTCAGGATAGCAAATCTACTAAAAAAGTGCTTAAATATGTATTTCAGCGATTTTGGAAATTCATACCTTAAAGGGGTTAGAGAGGGACTTCTGTTATGACCTAGGAAACAATAAGTAAGGATATTTGAAAATCCACCCCCCGGAAAGGTCTTAAAGGGGGATTGAACGATTTAGGTGCTTTCGTCATATCTCAGCAGCAGTTTTAAGTAGGAGCATGAAATTCAGGATAGCAAATCTACTAAAAAAGTGCTTAAATATGTATTTCAGCGATTTTGGAAATTCATACCTTAAAGGGGTTAGAGCAGGGGTTAAAATTTCTACTCACAACTACTCACTGTTTCTATGAAGGGAATAGTTGATAACGTAGACTTCTGTTATGACCTAGGAAACAATAAGTAAGGATATTTGATAATCCACCCCCCGGAAAGGTCTTAAAGGGGGATTGAACGATTTAGGTGCTTTCGCCATATCTCAGCAGCAGTTTTAAGTAGGAGCATGAAATTCAGGATAGCAAATCTACTAAAAAAGTGCTTAAATATGTATTTCAGCGATTTTGGAAATTCATACCTTAAAGGGGTTAGAGAGGGACTTCTGTTATGACCTAGGAAACAATAAGTAAGGATATTTGAAAATCCACCCCCCGGAAAGGTCTTAAAGGGGGATTGAACGATTTAGGTGCTTTCGCCATATCTCAGCAGCAGTTTTAAGTAGGAGCATGAAATTCAGGATAGCAAATCTACTAAAAAAGTGCTTAAATATGTATTTCAGCGATTTTGGAAATTCATACCTTAAAGGGGTTAGAGCAGGGGTTAAAATTTCTACTCACAACTACTCACTGTTTCTATGAAGGGAATAGTTGATAACGTAGACTTCTGTTATGACCTAGGAAACAATAAGTAAGGATATTTGAAAATCCACCCCCCGGAAAGGTCTTAAAGGGGGATTGAACGATTTAGGTGCTTTCGCCATATCTCAGCAGCAGTTTTAAGTAGGAGCATGAAATTCAGGATAGCAAATCTACTAAAAAAGTGCTTAAATATGTATTTCAGCGATTTTGGAAATTCATACCTTAAAGGGGTTAGAGCAGGGGTTAAAATTTCTACTCACAACTACTCACTGTTTCTATGAAGGGAATAGTTGATAACGTAGACTTCTGTTATGACCTAGGAAACAATAAGTAAGGATATTTGATAATCCACCCCCCGGAAAGGTCTTAAAGGGGGATTGAACGATTTAGGTGCTTTCGCCATATCTCAGCAGCAGTTTTAAGTAGGAGCATGAAATTCAGGATAGCAAATCTACTAAAAAAGTGCTTAAATATGTATTTCAGCGATTTTGGAAATTCATACCTTAAAGGGGTTAGAGCAGGGGTTAAAATTTCTACTCACAACTACTCACTGTTTCTATGAAGGGAATAGTTGATAACGTAGACTTCTGTTATGACCTAGGAAACAATAAGTAAGGATATTTGAAAATCCACCCCCCGGAAAGGTCTTAAAGGGGGATTGAACGATTTAGGTGCTTTCGCCATATCTCAGCAGCAGTTTTAAGTAGGAGCATGAAATTCAGGATAGCAAATCTACTAAAAAAGTGCTTAAATATGTATTTCAGCGATTTTGGAAATTCATACCTTAAAGGGGTTAGAGCAGGGGTTAAAATTTCTACTCACAACTACTCACTGTTTCTATGAAGGGAATAGTTGATAACGTAGACTTCTGTTATGACCTAGGAAACAATAAGTAAGGATATTTGAAAATCCACCCCCCGGAAAGGTCTTAAAGGGGGATTGAACGATTTAGGTGCTTTCGCCATATCTCAGCAGCAGTTTTAAGTAGGAGCATGAAATTCAGGATAGCAAATCTACTAAAAAAGTGCTTAAATATGTATTTCAGCGATTTTGGAAATTCATACCTTAAAGGGGTTAGAGCAGGGGTTAAAATTTCTACTCACAACTACTCACTGTTTCTATGAAGGGAATAGTTGATAACGTAGACTTCTGTTATGACCTAGGAAACAATAAGTAAGGATATTTGATAATCCACCCCCCGGAAAGGTCTTAAAGGGGGATTGAACGATTTAGGTGCTTTCGCCATATCTCAGCAGCAGTTTTAAGTAGGAGCATGAAATTCAGGATAGCAAATCTACTAAAAAAGTGCTTAAATATGTATTTCAGCGATTTTGGAAATTCATACCTTAAAGGGGTTAGAGAGGGACTTCTGTTATGACCTAGGAAACAATAAGTAAGGATATTTGAAAATCCACCCCCCGGAAAGGTCTTAAAGTGGATTGAACGATTTAGGTGCTTTCGCCATATCTCAGCAGCAGTTTTAAGTAGGAGCATGAAATTCAGGATAGCAAATCTACTAAAAAAGTGCTTAAATATGTATTTCAGCGATTTTGGAAATTCATACCTTAAAGGGGTTAGAGCAGGGGTTAAAATTTCTACTCACAACTACTCACTGTTTCTATGAAGGGAATAGTTGATAACGTAGACTTCTGTTATGACCTAGGAAACAATAAGTAAGGATATTTGATAATCCACCCCCCGGAAAGGTCTTAAAGGAGGATTGAACGATTTAGGTGCTTTCGCCATATCTCAGCAGCAGTTTTAAGTAGGAGCATGAAATTCAGGATAGCAAATCTACTAAAAAAGTGCTTAAATATGTATTTCAGCGATTTTGGAAATTCATACCTTAAAGGGGTTAGAGAGGGACTTCTGTTATGACCTAGGAAACAATAAGTAAGGATATTTGAAAATCCACCCCCCGGAAAGGTCTTAAAGGGGGATTGAACGATTTAGGTGCTTTCGTCATATCTCAGCAGCAGTTTTAAGTAGGAGCATGAAATTCAGGATAGCAAATCTACTAAAAAAGTGCTTAAATATGTATTTCAGCGATTTTGGAAATTCATACCTTAAAGGGGTTAGAGCAGGGGTTAAAATTTCTACTCACAACTACTCACTGTTTCTATGAAGGGAATAGTTGATAACGTAGACTTCTGTTATGACCTAGGAAACAATAAGTAAGGATATTTGATAATCCACCCCCCGGAAAGGTCTTAAAGGGGGATTGAACGATTTAGGTGCTTTCGCCATATCTCAGCAGCAGTTTTAAGTAGGAGCATGAAATTCAGGATAGCAAATCTACTAAAAAAGTGCTTAAATATGTATTTCAGCGATTTTGGAAATTCATACCTTAAAGGGGTTAGAGAGGGACTTCTGTTATGACCTAGGAAACAATAAGTAAGGATATTTGAAAATCCACCCCCCGGAAAGGTCTTAAAGGGGGATTGAACGATTTAGGTGCTTTCGCCATATCTCAGCAGCAGTTTTAAGTAGGAGCATGAAATTCAGGATAGCAAATCTACTAAAAAAGTGCTTAAATATGTATTTCAGCGATTTTGGAAATTCATACCTTAAAGGGGTTAGAGCAGGGGTTAAAATTTCTACTCACAACTACTCACTGTTTCTATGAAGGGAATAGTTGATAACGTAGACTTCTGTTATGACCTAGGAAACAATAAGTAAGGATATTTGAAAATCCACCCCCCGGAAAGGTCTTAAAGGGGGATTGAACGATTTAGGTGCTTTCGCCATATCTCAGCAGCAGTTTTAAGTAGGAGCATGAAATTCAGGATAGCAAATCTACTAAAAAAGTGCTTAAATATGTATTTCAGCGATTTTGGAAATTCATACCTTAAAGGGGTTAGAGCAGGGGTTAAAATTTCTACTCACAACTACTCACTGTTTCTATGAAGGGAATAGTTGATAACGTAGACTTCTGTTATGACCTAGGAAACAATAAGTAAGGATATTTGATAATCCACCGCCCGGAAAGGTCTTAAAGGGGGATTGAACGATTTAGGTGCTTTCGCCATATCTCAGCAGCAGTTTTAAGTAGGAGCATGAAATTCAGGATAGCAAATCTACTAAAAAAGTGCTTAAATATGTATTTCAGCGATTTTGGAAATTCATACCTTAAAGGGGTTAGAGCAGGGGTTAAAATTTCTACTCACAACTACTCACTGTTTCTATGAAGGGAATAGTTGATAACGTAGACTTCTGTTATGACCTAGGAAACAATAAGTAAGGATATTTGAAAATCCACCCCCCGGAAAGGTCTTAAAGGGGGATTGAACGATTTAGGTGCTTTCGCCATATCTCAGCAGCAGTTTTAAGTAGGAGCATGAAATTCAGGATAGCAAATCTACTAAAAAAGTGCTTAAATATGTATTTCAGCGATTTTGGAAATTCATACCTTAAAGGGGTTAGAGCAGGGGTTAAAATTTCTACTCACAACTACTCACTGTTTCTATGAAGGGAATAGTTGATAACGTAGACTTCTGTTATGACCTAGGAAACAATAAGTAAGGATATTTGATAATCCACCCCCCGGAAAGGTCTTAAAGGGGGATTGAACGATTTAGGTGCTTTCGCCATATCTCAGCAGCAGTTTTAAGTAGGAGCATGAAATTCAGGATAGCAAATCTACTAAAAAAGTGCTTAAATATGTATTTCAGCGATTTTGGAAATTCATACCTTAAAGGGGTTAGAGCAGGGGTTAAAATTTCTACTCACAACTACTCACTGTTTCTATGAAGGGAATAGTTGATAACGTAGACTTCTGTTATGACCTAGGAAACAATAAGTAAGGATATTTGAAAATCCACCCCCCGGAAAGGTCTTAAAGGGGGATTGAACGATTTAGGTGCTTTCGCCATATCTCAGCAGCAGTTTTAAGTAGGAGCATGAAATTCAGGATAGCAAATCTACTAAAAAAGTGCTTAAATATGTATTTCAGCGATTTTGGAAATTCATACCTTAAAGGGGTTAGAGCAGGGGTTAAAATTTCTACTCACAACTACTCACTGTTTCTATGAAGGGAATAGTTGATAACGTAGACTTCTGTTATGACCTAGGAAACAATAAGTAAGGATATTTGAAAATCCACCCCCCGGAAAGGTCTTAAAGGGGGATTGAACGATTTAGGTGCTTTCGCCATATCTCAGCAGCAGTTTTAAGTAGGAGCATGAAATTCAGGATAGCAAATCTACTAAAAAGTGCTTAAATATGTATTTCAGCGATTTTGGAAATTCATACCTTAAAGGGGTTAGAGCAGGGGTTAAAATTTCTACTCACAACTACTCACTGTTTCTATGAAGGGAATAGTTGATAACGTAGACTTCTGTTATGACCTAGGAAACAATAAGTAAGGATATTTGATAATCCACCCCCCGGAAAGGTCTTAAAGGGGGATTGAACGATTTAGGTGCTTTCGCCATATCTCAGCAGCAGTTTTAAGTAGGAGCATGAAATTCAGGATAGCAAATCTACTAAAAAAGTGCTTAAATATGTATTTCAGCGATTTTGGAAATTCATACCTTAAAGGGGTTAGAGCAGGGGTTAAAATTTCTACTCACAACTACTCACTGTTTCTATGAAGGGAATAGTTGATAACGTAGACTTCTGTTATGACCTAGGAAACAATAAGTAAGGATATTTGAAAATCCACCCCCCGGTAAGGTCTTAAAGGGGGATTGAACGATTTAGGTGCTTTCGCCATATCTCAGCAGCAGTTTTAAGTAGGAGCATGAAATTCAGGATAGCAAATCTACTAAAAAAGTGCTTAAATATGTATTTCAGCGATTTTGGAAATTCATACCTTAAAGGGGTTAGAGCAGGGGTTAAAATTTCTACTCACAACTACTCACTGTTTCTATGAAGGGAATAGTTGATAACGTAGACTTCTGTTATGACCTAGGAAACAATAAGTAAGGATATTTGAAAATCCACCCCCCGGAAAGGTCTTAAAGGGGGATTGAACGATTTAGGTGCTTTCGCCATATCTCAGCAACAGTTTTAAGTAGGAGCATGAAATTCAGGATAGCAAATCTACTAAAAAAGTGCTTAAATATGTATTTCAGCGATTTTGGAAATTCATACCTTAAAGGGGTTAGAGCAGGGGTTAAAATTTCTACTCACAACTACTCACTGTTTCTATGAAGGGAATAGTTGATAACGTAGACTTCTGTTATGACCTAGGAAACAATAAGTAAGGATATTTGATAATCCACCCCCCGGAAAGGTCTTAAAGGAGGATTGAACGATTTAGGTGCTTTCGCCATATCTCAGCAGCAGTTTTAAGTAGGAGCATGAAATTCAGGATAGCAAATCTACTAAAAAAGTGCTTAAATATGTATTTCAGCGATTTTGGAAATTCATACCTTAAAGGGGTTAGAGAGGGACTTCTGTTATGACCTAGGAAACAATAAGTAAGGATATTTGAAAATCCACCCCCCGGAAAGGTCTTAAAGGGGGATTGAACGATTTAGGTGCTTTCGTCATATCTCAGCAGCAGTTTTAAGTAGGAGCATGAAATTCAGGATAGCAAATCTACTAAAAAAGTGCTTAAATATGTATTTCAGCGATTTTGGAAATTCATACCTTAAAGGGGTTAGAGCAGGGGTTAAAATTTCTACTCACAACTACTCACTGTTTCTATGAAGGGAATAGTTGATAACGTAGACTTCTGTTATGACCTAGGAAACAATAAGTAAGGATATTTGATAATCCACCCCCCGGAAAGGTCTTAAAGGGGGATTGAACGATTTAGGTGCTTTCGCCATATCTCAGCAGCAGTTTTAAGTAGGAGCATGAAATTCAGGATAGCAAATCTACTAAAAAAGTGCTTAAATATGTATTTCAGCGATTTTGGAAATTCATACCTTAAAGGGGTTAGAGAGGGACTTCTGTTATGACCTAGGAAACAATAAGTAAGGATATTTGAAAATCCACCCCCCGGAAAGGTCTTAAAGGGGGATTGAACGATTTAGGTGCTTTCGCCATATCTCAGCAGCAGTTTTAAGTAGGAGCATGAAATTCAGGATAGCAAATCTACTAAAAAAGTGCTTAAATATGTATTTCAGCGATTTTGGAAATTCATACCTTAAAGGGGTTAGAGCAGGGGTTAAAATTTCTACTCACAACTACTCACTGTTTCTATGAAGGGAATAGTTGATAACGTAGACTTCTGTTATGACCTAGGAAACAATAAGTAAGGATATTTGAAAATCCACCCCCCGGAAAGGTCTTAAAGGGGGATTGAACGATTTAGGTGCTTTCGCCATATCTCAGCAGCAGTTTTAAGTAGGAGCATGAAATTCAGGATAGCAAATCTACTAAAAAAGTGCTTAAATATGTATTTCAGCGATTTTGGAAATTCATACCTTAAAGGGGTTAGAGCAGGGGTTAAAATTTCTACTCACAACTACTCACTGTTTCTATGAAGGGAATAGTTGATAACGTAGACTTCTGTTATGACCTAGGAAACAATAAGTAAGGATATTTGATAATCCACCCCCCGGAAAGGTCTTAAAGGGGGATTGAACGATTTAGGTGCTTTCGCCATATCTCAGCAGCAGTTTTAAGTAGGAGCATGAAATTCAGGATAGCAAATCTACTAAAAAAGTGCTTAAATATGTATTTCAGCTATTTTGGAAATTCATACCTTAAAGGGGTTAGAGAGGGACTTCTGTTATGACCTAGGAAACAATAAGTAAGGATATTTGAAAATCCACCCCCCGGAAAGGTCTTAAAGGGGGATTGAACGATTTAGGTGCTTTCGCCATATCTCAGCAGCAGTTTTAAGTAGGAGCATGAAATTCAGGATAGCAAATCTACTAAAAAAGTGCTTAAATATGTATTTCAGCGATTTTGGAAATTCATACCTTAAAGGGGTTAGAGCAGGGGTTAAAATTTCTACTCACAACTACTCACTGTTTCTATGAAGGGAATAGTTGATAACGTAGACTTCTGTTATGACCTAGGAAACAATAAGTAAGGATATTTGAAAATCCACCCCCCGGAAAGGTCTTAAAGGGGGATTGAACGATTTAGGTGCTTTCGCCATATCTCAGCAGCAGTTTTAAGTAGGAGCATGAAATTCAGGATAGCAAATCTACTAAAAAAGTGCTTAAATATGTATTTCAGCGATTTTGGAAATTCATACCTTAAAGGGGTTAGAGCAGGGGTTAAAATTTCTACTCACAACTACTCACTGTTTCTATGAAGGGAATAGTTGATAACGTAGACTTCTGTTATGACCTAGGAAACAATAAGTAAGGATATTTGATAATCCACCCCCCGGAAAGGTCTTAAAGGGGGATTGAACGATTTAGGTGCTTTCGCCATATCTCAGCAGCAGTTTTAAGTAGGAGCATGAAATTCAGGATAGCAAATCTACTAAAAAAGTGCTTAAATATGTATTTCAGCGATTTTGGAAATTCATACCTTAAAGGGGTTAGAGCAGGGGTTAAAATTTCTACTCACAACTACTCACTGTTTCTATGAAGGGAATAGTTGATAACGTAGACTTCTGTTATGACCTAGGAAACAATAAGTAAGGATATTTGAAAATCCACCCCCCGGTAAGGTCTTAAAGGGGGATTGAACGATTTAGGTGCTTTCGCCATATCTCAGCAGCAGTTTTAAGTAGGAGCATGAAATTCAGGATAGCAAATCTACTAAAAAAGTGCTTAAATATGTATTTCAGCGATTTTGGAAATTCATACCTTAAAGGGGTTAGAGCAGGGGTTAAAATTTCTACTCACAACTACTCACTGTTTCTATGAAGGGAATAGTTGATAACGTAGACTTCTGTTATGACCTAGGAAACAATAAGTAAGGATATTTGAAAATCCACCCCCCGGAAAGGTCTTAAAGGGGGATTGAACGATTTAGGTGCTTTCGCCATATCTCAGCAACAGTTTTAAGTAGGAGCATGAAATTCAGGATAGCAAATCTACTAAAAAAGTGCTTAAATATGTATTTCAGCGATTTTGGAAATTCATACCTTAAAGGGGTTAGAGCAGGGGTTAAAATTTCTACTCACAACTACTCACTGTTTCTATGAAGGGAATAGTTGATAACGTAGACTTCTGTTATGACCTAGGAAACAATAAGTAAGGATATTTGATAATCCACCCCCCGGAAAGGTCTTAAAGGAGGATTGAACGATTTAGGTGCTTTCGCCATATCTCAGCAGCAGTTTTAAGTAGGAGCATGAAATTCAGGATAGCAAATCTACTAAAAAAGTGCTTAAATATGTATTTCAGCGATTTTGGAAATTCATACCTTAAAGGGGTTAGAGAGGGACTTCTGTTATGACCTAGGAAACAATAAGTAAGGATATTTGAAAATCCACCCCCCGGAAAGGTCTTAAAGGGGGATTGAACGATTTAGGTGCTTTCGTCATATCTCAGCAGCAGTTTTAAGTAGGAGCATGAAATTCAGGATAGCAAATCTACTAAAAAAGTGCTTAAATATGTATTTCAGCGATTTTGGAAATTCATACCTTAAAGGGGTTAGAGCAGGGGTTAAAATTTCTACTCACAACTACTCACTGTTTCTATGAAGGGAATAGTTGATAACGTAGACTTCTGTTATGACCTAGGAAACAATAAGTAAGGATATTTGATAATCCACCCCCCGGAAAGGTCTTAAAGGGGGATTGAACGATTTAGGTGCTTTCGCCATATCTCAGCAGCAGTTTTAAGTAGGAGCATGAAATTCAGGATAGCAAATCTACTAAAAAAGTGCTTAAATATGTATTTCAGCGATTTTGGAAATTCATACCTTAAAGGGGTTAGAGAGGGACTTCTGTTATGACCTAGGAAACAATAAGTAAGGATATTTGAAAATCCACCCCCCGGAAAGGTCTTAAAGGGGGATTGAACGATTTAGGTGCTTTCGCCATATCTCAGCAGCAGTTTTAAGTAGGAGCATGAAATTCAGGATAGCAAATCTACTAAAAAAGTGCTTAAATATGTATTTCAGCGATTTTGGAAATTCATACCTTAAAGGGGTTAGAGCAGGGGTTAAAATTTCTACTCACAACTACTCACTGTTTCTATGAAGGGAATAGTTGATAACGTAGACTTCTGTTATGACCTAGGAAACAATAAGTAAGGATATTTGAAAATCCACCCCCCGGAAAGGTCTTAAAGGGGGATTGAACGATTTAGGTGCTTTCGCCATATCTCAGCAGCAGTTTTAAGTAGGAGCATGAAATTCAGGATAGCAAATCTACTAAAAAAGTGCTTAAATATGTATTTCAGCGATTTTGGAAATTCATACCTTAAAGGGGTTAGAGCAGGGGTTAAAATTTCTACTCACAACTACTCACTGTTTCTATGAAGGGAATAGTTGATAACGTAGACTTCTGTTATGACCTAGGAAACAATAAGTAAGGATATTTGATAATCCACCCCCCGGAAAGGTCTTAAAGGGGGATTGAACGATTTAGGTGCTTTCGCCATATCTCAGCAGCAGTTTTAAGTAGGAGCATGAAATTCAGGATAGCAAATCTACTAAAAAAGTGCTTAAATATGTATTTCAGCTATTTTGGAAATTCATACCTTAAAGGGGTTAGAGAGGGACTTCTGTTATGACCTAGGAAACAATAAGTAAGGATATTTGAAAATCCACCCCCCGGAAAGGTCTTAAAGGGGGATTGAACGATTTAGGTGCTTTCGCCATATCTCAGCAGCAGTTTTAAGTAGGAGCATGAAATTCAGGATAGCAAATCTACTAAAAAAGTGCTTAAATATGTATTTCAGCGATTTTGGAAATTCATACCTTAAAGGGGTTAGAGCAGGGGTTAAAATTTCTACTCACAACTACTCACTGTTTCTATGAAGGGAATAGTTGATAACGTAGACTTCTGTTATGACCTAGGAAACAATAAGTAAGGATATTTGATAATCCACCCCCCGGAAAGGTCTTAAAGGGGGATTGAACGATTTAGGTGCTTTCGCCATATCTCAGCAGCAGTTTTAAGTAGGAGCATGAAATTCAGGATAGCAAATCTACTAAAAAAGTGCTTAAATATGTATTTCAGCGATTTTGGAAATTCATACCTTAAAGGGGTTAGAGCAGGGGTTAAAATTTCTACTCACAACTACTCACTGTTTCTATGAAGGGAATAGTTGATAACGTAGACTTCTGTTATGACCTAGGAAACAATAAGTAAGGATATTTGAAAATCCACCCCCCGGAAAGGTCTTAAAGGGGGATTGAACGATTTAGGTGCTTTCGCCATATCTCAGCAGCAGTTTTAAGTAGGAGCATGAAATTCAGGATAGCAAATCTACTAAAAAAGTGCTTAAATATGTATTTCAGCGATTTTGGAAATTCATACCTTAAAGGGGTTAGAGCAGGGGTTAAAATTTCTACTCACAACTACTCACTGTTTCTATGAAGGGAATAGTTGATAACGTAGACTTCTGTTATGACCTAGGAAACAATAAGTAAGGATATTTGATAATCCACCCCCCGGAAAGGTCTTAAAGGGGGATTGAACGATTTAGGTGCTTTCGCCATATCTCAGCAGCAGTTTTAAGTAGGAGCATGAAATTCAGGATAGCAAATCTACTAAAAAAGTGCTTAAATATGTATTTCAGCGATTTTGGAAATTCATACCTTAAAGGGGTTAGAGAGGGACTTCTGTTATGACCTAGGAAACAATAAGTAAGGATATTTGAAAATCCACCCCCCGGAAAGGTCTTAAAGGGGGATTGAACGATTTAGGTGCTTTCGCCATATCTCAGCAGCAGTTTTAAGTAGGAGCATGAAATTCAGGATAGCAAATCTACTAAAAAAGTGCTTAAATATGTATTTCAGCGATTTTGGAAATTCATACCTTAAAGGGGTTAGAGCAGGGGTTAAAATTTCTACTCACAACTACTCACTGTTTCTATGAAGGGAATAGTTGATAACGTAGACTTCTGTTATGACCTAGGAAACAATAAGTAAGGATATTTGAAAATCCACCCCCCGGAAAGGTCTTAAAGGGGGATTGAACGATTTAGGTGCTTTCGCCATATCTCAGCAGCAGTTTTAAGTAGGAGCATGAAATTCAGGATAGCAAATCTACTAAAAAAGTGCTTAAATATGTATTTCAGCGATTTTGGAAATTCATACCTTAAAGGGGTTAGAGCAGGGGTTAAAATTTCTACTCACAACTACTCACTGTTTCTATGAAGGGAATAGTTGATAACGTAGACTTCTGTTATGACCTAGGAAACAATAAGTAAGGATATTTGATAATCCACCCCCCGGAAAGGTCTTAAAGGGGGATTGAACGATTTAGGTGCTTTCGCCATATCTCAGCAGCAGTTTTAAGTAGGAGCATGAAATTCAGGATAGCAAATCTACTAAAAAAGTGCTTAAATATGTATTTCAGCGATTTTGGAAATTCATACCTTAAAGGGGTTAGAGCAGGGGTTAAAATTTCTACTCACAACTACTCACTGTTTCTATGAAGGGAATAGTTGATAACGTAGACTTCTGTTATGACCTAGGAAACAATAAGTAAGGATATTTGAAAATCCACCCCCCGGTAAGGTCTTAAAGGGGGATTGAACGATTTAGGTGCTTTCGCCATATCTCAGCAGCAGTTTTAAGTAGGAGCATGAAATTCAGGATAGCAAATCTACTAAAAAAGTGCTTAAATATGTATTTCAGCGATTTTGGAAATTCATACCTTAAAGGGGTTAGAGCAGGGGTTAAAATTTCTACTCACAACTACTCACTGTTTCTATGAAGGGAATAGTTGATAACGTAGACTTCTGTTATGACCTAGGAAACAATAAGTAAGGATATTTGAAAATCCACCCCCCGGAAAGGTCTTAAAGGGGGATTGAACGATTTAGGTGCTTTCGCCATATCTCAGCAGCAGTTTTAAGTAGGAGCATGAAATTCAGGATAGCAAATCTACTAAAAAAGTGCTTAAATATGTATTTCAGCGATTTTGGAAATTCATACCTTAAAGGGGTTAGAGCAGGGGTTAAAATTTCTACTCACAACTACTCACTGTTTCTATGAAGGGAATAGTTGATAACGTAGACTTCTGTTATGACCTAGGAAACAATAAGTAAGGATATTTGAAAATCCACCCCCCGGTAAGGTCTTAAAGGGGGATTGAACGATTTAGGTGCTTTCGCCATATCTCAGCAGCAGTTTTAAGTAGGAGCATGAAATTCAGGATAGCAAATCTACTAAAAAAGTGCTTAAATATGTATTTCAGCGATTTTGGAAATTCATACCTTAAAGGGGTTAGAGCAGGGGTTAAAATTTCTACTCACAACTACTCACTGTTTCTATGAAGGGAATAGTTGATAACGTAGACTTCTGTTATGACCTAGGAAACAATAAGTAAGGATATTTGAAAATCCACCCCCCGGAAAGGTCTTAAAGGGGGATTGAACGATTTAGGTGCTTTCGCCGTATCTCAGCAGCAGTTTTAAGTAGGAGCATGAAATTCAGGATAGCAAATCTACTAAAAAAGTGCTTAAATATGTATTTCAGCGATTTTGGAAATTCATACCTTAAAGGGGTTAGAGAGGGACTTCTGTTATGACCTAGGAAACAATAAGTAAGGATATTTGAAAATCCACCCCCCGGAAAGGTCTTAAAGGGGGATTGAACGATTTAGGTGCTTTCGCCATATCTCAGCAGCAGTTTTAAGTAGGAGCATGAAATTCAGGATAGCAAATCTACTAAAAAAGTGCTTAAATATGTATTTCAGCGATTTTGGAAATTCATACCTTAAAGGGGTTAGAGCAGGGGTTAAAATTTCTACTCACAACTACTCACTGTTTCTATGAAGGGAATAGTTGATAACGTAGACTTCTGTTATGACCTAGGAAACAATAAGTAAGGATATTTGAAAATCCACCCCCCGGAAAGGTCTTAAAGGGGGATTGAACGATTTAGGTGCTTTCGCCATATCTCAGCAGCAGTTTTAAGTAGGAGCATGAAATTCAGGATAGCAAATCTACTAAAAAAGTGCTTAAATATGTATTTCAGCGATTTTGGAAATTCATACCTTAAAGGGGTTAGAGCAGGGGTTAAAATTTCTACTCACAACTACTCACTGTTTCTATGAAGGGAATAGTTGATAACGTAGACTTCTGTTATGACCTAGGAAACAATAAGTAAGGATATTTGATAATCCACCCCCCGGAAAGGTCTTAAAGGGGGATTGAACGATTTAGGTGCTTTCGCCATATCTCAGCAGCAGTTTTAAGTAGGAGCATGAAATTCAGGATAGCAAATCTACTAAAAAAGTGCTTAAATATGTATTTCAGCGATTTTGGAAATTCATACCTTAAAGGGGTTAGAGCAGGGGTTAAAATTTCTACTCACAACTACTCACTGTTTCTATGAAGGGAATAGTTGATAACGTAGACTTCTGTTATGACCTAGGAAACAATAAGTAAGGATATTTGAAAATCCACCCCCCGGTAAGGTCTTAAAGGGGGATTGAACGATTTAGGTGCTTTCGCCATATCTCAGCAGCAGTTTTAAGTAGGAGCATGAAATTCAGGATAGCAAATCTACTAAAAAAGTGCTTAAATATGTATTTCAGCGATTTTGGAAATTCATACCTTAAAGGGGTTAGAGCAGGGGTTAAAATTTCTACTCACAACTACTCACTGTTTCTATGAAGGGAATAGTTGATAACGTAGACTTCTGTTATGACCTAGGAAACAATAAGTAAGGATATTTGAAAATCCACCCCCCGGAAAGGTCTTAAAGGGGGATTGAACGATTTAGGTGCTTTCGCCATATCTCAGCAGCAGTTTTAAGTAGGAGCATGAAATTCAGGATAGCAAATCTACTAAAAAAGTGCTTAAATATGTATTTCAGCGATTTTGGAAATTCATACCTTAAAGGGGTTAGAGAGGGACTTCTGTTATGACCTAGGAAACAATAAGTAAGGATATTTGAAAATCCACCCCCCGGAAAGGTCTTAAAGGGGGATTGAACGATAATGAAACTCAGCAGCAATTTGTGGTAGGCGCCTGAAAATCAGGATAACAAATCCACTACAAACATAGTTAAACACGTATTTCAGCGATTTTAGAAATTCACCCAGTAAGGGGGTTAAACATCGAATGTGAACCCGATTATGAAAGATTAGACAAATTAGACAACAGATGCTGATTTTTGATTAAATATTTTGCGTAAGACTTTTAAAAGGAAAAATAAATTAAATCATTTATAAAACTGAGGGATTTAGTATGAATTTGTCAAAATAACATAATTTTTTCTGGTTGTCATTTTAACGGTTTCTGGACGCGGATGCGTTTTTGTGATCGGCATACTTTTAGGATATTACATTTTTTATTTATGTTTCAAGGGAGGCCAAGGTTAACTCGGGCGAAGCCGGGTGGTTCTGATATATTAAAGTTTATTTATTAATTTCAATATGTACATAAACAGAAAAAAAATTATCACATTTCTACAAAATTTTATTTAATGTTTAAAATTTGTAAGTTCTACAATTTTTTGTCACTCTCGCTTTTAGCCGATGTAGAACATTTTTTAAAAAAATTATCTACCCATCCCTACCTTACATTGCAATCGACGCATTGTCCATTCGCCCGAAGCCGGAACGGGCCGCTAGTTAAAAATAAAACATTAATATTTTACATAATCACAGAATAAGATCACTAATTATAATTAAAATATAGATAAAATGCTTAAAAGATACAGATAGAAACAACAAAAGGCTTATAAGAAACCCTTTTAATGATCGACATACGTTTCAACGCTCATGCGGCGCCATTTTCAAGATAGATAACGATATACAAAAATATTCTCGCAAATTTTGAAAATGAACTTGAAAACATGAATCACGAGATCATATATGTAAAAAAGCAGGTACTTGAAGTAGCCAACTGTAAATCAGAAAATTAGTATTTCGTTATTTCGAATTATATAAATTTGGCACGAGGTAATTTTCAGTTTTATAACAGCATAACGAAATATTAATTTTTCACGTTTACAGTTGCCTACTTCAAGCGCCTGCTTTTTTACATATATGATCTTGTGATTTATGTTTTTAAGTTTATTTTCTAAATTTGTGAGAATATTTTTGTTTACCGTTATGTATCTTGAAAATTGGAGCCGTATAAGCGTTGAAACGTGTGTCGATCATTAAAAGGTTTTTATAAGCCTTTTGTTGTTTCTATTTGTATCACTTAAGCATTTTACGTATATTTTAAGAAACATTTAATTAATTATTTATTTAGGAAAAATAGCAAAATTATTATCTAGATACAGAAATCAAATGTTTTTATGACAAGAGCATTGTTGCAAGAACTTTTAACTTATTTTAAAATACTGTGCATAATTTAATGTTTACATTAATTTAATATTTACAGAAAGTACAGCTGATTACATAAAAAAAGAGAAAAAAATGTATTGAATAATTAAAAGATAGCATTTACTTTCAAAGTTGTCGGAGAAATCTTGAATCTAATTTTCTTTTCACAAATATCCATGTCACTGAGTGTTAGCGCAGAGACCGGACCGACTGCCTAGGAATAAATGAATTACTTACTCGTAACAACAAGGCAATGTAACCTTACGCATTATAATGGTGGCGCAAAACCTAGTTCTTTCCGAGAATAAAAATGTAACATTTTTTCCTTATTTTCATGGGGTATTGCATTTTTCTTATACTAATGAACATCTTTTATGCCACCATGAATGAAATAAATCATTACAAAGTACAAAATTATTAAAAATAGGTGTTCACCCGTTAATGTTTGTACATATATTTATTCATAAATTTTACCAATTTCTCTCAGACATTACTTATAAAAAAGTATGGTCAAAAATTTTCATTAAAAATGTCCTTCATTTAAAAAATTAAAAACAGTCTCTAATAAAAACTTCCACCACCTAACAAAAGCGCTTTCACCCCTCGCCAGGGCATCATCAGTTGTGTTCTCTATCCAACTTCCTCTCCTTTATATAGATGACTGGTGGCTGTAGAGCTCCCCCTATCGGATTTCAATATTTTCTCTCTATCTCTCTCCCCTCCGCCAACATTCTTCTCCAGCGGCAATCGAGCATTGAGTGTACCATGTCATTGCACGTTTCTTTGGATATATTTATTTCAATTGATTCTCGTAATAACGCGTTATGCAAGTTTTCGTAGTTAGCTTTTTTCTTTATTTGTAGGGTATCAAGTTTTATTGGGGTTTTAAGGTTTAATCTTGCAAGAGCTGTTGACTGTTTATTTAATTTTATATCTCGAATATGTTCTTTCTTTCTTTCTTCTATTTTCCTCTTCGTCAATCCTATGTAAGTAACTTTTTCATTTCTGCTGTTTAGACAATTTATTTTGTATATTCCTGCTGTTTGTATTTCTTCATATTTTTCTATTTCATTTCTTATAGATTTGAAGAGGGATGGATTGGGGGTTAGTGGGACTATTTTTCCTATTTTTTCTAATTATCGTTTTATTTTCAAAGATACACCTTTTATATCCGGAATAGGGGGAGTGTATGTTAGATTCCTAGGTGCTGGTTGTATATGGTCAATTCTTTCTCTTACTCCTTCAATTAGTTTAAGAATAGTTTTCCTCCGATGTCCTGCCTTTAAACCTATGTTTTCAATGATTTTTAACTCTTCCTTTAGTGATTTTTCTGTGGAACAGACATGTAGAGCTCTATTTATATATGTATTCATGGCTTCTAACCTGTATGGCTTTATAGGAGATTATATTTAAGTTTGCTGTGGGTTAAGTTTGCTGTGGGTGCGAAGAAGAAAACCCACAGGACATCCGAGGAAAACTATTCTTAAACTAATTGAAAGAGTAAGAGAAATAATTGACCATATACAACCAGCACAGAGGAATCTAACATACACTCCCCCTATTCCGTATATAAAATGTGTATCTTTGAAAATAAAACGAGAATTAGAAAAATTAGGAAAAATAGTCCCACTAACCCCCTATCCATCCCTCTTCCAATCCATAAGAAATGAAATAGAAAAATATGAAGAAATACAAACAGCAGGAATATACAAAATAAATTGTCTAAACAGCAGAAATGAAAAAGTTACTTACATAGGAATGACAAAGAGGAAAATAGAAGAAAGAAAGAAAGAACATATTCGAGATATAAAATTAAATAAACAGTCAAAAGCTCTTGCAAATTTAAACCTTAAAACCCCAATAAAACTTGATACCCTACAAATAAAGAAAATAGCTAACTACGAAAACTTGCATAACGCGTTATTACGAGAATCAATTAAAATAAATATATCCAAAGAAACGTGCAATGACATGGTACACTCAATGCTCGATTGCCGCTGGAGAAGAATGTTGGAGGAGGGGGAGAGAGATAGAGAGAAAATATTGAAATCCGATAGGGGGAGCTCTACAGCCACCAGTCATCTATATAAAGGAGAGGAAGTTGGATAGAGAACACAACTGATGATGCCCTGGCGAGGGGTGAAACCGCTTTTGTTAGGTGGTGGAAGTTTTTATTAGAGACTGCTTTTAATTTTTTAAATGAAGGACATTTTTAATGAAAATTTTTGACCATACTTTTTATAAGTAATGTCTGAGAGAAATTGGTAAAATTTATGAATAAATACAAAATTATTGTTTCGCTTGAGTTTGATAACATGTGAAGTTTCAAAATTAAGAAAGAATAGGTTCATTTTTTAACCAAACATACTCAATTAGATATGAGTACATGGATTTATTCCTTTTTGAGTATTTAAATTTTTTTTTCAGTGCAATATGTGTTTAAACGGAAGTGATTGGTTTTCTTGGTACTTATTTCCCCATTGTTGAAAAATACCCCAAGTTCCCTGAGTTCAAATAGGTCGATTGCCCTAGCAAAAGAGGTTATGAATTTAAACCAGAGGGGAGAGTTTAGAGAAAACACGTTACAGATTTTTTAGTAATTTTTAACACTGAGTTAAGTGCCAGCACTTTAAAAAATATTTTGGCAACGAAGCCATAATTTCAGTTTTAAACAAAAATAAAAAGCTTAAATAATGCAACACGGGCGACAGCAATTTTCTTTAAAGTTACAGAGTAATTTATGATTATTCTCAATGTACATACGATAAAAAAAAATTCAATACAATCAGAAATATTTAAAAGATCTAAAAACATAAACAACGACATTTTTTTTAGAAAAAAAACCGTTTTATTTCAATTCCATTACTCCTGATTCAATGAAGGCATTATTTAACAATGATTTTTTAGTTATCTGATTATAAAATATGAGTTTTTAGTATTTCTCTTTTAGACATTATAATAAAAAGTAACTCTACAATTAAAAAATATTCTCGATTTCAAAGAGCATACGTCTTTTTTAAAATAAAAGATCTTCGTTTCAAAACATACATATAAAAGCTGAAGTACATCTCCTCAGTTTTCAAGGAAATTTTAAAATCAACTCATGTTTCTTCTCGTTCCTTATCGACATAGTAAAATACTTAAGTACGCATTTCATGAGACGGTTACAAGTATGCATCTTTATGATAAATCTTCTTTCATAAAAATCCCGAAAGCGTAACAGCATGTCAGAAAATGGGCTTAAGATGTTTATGGAATTCATTTAAGAACTTTTTCTCCTGGTATCAAAAGAATATTTCACGTTTTTATATAAAGAAATAGCTGATTTTTCAGTTTAAATTTTACATACTTTTATAATGAAGTTTTTCAAAAATATATTTAAATAATGTTGTTTGATATCTTCTTGTTCTAGGAAATATATCTGAACTTAATGGGATTGATGCCGTGAAAAAACTAGTCGTTGGGGACCTCCGTAATACTTACCCATCATGGATATGCATAAAAACATGAAAATAAAACATGTGTAAACTATTTATAAAATGCATTGCAATTTGAATAAAATCGTGGCTTGATGACGTCACAAAGTTTAAATGCTCTACTACTGAATTGCGTAAAAGAAACATCCTTATAACTCAAAAATTGGCAATCATATTAACAAACGGTTTACTGCGTCGGATTAAGCGTCTTATTTCCAATTAAAATATATCTTTGGATTGAAATTTGAATGAAATACAGGGCCATGAAAAATCGAGGAGTGTGAAAAATAAAATTACAAATATCCTGGCAACTAATTATCCGACCGAATTCATTCTTTATGGAAAATTTATGTATTTTTATTACCTTTTATATTCATTCCTTAAAATAAACAATTTCGAAAATTTTTGTATACCTTTTATCAGAATGAATATTTCGAGAGTCCGAAAAAAATAGTTCCGGATAATCGAGGTTATTGAAATTCAATAAGCTTCTTCCCATTATTACATACTAAGTACACACAAAATTTTATGTCTCTATCTCAATTTGTTCGGGAGATAGAGCGTTTACAGACACACAGACAGACGGAAGGTAAACTTTTTTTTCTAAAAATATGTTTTTCGGAATCTCTAGTGTCTAAAACGTGTAAATCTGTCCAATTTTTTTTTTGTTACATTTTCAAAACTATTACAAGACTTACCTTATACTACGTATGAAGTGTAAGTAATAAAGGAAAAATATTGATCGTTACCGGTATGTTTCAAATAGACTCACTTATAATCGATAGTTATATATATGTCTATTTAAATTTTTTGCAATTCCTTAAAAGTAGTTAATAAATAATAATGAATAATAAATGCTAATCTATTTAAGCATGGCGTGGTAGCGCCATTGATTATTTATTTACAGCATGACTCCTCCGTGTTATTTTATCACAGTAACACCTGTAGATCCAGTTATTTTCTAAGCTTTTTCTCACTATTTTGTGCACAATGACACTTTTCAAAACAGGAAATTTCATAACTAAACATTTAAAATGGATTTATTTTATGTTTTCTCTTATAGCAACCATATTATAAGTTAAAATTAGACAGGGTAATTTTAACTCAACTCTCTTTTATGCCGATAACGACCCTTACCGAGAAAAATAGTAGTAAAATGAAATAAAATTTGTTCTTTTTTATGTTTCAGTGTATGATTGATCACTGTACTCCAGATAAAAATGCGTAGTATAGATTCAACATAATTTATTTTTGCTTTTATAGCGCCTTCAGAGAGGTAAAAGGGTAATCGAATATATGTAAAATTGATTTTTTTTTTCACTAAATGATAGGTATGCTGAAGTAGAAAGTAGATGGTACAAATTGAACGCAATTTGAGATGAATAATTTCCTCAACTGTGCGTCCTGTCATTTACAACACACTTCGATTCACAACTACTCACTGTTGCTATGATGCGAATAGTTGATAACGAATTAGTCAAAATAACATAATTTTTTTCTGTTTGTCATTTTGACGATTTCTGGGCGCGGATGAGTTATTGTGATCGGCATATTTTTAGGATATTACATTTTTTGTTTATGTTATCAGGAAGGCCAAGATCAACTAGGGCGAAGCCGGGTGGTTCTGATATATTAAAATTAACTTATTAGTTTCAATATGTACACAAACAGAAAAACAATTATCACAATTTTACAAACTTTTATTTAATGTTTAAAATTTCTAAATACTGTAATTTTGTCTCACTTCCGCTATTATCCGATTTAGTTTTTTTTTTTTTTTTTTAAATTACCTACCCAACCCTACCCTACATTGTAATCGACTCATTGTCCACCCACGCGAAGCCTGGTTTCTAGTTAATAATAAAACTTTAATATTTTAGGTTTAGAAAAGAAAAATTACAATTTCTATATTATTTAGGTTCATGCTCTCATTTATAAAATCTAGAAATGTCTAAATTATCTGCATCTGTTTTTATCTCTTGGTGCTACATTTGCAAAATTTAAAGTAACATATTATTCTTCATAAAGTATTAATGCTTCCCGATATATAAACTTGCATTTATTTTCAGTATACATTTCGGAAGGGTGTATAAGTACTGTTAAGATAAATTCCTATTCTTCACACTGTTTTGTTTTCCTTGCCGAGAATAAAAAAAATGTTTTTATGATGATTTTCGAAAAATTTTACAAACATGCGAACTCCTTTGTTAAAATAGAATATTGAATATTCCTGAAAATCGTATTGTCATATATGGAAACGCCTTTAGAATATTACTAAAGTTTATTTTAGAAATTATTATTTTCAACGCCAAGAATTCAATTGAAATAGATTTTCGTATCTAAAGTTTTCAATTGCTGCAGTTGTTAAGATAAAAAAAATATTTATTTAAATACCATTCATATAAATAGTTACAGCATATTTTATAAAGGAATCCCTTGCTTTAAAATTAAAAAATTCCTTAACTTTAATAAATATAAAAATGAAATAAGTAATATATCGACTTATTAGGTAACTTATTAATTTTATATAGTCAAAACTGGTATTATAAATTTATACAGTCAAATTTGCAAAAAATTGTATAAATGTTTGTGAATAGATGGCTCTTTTCTGCCTCAAATTATGAAAAGGCTTAAAATTACATAAAAATTTCATAGTTGCCAACCTCCCGATTTATTTCATACCAATATTTTTATGTAAAAAAATTTGTTTTATTCAAACGTACAATTTCTGCAATTTGATAAAGCGAAAATTTTTGTAAGATTTTACTGGTAATAAAAAAATCGGGAGGTTGACAACTGTGAAATTTTAAAATACAATTACTCACCTTTCAGAATTTAACTAGTAGTAACTGGCGTGCAGTGTTGTATTTGCATTGTATGAAATCTTTCAATATTGAGGGGGGGGATCTAATTTTATTCTACAATTAGAAAAAAGATTATAATATTAATTTTACTACATTTCATATCATAATCAAACAACTAATATACAATTAAAAAATACTAAAATTACAAAAATTACCTTTCGCAAATTAGTGATTTTGATGAAATTATGATAGGATGTGTATAAGAGAATGGCAACATGCGAGAATTAAAATTTGACAAAATTTATAATGTATGATTTAAAAGTTGCAAATGTATTTCAGCAGTTTCATCTGTAACTCAAAACTTCATTTATGAAAGTTGTAACACCTTCAATTCAACTTGAAAGTTGGTCATTTTTTTCTTTGTCAAATAGCAGGAAAATTTCTTAGACCCATAGGTAACTCAAAGTACTGGAATAATTATTTTCGAAGGATTTATTTTTAACAGTTCTTGTGAATGTTCATCTACATGCAATTGAAGATATGCTTGGTTTAAACCAGTATTTGTAAAATGCAAGCACCTTCAAATGTACCTAAAATATATTCCATTTTAGGCAAATGATATTTTTCAATTTAAAAATGTTTATTTACAGTAATATCACAACATAGACACAAATTTTCCAATTAGTATTATGAACTGGAATTATACGTGTTGCCAACTTACTGCTTGTTACAGGTTTTAAAATACCGCCATTCTTTAACCATTGTAAGTCTTCATTTACTGGTACACATAATGCATAAATTACAGTTCTGGCTTTACAAAATATGGAAATAGCGTAATTTTCTAGATTGGGTTCTGCCTTCATATCTCTTATTGCATCCGCATTATTATTAAAAAATTCAGAAAGTCAATAATGCTTCTAAACTGTCATAACAATTTGCAAGTTCATTTACATACATTAATTTCACCTTATGGGGAAATAAACTAAATTCAGAAATCCAGTTTCTAGTGAATGATGAGGGGATATCATTTTCTTTTATCAAATGCAATTTTTTTTATCATCATAAGAAGCATCTATATTTACTTATACACTGTTTAAAATTTTCACCAGTTGCAGTTCTTAACTGAACATAGCTCGAAAACATTTTATTATTTGTCAAGACTGTATGAAAACGTATAATAGGCAATGCAGAAATTCCTGGCAGTGTCTCCACCTTCATATCAACTCTCGCATTGTTTTCCGCTAATACAGTAATTTTGGTGGGAGTTGTACATTTATCATAACTGACAGATAAAATATCAACTGTATTTAATGCATTAATTTGCTTCTAAGAAAAATACTTTTTACTTTTACAAAATTTACACACTTAACATTGCTATTTACATAAATTACAAATTGCGTTCTTGTATATGTAATAATTAGATAAATGTGAAGAATGTGAAGAAAAAAAAAACTGAAATGTTATCGATATGATTATCGATAACATTTCAGTTTTTTTTTTTTTTATTTAGAACAAAATTTCCTTGATTGTTGATATTCAGTATTTGAGGACTGTTTTGAAGTTTCTATAGTTTTGCATTTTTAGTACACGCAACGTTGTTGACATTTATTTTTTAATTATGAAATATCGACTTCCGCATTTTGTAATGCCATAGTTTTCCACAACATTATCAAAATTTAAATCCTCAACGTAAGTGATTAGTTTACTGTGTTTTTAATCCTCTAACGAATTGTTGCAAAAGATTATCGTTTAAGATGTCACCCGAGAAAACACAGTGAATTTTTTATTTTGATTTCGAATAATTTTATTTTCTAATTGAAATTATTTTCGAAATTTGATTCTCTCACAAATTTTACTTTGGGAGGGACTTATATGTTTGAACATAAAATCAATATTGTCACTCTGTTTGAAAGCCTTAGGAAATGATAGATCAGATAATCAATTATAAACAAATCGTTAGATAGATCAGATAATAAATTATACATGTAGTAACAACAGGAACTTTTTTTCTTCTTTTACGTCATGGAAGAAAATAAATTGTTCCACTATTTTAACGTACACAGCGACTTGCTCGTCGCTAGTATATTATCATAGTGGATTAGATAAATGGAAGTTAACATGACTTGAAATAAATTAGTATACATATGTAATTAACAAACGAATATTTATTATCCTGATGTACACATCGCAACATAAAAAATATTTACTACATTACTTTTAATAACTGTAAAGAAAGTAGTTCTTATAACTATCCTTGCATTGATTTCAGTAAAGTTTTTATATAATACTAGATGATCCGTCCGGCGTTGCCAGGAAATATGAAACTTTCTTTTGCGGTTCCGATAAAAATAGTCATTTTCGGCGCACATTCTGTTCTAAATAAACCTCTTTCCGAACGAAACTCGGTCCCTGTTGTCTAAAACATTGTACAGCAGACGTAATACGCACGCGCTGCAATATCTTTTTTTTTTTTTAATTTCCACCACTAGGGGCACGAAATCATCTTACTTAGTTATGTATATCTTAATTAGTTCCTGTTAAATTGAATGAACCTATTCCTGTTGAAGAAGATTCCAAACATTTTTAACAACACGTTGGTCGAAACATGAAAATGCCCTAGGTCGACCATTTTGAACCATCCTATCTCCCCCCCCCCCCCCCAGCTACCGAAATGCAACCACCATAGTGCACGATGAGAGACTCGAGGCTACACACAAACATCAGTGGTGTGCCCTGGGTAGCTGTGGCTGCAAAGTGAAATATATGGACACACACGTCTATCTCTCTATCTCTCTGTCTATATATATAGATTTTAATGCTGATATCTATATTTTTATATTAAATAAACAATGCAGAAACTGCTCATGTTTCATGATTCACCCTATATAATCCTGATAATCAAAACGATGAATGACGATTCAAGATACAAATATTTATAATCAATTTACAGCGACAAGCTCTGTTCTTTCTAAATAGCTTATTTGTGCAGTCTCCCCTATCAAAGAAAATTTTTTGGTCTTCTGAAACATTCTTAATAAATTTAGCTACGATTTGTAAAGAATGCTTTTTATATCAATAATATAATATCGTATAAAACTGAATTTAATGTCGTAAAAATAGATCTTTTAAATAGTTTACAAATCTTTTTGAACATGTTTAAAAAAATAATTGGTAAACAAATGGTATAATACTGATATTTCGAGTATAATAAGGTTACAGGAAATACTGTTTGTACAGATAAATAACAGGAATAACTCTTTTTATTTATTTAATTTTGTTCAATGAAGCATATATTATACAACTATAAATATGCATACTTTTTTATAAATCAATGCAGTTAATAAAATTTAGAAATATTTCCAAGAATTTACATAAACGATTTTATTAGATTACACGCAATCTTATTTTTCATTAATCAACTTTTTAAAAAAATTGCAAAATATATAATAAAAATATTTCTTTTAGTATTTCTATGACTTCATTTTTTTTAAATATTTAATATTTAATGTTTTCCTCTTTGTGTTTCCTTAGTTAGAAGATAATTTTAAAGACCTTAATATAATTTATTCGAAAGATGTATTTTTTCACATATTTAACATTTTGTTTATGTATTCTATTTATCATAAACTTTACTCATCAATTGAATACTGCCTATATGATTACATATTTATTGAAATCATTTTCAAGTTTCTATCTGTACGTGTTTAAGTATATCTATAATTATGTAGCTAATATATTTACATAATACAGTGCAAATTTTCTGATTAAGTTTAAATCAGTAATGTATTAATAATGCATCATAAAAAATATTTCACTAGGTAAAGACAAATTATGTGAAGTATGAAAACGTTTAAAATAAAAATTCTGTTCAAAATTGAATACTTCTATTGACTTAACAATAACAGATTTGCTTAAAAATTTCAAAATTTTATTCGCACACTTAAACAATATATATTTTCAGCAGTGCTGTTAGAATTTTTTAAACAGTTGAAAAGGCTTTTATTAACTCGAACAATAGATCACACATTTTGCTATTCTAATGCAAAATAGCTCTTACATAGCCAGCTATTTTGAATTTATCTATACTGACTTTAAAGCTTTTAAAGGCCTTTTTTAGTCTTACAAAACTATTGTTTGTTTTCTTTTTTTTAAATAAAAAGAAGTTTTCAATGCATATTTTGCAAAAGAAGTAATTTTCACAAATGCATGTTTTGTGTCCTTGTCACTAGTGTTAAAATTATTTGATGGTATTATGGATATAAAAGTCATTATTATTATTTCTTTTGTTTTATATTTATATGTTGAAATATCGATTAAAGTAATTAATATATATATATATATTAAATAGGTTTGTGTTTTATTTATCACATACGAAGATTTAAAACATTTATATTTAAATTCAATTTATATTTAATTAATTGATCAATTTATATTTAATAAAAAAAGAACAAATATTTAATTTTTTAGAGCCATATCTCACAAAAAACTATTAACAAATTTCACTAATGGTTGGAATTACATTCTGGAAAACTTTTCCGTAACAGCAAATCTATACAAAGAGCAGGACTCCCAAATGTGTCCGCCAACTAAATACCAATATTGTTAACAGAAAATTTTATGGTAGATTTCTACAATATTCCCGAAACAAATTTATCTCCGAAGGTGGTTTCTGCGAAATTTGCGAGGAAAATCCAAAGATAAAATTATTCTAAGGAAATACTGGTATTCATAAAGCGGACCATTTGGGAGCCCTGTAAGCGCATAAGCGAAATGGCAGAGCTATCTTATCCGTTGTCATCAGTGCAGTGTTTGTGCTGAAGAAACATGTATAAAATGTATGGGATAATATTAAATGACAGATAAAAAAACAAGTTTTATTGAATTGGGTAGAATGCTTAGGCTGGTTAATCGCGAAAATCTCAGTCGAAATGTTATTCTCCATGAAACAGATTTGAGTTGATCATTTCCGAAGTGTAAACAAGTTACTGTTAAATACCAGTTAAACATTCGACAAAGGTTTTCGCGCGTAACCAGTATTTGAGTACATGGTAAATGTGAACTTTACATAAAGGCAAATACGGTCAAATGATGGTTGTGACAGAACTACCATGTAAATGTTATACTTGTTTCCAGGAAAAATGTGGCGAATGAAGAATTGTCATATCTTTTTGTCGCTTGATTGATAGTACCGTCAAAGTAAGGGAAAACCAAGACTTGGAGGGCGTCCAAGCATTCGCGCAACATAAGTGGACATGATTCCGTGTAGTACCTCCAGTTGGACTACTTATTTGTTCAAATTGTTTGAATGCTATCACTTAAAAAAAAAAAAAAATTCGCCTTATTTAATGGCATATTGAAGACATATTAAAAAAGACGAATATTACATTTTCAAAAAAGCGGCAGAAATCAAGTAATCTGAATAAAAAAAGGTAGTTCAACTGTCAACGCCAAGTCCCAGTGATTAAAATCTATTTTCTAAAAAAAAAAGTAGTGTTTGAAAAGAAAGCACTTTAAAGCAGGAGGTGAGATCTTGCTGTTAAAAATGTTACCTTTCGTTAATATTGCTAAAATTGAAATCGTTACGGGAGTTAAACGTCTTCCAGAAGTATGCCAGCGAGTCCCTAATTTTGGTAGGTATTACACTGAAGGATTGTACAAAAATATCTCAAGAAATTTGATGAATAATGCTTCCCTTATCCAAAACATAACAATTATTTTAAATATCATACAAATTTATTTAATGTATGCATATATACAATAAAATATATGTAATTATTTTTTTTTGATAATGACATGTTATTAAACAATAGCAATTTCACTGTGTACACTATATCATAATATAATCTATAGGGGAAAGGGGCCACAGTGGGACAAAAGGCCTTTTTCCTACCATTCAAATACTCAACAATTAGAAAAGTATGCATCATTTAGTAAAACTGTATGGCAACACTGTATAAACTAGTCTCAGTCACATATCATTTTGTAGCGAAGTTACAGCCATTTTTGGTTTTACTCTCACTGTTGGAAAAATCCGGTAAAGTTTACTTTCTTGGATTTGAGCAATAAAATATCATCCAATAATGAATATCATTGCATTAATTTAAAGCTTAAACTTTCTTCATTACATGTGTGCAATGCTCTTAATTATATTAATAAATTTTATGAAACTTTTAACTTTGGATTTAAAAATACACCTTGAGGAGTACAGTGGGACATGTTGATAGGGGCACAGTGGGACACGTCCAGAAGACCATTCACAGAAGAGCCACAACCAGGGTGCTCCAATTTAAATTTATCTCTGGTGGAAAACCAGAAAGTTGATGAACCTGTTTTGTCACTAGAGCTAATAAGGCATCTACCAAAATGCCACGCACCTAATAATTCTAAGAGGAAACGAAGGAAGAGGAAATCAGAAGTATTGACTGATACACCTGTAAAAAGTATAATAGAGCAGGAAACATTTGAAAGAATTGAAAAGCAAAATAATGGTAAAAAGAAGTATTCTTCTAATGTTTCGAAATTGATAACCAAAAAAAAAAAAAAAAAAAAAAAAAAAAAAAAAAAAAAAAATAGATTGTAAATAAAAATTTACGGGAAAGACGAAAGATTGGAAGCTCTCTTCAAGTGATAGTGTTTCTGACGATGAGGTGGAAGTAAGAGAAAGTATTTTTGAGGATGATATGGAAGAAAAAAGGAGAAAGCGTTTCTATTAATATCGGAGATTTTCTATTACTCAAAGTGTGTGGGAAAATGAAAGGAGCCATATGCTATTATGTTGCAGATATCACAAATAAAAGTGAAATTGACTTTGAAGTGAAGTATCTGAAAAAACTTTTGCCAGCATACAATTTTGTCTTTGATGATGAGACAACATATTCAGCTGTTATTGCTGCCATTGAAATGAAATTACCAAAACCAATGGCTTGCGGAGGGACAGAAAGAACAATGACCCAATTATCATTTTCTGTAGACTTGCAAGGTTATTCCATGATAAAATGAACTTTTGAGAACTTTTTGTCAGCCTTTAATGTTTAATTTAATGTTACTTTATTATTTTCAATTCATCATACATTATTTTGCAAAGAGTTTTTCAACTCTTAAATATGTTTCGTTATTATAACTATTTTTAAGTCTTATCATTTGAAAATGGCTTTCATATTGTCTATGTTAAATATCTAAACCTGTATTTAATAAAAATAAATGTGCTGTGATAATATAACTAATTTTGTAGGTGCTTACTCACCGTCCTACTGTACTCCATTCCCTGTCCCACAGTGCCCCGCCAGGGGGCACAATGGGACATCTTGAGTACCTTTTGAAAATTACATTTTTTTTAAAGAATAAAATAAGTATAAATTATGAAAAAAATTACAAAGAAAGCTGAAAGTTGTCAAAATATTGCTCTGTATTTGTTTTATTTTTTTAATTAAAAGGGAAGAAATTATCATAAAACAAGTGAAAATTGTCCCACTGTGCCCCCCTCTCCCCTATATATAGAAGTTGTAAAATAATCACATTATATATGTTTTTATCACACTGTTATATATATATATATATATATATATATATATATATATATATATACCTACAAAAAGTAACATGTTTTGATATATTTTATTAGTTGTTACGTTTTTCGTAAGAGTTGTTTTATTTGTTTAATTTCTTAGGGAACTGTAGAAGTTTCTGCGATGTAAAATAATTGGTAAAAAAAAAAAAAAAAACAGGAACTAGAATGAATGGAATGGAAATTTCTCTATCGAAGTAAATTTTTCAAAAGAAATGTTTTTTCGGAACATTTCATGAAACTTCATTTATACAATTTTCTATAGGTAATTGAACTTCTAGTCAGAAGGTTAAAAAAAAAAAACCTTACGGGGACAGATCAACTTTAAAATGGTCAAAAATTCAATTTCAAGGTTTTGATGTCAGTAAATAGTGCATTTTATTCTAAGTAGAAAGGTACCAATGTTTTTCAGAGGCGATAATTATGGACGAAGGTATAAAGTAAAACGCAATCGTCATTCTTTGTTTTTGAATGAAGAGTGAAAACTTTAAATGCATTTAATTCACAACAATGATTTTCAAACTTGCGCGCACGATTTCTCTAAAAATAATTTAGATAGAACCTCGATTTTTTTCAAACTTATTAATGTTGAAACAATGAAGAAAATGAACTAGAATCTTTTAATTTGGTCAATAAATTAAAAAATAATTAACTTTAATTAAATTAAAAACGCATTTTTAATGCGCTTTTCTATGAATTACTGTTAATTATTTTTTAATTTATTGGCCAAATTAAAAGATTCTAGTTCATTTTGTTCATTGTTACAACATTAATAAGTTTGAAAAAAATTGAGGTTCTATCTAAATTATTTTTGGAGAAATTGTGGGCGCAAGTTTAAAAATCATTGTTGTGAATTAAATGCATTTAAAGTTCTCTCCATTCAAAAACGAAGAATGACGAATGCGTTTTACTTTATACCTTTGTCAATAATTATTGTTTCTGAAAAACATTGGTACCTTTCTACTCAGAATAAAATGCACTATTTACTGACATCAAAACCTTGAAATTGAATTTTTGACCATTTTAGAGATGATCTGTCCCCTTAAATAATTATTTAAAATAAAACGATTACAACAGAAATTTATAAAAATTACGAAAAAAAAATATTGATATACCTTTTTAAACACATGTCACTATTTAAGGTTTTTTAATGCTATTTAAGAAAATAAAATAAATAATTTCTTATATTAAAGACATTAAGTTAATCGCATTTTTGGAAAATATTACGAATCATATTCATTGATATTTTTTCAACATTCAGGAAAAAAAAAATTGTAGCTTTCTATTAAAATAAAAATGATATTTCATATCAAATAAAAATATCTAAGTTTAAACAAGCCTCAGGTGTTTGAAGTTCTTTTAATGTTTTCAGAACTAAAGTAAATGTTGAATGTTACTTAAATTTTTATCTGAAGCGAAATTTTTCATAACGGAAGTTCTCTGAAATGGAAAATATTAATGTTAAGTAACTTTGAGCAGAAAGCAGATGTTCTTCATAGTTTTTTATTTCACAAAAAAGCAACTTTTGAAAATATATTTAAAATATTTCAGTAGACTATTAGATACTTTGAAAAATATACTACGTAGTCAAGGCAGTTATCATATGTATGTAATAGGGAATTCAATTACGAATTAGAGAAATAACTTTTTTTTATTTTAAAGACATACACCACATATATAAAATAATACCGTAAAAATTAGAAGTATTTTTATAGTAACTGATATCACAAAGAAAAGTGTAACAACGTCTAAGGATCAGAAATAATAACTACTTCTTGATTCCAAACTAATATTATTTAATTGTTCTTGATTAAAAGTTAAAAGATGAATATTTACAGTGATATCTAATATTGTAAGTAGCATTAATTAAAAGGTTAATATTGATGTACAGATGGCCGTCTGCCAATCTTACTTATACGGACTTAAAAAAGTTGGAACCTTCCACCAGAATGAGCCATTTCCAAAAAAATAAACATATAACAATCAAAAGAAGTAAATTAAAAAATATCTATGGGAATCGAGCATTCATTTAAATAACAGGCGAATTTGTGTATAGAAACTGTCAGGTTTCCCTGGCAGCTGCAGGCTTAAAAAAACTATTGTTAAGGGATTATCTTATTGTGTGTATCTGCTGTGTACTGCAAAGCTTTCTTAACTGAAATCTTAATCCGAATAGGGGAGCGACCTGATCTGTGTTGAAAGAATGTTTAGTGCAGGGGAAGAAATGCTTCTATTGTGATTGTAAGTGCATAGATAAGACAGATTTCACCCATTATCTAAGATGAAAGCTCTAGCATAGGGGATTACAAGCTGTCAAGCAACCCCTACGAACAGGGGACCAGCCCCGTTTACAAAGGGTTCTCTGGGGGGGGGGACCGGAGAGTGAGTTTAGTTTTAACGTAGGAGTGAAGTGTGAAGGTTGTTCAGAGTGTGAGCTCTGAGGCACGCGTATCGAGAGAGATCTCTTGGAGTGAAGAGAAAAAGTGTTGGTGATATTAAGAGTAATCTCGGGTAGCTGAGTTAGTTTAGCAGTACACAGAAAGTATTTTCTGTATTTTTATTTAATGTTGAACCGGATAAGCTATATCCGAGTTTTTAATTGTATATATTGTAAATAAGGTGTTAGTTTAAGTTTAATTGAAAGAGTTCGTCTTTTTCCCAACATACCTCTCATAACGTGACCGATATCACATAGTCATATCGGTGGTGGCAGCATACTAAAAATACCAGATTATTCTTCGAAGTTGAGTGTACTTAGAGGGAATCCGACAGAAACCATGCAAAGAAATTTCATAAACTCCTGTGATTGAAGATTCATAAAAAGAAAAATCTTTGCATCAAATTTTACCAATATTTTTCTTGTTGTTAGTTTCTGAATAGTGAACGTGTGTAATGCATCAATTAGTTCTTAGCCCAAGCGGCAGCGACATTTTCAGTTAACTATTTTATAGAAGCTGTTCTTCAAATATCTAATTCATCTTACTTTATCACGAAAATAGCCGTCTTTTGTCGCGGTAGAGGCAGACGCGGTGTCGGTGGCCGCAATTTTGCAAAGCCAAAGCGAACTCATCGGTGAAATTACGGATGTTACCCAGATCGATGACAAACATCCACAGTCGGTATACCATTCATTTGGCTTTGCAATTGTTATGTTGTTACCTCCGACGCCACATCCACCATTATCGCAACAGTTGACAGCTTTTTTTCGTAATAAATTAAGTAAGATAAATATTTAAACATCCTCTTGTATAAAATTGTTAGATAAAAAATAGTTCCTGTTTCTCTGACAATCTATTTTTCAGCAAAGTGATTTTCTCTACAAAACGTTCTGACCGAAAAAAACACTACCATATTATATTTACTTTATACATACCGATATATATACGAAAAACGACATGATAATTAATTTTTTAATAATATATACTGTTTATCGCCGCAATATTCAATAAAAAAATGAGAAATCTTTCTGACAGGTTAATAAACGTTTGGTGAAAAAAAAAAAGTATTGGGAATTTTTCTTTTTGGAAAAAATGGCATGTCGATAAATATTATTTGTCATCTATTTTTTCAATTTCAATTTTATACACTGATAGAATTTAACATTCAAATTACTTAATTATGCCATAAATTGCTAAAAACTCATCTGTGTGCTGATATGAGACTATTTTGTGCGTTTATACGACATAATTTAATATATCTTTGAAGTATTATATGGAACCATTGTCTCTTAAATAAACGGGTAGAAATGTAGTGAACAAACAGTGTATGTTTTCCGACACCTGTGTTTATAACTTGTATTGTTGTAGCTCTTTTCTATTGAATTAGCTTTCCATTTCTCCATTGAACATAAAACATTACTTTGTTCACGGTGTTTGTATATAAAAGCTACTCAAGCTTATAATATAAGTTAAATTTGACCAAATTTCTGTTGATAGGTGAAACATAATTTATTTAACAAAAAGGCGAGATGATGAGGAAGGAAAGCAGTTTTAGCAATTTGTATAGTAATCAGAAGGTGCCAAGTTAGATATGCAGACGTTATAACATACATTCAAAAAGACATAATCAAATTTGAAAAAAATAGAGTAATTTGGGGGATAAAATGTGTTTTTCATTAACTGATTATTTTAAAGTGATTCGGTGAACGACTTTGAATTCCCTTTGAATTCCCTTTGAACGACTTTGTATTATTTGAATATTTTGTGACATCTTATCGACATATTTTTAAATGTTTTTATAAAGAAAAAAATTTAATCAAGAAAAAAGGAATTTGAAAAACAAAATAATTTTTAATGAAAATATAAGAACATTTTAAACTTACACTTCTCTTATAACATTTGGAAATATCATTTATTACATACTTCTTTTCAAAGTGCTGTCTTTAACTGTAAAGATTATATTTAGAAAAATAAATTAGTTTAAGAAAAATATTAATAAAAAGTTGCTCAATATTTAAAAAGTGCAGTAAAAATCACCGTTTACTTAAAATTTTTATTACTGGCAGCTCGATTCCTAGTTTTATTAAATGCTTTTTAAGAATCGCCCCCCCCCCCAAAAAAAAAAAAAAACAGCAAGTAAAATGAAAAAAAAAATTGTTGAACTGATTGTGTTAAAAATAATAAATTTGTAATTATTCATCCATATTTTGTTGCAGTCTTTACCTGTGGTTTTTCTGTTGTGCTGATTCAAAAAACCGTTCAGATGTCGTGACCAAATGGTTGTTCTGAGCAAACATTGTGTTGGCTGGGATGTCGTCCAGAGAGCTCGACTAGAATAGCATTGGCAATTGACGCCAAAAATTATGAGTTCTAGTCCCAGCCTGCACACATTTTTGATAAGATAGAACAAGTTGAAAATTGTACGTCAAGTGTGACAAATGAGGTGCGCTCTTACTATAACTATTATAAATATTCAGATCTTGGTAATCTTTATTTCAGTGAAATGAAATATATCGCCTGTTATTATGATATGATTAATTTCCGTAATAAAATAAGTAAATTTTAATTTAACGTAAGTATTAATACGTTTAGGCATGTATGCTTCATGTCCGCTGCAACACGTTCGCTAATGCAGAGATTTTAAAATCTATTATTACAAAGATCACGCTGATCCAATGAGAATTTTCGTTCAGTGTTTGCATTGAATCCGGCTAAGCTTTTTCTATAGTTTTTGACGAATTGAGCATGCTTTTTTCTTATTATGTATGCCACTCTTGCAGTCGCGATTTTTTTCCGCTGTTTTCGGTGAAATAAGCACACTTTTATGCTTTTCTCCTATTACGTATGCTACGTTTACATACCCGATTTTTTTTTTTTCACCAGACAGTGCTGCAAAAATTTTCATGCAGAACTTGCTTTGCCAATAATTTACCTTCATTTTTGCTTTTTTTTTTTTAAATCGAAAAATACCTCGTTTCAAATTTTAGGTAATTCAAAAGACTTGATGATAATTCAAAAGACTTAAATGAATTTAAGATACAAATTAACATATTGTGTAAGTTTTAGTTTTAGCTCTGTTATGTTCTTTCACTGAAATAATGTATTGTTTAAAATTGTGTAACTGAAAGCACATTTTACTGAAAAAAAAACATATAAAGAAAACTTTTATAGTCACAGAATATGTTCGTAAAAAAACAGCATTAATGCAGTTTGGATAATTATTTTAAACGGGAACGAAGGAAAACAAGTATGTACATAAGTGACACAAGAACTGTAATTGAAATGTCTTTAAATTGGAAAAATTCCACATGAATCTTCTTCCATCCTCTTCTTTTTCGGAAAGAAATAAGAATAAAAGAATAGTTTTTGGCGTTATATTCAAGTATATTTATTTATATGTTTAAAAAACATTGATGTTATATACATTCACTCTGGAAAAGAAAAATACAATGCTCGTTATTTGATAAAAGGTATCACAAAATCAAGGTAAACGGTTGATTATTTTCAAATATCTTCTTTCAGAACGTAATTTTACATAATTTATCATCTGTATATTGTAATTTTATTAAGCATTTTTTACAAACCTTGAGAATCACTTTTGTATGTTTATATAATTTCTTTGAATAAAATAAGCTTTGGGAGGAATTTCTTAATATTTCTTAAACCATCATCGTGGAGTTGGAAAATGGTAAATTTGAGATGTGTATATAAAATCCAATTTGATATATATATATATATATATATATATATTATTTTCCCAAAAATCATCAGATTTAAATATTTATTTCACAAGAAATATAACGAAAAGAATCCAGTCGTAATTTAGAGAAATTTTACATTCAACAATTTTTTTTTATGAAGCTCATTAATTAATCTATAGTATAATCAAATAGAATTTACAATTTTCTTTATCTTTTCCACAAAAATTCAGCATGTAGCATAGGTCATAATTTTACAATTTCTTCTACCCAATAGTTTAAAACATGTAAAGAAAATTTAAATTTCAATAACCTTAAAGGGCCACTTCCTGTCACGGTTAAAAGGTTAAATATTAAAATAATGTAAAACTTCAAAATCAATTCAAAACATTAAATCATATTAAATATTACTTTCTTACCTATGTCTGTTTTACTGCCCAATCGCAGCCTGAAATATCACCTTTGCACCTAGTTGAGTAATTATTTTTAATTTACAGCAAAATCGTAGAATTTAGCATTGAAATTTTACGTATAATATCTCCTACAGGGTGATGTAAAATAAAACAGACAGATCATAGACATATAATTTTGCTATATATAAATTTGATGGCTAAATGCAGAGATAATACTCCAGCTGACAGTATTAATTGTTTTTGTCAGACTGCGTACTGAAGAAAGCTATTAGAACACCATACGATAGCAAAATTCCTACAACAGATAAAATTGTACTTCTATCAATAACAATTGAATCTAGAATTGTGAATCCAAAAAAGTGACTATTTAATCTAATACTATGTTTATTTTCTTTAGTTGTTTCAACAGCATATTTAATACTTTTAGCTAATTCTGTTACAGCCGATGCAGATAAACATATTAAAATGAATGGTATATAATACAGCATTACTAGAAGAAATTTGTATAAAAAAAATAACTGATACACCTTTGTCGTCAAAAAGAATGTTGAGCAGTTGATAAAATATCGCTTCTAGAGAAGCTATAAATGTTACCAGTATCATATTGCTGAAAACAACATTTGTTTCTGTGGTTATATGCAAAGCTTCATTGTATAATTTAACCACATGTTCAACATTAACGTTAATTCCACATAATTTCCTTTTTATACTTCGTAATATTATTTTCAGAACTAAGCAAATAAATGTGAAATATAATGATATGCATAAATTTGTATTCTTCCAAAAGAAGTAAAACATCGATACATAAGACCAGTTAGAATCGAAATAAAGCACTTCCTTTATCTCTTCATAATAATTAGAATTTATATCCGACTGTGACAACAATATATAATAACTAAGCATCAATACTGCCATGATGCAAGTACCCACAAAAATCAGTAAACTTAATAATTTAAACTTAGAAAATTTGTTTTTTGAATTTATAGGAACTGTTGAGTACAGTTTTACACATCTGTTGAATAGCTTGAATAACTTCTTCCTATAACTCTATAAATAGTATCGTTGTACAATACCGAAAATTACAAAACTAATAAATATAAGGAGATTCTTGATGTACAACTCCAGATCATAATTTTTCGTTCTACGCATGAGCAACAAGTATATAAAATTTCCTTCAAAAAATACAGCCAAAATTATTGACAAGGTAGTAGCAAAATAGGTTGTGCGAATTGATTGATATTGTTTCGTTAATCCAATACCATGGACATAAAAATAAACATGAAGAATATCGAAAGATTGAATTAAGTGTTTCACTTTTTTCTGTGACAATGTTGATTTTAAAAACATGATTACAATTTGCTTCTGAAGACTTGTAAAATATTTTGATGAATGTTTATATATTATCCATAATGCAGCAACTTCAATTCTTTAAAATTTAGTAGACTTAAATTTGTTTTCTATTGTCTACTAATGTTTACAAGTTTTGCTTAGTGTCAAACATTCTCTTTCGATTATGAACACTCAGTCGCACTTCAAAAAATTAATTGTCATGCATATTTCGTTTATAAGAGTGAACATAGATACTTAGTTAGTTTTGATTTTTTGTTTGATTAATTTTTAAATTTTTCAATTGACCTTTATAACAATTAGGTTTACGATCAGTTTTCAGTAACATACGCCGTACAATATATGGAAATTTTTTTTAAAGCCTATAAATCAGTTCTTAATCATATTCTTGTTTAATGCAGTATGTAGTAGCAGTCTAAAAGTAATAAATAACATAGGTATAAGAAAAAGACTAGTTTACTTCTAATTTTTATAACGTAGACTATTTTAGTAGCATACAAACGTGGGTGGTATTTTCTATACGGTAGCGACTCTTTTGATGATACCATTCTTTAACGCAATGGATAGGCATAATATAAAGGCAATAAACATCACGTTTAATTAAAAATAAAATTAATTAAAAAAGAAATGCATGTAAAGAGTGATTGCTTAGATTGTGACATTATGTATTCTAACCTTACATTTTAAAAGGCTGTTTGATAAAATGAAGTTTATTATCAATGCAATATGTTAGAGTAAGTATAATATAACAAAATTCGGTACTTCTCCATTATCCCGTTGACCACTTTTCATAACAAAAAACTATCGCCAAACTATGGGATTTAACGCCAAAAATGCAATTCCATTCACTCACGTTATTTCATTAACTAAAATATACAAATACACAGGTATCGTATTCTGCCCGTTAATGGTGACATACCAAAAAAATTAGGAAAGGGAGAAGAACAAAGTATGAACATTAACTTTGAACATTAGTTGAAGACTGGAGGGTATTTGGGAAGATGGTAAATAAGTATTAGGTATAAATCTTATAGTTCGTTTGGAATTCGCAGCTGTCTTTTCACTGAGTGGAGTACTCGGTAATCCGTACGTGAATTTAAAGGCTAAAAATATTGCTGTATGTACTAATTATTTTAATTATTTATAATATATTAATATACTATTTCCATTTATATAGACCACTTATAATTAATAGTATTTCATATTGATAATTTTTTTTTATTAACTTTCGTTATGGTATTTCGTATTTGACTAAATGAGGAAATTGTGATTCGTGAATTAATCTAATACGTAGAATTGTAAAATATCTTTTCTCATGTAAGATATCTTTGAATAATGCATGAAGGTATTTTATTTAAAGTTACTACTATTTTATGATAGTTAAAGAGTAGATTTCTTTGATTAATTGTACACAATATTTATGCTGTACAGTTTTATAGTAAGTTTAAAATGCAGTAAACAACATTTAAAAGAAAAATGTATGTTTAAGGTTACTTCGGGTAATATATGCATTTTTTAATTTAACCGAAACGAAAACGCTTTACTTTTTTTTTTCACTATTTTAATGAACTTAATTTTTACTAATCGAATATTCATTTACTTCATTAGTCACTTCACCCACAATAAACGTCAGATTTCATTTCTAAGTTTCTACTGTCAGATACTTAAAATTCATTTGTAAAATTGTATAGTTAAAATAACACTTAAAAGCATTTAATTTGTTTTAAAAAGTAAAGTTTAACAGAGAAATATTTCATTAGTTTCTTATGATTTCACGAGTTTGCACTTCCACGTGCATAATGTATGAAAAGTATATTTTCAAATAATTAAACATTTTACAGCAAACACGCATGTATGGACTTTTCAATGTATATATTTGATATAATGAATTCATTCACCAAGAATAGTTCTCATTTTAACAATTTTTGCTTACACTTCAGATTTTTCGTTGAAGCTTCACTATCATTTGACGCAAATTGCTGTATATTTTTGAGTTGTCCTAAATTGAAATATTTAATAACATAATAGTCTTTTTAATTCGTATACAATTGCAGTATAAAATTTTAGAAGCTGCTTCATGTCTATATACTTACAAGGAAGAGTGTCGTGCATCTCTATTAAAGGATTTCACAAAATTAACTGCTCTATAATTCCTCGCAATTACCCAAATAACATTGTATAATTTGGTAGCTAAGCAACAATTTCTAAACTGAAGAAAATTGTCACTTGATTAATGAAACAAAAATCGATTAAGAAACATTTTTATTGACATTAAAGACATAATGACCCATTTTTGATAGATTGTTCAAATAAATTATTTTAAGTAGTTTAAAGAAAAATATTTATCTAATTCTCTTAACAAATTGTCACTTGTCATAAAAAGATCCTTTTTTAAAATGAATAAATAACAATATTTCCTTCATGCATGTAAAGAGTGGTTGTTTACATTGTGACATTATGTATTTACCTTTACATTTTAAAAGGCTGTTTGATAAAATGACGTTTATTATCACTGCAATATGTTAGAGTAAGTATAATATAACAAAACTCTTTATGAAATATTTCAAATGCTGGTACATCGTTCATATTTTTTATTTCCTAAATAATAAACAATTGTAGGAAATAGAACACCCCATGTTATATCTTCCGAAAATAATCCTGTAAAAAAGCAACTGGTACCGATCGATAATCTGAGAATGAATATTCCTGGATATCCATAATCACTTTTTCAAGAAAAAAATTCTTATGTGATAGTAGAAAAACCTCATCATGAAAGCGCATCAAAAAATATTTGAAACACTTGAAATGACATGAATATTCCTGGATATTCCTTATGAATATTCCTGGATATTCATGTGTTCCTGTTTTGCTATTCTATATTATGTTCATGTGTTCATAATATTCTTGTGATAGTAGAAAATGTCATTATGAAAGCGCATCGAAAAATATTTGAAACATCTGAATTGAATGAATATTCCTGGATATTCATAATCACTTTTTCAAAAGAAAAATTCTTACGTGATAGAAGAAAAAAGTCATCATGAAAACGCATCAAAAAATATTTGAAACACATTAAATGACACAGAACAAAATATATAAATTTATATTTTTCAAAGCTTTGCAATTGTATGTTACTTATCAAAATTTAGGTGATGTGCAGAGTGCTTTTACGTTGAAATGTAAATGAATATTGTTTGCGTAATTTTCAACAAGAATTGAGTACGTGTTTCTTGTTATAAATGCCATTAAAAAGGTGCAGTGCAATTACAATTTCCTTATCCGAAAGCTGTAATTTATTTTAACTACGTTATTGACCAGGCTGTGCTAAAAGGTTCTGAATAAGTTTATTACCTCTAAATAAGGATTTTGTTTTAAAATTTTAATATTATTTTTTTATAAATTACCTTATCTATTTTAATAATAATATGTGTTGAAGATATATATTTTTTAGTTCTTAATTTGAAGTATAAAACGTTAAACTATTTGTATTTTTTGTCATAAAAAACGAATCATTGTCATGTCAATAAGTTTTATAGTACTAAATGCACTCGAATGTGTTAATTTGCTTATATTTTAAGAAGTTTTAAAACATGAGTGGATTTATGCGGCAATCTATAGATTTTTCTTTTTTTACTTTTCATATTTAATATATATTTAATATGTGAAGAAAATTACATTTTTTAGAAAATTCATTCTCATTAAATATGCTTTAAAATAAATTATTTTCAAACCTATGTAACTCAAGATGTCGGATTGCTATGCAAGTAAACACATCGGATTGCTATGCAAGGGAACACATCGGATTGCTATACGGCTAGTTAAAATAATTTTGGTGGCTAAGAAAATTTTGCATTTTCTGTTCCATATGTTCAAACGTAATCGCCGCCGTTCGGCTTCCTAAGTTTTTATAATGTTATAATTTTATCGAATGGGCTTCTGTGCAGCAGGGTTGCCAGTTCGGCGTCATTTCATATTCAGAAACTTCCAGTTTATACAGGAAATTCCGAAAGAAGAATTTTTACTGTGTGCAATCACAAAATAACTTATTAATTTAAGCAAAAATTACTATTTGGAATTTTTCAATGGAAAAGGGGGCCAAACTGGCAACCTTGCTGTGCAGGATCCTTCTGATTGTTTATGTATTAACACTTAATTGTATAATACAATCTTTTGGCATTGAAATGTAATTTTATGTCCTCAGGTGCCCGAGTTCGTCGGAAATCTGTGAGTTATTCAAGATATGTATTTAAAAGAATGTTTCTCATGTTTATTTTTTAAATTCACATGTTTCAGTTCATTTACTGTGATGCTTTTCGTCATTTTGTTTAATTTGTATTATAAAGATTTATATTTCATTCCGAGTTTCTTATAAAATGATTAACGTTTAGAGTATGTCCTCATTCAATTTTAGCAAGAATAAATTATTAAGAAATTATTATCAAAACAAACCAATATTCTTTATTGAAAGTACGTAATCAATGTTAAAGTAAAATTAGATAAAAGAAAAAAAAAACCCTTTTTTATAAACATTTAAAGTTTATATTAAAAATCACGAATGATTTTCAAGACAGCATTTCTTATTGTCTATAAATATTCTATTAAGGAACTCCAATTTGCATTTGTCCCGATTATGGAAAATTTACTGATTTAATTTACGCTTGGAGGATAGCGCGAAAAGGAAAAATTATTTAGATAGTTATAATTTTTGCTCTGTTTCTTTTTTAGGATATGGCAACAAGAAAGAAAAAAAAAATTATTATATAACGATATATACAGGACTTTCTACGTATAATCATAATTTATTTAATATTAATCTATTAACTGATTAAAGCGTATTCTAAAACTAAATTATTACACTTATTTTTTATTGATTTTTTTTTCTATTATTTAGAACCATTCCGACTATTTTGACGAGCGTGACAATATAAAAGCCAATGCAGGAAATTGCAGCACCCACTGGCGGAGAAAAGCAGAATTAAAATGTTGGTGGTGTGAGAGAGGCGGGGGGGGGGGGCGATGACGAATTCTACAAGTTGTTTGAGGATCGACCCATAGAACTTGAGATATAGAATAACGAAGAAATATGCATTATGAAGCAACCAACAGAGGAAATTTCAGCGTTATTCGTGGAGAAAACTAGACTTAAATGGTGGTGGTAGTGATGGTAAATAAACCAAGATGAATGCTTCAAGTTGTGTGTGGATCAGACCTAAAGAACCTGAGATATTTAATAAAGAATAAATGTACACTATGCAGCTTCTTCACAGGCGGAAAGAACCAGAACGTAATTAATGGTGGTGGTAAAAAACCAAGACGAATTTTCCAAGTTGTGTGAGGTTAGGACCCATAGAACGCGAGATATTGAATGCAGAATAAATGATTGGAATCGGTTTTTATAGTGATCTATTCTGTTTTATACGATATCAATGCGTATCGATACTCAATTTTTCCAGAATCGACCATCACTACTCGCAAGCCATTAACCGGATGATTGTCATAAATACTCAGCCACGGAGAGATATACATTTCGGATATAAAATATCCAAATTGTATATAAATTAATGCGTGGATGTTTGACCAACAATATTTAAATTATGTTCTACATTATTTTTAATGTGAAATATTTTTAAACATTTTTTTTTCTTTCATCAACACTATAAAACAATGTATTCACGTTTACAATAATGTTTTTTGTTTAACACTAATTAATGGAATTTTTTACAAAGATTTTTTGGTGGACAAACATTCTTAAGTTGCTCCACGTGTTAAATAGAAGAAAATTCTTTACATAAACAAAGCAGATTATGTCATTATGCCTTAATATCAGGACAGAAGCATTATTAAACAATAATGCCTTCTTTGTCATTAACAAGAATACTTCATAGAAAAAAACTGGATTTTTTCCCAGAAAAGAACTGGATTTTTTCCCAGAAAAAAAACTTAATTAAATAGTGTTGAGAGATCTATTAAAAACTAGTACAATAGCTGATTGGAAAAATTACACAGACATGCGTAGTTATAAAAAGGAGTGTTTTTGTTTCGCGATACTTTATTTTGAAAGCATGTAATTAAAACAAAAATTAAAATCAATAATTATGGGGGATGCCAATGAATTTACTGACGGCATCAAGCAAAATAAATAAATACATAAATGATTTTTCTTTTTATATTACGGATTTTGACCTTTAAAATATATTTCACATATACGGATATACAGGGTGTCCCACAAATTTTTTCACATTTCCAGAATTCATACAAATGGAACATATTGGTATTAATTAAATATGGTTTGCACTACACTTTTCTAAGAAAGGTTTCTTCAGTGCAGTGGCGCAGCCAGGGTAGGGGTTTTGAGGCACTGGATACCACTTTTTTCTAAGAATTTTTTGAAGTTTATTTAATAGAAAAAATTATGGAATTGAAGAAGGCGATGCTTACAATACTAAAATAATGGTATGTTGAACCTCTGAACCCCCATCCTGGCTGCGCCACTGCTTCAGTGTGATATAAAAAATAATAATCAATATATTTTTCGATAGATGGTGCTGCGTTAATTGAAATCCAGAACTCTGTGGAATCGACGGATAAATTTAATCTGAAAATCATTTTAATTATTTTCCAAATTAATTTAACAATATAGAATATTTATACCAAATTACCGTTCTATAAATATGAATACAATGAAACGAAGATTATTTTTCTAAAATAAAAAAATCTATAATTTATTAAATAGTTTTGATTTATTTGGAATATCTCAAGCATTTTGAATTAAAAAGGGAAGTAGTTATTGTATATACTTAAATCTATGATCACCGAATTTAATGCCGTACTTTTAACATGCAAAATATTTTAATGAATGACTATAATTGTTCAAGTTTTGTCATTGTTGTTAAAGACAAAACTCAAAAATTTGAAAGAGATTCATGTTACGTATTTTCATATCTAACCAAACCTAATTAAATTATTTTTAAGCCTACAAAATCCGTACAATTTTGTAAGAACACCATGTGTAAATAATTATAAAAAAGCTCTCTCATTAAATACATGACACATAATCTTTCATATTATAGTAAAATATTTCACATGCATTTAAGGAGAATTACATTTTAAACTTTATACTTCCGTTATATTTCCGTTTAAACTTTATATTTCCGCTATATATTTCCGTAAACTTTATATTTCCGTTATTTAATGCTCTGCGGCTAATAAAATTAATGTATGAATATTTAACGAAATATCTAACGGAATGCTTTTAATAAAACGTATTAATTTATTCATATATTCACATATTAAAATTCAAAGGTATCAAACGTTGCATCAGTTGCAAATTGTTTTCAATTTATATATTAATTAAATTTGGATTTAAAAATTTCATATACATTATTAAAAAAAAATCTTTTTTCATTCAATACTCCAATGATCATTTTATCCTATCCTGCATTTCGTTTAAGATATTTTAGAATCATGCTTTGCTTTGGATATGTTCGAAAGAATAAACTAATTAAATTCTGTAAATGCATCATACTATGTATACTTTAAATTTCTAAATCATATAATGAACATAATTTTTAAAATCTATTCATACCGTATCGAATATAATGTGCAAACAAAAAGTAAAAAATAAGAAATTTAATTAAATGTAATTTTGTTGTTTTCTTTTAAATAAGCATTTACATTTTTTGCTCTGTTAAATTAATATTCCAAAGTGAATAAAATCATTATATTTACTTTAATGCTTCTGCTAACTTTTGAACTAGAATTTAAATATAAAAATCTTTAATTTTTTACACATTAACTGAAGGGATATAGACATTTGAATCTTATTATACATCGTTGGCGGAATCGTTTACATTTGTTAGTATGATATATACTTATTAATTATTTACGAGCTGCAAATTTCATTGGTGACACAGCTGTAATAACCATGCAACTGGATAAAATAAAATGACTTGGTCTTTCTAAATTATGGAGCGATAGCGTTGTAGATCGAGATCTTTCTATTGTTATATTTCAAATTAAATCCCCACCCCCTCGATGCTAATTCCACGTTTTTTTTAATAGATATAAAACTGAACTGCACCACCAGGTCCCTGAGGGGTGACCGTCAGCGTCTCAACCGTCGCACACATGTCCTGAGGGACATGTAACGCGTACGACCAGGATTTGCCTCCCGTATGTGCTGCGACCAGTCAGGGCACCGGCACCTGCGCATCACTCCGATTGAACCTATATTTTGACGACATAGGTCGTTGCGATACACGGTGGATCCCATTATCAGAGGAGGTCACCTCGAAAACACTTGGGTACTAGCCGGTGTCTCCCAACAGCTTCAGAGCTGAACACCCATAAGGGAGCCAGGTCCTGGGCCTAAAGTCAGGTTTTCCCGACCCGCACTTGCTTTAACAGCACTCGAGGGGTGGGGAAACCTACAAAGGTAACCACGGTTCCTCCTTGTAGTGGATATTTCTTTAATAGATATAACTATCGTATTTAACTTTTCCAACCAAGTTTAGTTTATTATATACATTGTACCTACAAACACAAATGTCGGCTACATTTACATTGCAAAATAATCATTTAAATATTTTTATTATATAACTAAAGCAATTTGAGTTCCATACTTAAAATGAAAAGCAAATGTTGGAAAATGTTGAATGCTTGCAATAAAAGTATTATCGGCTGAGGCTTATAATTTGTTTAATGTAAAAGGATCATTTATTGTGAAATATTCAATTTACATAATAAAGAGAAAACATAAACTGATTTATATTCTCATTACATAGAATACAGGGAAAACATAAACTGATTTATATTCTCTCTAATCGAATTATTCGTATAAATCGCGATTTATTTCTGGCATAAAAGTTGATTTTTGACTCTGGAAATTTCATATTTTATAATTTAGAATTTATAGTAAATACGGACCTGAAATACGTAACATGGTAATAAGGTAGCTGGTAAATTTTATGCACGGTAAAGTTTGAAGCCTCATATTTCCGTCAATAGATAGCGATAAACTGTATCAACATTCAAACTAACATTTAAACAAATTGTATCCAACTGAGGGAGAAAAGTTCCCAGGAACGAATTCATATTCTCATTTCATATAATAAAAAGAAAACATGAACTGATTTATATTCTCTCTAATCGAAATATCCGTAAAAATCGCGATTTATTTCTGGCATAAAAGTTGATTTTTGACTCTGGAAATTTCATATTTTATAATTCAGAAATTATAGTAAATATGGACCTGAAATGCGTGACTTGGTAATAAAGTAGCTGGTAAATTTTATGCACGGTAAAGTTTGAAGCCTCATATTTCCGTCAATAGATGACGATAAACTGTATCAACATTCAAACTAACATTTAAACAATTTGTATCCAACTGAGAGAGAAAAGTTCCCAGGAACAAATTCATATTCTCATTTCATATAATAAACAGAAAACATAAACTGATTTATATTATCTCTAATCGAAATATTCGTAAAAATCGCGATTTATCTCTGGCATAAAAGTTGATTTTTGACTCTGGAAATTTCATATTTTATAATTTAGAATTTATAGTAAATACGGACCTGAAATACATGCCATGGTAATAAGGTAGCTGTAAATTTTATGCACGGTAAAGTTTGAAGCCTCATATTTCCGTCAATAGATAGCGATAAACTGTATCAACATTCAAACTAACATTTAAACAAATTGTATCCAACTGAGAGAGAAAAGTTTCCAGGAACAAATTCATATTCTCATTTCATATAATAAAGAGAAAACATAAACTGATTTATATCCTCTCTAATCGAAATATTCGTAAAAATCGCGATTTATCTCTGGCATAAAAGTTGATTTTTGACTCTGGAAATTTCATATTTTATAATTTAGAATTTATAGTAAATACGGACCTGAAATACATGCCATGGTAATAAGGTAGCTGGTAAATTTTATGCACGGTAAAGTTTGAAGCCTCATATTTCCGTCAGTAGATAGCGATAAACTGTATCAACATTCAAACTAACATTTAAACAAATTGTATCCAACTGAGAGAGAAAAGTTCCCAGGAACAAATTCATATTTTCATTTCATATAATAAACAGAAAACATAAACTGATTTATATTCTCTCTAATCGAAATATTCGTAAAAATCGCGATTTATCTCTGGCATAAATGTTGATTTTTGACTCTGGAAATTTCATTTTTTATAATTCAGAATTTATAGTAAATACGGACCTGAAATACGTGACATGGTAATAAGGTAGCTGGTAAATTTTATGCACGGTAAAGTTTGAAGCCTCATATTTCCGTCAATAGATAGCGATAAACTGTATCAACATTCAAACTAACATTTAAACAAATTGTATCCAACTGAGAGAGAAAGGTTCCCAGGAACAAATTCATATTCTCATTTCATATAATAAAGAGAAAACATAAACTGATTTATATCCTCTCTAATCGAAATATTCGTAAAAATCGCGATTTATTTCTGGCATAAAAGTTGATTTTTGACTCTGGAAATTTCATATTTTATAATTTAGAATTTATAGTAAATACGGACCTGAAATACGTGACTTGGTAATAAGGTAGCTGGTAAATTTTATGCACGGTAAAGTTTGAAGCCTCATATTTCCGTCAATAGATAACGATAAACTGCATCAACATTCAAACTAACATTTAAACAAATTGTAACCAACTGAGAGAGAAAAGTTCCCAGGAACAAATTCATATTTTCATTTCATATAATAAACAGAAAACATAAACTGATTTATATTCTCTCTAATCGAAATATTCGTAAAAATCGCGATTTATCTCTGGCATAAATGTTGATTTTTGACTCTGGAAATTTCATTTTTTATAATTCAGAATTTATAGTAAATACGGACCTGAAATACGTGACATGGTAATAAGGTAGCTGGTAAATTTTATGCACGGTAAAGTTTGAAGCCTCATATTTCCGTCAATAGATAGCGATAAACTGTATCAACATTCAAACTAACATTTAAACAAATTGTATCCAACTGAGAGAGAAAGGTTCCCAGGAACAAATTCATATTCTCATTTCATATAATAAAGAGAAAACATAAACTGATTTATATCCTCTCTAATCGAAATATTCGTAAAAATCGCGATTTATTTCTGGCATAAAAGTTGATTTTTGACTCTGGAAATTTCATTTTTTATAATTCAGAATTTATAGTAAATACGGACCTGAAATACGTGACTTGGTAATAAGGTAGCTGGTAAATTTTATGCACGGTAAAGTTTGAAGCCTCATATTTCCGTCAATAGATAGCGATAAACTGTATCAACATTCAAACTAACATTTAAACAAATTGTATCCAACTGAGGGAGAAAAGTTCCCAGGAACGAATTCATATTCTCATTTCATATAATAAATAGAAAACATGAACTGATTTATATTCTCTCTAATCGAAATATTCGTAAAAATCGCGAATTATTTCTGGCATAAAAGTTGATTTTTGACTCAGGAAATTTCATATTTTATAATTCAGAAATTATAGTAAATATGGACCTGAAATACGGACATGGTAATAAGGTAGCTGGTGAATTTTATGCACGGTGAAGTTTTAAACCTCATATTTCCGTCAATAGATAGCGATAAACTGTATCAACACTCAAGCTAAAGTTTAAATGAGTTAGTTATATCCAACTGGGAGAGAAAAGTTCCTAGGCCAGAATTTCAACCAGAGATCTTTGGCTTAAGCTGTCAATGCTCTCCAATTGAACTATCATCAGCAAATCCTGGCATGGGTACTCAGTTGGAAAATTACAACTCATATGATTTATTTTCCAATTAGGGTAACTGTATTAAATTATTGAAGGTCATTACGTGTTTAACATTTTCTTGGAGTTCCATTACCTGCAAGTCTTTCTGTTGAGTTGTTTCAGTTAACAAACGATATACCATTACCAAAATGTTGTCTGAATGCATTGTGTTTGCCAGATTTATCCAGGATAGCTCAGTTGGTAAAGCATTGGCAGCTTAAGTAAAAATTCCGGGTTCAAATCCTAGCATGCACATTTTTTTTTTCACTGAGTTGGAAAATTACATTTCGTATGATTTATTTAACAATTAGAATATTTTGTTTAAAATTAATAATATGAGTAGGTAATAAAGGCCGGTTATACATCAGCTGCACGCGCTGCACCGACCTCAAGGTGACCTCTGTATACTGTGTAGAGGTCATTGCGGCGTGCGGCGGCGTAAATGTCAGTGCAGCCCGGAAGTACGTCGCGGCGGAAATACGTCACGGAGATAAGCGGAGTGGGGAGATAAGAAAGGGGAGAGATAAGGGAATGGGGGAGATAACCAAGTCTAAGAGGGGGATTATTTTATCTAATGGAATTAGTTTAATTAATGAATCGTGGAATGCTCCTTAGAAAAAATGTTTAAAGAGGATTTTTTTTTCTTTTTTTTTTTTTTTTAATTGTGGACCACCCGCAATCGTAACCACCCGCTATGAAAACAATTCATAACGCCACATTTTTTTCTTCAAAATGTATTAGAAAAAAGTAATGCGAAAAACAGAGAGTTTGATTAAAATACAGGGTACCCTATAAACACGATTCACCATACTAAATTTAAGCGCCCCCCTCCCTCTTTCCTCCCCCCTCCTCCCCACTTTTTTATTTTAGCACAGTGCCCTTTGACACAAGTGAGGCTAAAAATATAAGAGTCCTTCACAAAATACAATGTGCCACACAAAAATTGTATAGGGGAATAAATTGAGGAAATAGCCCCCCCACCCTCTTTAGTCCCAGAGGGTCCCTTCGATGTAAGTTAGTCTAACAATATAGCATACCCTACAAAAAATACAGCGTACCCATAAAAAATACAGGGTACCCTATAAACGTGAAATTTAAGTGTCTCATCCCCTCTCTTTTTTATTTTAGCAGAGAGCCCTTTGATAAACGTCAGACTAAAAATGTAAAGTCCCTTCGATGGATAGGATAACAATACAGGGTGTATGGAAAATACAGAGTGTATACTAAATTTAAGCGCCCCCCTCCCCCCTTTTTTATTTTAGCAGAGTGCCCTTTGACACAAGTGAGGCTAAAAATATAAGAGTCCTTCACAAAATACAAAGTGCCACACAAAAATTGTATAGGGGAATAAATTGAGGAAATAGCCCCCCACCCCCTTTTGTCCCAAATGTGCCCTTCGATGTAAGATAGGATAACAATACAGGGTGTATGGAAAATACAGAGTGTCCATCAAACAAACAGGAATATCCCCAATAACATGAATCACCTTACAAAATTTAAGCGCCCCCCTCCTTTTTTTATTTTAGAAGAGGGCCCTTCGACACAAGTGAGGTTAAAAATATAAGGCCCTTTCAAAAAATACAAAGTGACACATACAAATTCTTTAGGAGAATAAATACATGGAGGAAATAGCCCTCACCCCCTTTGGTGAAAATACGGGGATACCCTATAAACATGATTCAACATACTAAATTTAAGCGCCCCCCTCCCTTTTTTTAAATTTTAGCAGAGTGTTATTTGATAAAATTTAGACTGAAAAAGGGCAATAAAAGTTCTGTAGGGGAATAAATACATTGAGGAAATAGCCCCACCCCCCTTTGTCCCAGAGAGGCCTTTGATATAAGTTAGGCTAACAATACAGGATACCCTTAAAAATATATATAGAGTGCCTACAAAAATTAAACTAATGAATGAAAAATTCAAACGTTAATACAAAATTAGGATCTGTAGTAAATAACAAAATAATAATAATAAAATAAATAGGATAAATAAAATAAATTTTAAAACTGCAATAAAATTTAAAACCATAATAAAATTTAAAACCACCCTTTAAAGCCGTATGAAAGTAAAATTTAAAAACTCGATAGAGTAAAAGTTTTGGGGTCTATTTAGGACACCTTCACTAAAAAAATAAATTTAATAAAATAGAACCCTTCACAAAATTCCGTTCTATAAAAACATACTCTTCATTAATTATTATTATTTTATGTATAATTTTAAAGAAAATACCTCTTAAGTAAAATTCAATGATTCTCCCTAGAGGAGAGAATTATATTAGAATTTTGGGTTAGCGTTGGCTAAAGATTTGTTATCGACTTGGAGAAAGCAAAAGCATAGTAAGTACGCGTCACTAAGCTTAAGGGGATGTTTGATAAGATATTGAAGAATAATGATAAGAGAATTTTCTATAGTTAAAGAACTTTCTCAGATAATTAGTATTTGGAGAATAATATCACTAAATAAAATGAAAAATAAATAAACTTATTTATTTCATTAGTACATATCTCTTAATATACATTACTTTAAAAATTTTAAACGTTTATTCACTCTTATAAATTACTCCGTTTTCACATATAGGGGGGGGGGGGAATTATCACTTGTTATTTCAACATATAAAGCAAAACTTACTGTTATTAAAAAATGTATAACTAAAAATTTTACGAATATCGAAAGAAAAAAAAAATTATTCGTTTAACTGATAATGTATTGAATTATTTTTTTAAGTGTTACTAATAACATATAAGAAGACAAATATATGAAAAAAAAAATAATAAGACATACTAAAATTAAAAAAAGAGAAAGGATATATAAATAATAAAAAGAGATACATTGTGGTGGGCCCTATGAAATACTTTCCAACGCTATCACACTATTATTAAGACATTTCATGCATACAGTGAAGCTAGATATCTAAATATAAACTTAAATAAAAAAATATCACACTAAACATTCTTCTTATATAAGAATTGTTATACTTGTAACCGTTAATGTATGCGATTTTTTTTTGCATGTAGCCCTGTGTACATACTACTCATCTCATTATAAACACTAAAATTATTAAGTTTTAAAATGCATTAAGATCGAGATAAAGTATCGAGATTCTTTATTTTCCTATAGTCTGAGAATCTACCCTATATATATAAAATCCTAATGAAACGAATTTGTGAAACGATTTTATGAAACGAATTTATGAAACGATTTTATGAAACGACTGATTAAACGACTGATTACGTTTCAAGGCTATTTTTAATAAAATATTAAACGCTTGATGGTGAAATTAATACCAATTGTCCATAAAAATCCGCGGATGTCAAAACAGGTAATAGAATTTTAAAATTGGAATTAGTTTTCGAGATATTAATTTTTTTCTAATTTTAATGACATTTCTGTAATGATGGCAACTAATTACTCAGTTTTTTTTTGTGACAAAAAAGGGAAAAAAATTGAAAAGGATCCTGATAGGGATTATTCATTTCTTTTTATTCGTCTTTCAAATTGAAATTGAATTTATCTTTTATTTCAATCGATAATGAAGACAAAATTGGAATTAAATTATGTTTTTCAAAAAATTTGAAAAAAAAATCACATTTCTATCGTCAGGATTCAATCGTCTGTCAGCGTTTAATTTAATTTATAAACTGAAAATATTTTGAATAAATTCGTCCAAATGACGTCATTTATGTAAACGCAAAAGAAAGGGGGGGGGGGAAGAATTAATTAATCCATACTATTAAAATCCGTGTGCGTATCTATGTAACCTCAAAATCTCAAAAGCCACAGGGCGCAGGGCTACGAAATTTGGCCAACGGGTTGCTGATAGTCATAGGCGTAACTAGAGGGGGGGCCGGGTGGGCCGTGCCCACCCCAGGTAGTTCCAGTGCCCACCCCAGAATTTCAAGTTCACGAGAAAATTTTATGACTGCGATATAGTCAAAATTTTAATTTTCAAATATTTGAATGATTATACCAATAAATTATACTATATATTTCTGATTTGAGAGCTAATGTAACGAAAACAGCCACGGCGCGTACGCATATGTAAGTATGTGTGTATGTGAGGTATAAAAGAAGCAACAGACAAAGAAAATCCTATTAGTCTTCTACATTCTTTGCAACAGTTATGTGACCCGCAGTCCATAGGGTTCCAAAAGGAACAAAATGAATATTATCTGAAAGCTCTAAATCTGAACGGGAGTTTTCTGTTTTGTCCCGAGGTGATGGGGAAAAAATCAGTTCCAGATGTCCAGTTCCGTATTCTTTCAACTAAGTCAAAAAATATTATCTACTGTGGTGAGAGCTGATGAGAGAGAGAAGGTGATAGTGGGGGGCACAGGTGCCCGAACGGTTTTTTCTTGCAAAATAATGACCAATTTAAAAAACAGGATGTAATTGACAAATTACTGATCAATTAGTTGTCTGAGTGATGAGACACGGCAAAAGTCGTAAATGAGAACATCATTGCAGCTTTACTTTGAGGGTTAAGGGAGGGCGAATATTTTGCAATTTGCCTGCGGGTGTAAGCGTGCGGGGTTATTTCCCTTTTCCAAGTTTGCATGCATAATTATCAGTGCGCAAATAAATTCTGTAGTTTTGGAAATTTTTGTTTGTATTGCTGCATGCTGCTTCATGGATCGAGGCTCTTTGCTTCATGTTTCTGAATGTACTTTTTGTGAGTAAATTTTTCCTTATCAATCTTTCATAGTCTGAATAAATAGAAGGGCTTGGTGAAATAAGATGTTACGTAACAAAAATTAAATTCTGAGACAATTTAAATGAAAGCTTTTAGTTGCAATTTTTATTTTATTTTTGTTTTTGTACCTTGTATTTAGTAACTTAACGAGTAGTATACCAAGCTCTCTCAGAAAAACTTAGCAACATTTAATTTTCTAATATAAAAATTATTAATAATATTTAAGTTATTTTCATTAAAATATTAACTTTTAATAAATAATATATCAGATTTTAAAGATTAATTAAAATATTGGTATTTTACCTTTACCATATGACAGATTGTCTCATAACACCTTCATCGAAAAAATAAACTGTATTTTGAGAAAATGTAACATAACAGGTTCTTGCTCGAACCTCTTTAATTAATGTCATTTATTATTTAAAAAAAAAAAAACTATTTGGTAAAGACAGAAATTTATTTTTGAAATTGTCAAATTTAATCTTAAAAAAAAAAAAAAAAAAAAAAAAAAAAAAAAAAAAAAAAAACTTGGAATTTAAATTGCTGTAGTAGTTGTCATTGCAAAAAGAGTAGAGGTGTTAATGATGAATATTTACACAGCGTATCGAGTTAAATTATCATAGAATCTTTCATTGGGAAGTAGAATTTCAATTATTCAACACTAGCAATTCAAAAACCAATTCAGCTCATGTCCCGATCTGGTGAAATACAAATAATTTTTCAAACGGTTTTGAGTGTGGGAGGGACCTATTTCTTATTTTTTAATATCTTGTGCAGATTGAAGCAAATTCAAAGCACTCGACTTGGTTTATGGATTATCTTTGATGGGATGAAATTACTCAATGGACTCAATTTTAGTGGATTTTAAAATAATCCGTATTCAGCCTATTGGGTGATACTATAGAATATTCGGTCAAACTGAAGATATTGTAACAATATTTTCAACAGGCTTATTTTGTTTTCTGTGGAATATGATAGCATTACGAGAAGTGCTGGAAATTGTCAAATTTCACATCAGAACTGTAAGCTAGACATTTCATTATTCAAAATGCCAGTTAACGTTACATAAATTGAGTCCTAACCGAAATTCAGTCACTTCCAATCATTTCATATTTCATAAAAAGCAAAAGGAGCAATAAGTTTTTTTCTTGACAAAATTCTTGTTAACATATCTTCATTATTGTTAAAGTTATGAACGAAAATTCGGGTTCAGTTTGTAATGGGTAATTTGTAATTTTTTCGTTACTTTACTGTATTTTAATAGAATAAGTGGATTGCGATGCTGGTTTACTGTAGAAAAGGTGTCTTGACCGCACTATCTCTCCTGAAAGTTTCTTACAAAATTTTAGGAAAATCCTGTATGTTTGCAACTTCTAAAAATGATCGCCCGCTGTGGTGGATTTACAAATTTCATTGATAAATCAAAAAGAACAATAAGTTTTTTTTCCGAGTTGCCAATTGAAAAGAATTTTTTTTCTTGCTGACATACTGTTTCTTTCTGACAAATAATACTATATAACGGTAAAATTTTCCTTCTATGTCCTTAAAAATTTCTTTTCAATTTTGGAATATTTATTTTAAAATATAAGGTCTTATAAATTTATTTTAATTTAGAGAAGGAATTATGGAATTTAACGTTTCATTAATTAAAAATTTTTAAGACCATCCTCTTCTAAAAAAATAACTCAAAGCCTTTTTTTTTATATTTTTGTGTGTAAAGTTTACTTGTAAAATAACTCATTGTTGTACTCATTCCTCAAAACACAAGTATGTGTGTTAAATATGGTGTACAATTTACTTTAAAGTTTATTTTTTAATACTTTTAAATCTTAAAATACAGGAATATTAGGCCTACCGAATTTTCAGCATCTGGTTTACAGATGTCGAATATTCGCTGTTGGATCAAAATCACTAATCGATGCATCTCTATAAGCACCTTTCAAATGTGATGGAAATAATTTTGAAGAATACTTTTGTTTTCCCATGAAAAAAAGGTAAAACTTAAGCTTTTTTATTTATTTATTTTGGGCGAAAATTATTTTAGGTAAAAATGTTTTCCATGTGAGTTTTCTTTAATCAAATCTCTTTCTGCTGAATTCTGATGGAGCTAATTAAATTTAAAATCAATCCACTACTATAGAAATCATCGTAGTTTTACAATTATAATGTACTATTAAAATTTAAGAATATATATATTTTTAAAAACTTTAAAATACTTCTGATTTCTTTTTCTTTCTTTTTTTTTTCAAGATTTTATACACTATTTTATGTGATATGTCAACTTTTGAAAGGACTATAACTTATACAGTATTGAATTTAAAAATTGTGTTCTTATAAACATATTTTGCACATGTAAAAAATTGAGGATTTTATGCAATAAAACAGTGGAGTATCGACTGAATTTTAAATAAAAAACGGATCGTTTTCAGTACCGGCTTCGAAGATAAAAAAATCCTCGTAAGAAAAAAAAAAAAAAAAACTGCAAACACATCAGAAAAAGTAAAATGCGGTCTATGTAGAGATTGACTTCAACTATCCAGTGCATAAAGTAAAATAGAAAATCATTTAAAAAATATGAAAATGCAAACGAAATATTGGATGTTTTCGCGTAAGTGAAGTACCCTCCCCCCAATCTCCTTAACAGCTCAATCATACATCCTCCCTTTTCATTTAAAATAAACGATTTATGTGAATACTGTAAATTAAAGGTGAGTCAAATTGAAGTCATATTTTAATTTTTCTTGTCAGAATCTCAGGCTGACGTATCATTTTTACTGCAGTTAAAGGAAACATTGTCTTTTGCTTATTTAAATGTATTCGTCTCTCAAAATAAAAACTAATCTTTTCCTCCCACTCCTCAAAATATTCTTTTTCACATTTTAGAATTTTTAAACAAATTTAGAGTTTACATTAATGATTTCAAGAAAAATTCTCTCTAATTTTTCCGTTTATTCATTCTTAAAATAAATAGATTCAGTTTACTTTACCTGCATAAAATTACAGTGATCGGAAAACGTCTATATTTTAGACAGGTTTCAGTTGTATGCATTTTTCAGACATGTATAAATTATATCTACAGTGGAACTCCAGATATACGTTACCTGAGTTGTACATTTCCTTCAGTTATACGTTTCAACTCAGCGGTTCCGACCACTTGCCATTAAAAATTAGCTGAGTTATACGTTTTGAGTTATACATTTCCCTCAGTTATACGTTACGTTTTTGCGTTCCCGGACGAAATTTTGTCTGATTTATGCATTTTGTAACCGGAGAAACAGTAAAGACGCGTCAGATGAGTCTAATTTGAAAGATCCCACTCAAATTTCGGAGATGCTCTGAAGGCTTTTGATGTAGTAAAGCAATTCGCAGTAAAAGCAGTAACGATAAGGCGGCTGCATTATTAACATAAATGCAAAGTTTGTTGTGTCGCTCTGCAAAAAGAAACAATGGAAGATTAGTGATTATTTCAACAAGATTCAGTAAACTACTGAAATGTCTTTTGATAAATGATTTATATGCCAAGGCGATTCCAATGATTTATTTTAAGTACTCTATGTGTATTAAAAATATTTTTAATAAATCTTTTATGATCAAATAACTTCATGTGTACTTTTCTGATGTACCTTTTTCTACTCTGTCCGTTTCCGAAAATGTATGTCATGGATACAGTAATACTTAGAAATCTTCCGTTTTTGATATAAAAGGTAACAAACTCTTCAGCAGAAAAGTTTGTACGATATACTTCAAAAATGGTTCCGATAGACCATTAATTGAGTTGTACGTTTTACTGAGTTATACGTTTTGTTTTCCGGTTCTGGGCAAAACGTATAACTCGAGTTCCACTGTATATGGTATTCGTTCTATCGGAACCACGAAATTTTTCTCAAGACCGTTTTCTGTAATAGACACAGAGTGTATTTCAACATTTTGCTGTTGGAGAAGTGGAATTCGGTAAAAATCAAAACATTCATTTTTTTAAAATGAATTTTGGAGAAGTGATAGTTTAAGTGCTGTGTTTAAAACTGGGACATTAAAGAGATGTATTGGGACACCCGGACATTATGCCTAAAATTGGGTCTCCCTCGGAACTTCTAGTCATCTTAAAAATTTCAATGTCACAATGAATAGCAGTGGTGCCTACTTATATGGGCCCGTGGGGCTTTAGCGTCGAGCCCGCCCAATAATTTTCTCCCCTGGCCCACCTAATTTCCCTTGTTTTATTTCACTACGTATTTATTTAAATTTTTAAATCTCGGAAACAAAATTTCATTTTCTATTTGTTGGACAAGGCTGCGAAATAAGAGTGAAATATGCCATCCCAGGATATCGTCGGGATAGCTCAGTAGGGAGAGCGTTGGTACGGCAAACCAAAGTACCCAGGTTCGAGTCCTGGTCCCGGCATATTTTCGCTCTGTTGGAAAAATCTCAACTATGATACTCCAACCATTGAATATAATTTACTTAGTTGAATATACTTTCCTCTGTTCATTATGAAAACTTCATTTGTTGATGTTGAAAAATAGCATTGACATCCGTAACAGAGACATCAAGAGCACTAAATGTTCTTCAGTACACATACAATTATTAAATTTCTCTCAACAGTTCAATTTCCTATATACTTGATCAGCAGTATTGCTGCCGTATGTAAACCAAAAGATAAATGCTATAATCATGTGAACTTTAATGACTATGCTATAGATTTGTTTGAGAAAGAGAATGTATACGGAGCATTTCATTTAAAAAAAAAAAAAGATTCTAAAATGTATACGGCGAGTAACTTCGTATGCCCTCCACTATACCCCTTTTGATCAGTGAGTATAAATCAGTGAGTGAACATTATCTATATTTTAGTGTCCCAATCCTGATAATTATAAAGCTCATAAATGACTGAAACGCTTTGCTTCTTGTGTTTTTAATTTGTATTGATATTTATGATATAATAGTAAATATTAACGTTATTATGCAAAAGAATTCACGAATAACATAAGCAAATAATAAAACGCGCCGGGCTATTTTGCTTAAAACATTTGGGCCCATACAATATATTTCAAAAGTTGGCTCCATTGATCAATGGCATTCCTAACTAATAACCTTGATAATAAGTTGTTTCTAATTTTAAGTCAAAATTTTCATTCAATTAACGAGTTTGGTCTAAATGCAGTTTTTTTTTTTAAATATTCTTGCACGCATCAGTGGCACAGCCAGAATTCAGCTCTATGGGGAGGAGAGGTTGAATTGTTGATAATGGTGTCGCTGGTTACTTTAATCACCGGCTAATCGAATCAGTTTAGCTAATGAAGTGATAATCATTTTTTTCATTCATTTCAGCAACGTTTACGATATAAAAGTTAGAAAACATAAAATGCACCAATGAAATAACAAAAAACTGTTAGATTAATGTAGTGTTTGTAAAATAAGGATGCAAACTTAAGAAATGAGAGGGAATAGTACAGCAAACATTTTTTTGTACAGAAAATCAGGAATCTATTTTTAAATCAGAAATACATAGGATTTCATTACAAGACAATCCCGAATTCTTGTTCTTAACTTTAGTAATAATAAAGCAATTTTAGCAAAATTTTCAATGCTTACTTTGCTTTGTGTCCGGTGTAAAATAACACGAGAAGAGGTAGAATTTATTATAATTCGCGTCCAAACAATGCCAAATTAAGTATTCCATATTTTAGGATGTAGTTGACATTAAACGCGGTATCGTTGACTGAATTACTGTGCACTTCCAGCACTTTATTTAACATCTAATTTCGTATACAGTATATTGAAAATTTCGTTAAAATATCTTCATTATTATTAAAGTTCTCTAAAAATACTTGGATTCGACTTCCTATATCCTATAGTTTTCACTGAATAAATGGATCGCGACCTGGTTTCCTATACAAAAATCTTTAATTGTAGTGTGCTCTACCAGCTTTTACAGATTGTTCTACTTTTTTTTTTAAACACATTGTTTATGTGTTAAGTATGTGTGTTTTCTAAATATTATTTGTTTTTAACCTTTTTCCTGATGTTGGAGAATATTTATCTATTAAAACACACATAAATAATGCCTGCATTCAAGTCTAAACATACACACATACAAACTATAAATACAATAAACCCAACAAGTGTGAAAAATTAGCCAGAGCCACGAATCGAACCTGGGACCACAGCATACAAGACTAATGCTCTAACCACTGAGCTACCACGGCCAATACCTGGGTCTGCAATTTATTAGTGAGAAATTGCAGACCCAGGTATTGGCCGGGGTAGCTCAGTAGTTAGAGCATCAGCCTTGTATGCTGTGGTTAGCCCCCCAGGAACAAATTGTTCGAATGAAACACTACAATAATCTGTTCAATCAAAAACACATTTTGCATTTATATCTTTATAGCACATTTTCTTAATTCTTACGTTGTCAAAGATTTTTACCTGCATCACTCACATACCTTGGTCTTAGAAATAACTGAGAGCAAAAACACAAAACAAGATGCACATGCAGAGGTTTGTTTGGGCTCGGTCCTGGCCCGAAACCGGACCAACCCACGGGTCAATCTCCGGCCTATTTTCATTCATGGCAATCGGACTGGGCCTGGCTTCCTTTTTTCCAGGCCAGGCTGAAACTGGAATTCATTCTTCCTAAAGGTCTAAACGAGCTGAAATTTTCGGGTCCTGTTTTTATCAAGCCCCTATGAAAATAATTGGCCCTGCCTACCCTGACCTGACCCATGCAAAAATCAGTAAAATTTCGATCGGCCCAACAATTTTTGCAAAAAATGCATATATTTTTAAATCGTCATTGTTCTAGAATTAAAATTTTCAATTTATTCTTTTTAAAGAATAGTTCATTTTCTTGGCAATAAAATTAAAGTACAATAAAGCGTGTGAAAAAGAACCTGCCCATGACAGAATCCTGTTTCAAACGGAAAAATGTATTTTTCCATGCAAAATGAACATAATAATACGTGAAAAAAGAATGTAATATATATTTACAACCGACAGTGTATATGCTAAGAAGGTAACTTTCCTATAACGGATATTTATGTTCTCCTATGCGATTCCGTCTTAGAAATTTTTACGATACTACAAGAATTTTCAAGTTTTTAAGTCTCCAAGCCATGGAATATGGATTAAAGTTATTAATAAAGTCATTTGCATGCAAATCGAGATCCAGTAGTGCAGTCAAATTAGCCCATTTTTGAGCAGTTTGCCATAAAAAATGCTAAGGAGATAAAAATTGGTCCAGTTGTTCATTGATGGCTACTGATGACTATGTAAAAAGTCCTCATGGATAGGAGGTGAGCGGGGGGAGGGGGGGGCTAAATAAAGTATTTTTTTAGTTTTTTACAAATATTTAAGAAACTGTTGGTTTTCATGAAAAAATTACTCAGACATAAATTAAAGAACATAAAATTCTCTACAAATGACAGGTATGTACAGTGGAACCTCGATTATCTGTCAGTCAGAAGACCGGAGCTTTGACGGATTTTCCCCCAAAAAATCACTTTAATTTCAAATTAATTTATTTAATGTCGCCATAATAAATTCTTAAGGGATAAAAATTGGTCCAGTTGTTCATTGATAGCTACTGATGACTATGTAAAAAGTCCCCATGGATAGGAGGTGAGCGGGGGGAGGGAGGGCTAAATAAAGTTTTTTATTTAGTTTTTTACAAATATCTCAGAAACTGTTGGTTTTCATGAAAAAATTACTCAGACATAAATTAAAGAACATAAAATTCTCTACAAATGACAGGTATATACAGTGGAACCTCGATTATCCGTTAGTCACAAAAAAGGAGCCTTGATGGATTTACCGAAAAAAAAATTTTCTTTAATTTCAAATTTACTTAGTTAATGTATATTCAAATTTATTAAATATTGTCGCAAAAAAAAAAAAGAAGAATTGACACAATTTTTTCTTTTTTCTTTTTTTTTTGAAAGGGGGGGGGGGGTGTCTGGTGGTGAGTGTGAAAGGGTGGATGACTGCCCCCCCCCCCCGATTCATGATTATTATAAATCATCTAAACATGAAATAGGAATCGGTTCATTATTATTTTGAAGGATTTTCCGAAAAAAAAACTTTTTTTTCAAATTTAATTACTTAACCTTCATACGGGATCTCGACAGCAACTTTCCGAGAATACATGCAAAGTTTGACAGGTGCTGTTAGAGACCAGTCTATTCAAATTTATTAAATATTGTCGCAAAAAAAAGGAAGAATTGACATAATTTTTTCTTTTTTCTTTTTTTTTTTTTGGAGGGGGGGGGGGTGTCTGGTAGTGAGTGTGAAAGGGTGGTTGACTGCCCCCCGATTCATGATTATTATGAACAACTATAAATACTTATACACTTCACAATAATACACTTATTATGAAGAGCTATAAATACACATTAACAAGATGAGGAAGACATTGAGATTACGGATTCAGTTATGCTGAGAACGCCTTTTAATGAGTCGTCCACTTAAGCTGATGATGATGTGTAAAGAAAAAAATAATATATTGACTTTTAGTAAGTAGTGCCTAATGATAAATTAGTACTTTCATTGTTCCCTATTATGTTTTGTCGCATTTACAAAGTTTCACGTGAAATTTTATGATATTTAATTTATGTGAATTTGACGGACTTTCCGCAAAAAAATCACTTTAATTTCAAATTTATTTACTTAATGTCGCCATAATAAATGCTACAGAGATAAAAATTGATACAGTTGTTCATTGATGGCTACTGATGATATGTAAAAAGTCCTGATGGATAGGAGGTGAGCTAGGGTAAGGGGGGGGGGAAATAAAGAACTTTTTTAGTTTTTTACAAATATCTCAGAAATTATGTAGTAATTTTTTCATGAAAACCAACAGTTTCTGAGATATTTGTAAAAAACTAAAAAAGTACTTTATTTTGCCCCCCCCCTCCCCCTATCTCCTTAGCATTTTTTATGGCAAAAAAACCTAATTTGACTGGACTACAGTAACAAAATAAATATCTCAGCACAAAGCGTTTTTTAAAAAACGAAGAATACAAACAACATGAAAAGAAAAACTAAAATAAATATTTTTGTCAGATCTCCTCGTAGAAGATAATTTTTAACCATACCAGTGTAAAAATATGTTTTTTGTTGAAATTCAGGCGAGCTGGGATGGGATAATTACGTTTTTGTATGAGCCGGGCCGAGATTCTAGCTTTTATACTGGGTCGAGCCAATAAACTATGTGCATAGCCCGGAGCGGATTCGAGTCTAACTTTTAACTTTTTCTTTTTTATTTATTTATTTTTTTTTTTTTTTGCCGGTTTAATATACATACATATATTTTTTACGATCCGGATCGAACTTTTAACTTTTATACCCGGCTGAGGGGCAAAAATTTTTCTACAAGTCGGGTCGAGCTCGAACCTAGAAATTTCTCCGGTGCAGACTTTAACAGAAAGTCTGAAACTGAGAAAGACGTATAAACATATATTTTATGATTTTTTTTCTTTTTTTTCTGGAAGTTGATGTCCATTATCCTTTTGAACGTGGAACAAAGACAAAAATTCAATGTAAAAACTATCCACTGTATAATACTCAAAGCGTATGACGGCCGAAATGATCATTCTTTTACTCTAAGATGTCTAAAAAATGTAATTGCTACCCTTTTTCAAAACAAATGACAGTTTTCACTTAACCAGTGCATCTAAGATCTAATATACGCTTCCATAGTATAAGTATACTATTCGCGGTCTAATTGAATCACTCTGTTGAATATAATTTGATTCAACAAAGCTGCGAATTTCAAATAAACTAAAAAAACTTAATATTAACTTTAGTTTCGATTTATAAAAGTGTCTAATTTGCTTAACTAGTGATTCATATAAGCGGCAATTATAATATTTTTTTTTAGCTCTGGAAAGGGTTTTACCCCTCACCCCCCCCCCCCTTGGGCTGTGCCACTGGACGCATACACACATACAAAGGACTTATGAAGTTGGGGGCCTGTGCCCACCCCACAAAATAGCTCTAGTTACGCCTATGCTGATAGGGGGCCCATGAACGATCGGGGCAAAAAAAATCGAAAATTTTAAATAGATTTTTGATAGATTGAATATTAATTAAAATCTATCAAAAAGAGGGGGCTTTTCAGAACAGAAGATCAGGCGGCGCGCGGGCGATGGAGATTAAAATATCGAGTGAGTCTATACTGTGAATGAAATTGAAAGGCCTGCGTTCGTTTTCATTGATTTGGACATCCAAATCAATGATAATGATCACGGTCCTTCATTTGACTAATTAGCGTATTTTAATGATATTTTGTTAAATTAAGAAGTGAACTTGGTGGCCGAATGGTTAGAGCACTGCTCTTGATTCTGGAGGTTGCGGGTTCGATCCCCCAAAATTCCTGTTTGATTTCTCTGTTTTTTTTTTTTTTTTTCATTTAAAAATGTTTAATCGGTTGCTTTGTATTTTTCATGATTAATGGGATATATTTTATAAAAGCAAAATTTGATATTATTAACAATTACTTATTTAATTAAATACGACAAATTCAGCTATTTTACGATTAAAATTTTACATTACAGTGTCTTTTAATATTTAAACATTATTATTATTATTATTTTCTTTTTAGCAAATGTAAAATAAGAAATGAAAATATAGTCAATTTGCACGAATTTCTCCATGTTTTTATAATGAGTACTTCAACAGTGAATTTTTAGTACGAATAGAATGCAAAGCATATTTTACAATGTAAAAAATATTATAAAAATAAAATGTAAAATATTACATTATTTGAACTAGAAATATCAGTACCTATTTTTGTAAAGAGGTAAAATACATGTGGTTTACCGTCTAGTTTCGTAATGAATATAAATAAAATATAGTTAGAATGTTTATAAATTTTCTACTGAATGTACAAGTATTTTAGCATTTGTTTCTCGTGCTTTATGATGTTTATTGCAATATAATAAATAATGCAATTTACATCGAAAAATGAATTTCAAGAAAAATAAATTTTTAGAAATTAATAATTATGTTTCAACAAGGTTGTTATCGAAAAATATATTTTAATAAAATCTTTAAAAGCTTTTTTATCAAATTTTAACAAAGATTTTATTTTAGTATTATAAATAAAGAAAGAAATCTTTTAACATATGTTAAAAGATTTATCGTAAATCAAGGTCGTGATACCAACATATGTTGGTATCACGACCTTGATTTATTAACATTCTATTTATCCCAAAAAATATAAAGCAACTGATAAATAATTTTTAAATTAATAAAAATAGGGGAAGAAAATCGGAAATAAACGGCGAGCATTCACTTTGTATCCATACTTTTCAGGTTCATCTGTGTAGGACAACCCAAACGTCAGTAAAGTACATAACAATTTTTGGTACTTTTCGGTTAGCCGGGCGCCAGTGAAAAAAAAATATAAATTTATATCTACATATATGTTTGTGTATATATGTATGTATATATATATATATATATATATATGTGTGTGTCTGTGTATATATTTATATTTGTTTCACTGGTGCCCGGTTAACCAAAAAGTACCTTTTTTTTTTTTTAGAGTTTACATTAATTTTATTGAAACCACCAATACCGTGTTTCAGGAATTCGGTGATCCGAACGTCCTATCCCTTGTTAGTTAAAGGTGCACTGGTTATAGAAAATTTAACTTTATAATATTATATGCATTGTTTTGTACAATATATATATTTATGTAACTGCTATCAACTAAACTAATATATCAGTTTTAGTAGGTGCTGTAATTTAAGAGACATATAAGTTGACAGCAGTTATGTAACTATATGATGTATATATATATATACACATCATACTTTCGTATTCTATTATTTTTATGTTGGATCAAAGGCTTAAAAAATCAGTTTAGAATGTTAAAAATTTAAAAATTTTCAGATATCCGATCATCAATCAACCTACCAAACCAAGTAAGACACAAAAAAGCCCAATCACGTGATCAAATCGCCAACAGAATTTTTGTGAGTCACTCGCGTGCAGCGCGCGCTAAAAATTTGCAGGTTATGAACGCGGATCGGGCTATCTGATCACGTGATGCTTTTCATGAATGTTTCAGGGGTTTATTATGATGAAATAAAAATAGATATTCCTATTATAAGATCCATTTTTTTATGGAGGATAAAGATGTGTAGTCGCTAGTTTCACCTAATCCGAGCCACAGAAGCTTAAAATAATTGAAATAATTAAATTATTTCAATATATTAAATTATTTAAATTTCCGATAAGACCTACTCCATAACCCTTCTCTCCATCACGCGCGCGCCGCGCGATCTTCTTTCCTGAACACAACCGAGATCTCATCAAAAATGCGCTTTTTTATTTTCAGTTGGTTGGTTGTATAAAATCTCCGCAGAAGTCATTAAATAAATCAATGGTAGGGATGAAATTGCGAGTCGAGTGTTCAAAATCGATGGATCAGAGATTATATGACATGTAGACAATCAACTTAATTATTAACCGTTGCCAAATGCTAAAAGCTTAATTTTAAAGGATTTTATAGACTTAATGAATAGTAATAAGCTGGGCTTAAGGGTTTTTTACCTGACATATATTAGTATGATAGACATTATTAATACAGGAAACTTTATTTAACGGATTATTTGTTAAATTTGCGGGGATAGGGAGTAGTGGGTGTAAACGACTATTTATTAAATATCACATTTATTTTGCTTGACCGCGCGCCACCTAGCGGCGGCTTTTTCATTAATTGACACTCCTTATTAATAAATTCATATCTACTGCTCTGATTCCCCAACAGAACTAATTACATTTAACAAATTTAACATTTTTAGCTTTACCCGTAACAATTAATAGCTGTTTTATATAGATAACACCGCTATTTTAAAATAACAGTTTTCGTAAAAATTTAAATTATGTTCCTAATAAAATGGTACAGAGTCCGTATTCAGTTGATACATACCAACTGTCAAAGTTAGTGATTTGTTGTTGAGCACTTGTGATCCGTGCGTGTATCTACCCTATTAAAATACGTGCGCGTATCTATGTAACTTCAAAAACTCGAAAACCACAGGGCACAGAGCTACGAAATTTCACACACGGTTTGCTGATACGGGGCCCATGAACGATTGGATAAAAAATTCGAAAATTTTAAATAGATTTTTTTTAATGTTTTTGATGAATTGTTGTTTTTTTTTATGTTTAACCGGTAATCGCGCGAGTTCTAACCAGTTCTAAATGTTTATTGCAATGTGAGATTCGGAGATATGCATATTACGTACGCCACGCTGCAATACTAAGAAGCTGTAGTGGGTATTACGATAATTATTTTACATTGCATGCAAATAATTAGAGATTATTTAATTGCGCTTAATTATTACCTTTTTTTACAAAATAAAGAAAAACATTTTATCACAAACATTAACAAAAGTTTTTATTCTATTTATTCCCTCATTCTAAAGATATCGTTTTATCGTCTGCTGCCATGGCAACATGATAAATTAAATTTCATTAAAAAATGCACAGTAGCAGAAAAATATTTTCTAAATCGAATAGTTGAACAACTCAACACCTTAACAGGGAAATTCATATTTCTTATTTAGATATTTTAAAATTGTTGTTATTTTTATTTTTATTTTGGTTTTAGAATTAAATTCATGAACTCCCGTGCGTAGAACGGGTTAAACAGCTAGTATGTTCTATAATCTTCTTTACACTAAAATTACTAGTTAAGTTTTAAAAGTTGTTAGGATCAAGATAAAGTTAATATTCAGAACACATATCTTTGTATATAATTTATCTTAGCATATATATATATATTTTCAAACGACACATAATTTTACATATAATAGAAAATAAAGCAATTATTTTAAAACCATAAATAAATAGTATGTGAGTGAAAAAGCTTATAGTTTCTATTTTTACATTTATTATTTACTTATTAATTATCCTGCACAAATTATTTTCGCCATGTATTACATTACTTGCTTATTAGCATTTTGAATGTGTCAGATATACTAAAATGTAACTGATCCTATAAATTTTTTCAAGACATATTAACTATCTTCCATAAATTACATTTATTACGATAATACTATGTAACCTAAACTACTTTTTAAGATTTTAATTATATTAGCTAAATTAAAAAGTACATGTTACAACACCTATGGATATTTATAAATCGCATATATATATATATTTAATGCATAAGACAAATAACCATTCATATAAATTTTATATAGTATAGAAACACAAATTATGCTTACCTAAAACAAACATATCTGTAAACACATGCTAGTATCACACCTTCATCATATGATAGGAACAGGATAAACATACGTGCTTCTTCTGTAATATCTTGGATTTGAATGATTTTAGTACAAATCCTTATCAGCTTATCTTATCTTTAATCTATCAAGTGGTATGTGACGTCACTGGTAAAATATAACGTCATGATTTATGAGTTTTCTTCCAACAGTTTACGTTACTGATAACGTACCATTATTTTACATATACTATAGTTATACACTCTCAAACATGTACATTTTTTAGACTTATTTATCATTATATGTATACTTTTAGATATATATACATATATATATATATATACATATATATACTTCTACAAAATTTTATAATATAAACCACGTCACTAACTAAAATTTATGATGACTTATCACTTAACCAATCAGATCTATTTATTAATTAACGAATCACATAGGTTTATTTATAATTTTTCAACCATGTGCGCCCCCTAGGATAGTATAAATTTGAATGTAATGTGATAATTTCCTCATTCTGTATGTTACGATCATTGTGCGAGTACGTAGTCAAGTGTTTTACTCGTTTAAACTAGTTTCTATTTAAATTATTATGGAACGAGATATGCATTCTTTTACGTTAAGTGATACCGAGATGAGTCAAGCCCTATCACCAGAATTGAAGGAACAAGACATAATATCTTCAGTGCAACCCAAAGAAGCACACGTTTCGAATCATGATGTGAAACCCTCGTCATCAAGACAGGATAACCCAAAATTACCATTTGTGTGTACTACATGCACCAAAGCTTTCCCTCAAAAGTTTATGTTAAATAGACATATAAAATTTCATCTGAAGAAAAAACCTTTTATGTGTACCATCTGTGAAAAGCAATTTGTTCAAAAGAGTTATTTATTAAATCATGTGAAGATTCATTTAAAGATTCCTATTGTCTTTAACTGTGATATGTGCTCTGAAGTCTCTTCGAGAAAGTATGATTTACACCAACATAGGAAGATTCACAAATCACACAAACAATTTAATTGTGATGTATGCTCTGATGTCTTTCCGAGAAAGTGTGACTTATTGAAACATAAAAAGATTCACAAATCACCCAAGCAATTTAATTGTAATGTGTGCTCTGAAGTCTTTTCGAGAAAGTTCGACTTATTGAAACATAAGAAGATTCATAAATGCATACATGCATTCATGTGCATGTATGTGATGAATGCATTTCATAATGATGTGCTTAATGATGCATTCATCGTTATGAATGCATTCATAAATGCATTCATAAATTGCATATATGCATGTATGTATATGTACATACATATACATGCATGTATGCAAACACATATACATATACATATAGCGAGAGATATAAATAAAACCGCTTTGCCCTATAATATTAGACATGCGCTCATACACATGCATGTACATAGATGTGTGTATATGTATGTACATACATGTATAATTTTAGATAGTCATGTAACATACATTTAAAACAAGTCATATGTGTTATGATAAAAGAAAGAACATATATCTTAAAGTCTGCATGAAAATAACTAAAAGTATACATGCATTTCTGTGGGTGTAAGTCTTTGTATTACTAAATAGTGAGATTAAATTTAATATGTAAGATTAAATTTAAAATGTAAGATTAAATTTAAAATGTAAGATTAAATTTAAAATGTAAGATTAAATTTAAAAATTAAATTAAAGTTTGAATTTAAATATATTTAAATTTAAATTTTAAAGTTTAAATTTAAAATTATAAGTTTAAATTTAAAAATTTAAATGTAAGATTAAATTTAAAATGTAATACTTTAAGTTTTTCCTTTTTGTATACCCTACATAAAGAAAAATAACTATTTCGTTTAACACATAATAAAAATAACTTTAAAAATATATTACTACTAACCTACTATATATCTAAATACCTAGACCAGCTTGTAAACTTGCTTTGGGAGAAATGAATTGAAATGTATTCTTATCAGTAAATCTTATCTAGAATGTTATCGCGATCTGTGACGTCATCAAGTCACATGGTGTTATTAATCTATAGATTAACGATAAGATAATGGACTTGTACTGAAAATCATTTCTGTCCTAATTGCTATAGAAATAGCACATATGTTTTTTTTTCATGCTGTAGTCATATGTTGAAGATGGGATTGCAAGCTTGTGAATAAGGTAAGATTAGTTTATGTATATATTTTTAATACGATTTTAAAATGTTAAAAGATATAAATATTGTATCTAAAACAAATCATTTTTGTATTCAATGATTAATTCTAGTCAAAATTAAATCATGATCGAGCCTGTTGGTTAAATATGACACATAGATAAAATTTGCTGATGATTCATTTTCTCATATGGGTAACAGTATCAATCATTTCTCATACGGCAAGTGTTTGTATAAAGTATGCAAAATTTGTGTTTATTCAATATAAAAAGATTATGAAAATGTTTATTTCTCTTATACATCTAGAATATATATATGATTTAGAAAGATTAAATCTATACATTTTTTGTTTATCCAAAATCTTAAAAATAGTTTGTTACATTTCCAGTGTGAATTTTTAAAATGCTAATAAGTAAGTTATGTGACGAAAGTAATTTATGCAGATAATAAGATATTAAAATAAACACTCTAGACTTTTTCACTCACAAAAATTTATTGATCGATTTCAATAGTTACAATAGCAAGTTATAAATATTGCAAAAGAAAGGTACACAAATTTCAAGCCATGCGTTATTTAGCTGTAGACAGTTTTATATTCAAAATTTGTTCTAATGTCCAACCAGATCCCCGTCGAGTGAAATTCTCAAAGGAGTTAATCATTTTTTCAAATGCATCCTCAACATGGTCAGGTATGTTTTGATTCGTCAATTCAAGTATAGTTTTTGAATGAAAATACGGAGTGGCACTGTCGTAACCGTCTTGTGATTCACGACTTACAACAACCTTTGCAGTTGCATACCATTTCATAGACCTTTTAACTTCTATCTGATAATTTATTTCATTCAAAACGTCTGGTCGAACGCTGTTAAAAAATGTTTGGAAATCTTTATAATTTTCCTCATTAGAGTCAATTACAGTTTTAGTAAATATATTAAGGGCATTTTGTCTTTGAAAGTGTTTCACTTTCTCATATAACAAATCTTTTAAAGATGATGATTTGATAGCTTTGGGTAGCACTTTGGGTGCAGTACCTACATGTCGAATTAAATCATATTTACGATTAAATATTTCACTACACTGGATGCAATCATACTGCTTTCGGTGTTTATGAATCTTCTTATGTTTCAATAAGTTGAACTTTCTCGAAAAGACTTCAGAGCACACATTACAATTAAATTTCTTGGGTGATTTGTGAATCTTCTTATGTTTCAATAAGTCACACTTTCTCGAAAAGACATCAAGCATACATCACAATTAAATTGTTTGAGTGATTTGTGAATCTTCCTATGTTGGTGTAAATCATACTATCTCGAAAAGACTTCAGAGCACATATCACAGTTAAAAACAATAGGAATCTTTAAATGAATCTTCACATGATTTAATAAATCACTCTTTTGAACAAATTGTTTTTCACAGATGGTACACATAAAAGGTTTTTTCTTCAGATGAAATTTTATATGTCTATTTAACATAAACTTTTGAGGGAAAGCTTTGGTGCATGTAGTACACACAAATGGTAACTTTGGATTATCCTGTCTTGATGAGGAGGGTTTCACATCATGATTCGAAACGTGTGCTCCTTTGGGTTGCACTGAAGATATTATGTCTTGTTCCTTCAATTCTGGTGATAGGGATTGACTCATCTCGGGATCACTTAACGTAAAATAATGCATATCTCGTTCCATAATAATTCAAATAGAAACTAGTTTAAACGAATAAAACACTTGACTACGTACTCGCACAATGATCGTAACATACAGAATGAGGAAATTATCACATTACATTCAAATTTATACTATCCTAGGGGGCGCACATGGTTGAAAAATTATAAATAAACCTATGTGATTGGTTAATTAATAATTAGATCTGATTGGTTAATTGATAAGTCATCATAAATTTTAGTTAGTGACGTGGTATATATTATAAAATTTTGTAGAAGTATACATATGTATATATATCTAAAAGTATACATATAATGATAAATAAGTCTAAAAAATGTATATGTTTGAGAGAGTATAATTATAGTATATGTAAAATAATGGTACGTTATCAGTAACGTAATCAGTTGGGAGAAAATTCATAAATCATGACGTTATGTATTACCAGTGACGTTACATACCAATTGATAGATTAAAGATAAGATAAGCTGATAAGGATTTGTACTAAAATCATTCAAATCCAAGATATTACAGAAGAAGCACGTATGTTTATCCTGCTCCTATCATATGATGAAGATGTGTAGCATGTGTTTACAAATGTGTTTGTTTTAGGTAAGCATAATTTGTGTTTCTATACTATATAAAATTTATATGAATGTTTATTTCTCTTATGCATTAAATATATTTATATATGCGATTTATAAATATCCATAGGTGTTGTAACATGTACTTTTTAATTTAGCTAATATAACTAAAATCTTAAAAAGTAGTTTAGGTTACATAGCATTATCGTAATACATATAATTTATGGAAGATAGTTAATATGTCTTGAAAAAATGTATAGGATCAGTTACATTTTAGTATATCTGACACATTCAAAATGCTAATAAGCAAGTAATGTAATACATGGCGAAAATAATTTATGCAGGATAATTAATAAGTAAATAATAAATGTACAAATATAAACTATAAGCTTTTTCACTCACATACTATTTATTTATGGTTTTAAAATAAATGCTTTATTTTCTATTATATGTAAAATTATGTGTCGTTTGAAAAAAAAATATATATGCTAAGATAAATTATATACAAAGATATGTGTTCTGAATATTAACTTTATCTTGATCCGAACACCTGATAAAACTTAACTAGTAATTTTAGTGTAAAGAAGATTATAGTACATATTCTCAGACTATAGGAAAATAAAGAATATATACTTTATCTCGATCTTAATGCATTTTAAAACTTAATAATTTTAGTGTTTGTAATGAGATGAGTAGTATGTACACAGGGCTACATGCAAAAAAAATCGCATACATTAACGGTTACAAGTCTAACAATTCTTATATAAAAAGAATGTTTAGTGTGATATGTTTTTATTTAAATTTATATTTAGATATCTAGCTTCACTGTATGCATGAAATGTCTTAATAATAGTGTGATAAAGTTGGAAAGTGTTTCATAAAGCCCACCACAATGTATCTCTTTTTATTATTTATATATCCTTTTTTCTTTTTTTAAATTTAGTATGTCTTATTATTTTTTTTTTCATATATTTTCCTTCTTATATGTTATTAGTAACACTTAAAAAAAATGATTCAATACATTAACAGTTAAAGGAATTAGTTTTTTTTTCTTTCGATATTCGTAAAATTCTTAGTTATACATTTTTTTTATAACAGTAAGTTTTGCTTTATATGTTGAAATAACAAGTGATAATTCCCCCCCCCCCCTATATGTGAAAACGGAGTAATTTATAAGAGTGAATAAATGTTTAAAATTTTTAAAGTAATGTATATTAAGATATATGTACTAATGAAATAAATAAGTTTATTTATTTTTCATTTTATTTAGTGATATCATTCTCCAAATACTAATTATCTGAGAAAGTTCTTTAACTATAGAAAATTCCCTTATCATTAATCTTCAATATCTTATCAAACATCCCCTTAAGCTTAGTGACGCATACTTACTATGCTTTTGCTTTCTCCAAGTCGATAACAAATCTTTAGCCAACGCTAACCCAAAATTCTAATATAATTCTCTCCTCTAGGGAGAATCACTGAATTTTACTTAAGAGGTATTTTCTTTAAAATTATACATAAAATAATAATAATTAATGAAGAGTATGTTTTTACAGAACGGAATTTTGTGAAGGTTCTATTTTATTAAATGTATTTTTGTGAAGGTGTCCTAAATAGACCCCAAAACTTTTACTCTATCGAGTTTTTAAATTTTACTTTCATACGGCTTTAAAGGATGGTTTTAAATTTTATTATGGTTTTAAATTTTATTATAGTTTTAAAATTTCTTTTATTTATCCTATTTATGTTATTATTATTATTTTGTTATTTACTATAAATCCTAATTTTGCATTAACGTTTGAATTTTTCATTCATTAGTATAAGTTTTGTAGGCACTCTATATATTTTTTAAGGCTATCCTGTATTGTTAGCCTAACTTATATCAAAGGCCTCTCTGGGTCAAAGGGGGTGGAGGCTATTTCCGCAATGTATTTATTCCCCTACAGAACTTTTATTGCCTTATATTTTCAGTCTAACTTTTATCAAAGAACACTTTGCTAAAAATTTTTAAAAAAAAGGGGGGGGGGATCGCTTAAATTTAGTATGTTGAATCATGTTTATAGGTATCCCTGTATTTTCACCAAAGGGGGTGAGGGCTATTTCTTCCATGTATTTATTCCCCTATAGAATTTGTACGTGTGACTTTGTATTTTTCGAAAGGGCCTTATATTTTTAGCCTCACTTGTGTCGAAGGGCACTCTGCTAAAATAAAAAAGTGGGGGGAGGGGGGCGCTTAAATTTAGTATGGTGAATCATGTTTATAGGGTACCCTGTATTTTAATCAAACTCTCTGTTTTTCGCATTACTTTTTTCGAATACATTTTGAAAAAAAAATTGTGGCGTTATGAATTGTTTTCATAGCGTTTGGTTACGATTGCGGGTGGTCCACAATTTAAAAAAAAAAAAAAAATCCTCTTTAAACATTTTTTCTAAGGAGCATTCCACGATTCATTAATTAAACTAATTCCATTAGATAAAATAATCCCCTTCTTAGACTTGGTTATCTCCCCCATTCCCTTATCTCTCCCCTGTCTTATCTCCCCACTCCGCTTATCTCCGTGACGTATTTCCGCCGCGACGTACTTCCGGGCTGCACTGACCTTCACGTCGCCGCACACCGCAATGACCTCTATACAGTATACAGAGGTCACCTTGAGGTCGGTGCAGCGCGTGCAGCTCATGTAGAACCGGCCTTTATTACCTACTAATGTGTAACTTATATACAATCAGCGAACACGCACGCCTTCTTCATATGTATGAGAAAAGTGAATTTTCGTACACAAGTTTTTCGTATTGCATGCCCAAATTAAAATTTTATTTTTCTAGTGTTATGTTTATTTTTTTCCCTCTAACTTGTAAAATATTTCTATTATAATAATATATTGCATGTGGAATAGCGTAACTACAAGTAGTAAAATATAATACAATGTTATAAATAGAAGAAAAATAAGAAGGAAAATTAATAAAAATAATATTTTAAGAAGGATAGAAGGATATTGAAGACTTTTGTAAAAACATTATCATCGATAGAATAAGCTCGAAATCCGTTGTTCCCAAAAAGAAGCAAAAAGATGAGGGGTTGTATCAAATATCTGTTGATTAGTGCCAAGATAGCGTACACAATATTGCACGTACTACTATATTTGGATACAACCCCTCATCTTTTTGCTTCATTTCGGGAACAACGGATTTCGAGCTTATTCTATCGACGATAATTTTCAGAATTTGCAAGATATGATTTTGAGACTTTCACAAAAGTTGCTCTATATACATAGCTAATACAATATGCATATAATATTTGATTGCATTCGCGCATGTGCAGTGAAACATTTTTTAGTAAACCTGCTCATTTTTTATCCAATTTTTATTATTTTTTAATTCTGATTGCAGATTATTATGTACAATGTTGTTTATCATATTTTCTGAAAAGAACTTTTTGTTATATTAAGAACACTGGCAATTATAAGCAAAAAACTATGCGAATTTTTTACTGTTTTTATAAAAACCTTAAATTTTCTATGAGTATACATGCTATCAACATAAAAATGAACACAGTATATTACAATAAGCCACTTATTAATAATCGAGAGTTTAAACGCCTTTGCTACATTAGTTTTTACAGGGTTATCCAAAAGATATTCGTTCTTTTCCAATTTGTTGACAGTCCCCTATGGGGTTTCAGGAAAAAATCTTCGCGGAAATATATAACCTATACTATACTGTTTACACACCTGCAGTTTCAGGTTGATTCCTAATGTATTTTTCTAGATACTTAACAAAACGTCTAAAATAGCAAATGACCGGTCACCTTTGGCAATATAATGTAGCGCAACTACAAGTAGTAAAACAGAAGAAAATGTTATAAATAGATGAAGAAAAGGAAGGAAAATAAATAAAAATAATATTTTAGGAAGGATATGGAAGACGTTTGGTAGAAAAAAAAATAAGGATTTGAGATAAAAGGTTTACTAAAATTAATTTAGAATGATATTGAAAATTTTTAAGTTGTAAAAATTGCTAGATATATGAAGAAAAAGAAGAAAAAAATACATAGTTCTATGTTTAAATAATAAAATTTTATATTTTATCGATATTAATTTGCTAGCTGATCCGTCCGTCGTTGCATGGAAATCAGTAACTTTCTTTTATGGTTTCGATAAAAATAGACATTTTCGGCGAGCATTCTGTTCTAAACGAAACACTTACCTAATGAAACTCCTGCACTCGTTCTTGCTGCCTATGTAAATGTATAGCAGGCACGCTACGCATGCACTGGAATATAGTTTAATTTCAATTTCCACTGCTAGGGGGCACAAAATCAACTTATTTATCTATGCCTTAAGTCCTTCATGTTAAGTTGAATTAAACAATTCCTGTTGAGAAAGATTCCAAAAATTTTTTTAGAACACTTTGGTCGAAATATGAAAATGCCTTAGGTCGACCACTTTCAATCAACCTATCTCCCACACCCTCACAGCTACGGACATGTAACCATCAAAGTGCACGATGGGAGACTCGAGGTTTCTACCACACACGGACACCAGTGGTCTGCGTGAGTAGTTGCGGCTGTAAAGTGAAATATAGGGACACACACGTCTCCCTCTCTCTCTCTCTCTCTCTCTCTCTCTCTCTCTCTCTCTCTCTCTCTCTCTCTCTCTCTCTCTCTCTCTCTCTTTCCCCCTGCCTCCTCTCCCTCTCCCTCCCTCTTCCCCTCTCTCTCTCCCCTCCCTCCCTCTCCCTCTCCCACCCTTTTATGATGACATATATATATATACAGGGTGATTCATAAAAGATGGGCAGAACTTTAAGGGGTTATAGTACACTTAAAGACAAATAATATTAAATAGGAGACTAAGGGTCCCAGACGTATTCCCAAGGAGATAGGGGGCATTAAAGTTTAGGGTCCGAAATTTCAAATGATTATAAAACATGGAAAAATTGGTCGATTCGTTTGCGGTTTTTGCAAAAAATTTTCTTTATGCCAGTATTTTCTTGAAATAAAATTTTAAAGTTCAATTTCAAAAAATGCCGATAGGGGGCGCTTTAGACTTTGGAGTAACAAACAACTATTTTTTAACGTTATTTTTTGTATTTCTTTAAATGATTTCGAAAGCTTAGACTTAAACTTAAATTTTGATCTAAAAATCTGAGTCCTAACGAGTAGTTAAGTAGCGTAAACTGAAATTTGAAATTTGAAACCCTTCTCCCCCCAGAACAAAAATCAGTTATTCCCGATCTTTGTGTCGTAGATTAGGCTCTAACTACTGCTGCGTTTTGCTAAAATTATTCTTTATGTCAGTATTTTCTTGAAAATAAATTTTAAAGAAAATTTTCAAAAAATTCCGATAGAGGGCGCTTTAGACTTTGGAGTAACGAACAACTATTTTATACCGTTATTTTTTGTGTCTCATTAAATGCTTTCTAAAGCTTAGACTTAAACTTAAATTTTCAGCTCAAAATCTGAATCGCTGAGCGTGGTTCAGTAGCGAGGGGAGGGGGTTCAAATTTCAACTTCTGAACATAGTTCAGTTTGCACTACTTAACCATGCCCAACGATTATGTGCTGTGATACGAGGCAAAAATACAACTTTCGTCAAGGACTGCATAGTCGGAATTCACTCATAAAGGCACTGGCACAGTTGGAAACGTCGCTCATGCAAACGTTAAAGCTCCATTCCTGACGCTAGTCACCGGGTGAAGAAGGAAACAGAAAGTATGCAAATGTCAAATGGGGAAGAAGAAGAACACGTATGCAAAATTTCGACACGATTCAGGCATAAAAACCACTGAACGGTGAGTCAAGTGTAAGTCGCTGTAGTAATGAATCGGAAGATGGTGTCCTTCACGAATAAGGAAAAGGCTGAGATGCATTTAATTTACGGAGCGGCAGATGGAAATGGTGCAGAGGCACAACGAATGTACGGAGAGCGATTTCCTAACAGGCGGTTGCCTAACCGCAAAACTTTCGAGCGCTTGCACAGACAGTTGTGTGAGACGGGATCATTTCTCGCTTCCCGGTCGAATGCAGGTCGTGCAAAAAAGGACGAATCAGTAGTTGTTGCAGAAGCCATTCTGGATGTAGTAGCGGCGCAGCCAAGTACAAGTACACGAACAGTGGCTAGCCAGGTGGATACCTCACAGTCCACGACTTGGAGGGTACTGAAGGATGAACATTTGCTCCCGTTTCATGTGCAACGAGTCCAGAAACTGTCTCCAGGGGATTATCCAAATCGTATTGAATTCGCCCGCTGGTTTCTGCAGCAGAACGCGCTAAATCCACATTTTGGACGAACTGTGCTTTTCACCGATGAATGTACCTTCACACGTGAAGGTACATTTAACACACACAATGCACATGTATGGGCGGATGTCAATCCACATGCTACGTATCCACATGCTCATCAGAGACGCTTTTCCATCAATGTTTGGGCAGGAATCCTCGGAGACCACCTAATCGGACCGAACCTTCTTCCTGAACGCCTCAACGGTAAAACATACCTCACATTTCTGCAACATGTGCTGCCAGACCTGTTAAACGTTGTTCCTCCACGCATCCGGCGGGTCATGTGGTTCCAGCACGATGGAGCGCCAGCCCATTACGTACGAGACGTCCGCAACTATCTGGACATCACATTTCCGAACAGATGGATTGGTCGAGGTGGTCCTGTTGCTTGGCCTGCTCGCTCGCCAGATCTTTCACCCCTCAATTTCTTTTTTTGGGGACGATTGAAGGCTCTTATGTATGAGACACCCATTGAATCCCCCGAGGAACTGGTCGCCAGACTTTCCGCCGCTGTAGGGGAAGTGCTCGAAAAGCCTGATGTTTTCGCGAATGTTCGCCGTTCCATTCGTCGCCGTTGTTCTGCGTGCATAACCTCTGGTGGTCACAATTTTGAACATTTATTGTGATTACATGTTAATAAATATGCTTTGGTAACATAATCCTAATTTGTGTCTTTTTACCTCGTATCACAGCACACAATGTGTGGACATGGTAAACTGAACTGTGCTCAGGAGTAGAAATTTCAAACCCCTCTCCCCAGAAACTTAACCACGTCTAACGATTCAGATTTTGGGCTGAAAATTTAAGTCTAAGCTTTAGAAAGCATTTAATGAGACACAAAAAATAACGGTATAAAATAGTTGTTCGTTACTCCAAAGTCTAAAGCGCCCTCTATCGGAATTTTTTGAAAATTTTCTTTAAAATTTATTTTCAAGAAAATACTGACATAAAGAATAATTTTAGCAAAACGCGGCAGTAGTTAGAGCCTAATCTACGACACAAAGATCGGGAATAACTGATTTTTGTTCTGGGGGGAGAAGGGTTTCAAATTTCAAATTTCAGTTTACGCTACTTAACTACTCGTTAGGACTCAGATTTTTAGATCAAAATTTAAGTTTAAGTCTAAGCTTTTGAAATCATTTAAAGAAATACAAAAAATAACGTTAAAAAATAGTTGTTTGTTACTCCAAAGTCTAAAGCGCCCCCTATCGGCATTTTTTGAAATTGAACTTTAAAATTTTATTTCAAGAAAATACTGGCATAAAGAAAATTTTTTGCAAAAACCGCAAACGAATCGACCAATTTTTCCATGTTTTATAATCATTTGAAATTTCGGACCCTAAACTTTAATGCCCCCTATCTCCTTGGGAATACGTCTGGGACCCTTAGTCTCCTATTTAATATTATTTGTCTTTAAGTGTACTATAACCCCTTAAAGTTCTGCCCATCTTTTATGAATCACCCTGTATATATATATATATATGGGGGGGGTGGGGGGATTACGGTTTCACGGCTTAGCAGCAAGTGAAGGAAAGTTCCAATCAGCTATCGTCTACCGCCTACGGCGTAATGACGTCAGAACGTACGTACGTGAGGCATGCAAGCTCAAAACGACATTGCGAACGTGAAGTGAATTGAGCTGTTGTTCGGAGAGATGAGTGTAGCGCTTTTTTCTTTAGCAGAAGGCAGAAGTGCGTGAGGTGTTCGCCTAGTAAGATGCAAGTGTTATGTTGCTGATTTATAATAATTTAAAACGACAACTACTTTTAATTTGTAAATAGTCCTGTTCCTGTAAATAGTATCTCTTCAATATAATCGTTTATTAAGTTTAAAGCTGTTTGTGTCAATCTCATTTATATGTGTCACAAAGTCGAATTCTATAAATTTGGTAGTTAGAACTGAGATCAGTATTTTACGCCTACAATGTCTTTATATTAAATTAAGTGGCACGAACAGCAAAATGGTTCAAGTATATTCGACGCTTATGTGATGAAAAATAAATTAAGTGTGTTTATTCAAGGATTCAAGCTGGATACTCGTTCTGAAAGCCAGTTTTTGTTTTCTTTTTATTCTTAAAATATCATTTCAACTTATTTGTATTAAGGAAAAGGAAACGGCTCTTAAAATCGAAAATTCCTCTAAAATCAAAACTCTTTACAGATTAATTTTTGTTGATGTTGGTGATCAGAAAAATAGGCAAAGATTACCCGACTTTAGTTACTTTCCATTTGAAATTGAGAGCACAGAATATGCTGAAAAATTATAAAGTTACGGAGCAGTTTCCTTTAAATGAATTAATTACTTTTTGTAATATTTTGTCTATAGATAATTCCGGAACTTTTGATGAAACAACTGCCAGAATAACTTCTTATTTGTGTGATTAAAATTTATTAAAATCAAATATAATTACTGAAGATAATGAAATAATCGATAGTGAAACTGGATTAGTAGACGAAACCAATAGTAGTGCTAGTAATAATTCAAATGATGTTCATTGTGTTTCTGAAAGAAATGATTCTGGTAGTAACAAAACAAAATGGCGCAAATTCTGATTCCTGATTTTGTTAAAAAACCTTCCATTAGTATTTCTTATATTAAGAACATGGTTGCTACATATGCTGATACTTAGTATGAAAATGTCGAAAAGTGGATTAACGATTTTGATGATGTGATTAATTTAACTTATTTACATAAATTAATTTTTGTAAAATGTTACATGACAGGTAAAGCAAAATTATTCATTGAAAGTGAAAGTAAATTAAATTCTTGGCCTAAATTAAAATAATTACTTGTTTCTGAATTTGGCACTACATGAAACCCTGTAGTGTTTTTGTTTGCTAAAGGAAAATTAAGGATAACGAAACGCTTGACGAATATTTCTTAAATGTGAAGCAATTATGTTCTCGAGGAAATATTGAAGATTCTGCATTGATTCAGTATGTAATAATGGTGTTAGAGATTATGTTTTTAAAAAATCATTTTTATACGGTTTTTCTGATATTAGTAAATTTAAACTGAAACTTAAAATGTATGAAAAATTAAGGTCAGATAATGAAAATGTAAAACCAGAAAGTGACGCTACGCCTAAATTAAAGCCTGAAGTAGAGTATAAGAATACAATTAAAGCTGTAAATTTCGAAATTCGCTGTTATAACTGTGGTAATACAAATCACAAGAGTATAGACTGTAGAAACAAAGATACAAGGTGCCGTCTGTTTTTCTTGCAATTTGTATGGTTACAAATCCTTTCAGTGTGATAAAGCAAAATATGTAAAATTTTCTGATGATCATTCTCAATTAAATATTGTAACGAGTTCTCAAAATTTAAAACTTAAAGATGTTAAGATGTATTCATTAAATTTAATTTAATTAATTGATATTGGTAGCCAAAGCACGATTTTAAAAAGAAGTAATTTTAATAAAATTAAAGATTTTGGAAAAATAAAAGCAACAGATATGCGTTTGAATGGATTTGGTAAAAATTCATACAGACCATTTGGTTCTTTTCAAGCAGAAATCGAAATTGATGATTCTAAATTTCAAACCTCTATATTTGTGATTGATGATAATTCGATAGATTTCGATATGATTATTGGTAATGACGTAATAAATCAAGATACTTTATCTATTTCTGGAAATGTTGTAAATATTACTAAATATAAAAATGATTCTAACAATTATTTGGTTAATGTTATTAAATCAAGTGATGTAACTGTAAACTCTAAATTTAACCCTTATACTGCCACATTCCAAAATAATTCCTCGCGAATTCAAAACAAGAACAAAAATTTGCCATTTAATTATTCCAACACAGGAATTCAAGAATTACGCTCAGAAAATCAAAATTTAATTCCTCAGGTTAAAGAAGCTGATATCATTTGTTAGAAACAGAAATACTTGAATTAAAAGAAGCATTTTTGTCAGAAAAAAACAAAATCATGATTTGCGATAACATCCCTTAAGTCTAAATTGTGTGATATGGAAATTAAATTAGAACAAGAAATAGAAGAAAGGAAAAACATCGCCAGATCACACAGAAAATTGGAGGGGTGCCTTCACGATATAAAATCCCAATTAGATGAAGAAAGAAAATGTTCTGAACTATATAGTAGATTACGTCTAGAGGAAGCTAATACAAGTTCTAAACAATTAGAAAAGCAGTTAAAAAATACAGAAGATGAGTGTTCTAGAATAAAATATTCGAAAAGACGAATTTAAAGAAAATTAGCCAGGAAGATTTTGAAAATCTGAAGCAAGAATTTATTAAACTTAAGAACAAAATTAAGCGAAGTAACAATTCTAAAACCAGGAAGAGTGATTATTCAGATTCCGTAGATTTTGAAAATAACGAAAAAATGTCGTGTTTCCCCAAAAATGAAAACAAACCAAATTTAGAAGTAAAAAGTGAAAAACATTAGAGAAAAATTAAGAAATTGATGAATAATGTTCTTAAATATGAAGCTGTTTATAAACCATCGGATGAATTTGAAGATGAATCAGAAATAAATTATTTTGAAGAATTTGAAGTTAAGAAATGGAAACAAAAGTTTACAAAAAAAAGACTGTAAACTCTTTCCTAGAAAGAAGTAGAAGTAAATTTGATGCCCGGAACGCTGTGGACCCAGGTTCGATTCCTGGCTCTGGCTAATTTTTCACTCCATGTTGGATTATTGTATTGAATGTATGTATGTCTGTTTAATAATTATATATGTTTAAAAAAAACGATGAATGCAGACGTTAATTATGTGTAATTTAATATATATTCGTAGATCGGTGGAATAGTATAATCTTTTCACCGTTGTCTGGTCGTCATGGCTGTCTGTTAGATGGCTGGTGACCTTCTCTCCAACATGGTTTATTAGTGGGAAATTGCAGGCTCAGGGGTCGGCCGGAGTAGTTCAGTGGTTAGAGCAACAGCCCGGAACGCTGTGGACCCAGGTTCGATTCCTGGCTCTGGCTAATTTTTCACTCCATATTGGATTATTGTATTGAATGTATGTATGTCTGTTTAATAATTATATATGTTTAAAAAAACGATGAATGCAGACGTTAATTATGTGTAATTTAATAAAGAAACATCTTGTTCTGATGTCGAGGCTAACGAAAAAGAAAGGCTACCGCGGTGCTTTAAGCGTATCTTTTTTTACAGACTGCCGGAATCACGTGATGCTCGAATGCACCAATGAAGGTGTACGAAAAGAGCAACACGTCACTCTAGCGGTCTGTAAAAAAAGATAAGTGGAATGCAACGCGGTAGCCTGTGTTTTTCGTTAGCCTCGTTCTGATGTTTAGTGACGTTAATTGCCGTTATGACGAATATGATTTTTTAAAATATGAATTGTTAATTTCAACCCTTGAATGTCTGATAAGGTTTGTGTGTTTATTTATTTATTCATTTTTTTAAGACGAACTTTTCCAACTAATTTTGTGAAATTTTCAAGAAATAACATCAATTGTGACTTTTCGACGAACTTTCTTTTATTTTTTTAAGTTAAGCATTTGACTGGTCCAGAAGAAGTTGAAGATTTTGGTGTTTTATGAACTGTCATAAGCATCAGCAGCCTCCTGATAAACACACTGTTTTAATTAAGTTGTTAAATAAGCAAAAAGAACTTTGGATGCTGCACTGTGTTTTTTTTTTCTTTCTAGGTGTTCCAGTTGCTACTACGCCCCACCAGTGGCTAAGAGGTTCTGCTCTCGAAGCTGGTAGACGGGAGGTGCTGGGTTCGATCCCAATCGCGCCCGTCGGCCTAATCGTTCGGAGTTTTCGTGGTTTTCTTCGAGCCGTGGATTTATCCATGCGTAAATACGGGTTAGGTTCCCTTAGAATGACCCCCACGAAGGGCACTCCCCCCGGGCCTATATCCCAAGTGTAGATAATTGGCCGTCAATAATCAACCCAACCCAACCCAGTTGCTACCACTGGCGGTCATTTTATTTTGACTAGGTCACCTGAGGACAGCTGACATATAAGAATCGTTGGGAGCTGTGAGATTACGGTTTCCCTGCTTAGCAGTGAGTGAAGGAAAGCTCCAATCAGCTATCGTCTACCGCCTACAGCGTAATGACGTCAGAACGTACGTGTGTGCCACGCACGCTCCAAACGACATTGCGAACGTGAAGTGAATTGAGCTGTTGTTCGGGGAGATGAGTGTTGCGCGATTTTTTGAGCAGATGGCAGAAGTGCATGAGGTGTTCGAGTAGTAAGATGCAAGTGTTATGATGCTGATTTATAATGATTTAAGACGATAAGTACTATTAATTTGTAAATAGTTTTTTTTTTTTTTTTTTATGAAACGTTCATTAACTCAGGTTAATCTTTTTAGTTTTGATTACGTAGGTTGTTCTTTTTCTTACGAGCTGTAATTTTCCAACTGGACGAAAAATGTCTGGGCCAGGATTCGAACCTGGGATCTCTTTGCTGAAGCTGAAATGCTCTACCCACTGAGCTATCCCGGTCGAATCTGGAGGGCATAATTCATCCAGTTAACCTTATTGATCATAGCATATGGTCTGATATTTTAATCAGCTCAACAGTATAGATCGCAGGTAATGGAACTCCAGTAAACGCTGGATACATGATTACACTAGATTAATTTTAACTCAACTATACAAATTGGTAAAGAAATCATACGAGTTGTAATTTTCTAACTGGGCGAAAAATGTCCGAAAAATGAACTCGTATGATTTCGTTACCAACTTGAATAATTGTGTTAAAAATAATCTAGCATTCATATTTTTGTTTGCTTTTGTAGATAATAATCTTTCAAACTTTTCAAAATCAGAATTAACATATGTCATATTTCAAACGCATTTACAGAAAACGTCTAAATATTAATTTTTTAAAACTAAATATTGTTTAGAGAACTGTTGAAAAAATAATTCATAGACGAATCGAACGCATTAAACATTCCTTCTGGGAGTCATAACTCTTTAAATTTAAATTTTTCACCATACAATATAATTATGAATTAATTCAAAATGAATTTAATTATTTTGGTTTAATTTTACACTTTTAATATATTGGAGAAATAAAATGACAAAATGTTTTTAAAGACAAAATGTGACATAAAAGAAAATTTTTATTCGAATAGTCTTCTTTCAAAATCTTCTCGATACAAATTTCTAATAAGACAGTGCATGCCTTGAACATAACAGAAATGCATTCACGATACATAAAAAGAAATCTTTCACGCGATACTAAAGTGGCAATCTTTTATTCTTGCATAATGCTGGATAAGAAACACATGAAGGAAAATTCATCTGCAGTTTGTCGCATTGAACGACACCTTTAGATTTATTTTTTGTGACATTCTTGTACGCACTCGGCTGTTTAATTCTCTATTCATGAAAGATGAAAACTCTATTAATAATGTTGCAAGGCGAAAATATGCTAAGGAAACAACGTTTTTAATTATATAGCAATTCTGTAAGTTTTCCTTTTTAAATAAATAGTTTATATAAATATGTATTTTTCTTTCATTAAATATTTAGATAAGATTCAAATTTTTATTTTGTTTCAAGAAATATGAAAAATAAACACTTTGTATGTCTTTATAGAACCCACATATTGAATTTTAATAAATAATAAATAGCAATAATAAATATTATATAGCTTCAACATGTGTTAAAAATTTGCAAAATTCGCGAATTTTTAATTTTTTTAGATGAATATGTAATGGATTGTTAACGATAAGCAGATTGTTTATATTTTCCCAAAGTTTATTTAAACAAGAATAAACATGTCATATATTTCAGATGAATTGCTATGCAACGTCCAATATACATTTAAATTATTTATAACTAAAAGATATGAGCAGGTACAATAAAATATATTTATAACAATTAAGAAAAATCATGCAGCAAGCAAAGATTATCAAACATTTTCCAACACTTCCAATATTTTAAGAAACATTAGCTGTTTAATAAGTTAAATAAAATACATAAATAAACATTTTTTTTTAAAGCACAGCACATTTGAAAAACTTTTTTCAGCAAATACAGACCATAGCCAAAAAAGTACTCCAATTCTTTTGAGCAGCTCTGTATATAATCTATAGATTTGTGTATACTCTATATAGTATGCTACAATTTAGTTTAACAAGAAAACACTTAACACAGTTGAAAATTCACCTTCAGCAGTTTCTACCAACAGACGGAAACATACGTGAATTCTTTTGCACAGCTCTGTATATTTCCTTAAGATTTTTATAGACGCTACAGCTAAAGTTTAATTCAGGTAAAAACATGGTGTAAACTAATGAAATCACAATTCCAGAAAATATCATATATCAGTGGCCATGAATCCAGTTCTTTGAGTGGCTTATATGATTGTACTGCGTGGCTGTATATGATTTTATTTATTTTCAACAAACATCTCTTAGTATACTAAATATATTTCACGTTCAAAATGCATAACTCGATTTTTAAAAAAAGTTTAAGCAATTATGTATAAATGTTAAACGATCTATAACATTTATACATATCACACAGTATGCAAAAATTTTGATAAAAGCATATGTAAACTCAAAGCATACTTCCAGCAATTATCGCTTATAGACAATATTTCGGATAAAGTACTGTATACAAAATCTTTTGTGTGCCCCTGTAAATGAACGATAAATGCTATGCACATCATCTTATACAACAGGTTTCTTGTAGTAAAACTCTGTAATGTATATAAATTTCATTATATTTGAAATAGTGTAACGTAATTAATATAGGCTGCAAACGTTTTTCCTCTGTAGAAAATTATGTAACCAAATACTTTTGTGTCGGCCTGTAATAGAATGATAAATGCTTTACACTTCATATTCTACAGGAAGTATGTTATATTTGTGCATATATATAATCATGTGCACCTCACAAATTCATTATGTTTGTAATAGTGTAACAAGATCAAAATGCACTGCAAACGATTTTTCCCCTTAGACCATAATATAATGGAATTATTTTTAGTTTCCTTTTAAACTAATGAAAAGTTCTACACGTACCATATACACGTACCCTTATTCTACAGTAAGAACTTGCCGTGCACTTCAGTGATATATATCAATTTCAATATATACAGGAACATAAATATATAATACAGTAATAATAAATATAACAGTATGTAATAATAATAATATAAATAGTGTAATATCATTAAAATATATTGCAAAGTATTTTACCAGTAGAACATAATGTAAAGGCATTCTTTTGAGTGCCCTGTAGATGAAGTATAAGCGCTAATTACTTCATTTTCAATACCGAACATGTCATTACATATATCAATTGCACGGCAATGTGAGTATATTTACGTGAGTTGGACCACTGCCATATGGACGGACAGAACAGACGGCCAGACAAACCGAATTCATAAACACATTTGAAATATGATGAAAAAGTGTTAAAAAAAAAAAAAAGATTAAATTTTATTTCTGCGAATCCAACTTCGTTTAAGTATAAATGTTTATTATATAATTTGATTACCCGCTAATTCAAAATGAGCTTGAAAGTTTTTGTTTTTTATTACATTTTTAATTTAATAGTGAAACAATCTGGCGTAGTCTTTTTAAAGACGAAATGTGATATAAAAGAAATTGATTTGTTTCGATTTATTTTGTAAATAAACGTTAATCTTCTTTCACAAAAATCTTCTCCAATCAATTTCCTAATAAAAATTGCATGACTTAGACAAAACGACTGTTCGTTTTACGGTAAATAAAAACACAATTTGTAGAAGATGCCTTTTAGTTTTTCTTGTTATTGGATAAGGTGAATATGAAAGAAAATTCAGTTTCAGTTTTTCACATTGAATGGCACTTATGTGTTTGTTGTTGCGAGAGTTGTGTATTCATTAGACTTTCTAATTTTCTATTCGTCAGAAAAGCAATCAATACTAATAAAATTGAAAAAGAAAATAAGATTAGAATCATTTTAATTATGTGTTAATCTTTCTTCTGCATGTCAAAGTTAACTTGTTTTTCGTGTAATATAACTACATACGAATACAAATGTTTGGGTTACATCTGTTCTATTTATATGGCATCTTTTATCATTATATCTATTTATTTTCAAAATTTTCTTTAAAACTATTACGTATGTTTGGCTGCGTGCTGTCTCTGAATTGGAGCTTCGGTACTTTAATGCGTGAATTTGTTAATTATATATTAGCTTAATTGTATTCTCTATACACTTTATAATTACCTACCTTTAATTTGGATATTTAGTTAGTTTTGTTGGAAGAACTTTTTAAATGTATTTTAAATGTATTTATAATATATATACACTGAGTCGCCAAAAAATGAGAGCCACCTCTTATTTGAAAGTAAACCAATCCGACAGTGACGTAGAATGACGTAACAACTCAGAATTGCTTATATAAAGAACTCTCAGCTTCGTACGACGTAGTTAGCACGGACGTTACTGAAAAGATTTGTAAGACGAAAGATTTAAGCTACTTTGAAAGAGGCATGATCGTCGGAGAAAGAAGAGCTGGTACCAGCGTCTCTGAAACAACGACTCTTTTGAGATTTTAATAAATCTTTGGGATCCGCAAATAGTATCTCGGGTGTTTAGAGAGTGTCAGTTGAGAGAAAAAAAAATTTCAAGCGATAAGGACCATTCTGGTCGGAAAAGGCTAGTAAAGGAGAGATGTGAATGGCGAGTAGCACGCATATTCCGCAGCAACAGAAGAGCAACAACACGACAAATTACAGATGCAAAGAATGCACGTGAACCACAAAGCATATACTAACGCACAACAAGACGGACTTTGCAAAGTATTTAGCAGCAGGAGACCATCAAGAGTGCCTTTGGTATTACGGAAAAATAGGAAAAGGCGCCTGTTGTGTGCGAAACAACGACGGAATTGGTTACTTGAGGACTGGAAAAAGTAGCCCGGTCCAATGAATCTCATTTTTTCTCCGTCATGCAGATGGCAGGTTCAAAATATGGCTCAAACAGGATGATTCATGGACCCGTACTGCCAAATGACAACTGTTCAGGCTGATGGCTGTGAAATTATGGAGTGGAGAATGTTTTCTTGGAGTACAGTGCGTCCCTTGATATATGTGGGCACAACTCGGAACAGCACAGCTTACCTGAACATCGCTGTCTATCACGGGCAGTCGTTTATGGCTATAATGTTGCCTTATGGAGATGGTCACTTTCAGCAGGACAATGCACGTTGTCACCATGCTCAATTGGTCTTAAATTGGTTTGAGGAACATCAGTCCGAGCTTAACTTGCTTCTATGACCAGCTCAGTTCACTGACCTCAATCCTAATGAGCACTTGTTGGACGAACTCGAAAGAGCACTTCAAAGCTTCTAAACGTCTTCATTCAATCTGACCCAACTTACAGCTGCCCTTATGTCAACAAGGGCCAACATTCCTCAGCAACGGTATCAGAAAATTGTTAAGTCCATGCCAAGAAGAATATCGGCTTTGATAAGAGCTAAAGGTGGACCAACACGTTATTAGACGGTGTCCCTAATTTTTTGGCGATTCAGTGTATATATATTATGTTATTAAATACCATAGCTTATTAATGTTCAGACAACAATATTGAATGAGAAAAAAAATGTCTAATCCGCATCCATCCTTGTTTAAAAATCTAGATATTATAGATTAAACTCGTAGTTCAAAATATAACATAAGCACTAAAGCAATTTAAATGCTTGATTAATTTCCGATTTTTTATTTATTTTAGTTTAAAATGCATATATATTTTCAGAAGAAAATAAAGAAAAAATCGTTTAATAAATTTTCCCAATTGCTTATTTTTACTCGCATTTTATGTTCAAGATTAAATGAAAAGATTTTTATCGTATGTTCTATAAAATTAAATTAGTGATATTATGCACGCACTGTATTTGATTAGTTCTTTTGTTCAGTAGTAATATTCGAACATATCTGTATGCATACTATAAAATATTCATGCTAAATCTTTAATAAAATAAAAAGATTTTTGGAATATCCTATCAATAAGAATTTTTTCTATCTCTCTGTATCTCTTTTGGAATTTAAAATGCTAAAAGTTATTAAAATTTATAGATTGAATACAATTTATAATGGTTATGTGCTGATACTTTTCATTTTTTTTTATGTATGAATAGACATCTCAAATAATACCTTTGATACGCTTTATTAAAAAAATCCAGTGAATTTCAATGAAAAATTATAAATTAAATATAAAATTATTGCAAATCGTAAGAGTCTGAAATATAAATTTTAAAATTTAAATTTTTATTATTTTATCTAAATGAATGATGAAAAAGAACATTTGGCGTGCAGTTATTGCTATAATTATTTCCAAATTATATTGTCACATAAATTTTCTGCATTTTTTCTGTATTGAGAAAAATTGTAAAGTAAATTCTTTTAAACACAAAAAAGAGTTTCTTGAAAATTCAATGTAAAAATATATATTCGTTAATTAATTTTTATTATTTAATTTCCGAAAATAAAATTATATATAATCATAACTGCAAGGTGGCCATACTTAAACTGACGACTAAGATGACTATACAAGACGGCTTCTGCGAAAAAATATAGCGCTACATATCTCATAGCGGTGATTTTTGTAACTATTTTGTGTTTGCGGAATCCTTTTTCCCCCGTCTGAATTAATCATCCAAGAAAATTTGACACCATTCTCGCAATTATATCACGCTACTGAACACGCTGAGTACTTTCATTTTAAATATGACCACCTTAAATTTAAGTAAATTACTTCAGATGATAGAAGTATGACAGGAAAACTTTAAAAATATGCTGAAAAATACAAAATGGCGGTCAATTTGGGAAATTAAGAAAACTTTTAACATATCAGAAGTAATTTATTTTGTCATAACAAATATATATTATACAAATACACGGAGATTATTATTCTATATAATACATACAATATGATAAATTACAGATTGTTAAAGAAAAATGAGTACTTTTATGTTGCCGGGCTCAGCTTCTAAATTGCCATATATTGTTACCGTCATCGTCATTCATATTACATACATTTATTTTAAAACACATATCTTTGAGTTAAAAAACATATGTTTCATACATTAAAAATACATGCCTTTAAGTCATTCCATTTAAAACACACACACAAAATAATATTAATACCATAAAGCAAAACATTATATTTCCTAAAACGTTATTAAATAAGGTTATCTTTATGCACCACATGACAGATATATTCTCTGTCTTTGAACTCAATGAGGCCAATAACAAATTTAAAAAAAATGATTATAACTTCAAACATGTATACAAACTAAAGTACTATAAAAAAGAAACATCCTTTTTAATAATTATATGTTTCTATATAATTCTTCTTAATAATTCTATGTAAGTTTCCATTTCAACACTTTATTCTTTTTATTTAAGTTAGTTTTTGGAAAAAGCTCATTTTCTGTAAAATATTCTTGATCACAATAAGGAATTTAATTTTTTTTATTATTGATATTAATACACTTTTGAGAGAAAGAGAGAAAATATTGAAAGCCGATAGGGGGAGCTCTTCAGCCAACAGTCATGTATATAATGCTAAGGAAGTTGGTTAGAGATCACAACTGATGATACCCTGGCGGGGGGTGAACGCGCTTTTGTTAGATGGTGGAAATTTTTATTGGAGACTGTTTTTAATTTTTTTAAATGAAGGACGTTTTTAATGGAAATTTTTAACCATGCTTCTTTATAAATAATGTTTTGAAAAAATTGGTAAAATGTATAAGTAATACACTTTTGGTTTGTTTATGTAAAGGATATTTATATTTTTCTTATTTGTCAGGTAAAGAAGCTTAAGAAGAAGGTACTGTTCATGAAAAAAGGCATTTCTTTCTACATTTTACAAATCTCTATAGTGTGTAGAATAACCAATTGAAATAATTGAGTAACAGGAAGTTCTAAACAAGGGAATAAGAAAGAAAAAATATGAAGGAGCAAATACCTCTTAGATGTTCGTCGACACAGTATGTCACTAACAACTATAAATATCAAAACTCTTACCCCTGGTTTATATCTAACAGCAGCAAAAAACTAGTCATTGGGGGACACTGTAATACTTACCCATCATGGATATGCATAATATAAAGTATGAAAATAAAACTTCTGTAAACTATTTATAAAATGCATTGTAATTCGAATAAAATAGTGGCTTGATGACGTCATAAATTCTAAATGCTCTATTACTGAATGGCGTAAAAGAAACATCCTTATAACTCCAAAAATGATAATCCTATTAACTAACAGTTTACTGCGTCGGATTAAGCGTCTTATTTCCAATTAAGATATATCTTTGAATAGAAATTTCAATGAAATACAGTGTCGTGAATAATCGAAGAGTGTGAGAAATAGGATTACAAATATATCGGCAACTAGTTATTCGATCGACTTCCTTCTTTACGGAAAATTTATGTTTTTTTATTGTCTTTTATATACACTTCTTAAAATAAACAATTTCGAAAATTTGTATATACCTTTTATCAGAACGAATATTTCGAGAATCCAAAAGAAATAGTTCCGGATAATCGAGGTTACTGAAATTCAATAAGCTTCTTTTCATTATTACATACTAAGTACATATCAAATTTCAAGTCTCTATATCAATTTTTTCGGGCGATAGAGCGTTTACAGACACACAGACAAACGGACGGCAATTTGTTCTTCTAAAAATATGTGTTTCGGAATCTTCTGTGTTTGAAGCGTGTAAATCCGTCAAATTTTTTTTTTCGATTTTCAAAACGATTAAAAGACTTACCCTATACTACGTATGATGAGTACGTAATATACTACGTATGATGGGTAAGTAATAATGAGGCGTATGAACTTCATTTCACAACCTTATTAGTCTTACAAAATTTTTTTGAAAACGACGCGGCCATTTATAGCACAAAATGTAAGAATAAGCAAGATAATTTTTGGGTAATGGAAAGACACATTCCCTTATCTATTACTTTCCCCAAATCGAGGGTGAGGGCTAATTTTGACTAATTACAATTACCAACTCTTTACATTTACCCCAAAATAACCCTATCTCATTTCATTGTATGAAAAAATGTAACATCTTAAAAAAAATGTATAGTGTTGGAAAGTGTTTCATAATACATTCTTGATGCATGATAATGTGTTCTTGTTCAAAATGTGATAGAGTAAAAACCCAAAAATTATCCTCCTGAAAAAATTATAAGCAGATTATTCTGATATGTTTTTTAATTTATTGTTTTTACATTTATGCTAATATATTTTTAATAAAATAATTTAATTTTTATATTTTTAATTTCATAACTTATTACTTAAAACTGAAGTAATCGATTAATAAAACAGAATCCGACTGTATGTATTTTAAAATTTTTGAAAAAGAAATGTTGGGAAGTTCGTGATGTGTTTTGTATTAATTTTTTTTGAAAATTTTCAGTGAATTGTAAAAAAAAAAAAGAATAAAAAATAATTTGTCACATTTCTATCGTTGAAACGATCTTTATATCTTGGTTAATGTGGTTAAATTTTCTTAGAACTGATTATTACAATAATCGCTAAGGGTGTTATAATAAAACTCATAAAAATGTATAATTTTAAAATTCAATAACTGTATTAATATAATAATGAAACACGTCACATTCTCTTCAAGTGGCTCATATATTTTCTATGGAATAGGTTTAAAATTAGTTTAATCTTTTGTCACAGGATGGTGATAGGGTGTCTCAAATTATAAAATTGCTTACATGAAAATCACAATTTCAGCATACAAGAATTTTTCTCCTATTTCAGTCGAATACAAAGAAACACTAACATGCCTTTGGTGCCTTTCACATGTCTGTTTCAGTATACCTACAATTCTCATTTGCATAATTTGACGAAAAAAATGACTTTTTAAAAATTTATTCTTTATCATGACGTATTTTTAATGTATGTTTTATTATGAGTAACTCTTTAAACAACGATTTCATCTTTATGTTTATTATAGTTGATGAATTATGTTATTTTAAATTTCTCCTCATCTCTCCTTATTGTTTGGGAATTTGTATGCAACCTCTTTACACATATTTGGCCAAATTTAACTAATTAGATGTTACAAGCTTCAGAGCCTTGATATATATAAATGCTGTTTCCAATATTATACTTTGCAGATATTCACTGATGACGTATAAATCTAATTTAATTTCACAGAACTGCAACAATATAAACTATTTTCAGAGGAGCCTTAAATTGCTTGTTTGGTAGAATTCTATGCTATTGTTTACGGGAGACCCGATTCCACATAATGATTCAAAGAGATATTCCATTATGAAGTATAAACAGATTAAAAAGTCTAATTTTAATGAATGAAACATTCGATTTAATAATTGTGAAAACTATTTTCAAAACATCGCAGCTTCTAGTTAAAATATTCTCTGAGCATAAATATGCTAAAATTAATCAGTTTTTTTAAATAACTGAAACATTTCATTAAATAAATAATGTAAAAATCATAATATTTTAAATAACGTTTTAATCATAATATTTTAAATAATGTTTTAATCTTAATATTTCAAAGTACATAATCTCGAATTCTAAAGCATGTTCTGTCCTACCAGTGAGAGCTCGATATCTTGTCTTTACAAAATGCTGTTTAAATTATACACTACGTGTCGGTTTTAATAGCAATTATTATATTGCATTTCTTACATACACATCTAGTTTACTGACGAGTTTTGTCTAGAAGGAAGTAATGTTTTAAAATGTAACTTTTTTTAAAATATTGGCAGGACTATTTCCTTAATACTACACTGAGAAATACCAGAAATACTCAGAATATTAAAATATGGACATACTCAAAAATGAGCACATAGAAGTCAGTTCATACTCATTTTTGAAACATGGTCACACTCAAATATGAGCACATGATGTTTTATTCTTGAGTGTGGGCATGCTTTCAGAAATGAGTATATACATGTTTCAAACTTGAGTAAATTTGATTCGGAGCTATTTTTACTATGCGACATACTCAGATTTGAATATTTTTTGCTCCGTTTTAAAAATGTCGTTTTTGGACTGTATCCGCCTGTGGCGACAATATTGGTCTCAGTTAAATGCATGGTGTGCATTGCAATATGGTACATTTATTCTCAATTCAAGTTACTTGCTTACTCCATAGCATAATCGGCAATTTCAGATAGAAATAGCTGCTACATTTTGCGACCACGGCAGCATTTCGTGTATTTTTTAATCTTAATTATTTCATCTTCCTTCACAAAAACTTCCTTGACTTTAGAGGTGATTTAAATCAAGATTGGTCTCAGTTAAATGCATGGTGTGCATTGCGATATGTTACATTTATTCTCAATTCAAGTTACTTGCTTACTCCATAGCATAATCGGCAATTTCAGATAGAAATAGCTGCTACATTTTGCGACCACGGCAGCATTTCGTGTATTTTTTAATCTTAATTATTTCATCTTCCTTGACAAAAACTACTTAACTCACTCTCTTACGCATTTATGATTCATGCACGCTAGTGTTTCTATTGCATTACGCTCACTTATACGAAGTCTTTTAACACTGTAATGATATCCACATTCATATTAAGCCATATTGTTTCTAATGTCTTTCATGTTTGACAGTAACATCAGTCATAGCCCCAATTAAGGAATATTAGAAAATCTTTTTTTCTTTTACTTAATCTTTCTGGATGATTTTCCGTAAACGGGGTGCACACTAATTCATGTATTTACAGAGGTGGATGTACATGTGCAACGTATGCTAGGTTGAAACAAAGGACCTTTGTGAGTCTTTTAATGATAATATATTCAATTTACAAATCATTTGTTGTCAGTGTCGCCCATCTTTTACCATTGGCGTGCAGTCTGATTATTATTCATATACTTTCTCGTACACGCCGATCGCTATTCGATTTTGCATCCTTTTTGCTTTCCTTTCTTCATACTGTTCAATTCAAATGCAACTCACTGTCCAAACTTTGTTTTTTTTCAAAGGCAACACCCAATCTTTACATTATATTTTAAATCTTTTGCTCAAACTATGTCTAGATTCCAAATTTCAAGTCATTTGGATGATAAGGTTTTGAATTATAAACATTCAAAATTCGGAGCTTCTAACGTTAAATTACGTTTCCATATTTTTAATAATATCTCCTGAAATTATAACCTAATGTGCTAATTTTTTGTTTGGTTATAAAAGTGAAAAGCCCAGACATAAATACGATGATTTTGTAATTTTTATAATTTTATAATATGATTTATGAATTATGAAATTAATATTCATAAAAATGTTCGTAAAAAATTGCATCCTACAATTTTTTGATGGAATTATATTTATTATGTCCTGCTTTATGCGCATTCAAAATTCAAAACATTCTTCCAAGTAGTTTTCAAATTATGCTTAATAAACGGCAAGATGCTGGTTTAAGTGTGCAGAATGTCTATGGTGCGCAGAAAAGCATAATTTGCAAAACTATTTTACTCATTTTATTGTTGATTAGAATTATCATTTTTTTTCTTTTACTTTTCCCGTGTCTGTTTTTAAATTATTTATTAAAATTACGTAAATTGTATTTGCATGAGATATAATTTTACGTCAGTTATGTAAATTAGTTTCGCTTTTATTTTTAAATTAACCCTTAACCGGAAACGTGAAAATTCAGAACACAAACAGAAACGTGCCGTCTGTGAGACTGCTAACTTTTAAAAATTTCTATAAAATTTTAAAAAGAAAACAACTCATAATAATTTACTAAATAGTGAACTTAAACGTTTATTCTTTAACAGTAATGCATTAACAGGAACACATTTTTAATATAACAGCGTAAAAATAAGTTTTGAATGGCGGATAGAGGAAATATTTCAAAATTGCACACAATTATTCAAATATTTACATTTTCGACAAAATGATGAAATAAATGCAACTATTTTTATATATATTAGTAGAATATGAATTAAAAAAATATATTAGACAGTAAAATTAACAAAACATTTAATAGTAAATATCGCAGCATGTTCTAAATATCAGCATTTTTTATGCAATCATTGTATTTAGGTTTCGAGCATTGCAGGCATACAGGCTTCCGGCACTGTACACACAGGTAATTTGTCATTCTATGGTTAGTTCTGTGACACAAAAAACATGCTTTGCCTTTGAGAAGTATTAAGTCATCATCTACCTGGGGCACATTTTCAACAGGTTTTTGCAGAATGCGAGCTATTATAAAGCGCAATTCCCGGGGTAATTGGGGATTTTCTAGTCGTCTCTCCATATTACTTTCTTTCATATTACTGGTCAGAGTATCATATTTCATTCGCATTTGAATTATTTTATGGTTTGTCCATTTCACTATATGCACTAACATATCATTTGTAAACAACAACTGCCAGACAGAGAATGGATCTAGCTTTTCTCCGAGATCTCAAGCTTTTCATCTTAAAACTGGCACTATTGTGTTTTTTTGTTCTTGACGAGGGGCGAACTTCTGAAACAGACCATCGGTACCGATTTTTTTCCATATATTTATTTCGTATCTGCGTCTGCTAAATTTTCATCATTTCTTACATCTTCATTTTCGCTTTCATTAGAATTTTCTGACAATGTTGAATCACTTTCGTGTTCAGAATTTATATATTCATCATCTGAAATACTTTCAACATAGCTTATGTCACTTCCTACTTCATCAAATCCTCGCAAAATAGTCTCTTCAAAGTCTGTATCAAGAAAGCGTACCCGCTTTGACGGCTCCGCCATCTCGATATTCCAAACCAAAAATTACATAAACGGAAACACACCGTCTGACAGACTGTGGCGAAAAGAAAATATTTTTTATTTCAACAACTAAAAAAGATCAGGTGTTGCAAATGGGTCGGGGGGGAGAGAACCCATAGTGTAACGATTAGATGGCGTGATAATATTGAGTATACATTCATTTTTGCATAAAGGGTATATATGTAGACACCACCGTCTCACAGACGGTACGTTTCCGGTTAAGGGTTAACAAAGCACTTTTTATAACAAAAGGAACCGCCTTATTGAACCTTAGAAAAAAACAACCTTACTGATTATTTTTGTTACCTTTAATTGAATTTCTAGCTTCTTCTCCAGTCTAGTACACTTATTTTATATTTTCTGCGGTATAAATGTTTGAAATAAGAATTCTTATAAATGCATATGTGTTGTGTATTTGCTGAAAAAGTTTTAAAATATACCCTTAGCAATCGAGTTAAGATTGATATTCAGATTGCAAAGTAATTTCTCTGAGTTCTTTCTACATCATTTCCTTATACTGCTTCATATTATATTTTATTCTAAATTTTGTGTTCGCGTATAATTTTATATTATTCACATACACATTTTGAACAGAGCGAGTGAAATAAATTCAAAATATGAGAAAAAGAATTATAAAACACTTGTAAAATACCAATCACATTCGCATACTCGAAAACTATTTTAATCACATATAACCTTATATATATTTTTAATCGGATAGGTAAACTCTTTTTAACATTATAAAATGAATATTAAAAAGGATTTTACCATGTATAGCAATAGCCGAAACATATTAAGTGAGTAAAATGCACATATTGACGAGAAATAATACATTAGTGGAAGTGATTTAGTCCGTCTGTTGTATTTCAACAATCAAGTACAGAACTCAAATTTGGATACAGCCCATAACATTTGCTCATTTTAAAATAATTTATCTGAAACTAATCGAAGGATTTTCATGAAATTTGGTATCTGAGCATAGTTTGAACTGAAAATTTAAAATATCTTGCCAAAATTGGGTCTTGTTATTAAAAATAGCAAAGTTTGGATTTATTTTGATATATAAATGGCCCCCTAAGAAAACTTTATGTACATTATTTAAAAGAGACTTTACTTATTTCGTGGTCTAGCTGTCCTTTGATTAAAGCAGTAACGTGGAGTGGGTAAGTCATTCTGAAGTGGGAAAAACGCGTTAAGAGGGAATGTACAGGGATGTTTCAGACTGTCAAAAGTTGCTATCAGGTTTGGGCGTTCCAATGACCACACAGTGGAAGTTGTTGCCAAATTTGTTCGGTGTGAAAATGGACCATCCAACGTGTCTGCAAGGAATGTCGCAACCCGTTAACTGTGGGAAATGGTGTCAAAACTGTGGTTTAATAAATGATCGTGTCCAGAAAGACCATAAACTAGCGTCACTCTTTGTAGATGAAAATAGGTTACAAACCTACACAGCAATTGATGCAGTCAATTAATGGGGGTCCATTCTATTCTATTTATGAACGAACTTTGCAAATGGATTCATGCAATAAACATTTTGAGCAAGTACGTCGCGATAGCCATTTGCTCACCGAGTACATAAATTTGCACATCAGTAATTGGCTAATGAAACACCAAAATTGATCAGTGGCTGATTGGAGTCGCGCAGTTTGATCTTAAGAAATATATACTTACATTTTTGCAAATAACATTGACATTTCGAGAGCTCCGATGGCCAAATGTAGCACTCAAACGGCATTGGTTACAAACTGTATATCAACCTGAGGTGGTTCACTGGTTTCTGAGTGTTTATTGTCTCTGACATGGACTACTGTTTGAGCTGACTATTAACTTAAACCAGGGTGTTTATTTGGACATATTTGATGATAAGGTGTTAACCTTAGTTCAACACTTTCTTGATGAAAATGCTATGGATATCTTCCATTTTTAAGATGACACCAGACTTGTTTATAGGGTTTCATGCTTACGTGACTCGTTTGATAAACACTGATACACTCTATAGCAGCTCGACTGGACCTTATAATCACCTGATCTTAATCCAATAGAAAATATGAAGGGCTATTTGGAAAAGCAACTAAATTGCTTTATCATTATCCCTGTAATTTCTTTATCTTACGCGATCTACTCATGAACGAGTGGCGTCAAGATAATCTGCATTATCTTTAAAAATTTGAAACTCCATTCCTCGAAGAATCAAGACCGGAGGTGGTGTTACATTGTATTAGAGAGATACCTTCCTTGAGTGACTAATTCTTCGTTCGGTTTGTTTATATTTGATAATGTTTGATAATTTATGTTTTTTATATCTTTTTTTTTACTTGTGTAGCGAAGTTATACTTGTCTACCACCGTACTTGTAACAATTATTTTTACTTATTAGCATTTTCAGGCATTTTGTGAATGTGATAAATATATAATTCATTCAATAAGGTATTTTGTTTTCTTAAAATTTCTCTATATGTAAATAAAGTTTTTAAAAAGTATTGATTACTTTTCAAATATCATTTTGTAATTCCTGTCACAAACGTTTTTTTATCCTGTGTTAACCGGAAGTTCTCTTCAATAATTTACGAAATATAGCAGCTTTCGTACACTAATAAAAATATTTAAAGCAAAAGACATTCCTTTTTAATTTCAGCTATTGGCCGTCAATGTGCACATTGTCGTTTGTCTTTAATTTTTAAGTATTCCAACTGAGTTACAAAAAAGATTAATTTTTATATCTTCCATTCTTGATTAAAAAGGTATAAACATTTAATTATTTTTTACTCAGTTGGAATACATAAAAATAAAAAAAACGACAATGTGCACATTGACGGTTTATTTAATAAAAATAAGTTTTAATGCATAACGGTTTAATTGAGATATTTACTTCAAAATGTTCAGATCCTATACCTAACTAAGCATGGCTTCAAAGAACAAAATATTACGTACACTGTAAAAAAAAATGCAGTAAAATTATGGGTAGAGGCCGGCAGCAGAGATTCCAGGCATACCCCGTAAAAAAAAACAATCCCTGCCCATCATTTTGTGCAGCGCGTAATTTTACGAGTCTAAGTAATATAGCATTATAATGCACAGGATATAATGCACTTTAAAACACAATAACACTTTGCTTACTGTTCCGTAGCACGTAGCACGTTAGATACTCATCACAGAATCGCTGATATGGCGGGTTAAAATTTTTGAAACACGAGTAAAATGAAGGGTTACACCCTAGCGGAGGACAATGTATGGGGTCGTACCGTATTTTTGCTAACATATGGGCTAGAACTGTAAGAATATGTGGAATGCTCTTAATTTTCTAAGTATCTAAGGGATAACAGGGTGGCTAGTGGTCAAGGAAAAATACAGTCAAAAAAAGTGATAAACACCAGTATATTCTTATACAAAAATTTATGCTGATTATTCGATCAAATAATCAATTTGAATTTTTCTATAAGAATATACTGGTAATAATCATTTTTTTTACTGTATTTTTCCCTGACCACTAGCCACCCTGGATAAGACCGCTTATTTAGTGGATCAGACCGTTTTTCATCAAATAAGGCTGTTGCCCGTGAAAATTGAAGGGCAAACGATCATAAATTTACAGTTTTTTCTGAGAGTGTATTTTTAACCTCCGTTACAATATAAATAAGAAAATTACCCCTATATCTTTACAAAATAAGTTAAGTAGCAAACAATGAAAACCACTATGATAGTATGACTTAAACGCTATAGTACTTTTATAAATCTTAAAAGAATTGAAACATGAACTATAGGTTTTTCTATGACATATTGTGGAGTAAAGGTTTTTATTGAATTTTTTATGTTCATTAAGTAACTTTTTTCGTGTAATGATCCAAATGAATTTTTGGGTAATAAGATATATTTATTCTGTATAAAAATGTATTGATATAATATGTACTAGATTTTGAAGTATTTTGAAATGTTGATGCCCATAGAAACGTACATTTTCAGTGGTAAATTTTCTGATTTTTATTTCTAATTAAGGGTATAAAAGGATGCTTCTATATTGCTTTAGCATACCTAACATCTTGTCACTTTTCCCCATTACGAGAGAAATATTTTAATGAAAATAAACTTATTAGAATTTGTTTCAAAAGGGATTTTTAAAAGTGTAATATTATGTAAACATAAATAATTTGATTTCGATAGTTAATTCTTGTACAAAATAGAAAAATATTATCAACGTTCTGTTGAAAATCTTGTTTATGATAAATTATTCGGAAAAGAGGATTATGTACAAATAAATAACTAAATAGAAAATAAAATGTATTTATGATTTTTATATAATAACTGTTTCCTTTAAAATTTACATAACAGATTAATTTTGTTACCTTTCTAAAGCTTATAAAATATTTTGTTTCAATTTTTATAAGCGAGGAAAGAGACAAAATTTCATAAAAAAGCTTACATTAATTTACTGTGGTATTTTGTGTATTACCCATAATCAAATGAAAGTGCAACTTGCAAATATAATTTTCACGTACTTGTAATGTGGCTTTAATAAAGAGAAAAAAAACAGAAATATTAGAAAATGAGAAATACAACTAATTTGAGCATATTTATTTTACATATTTTCTATGCTATGCAAATATTTTAAATTAAAATACTGAAAATATATATGTAAAGGAATATGGAAAGTAGGTACTTAAATCATCAATTTTTAATTAAATTTTTTTTTGTAATGAATCGTAAACGAACGTTTTTTGCTTTACGTATTTTAGGTACACAGGGTGATTATAATTAAAGTTACAGTTTCAAAAAGCTGTTGAAAAAAGAACCACTGTTAAGAATGACTTAATATTTCATCTGAGTATACATGAGGTGATGGGAATTTGTTTTGCGAAAAAGAAACCGTTCAAAAGTGCACCCATAGTTGGCACTGTACTCGTCATAAGATGCTAATTAAAAGATGTGGCATGCGAACCGCACATTACACTTATGATAAAAAGACGGGGAACATGCAGTTCTGTTATTCTGCGCGAAAGAAAATACAATTCAAAAGTGCAACCATAGATGGAACTCTACTCGTCATAAGATGCTAATTAAAAGATGTGACATGCGAACCGCATATTCCACCTGTGATAAAAAGACGGGGGACATGCAGTTCCTGTTATTCTGCGCGAAAGAAAATACAATTCAAAAGTGCAACCATAGATGGCACTCTACTCGTCATAAGATGCTAATTAAAAGATGTGACATGCGAACCGCATATTCCACCTGTGATAAAAAGACGGGGAACATGCAGTTCCTGTGATTCTGCGCGAAAGAAAATACAATTCAAAAGTGCAACCATAGATGGCACTGTACTCGTCATAACATGCTAATTAAAAGATGTGACATGCGAACCGCATATTCCACCTGTGATACAAAGACGGGGAACATGCAGTTCCTGTGATTCTGCGCGAAAGAAAATACAATTCAAAAGTGCACCCATAGATGGCACTGTACTCGTCATAACATGCTAATTAAAAGATGTGACATACGAACCGCATATTCCAGCTGTGATAAAAAGACGGGGAACATGCAGTTTCTGTTATTCTGTGTCTGAGAAGGTAGGCATAAATCTTCATTGAAGGATCGGGTCCTGCTTGCGTAGCTTTATTATAAGAAACGGTGACTGTGCGATAATTACATTGAAGAAATTCTGGACATAAATGGGTTTAACATGTCGGTCTGTCCCTATCACTGCATTTGGTCTGAAAAAGATCTTTGATAAATTGAAAGAGTCTGGTTCATTTGACGTGAAATGTGGCAGAGGGAGGAAAGCAATTGCTTTGACGTCAGTGGAGGATGTGGCTAACAGCATTGCGGGAAACAGTGCTTTTAGAACGTGCAGTGCACGGGGAATTTCCCGAACTTCAGACATGCGTGTCAGCACTTCTCGTAAAGTTTTACGAAACATCCTGCAATTCTATCCATACAAAATTACGCATGTTCAGGAGTTGCTTTCTACTGACCTACCAAAACAAGAAGCTTTCGCCTTGCAATTTCTTGCTCGAGTGGAAGTAGACAATGCATGTCCATGGAATATTTTGTGAACACACAAAGTCCATTCCCATCTCCAAGCTTCTGTCAATACTCAAAATTGCAGGCTATGTGCAAGTGAGAATCCGTTCCAAATGCAACCATTTCCTATTCATTCTGTGGTGCGTGTTTACGGCAGCATTTATCGTTGGCCCTTTCTTTTTCGTGGAGATTGATATTTCAGGTCCTGACTGTACTACCAATGGGACACGTTATGAATCTATTCTGCGTATCCAGCTCATTCCTGCACTGCAGCAGCGCGGATGTGTGGAAAGCACAAATTTTAAACAAGATTCTCTGCACATTGAAACACCAGTGAAGCAGTTGTTGAATCTGCATTTTGGAAATGGCAGAATTATCAGTCATCATTTCCCAACTGCCTGGCGCCTTGTGATTTCTGACTGTGGAGTTGCTTAAAACATGTTGTGCGCGGGGGGTCAAATTGAAAACTTAGGTGAAATATTACGCATTACACATTCACAATATCACCCCTGAAACACTCCGATCTGTTGTGGAACATACTATTTTGCGCTTTCAGTTCGTAGAAGAATACGGTGGACAGCATAATGAGCATTTCTTAAGCAAGTTGTATCCGACTCTTCCTTTTCTAGACCGTTTCATCAGTCTTTGCTTTCCCTACGGCTTTTGGCTTAAGGACAATTAAAAACCAATTTTTTCCTATCCGTCTTTTATTTGACAACTTATGACGAGTACAGCGCTATCTATCGGTCAACTTTTCAACGTTTTTTTCTTTTGCAAAACAAAATTTCATGTATACGCAGTTGAAATATCAGGTGATTCTGACCAGTGGTTCTTTTTTACGGAGTTTTGAAAATGAAACTTTAATTATACTCACCCTGTATAACTAAAATGCGTAACAAATAAAAGATTAAATATATAATAATAAGACATTAGATCGTGGTTGAAAAAAGATATATATATAAAAGAGTTTTAAAATTCGAAAACAGTTAAATCATCTAATATAGTAAAAGGATATAACTCAAGATGAGATGAAAAAATAAACTAATAAAAGAAAACTGCCCAGTTAAACTGACGGCATTGAGCTCATAGGCTATTCACACTAACTGTAAATTATATTCTTATTTCAAAGAATTTGAAATAAGCCCTCGAAAAATGAAGAAATTGACAATATATTAAGAGGGAGGAACCATCCCCCGTTTCTCCTTCTTATAATTAACCAATGAACCCATAAAACTAATCAGAGAAGCGCCTTACCACAATGAACCTATATACAAAATTTGAAAAAATCGGATAATTCTGCATGAAAAATCCATTTATCTAAATTAAGGGGGGTTAGCCCCCCGTCCCCCCTTTATACTTAACCAAAGAACCCCCAAAACTAATCAGAGAAGCGCCTTATCACAATGAACATATATATAAAATTTGAAGAAAATCGGATAATTCTGCTTAAAAAACCCATTTATCTATATCAAGGGGGGTTAGTCCCCCCCGTTCCCCCTTTATACTTTACCAGTGAACCCCCAAAACTAATCAGGGAATTGCCTTACCACAATGAGCCTATATACAAAATTTGGAGTAAATTGGATAATTCTGCATGAAAAACCCATTTATCAAAATTAAGGGCGGAGGGTAGCCCCCGTTTCCCTCCTTTACACTTCACCAATGAACCCCCAAAACAAATCAGGGAAGCCCCTTACCACAATGAGCCCATATAGAAAGTTTGAAGAAAATCGGATAACTCTGCATGAAAAAATCATTTATCTAATATAAGGGGGGAGGATTAACCCCCCCGTTACCCCCTTTATACTTAACCTATGACTTTATACTTAACCTATTTACCATTTATCCAAATTAAGGGGGGTTAGCTCCCAGTCCCCCCCCCTTTATAGTTAACCAATCAATCCCCAAAACTAATCAGGGAAGCGCCTTATCACAAGGAACCTATCAACAAAAGTGGAAGAAAATCGGATAACTCTGCATGAAAAATTCATTTATCTAAATTAAGGTTGAGGATTCCCCCCCCCGTTAGCCCCTTTATACTTAACCTATGAACTCCCAAAACTAATCAGGAAAGAACCTTATCACAATGAACCTATATACAAAATTTGAAGAAAATTGGACAATTCTGCATGAAAAAACCATTTATCTTAATTAAGGGGGGTTAGCCCCCCCGTTCCCCCCTTTATAGTTAAACAATCAATCCCCAAAACTAATCAGGGAAGCGCCTTATCACAAGGAACCTATAAACAAAATTGGAAGCAAAACGGTTATTTCTGTCAAGAGTTATCGCGTTACGTACGTACATACGTACATACATACATACATACATACAGAACGGGCGGGCACATAAGCTCTCAGGCTTTGATAGCCTGTGAGCTAAAAATAAATTGGACAATATCGCTAATGTAAATAAATAAAAACAATTGAAAATGATATTTCACAGCGAATATACATATTTTTTAGATCGAATGATAAATTCAAAAATTGGCCTGAAATTTTGAAGTAATATTTATAAGTTAGATTTTATAACTTTTAGATATTATAAAATATATCCCAAACGAAATTTTCCTTGAATTTCCATGAAACGAAAGATTACCTGTTTGCATGAAGAGATATTTAAACTTCACGATCTGCACCACTTGTGTCATCTGGCGGTGTTTATAAATATGAACGTTGCTTCATCTGGAAATCCGACATTTCACCTGCAACAACCTAAACATAAAAGTTTTTTCTTGGTAACGACATCATATTTGATTTTATAAATAAAAGTCATAGTAATAGATATAGATTTTATAAATACTGTCCATATTTTTTGCAAGCACATTAAAGCGCTATATCGCATTTTCTACATTTCTTTTAATGGTTGATTTATTCGCTCATTATCAGTCAACATTTTACATACTAGCTGATCCGTCCGACGTTGTCCGGTCTCGTCAAAAATAATACGAAATGCAAAATCACTCTAAAAATCGCTGCACGAAACCAATCCTCAGGTAACACTTTCGTATTTCGGAAATTAAATAGAGGGACGGACCCCGAAACGTAAGTAAATTCAATACCTCTCCTCAAATGTATGGATAATTTGATTCAAATCTGGTCAATTTTGTATCAAAAATTTAAAAAATTTACCGTCCGATTTGAAAAATATTTGCATTTTCGGAATACGATAAATAAACTACGTACACACTGTGAGTTTTGAATCGATACTTTTTATAGTTTCTTAATACTCGAGGTTGGGTGATAATGAGAATATTTCGTTGTCTGGGATTATCAAATCGATAACTTTCTTTTGCAGTTTCGCTAAAAATAGCCATCTTCGGCGCACATGCAGAAATTTTTTAGTTCCAGCGCCAGAGGGGTGGGCATTCAGTTACAAATTTCCCACACGTGGCTCCGCTGCCAATGTCACCTTACAAAAAGCGCGCTTCGTACGCTCTACAAAATCTTTTAGTTCCAGTGTCCATCACCAGGTAGCGCATTCTGTTATAAACAAAACCGCTTTCCGAATGGAATTCCGACACTCATCAAAACTGCCTTTGGCACCGTATAGCAGGCAAGATACGCACGCGCTGCAATAAATTATATTTTTAATTTCCACCACCAAGGGGCGCGAAATCTATATCTCATCAAAAACAACTCGTTGTAAATGATCCCGCCAAGCCACAAACCTAAAACGTCAGCCATAAAAAGAAACGATATAGAAGTGCATACTCCGAGTCCCGTGTAAAAATCTATCACCACTCATAATGTTTCCAAAGGACTCGGAGTGAGGTACAGTATGTGAAAACTGCTTGGCGACCTGCAGGCTTTTATAATGTTCGCGTTTCCTGCAATTACATATGACTATATTATTTTTATTTTTATTTTATTTTTTTATTTATTTAATTATTTTGCTCCCATAAAATTGTAAAAAGCTGAAGCTTCTGTGTTTGCATGTCTTTTGTTATTTATGAGCTTGAAAAATTAATTTGTTGATTTTATTTACCATTATTTAAACTAGAAACACCACTCTTACGAAGAAGATTTCTTAAGTAAACATGTAAAGATTTTGAGTTTGTAATATATATATATATATATATATATATATATATATATATATATATATATATATATATATATATATATATAATGATCATACGCATATTAATAACAATGCACGTTATAATAAACGTTAACTAAATTGAGATATATTGCAATAATTCTAGCGTAAGTGGAATCGCATAGATCTGGGGAAAAATCCGTTCTGTCAGTTCTTTCGCATACAAAAATATTTATAAAAGTGATATAACAAAAATGAAAAATTTATTTTTTCGATTTTCAAAATTGATATACTGCATATATTATAAAAGCCTGCAGGTCACCAAGCAGTTTTCACATACTGTACCTCACTCCGAGTCCTTTGGAAACATTATGAGTGGTGATAGATTTTTACACGGGACTCGGAGTATGCACTTCTATATCGTTTCTTTTTATGTGATATCACTTCTTTTTATGGCTGACGTTTTAGGTTTGTGGCTTGGCGGGATCATTTACAACGAGTTGTTTTTGATGAGATATCACTCCTTTTTGTAAGGTGTTTAATTTCAATTACACAGATCCCATTTTTATTCAGAAAGGAAAAGATAAAAGAAAGATGAAAGGGACAAAATAAAAGAATAATTGTGATTCTATAAACAGAATTATACATCAGAATTATGCAATTTATTGAGTGACTTATTCAAATGTACATGTCGCTACCATAGCAACGGGGAAACTTTTATATTCGTTTCCTTACATTGTATCCATCAGATTATTTATGACATGTTTATTTTCCTTTTTCTTTTGTTAATATCACTCTTCCGTTTATATACATTCAAAAAACAAAAAAATAGAAAATTTTACAGTAGTTTACAAAGTAATTAAAATACTGCAGTTTCAGAAAAATGTGGAAAAATAAGAAGCACCTTTTTTTTTTTTTTTGGTCAATTATAACAATGAGCTTACTTTACCGAGAATAATCAGATTTGTTTTTCTACGAACCATTGTAATTTACAGGTATTTTTATACTAGTATATTAAATATTATTTTTGAAAATTACTGAGCACCTTAAAAGTTTTTTAACTCATCGTTTCGAGAATCAGAAAATTATAAGATTCGCAACGTTTGCAAAAGTATAAAAACTATTAAAGTGATTTCAAAATAGAAAATGTTCGTAGGATGACATGTATTCCAAAATTTTGTGTGATTTTGTAAGTATACCACATTGACTAATGCGTTTACATAATGAACCGTTTAAAAAAATGTAAAATTTTATTAAAATTTTTGATCTGATAAATCATAAAGCTTTAAATTAGATTTTAAAAAGGAGCGTGATTAAACCAAAAAGGATTATATTTACTAAATGCACAAAATACATAAAGACACAAAATACATAATTAATGTTTCTAGTCTGTCCATTCCAGTTCGGGGATACTAAAATATAAGTCCTCAATCCTCGACAGTCCATGAATTAATTAAGACATATGTATGCAACTGTTAAAATATTCCCAAAGTCGACAATAGAAGCAATAAGTATAGCTCGGCAAATATGAAACACGGCATTGCTTCATCATGACTTTGTTTCGTGAGGTGTTCGTTCTCCAAACATAAAAATTTCTTGAAAGTGTCCGTTAACCGAACATGTGTTCGTTATCCGAACATAAAAATCTCACGCGAAATTGTTCGTTAATCGATTTGTTCGTAAACCGAACAGTTCGTTACCGATCACCTATTGTATACGAAATATAGCATTTTTAATTTTTATGGGGAATTTAACCCGTCAGCACACGCGCTGGGATAAAATCTACCCCAGCATACAACTATTACTTAAAAATGTGCGAAAATAGTTCGTGATCATTCTGAGCTTTATAGTACCTTTCAAGCTGAATTATATCAATATGTGGCCAAAAAGAATTTACCTCCGGTTGTGTATTTTCCATTCTTTTATTATAAAAATATCACGTGGGAGGAAATTTACCCCACGCGTGTTATAACGTAATCCATAATGATAGGAAAATGTTAATGCAAATGTTTATGTAAAAAAATATAGTGTGCAAATAATAATATAATTTTTCTTTTAAACGTTTTTTTTTTTTTTTTTTTTTTTTTTTTTTTTTACTTATTTATTTATTTATTTTTGCTTTAAATATAAAAGAACTTTTTATTTAAATTTAAATTATGTCCTTTATTGATTTACAGTTTATTTCAAAATATAAATTTCTTGTTTATAATCTAACAGGGAGAAATTGACACAATTACACTTTGGGGTAAAATTTATCCCGCGCGTGTAGTAACGTAATGGAAAGGGGCGCGTGTGCTGACGGGTTAAGAAGATATTTCCTTTTCATTGTGCTCTAGGCCCGTTTTTAGAGCATTTTAAGTTCATCATAGCCGGAGATTCGATGAACGGCAACTATTTAAACGCAAAACTTCTAATATTGGTGTAGCAACATTTTTACATTCTATTACTCAGCGCATGAATGTAAAGTTGGAATTTTTTAATCGCTTTTTCAATCAATTCCTGATACATTTATTAATAAACACATTTTTTTTAATCGATGAAAATACTATATTTTAATAGATTTAGAGCTTAAGATCGATGAGCTTTCAGGCGGACAAAATGAACGCGTATTAAATTTTAAAGCAAGATAATAAAACCTTATAGAGATTGTAACAGTATAAAATCATTAAAATACATCTCACTCAGTAAATATACATCGTTTGTAATGTAATCAAGATCTTCTAAGAGACTCTGTAAACGAACGTATATGGTTTAACAATACAAACAATAGAGAGTTTAGATGAATCGGATGTAGTAACATATTTGAATATCTTCTATATATAGCCACTTTGACAAAATTTATGCTATTTATAATATTGTTTTTCCTCTGTGTTGAGGAATCAAGTACTTCAACGTAAAAATTCGCTAATTACACAACTATTTAGTCTTATTAAAAAATCTTTTGAATTACCCTGTAAACGAACAGTAAATTCTACAATTCTGTTTTACAATAGGAAGCTAACTTAGGTCGTTCGTAGTAACATATTTTAACATCCTGCGCATACGTTCTTTTTTAAAAGAGTTAAGACCATTTAATATTTCTTTTCTTCATCTTAAGTATAGGAATAAATCACTTTAAAGTGATATACATAAAAAAACTAATTAATATTTTTACACGAAATATTAAACATTTGAACTACTCATAAAAACAATGCAATTGCTGAAAACAGCGTAAAAATCGGATAATTACACAATTCTTTAGCTCTATATCAAAAGATCTTTTGTGAGAACCTGTAAACGAACCTTAAATGTTACTATTTTTTTTATAATAGGGAGCTTACTTGGGTCGACTGCAATAACATATCTTAATATCATGTGTATACGACCATTTCTAAAAGAGTTGGGTCATTTATTATTTTTTTGCTCTATGTTAAGTATAGGAATCAATAACTTTAAACTGATATAAATCAAAAACTAATTAATATTTTTTTCATGAAACTTATAAAGGTTTGAACTACTCATAAACACAATTCAAATGACGTAAACCACGTAAAAATCCGATAATTACAAATTGCTGTAGCCCTGTCAACAGTTTTTTGCTATATGTTAAGTATAGGAATCAATAACTTTAAACTGATATAAATCAAAAACTAATTAATATTTTTTTCGTGAAACTTATAAAGGTTTGAACTACTCATAAAAACAATTCAAATGACGTAAACCACGTAAAAATCCGATAATTACACATTGCTGTAGCCCTGTCAACAGTTTTTTGCTATATGTTAAGTATAGGAATCAATAAACTTAAACGGATATAAATCAAAAACTAATTAATATTTTTACATTAAACTTACAAAGGTTTGAACTACTCATAAAAACAATTCAAATGACGTAAGCCACGCAAAAATCCGATAATTACACATTGCTGTAGCCCTGTCAACAGTTTTTTGATATATGTTAAGTATAGGAATCAATAACTTTAAACTGATATAACTCAAAAACTAATTAATATTTTTACAGGAAACTTACAAAGGTTTGAACTACTCATAAAAACAATTCACATGACGTGAACCACGTAAAAATCCGATAATTACACATTGCTGTAGCCCTGTCAACAGTTTTTTGATATATGTTAAGTATAGGAATCAATAACTTTAAACTGATATAACTCAAAAACTAATTAATATTTTTACAGGAAACTTACAAAGGTTTGAACTACTCATAAAAACAATTCACATGACGTGAACCACGTAAAAATCCGATAATTACACATTGCTGTAGCCCTGTCAACAGTTTTTTGCTGTATGTTAAGTATAGGAATCAATAACTTTAAATTGATATAACTCAAAAACTAATTAATATTTTTACATGAAACTTACAAAGGTTTGAACTACTCATAAAAACAATTCAAATGACGTAAACCACGTAAAAATCCGATAATTACACATTGCTGTAGCCCTGTCAACAGTTTTTTGCTATATGTTAAGTATAGGAATCAATAACCTTAAACGGATATAAATCAAAAACTAATTAATATTTTTACATTAAACTTACAAAGGTTTGAACTACTCATAAAAACAATTCAAATGACGTAAGCCACGCAAAAATCCGATAATTACACATTGCTGTAGCCCTGTCAACAGTTTTTTGATATATGTTAAGTATAGGAATCAATAACTTTAAACTGATATAACTCAAAAACTAATTAATATTTTTACATTAAACTTACAAAGGTTTGAACTACTCATAAAAACAATTCAAATGACGTAAGCCACGCAAAAATCCGATAATTACACATTGCTGTAGCCCTGTCAACAGTTTTTTGATATATGTTAAGTATAGGAATCAATAACTTTAAACTGATATAACTCAAAAACTAATTAATATTTTTACAGGAAACTTACAAAGGTTTGAACTACTCATAAAAACAATTCACATGACGTGAACCACGTAAAAATCCGATAATTACACATTGCTGTAGCCCTGTCAACAGTTTTTTGCTGTATGTTAAGTATAGGAATCAATAACTTTAAATTGATATAACTCAAAAACTAATTAATATTTTTACATGAAACTTACAAAGGTTTGAACTACTCATAAAAACAATTCAAATGACGTAAACCACGTAAAAATCCGATAATTACACATTGCTATAGCCCTGTCAACAGTTTTTGGTCTGTACAAGATTTAAAAAGGGCAAAAAACAGCACTTTTAAAATCGTATTTCCTGAAAACCTATTCGACAGATCTTGCTTTTCTTTTGATGTTTTCGTCTCGTGGCACGCCCCATTCCATAGAATGAAAAATTTTGTTTCTATCATAAATAGAACGCGAGATATAGATGTGTCAAAAACCCGTTTTGTCCCGTCCGCAAAATATAAACTAGACAGAGTTAAAAAAAAAAAAAAAATGTAAAATCGTTTGGCATCCATTGGCGGAAATTCCTTTCATTTACGGTTCAATGCATTGCTGTTTCTTATGCTTGGCGAGAAACTCTGTCGAGTTTCTATGATTTTGTCCCGTCCGCAAAATATAAACTAGACAGAGTTAAAAAAAAAAAAAAAAATTGTTAAATCGTTTGGCATCCATTGGCGGAAATTCCTTTCATTTACGGTTCAATGCATTGCTGTTTATTATGCTTGGCGAGAAACTCTGTCGAGTTTCTATGATTTTACTTAGTTATCTATATCTTAAGGTTTATGTTAGTTCGAATGAACCAATTCCCATTGACATCGGGCCATAGATCCCGAGAAAATATATAACACCCCTGGAGATTAATATTCCTAAATGGTGGTAACAAAGGGCTGAAATAAAGATGCCGAATTTTATTTAGTACCTCACAGATAAGGGAAGAATGTTAGAAAAGATTTCGTTTTAATCAGATCAATTTTAAATGAAAAATCTTTAAGTTCCCTTTTCCACCGCCAGGATGCTCACTCTGTTCAAAACAAACCTCCTTCCGATCTAAACAAACCTCTTTTGTATCTTACCATTTTAGATTACAAGAAAACCATTTGGCTAAGTCACATGTTCGAGAAATTTTGATTAGTTGGTCATTTTGGGTCACTACGGGTCAAGGTAATTATATCCAAAAAACGGCTCTAACGATTTTCAGGAAAAAATTTGTATCTTACTGTTTTGGATTTCGAAAAGACCATTGGGCTAAGTCACATGTTCAAGAAAATTCGATTAGCGGGTCATTTTTGTGTCACTACGGGTCAAGCTAATTTTATCTAAAAAACGGTTCTAACGATTTTGACTAAATTTGGTATCCTACAATTTTGGAATACGAGAATACCATTGGTGTGGGTCACATGTTCGAAAAATTTGATTAATGGGTCATTTTGGGTCGCTGCGGTCACGCTAATTTTATCTAACAAACGGCTCAAACAGTTTTGACTAAATTCTTTATCCTACCATTTTGTATTACGAGAAGACCATTGGGCTAAGTCACATGCTCAAGAAAATTCAATTAGTGGATAATTTTGGTTCACAACGGGTCAAGCTAATTTTATCTAAAAAACAGATCTAACGATTTCGACTAAATTTTGTATCCTACCATTTTGGGGTATGAGAACACCATTGGAGTGGGTCACACGCTCGAGAAAATAAATTCATTTATTAGGTCATTTTGGGTCACTACGTGTCAGGGACAAGATAATTGTATTTAAAAAACGGCTGAAATGATTTTGACTGAATTTTGTATCTCACCATTTTCTTCTTCGAGCAGACCATTGGGCTAAGTCAAATGTTCAAGAAAATTGGATTAGTGGGTTACTTTTGGGACACTACGGGTCAAGATAGTTATCTAAGAACCGCTCTAACGATTTCGACTAGATTCTGTATCCTACCATTTTGGATTACGAGAAGTCCATTGGGATAGGTCACATTTTCGAGAAAATTCGATTAGTGGGTCATTTTGGGTCACTACCGGTAGGGTTAAGTTTATCGAAAAAACAGATCTAACTATTTGACTAAATTTTGTATCCTACCAATTTGACTTATGAGAAGACCATTGGGCTACGTGACATGTTAGAGAAAATTTTGGGTCATTTTTGGGTCACTACGGGTCAAGCTAATTATCTACCAAAAGGCTCTAACGATTTTGACTAATTTTTTTATCCTGCCATTTCGGATTACGAGAAGACCTTTGGGCTAGATCACATGTTCAAGAAAATTCGATTAATGGGTTATTTTTTGGGTCACTACATGTCAATGCATTTCAATGTAAACGGAGGTTGAAACATTTATTAAGTTTTTTAATAGTTGGCAGTATTCATAGTCGCAAAGTTGACAACATGTGGCCCAATTTGGCGAGATGTTGGCGATACTGGCAAGAATTGGCAAAAAATTGACTTTCAAGCTTACGAATACCAAAACGTATGCTTGGCACCAAATGGAAGAATGTCGCTAAGTTAGCAACTTTTGGCGAAAACATTGGCTTTCAGAATCTGATTTTTTTTCTACAAATTCCTAATTGAAGCCGAGATACATGATTCAACCAATCGGAGTCCATATTCCTTTGTACAAGGAATGCTGTCTTTTGCTTTCTGACATACAAAGAGGCGCTCAGACATAAAAGTCCTGCTACCAAAAGAAAGTATGCAACAAACTAAAAGTGCAGTTTGGAAGGCTGCAGTTTTCTTGTAAATATGTAAATAATGTAAAATTTAGAACTATGTACATAGTTTAAAAATTAATTGTTTCTGTGTATAATACTGTTTTAAAATAAAATGCTTTATTAGCTTTAATACAGCGAAAATTTATTGTTATATTGAATTGAACACAAAGCTGAATTCAAACGAGCATAGCTTGGTCTTCCCCGCTGGTAAATATAGTAATGCTGCATTTTACAAACTACTTTTTGAACAGCAGTGGATGGTAAATTAATTTGACGTAAAACTCTACGAATGATGCAACTCCCATGTGCCGTTTTGTTTACAATGTTCCTCCCACCATATAAATTGTAACACATTTTTTTTTCACGGGAACACGGGGGGGGGGGGGGGGGTTCACGGGCTTCTTCGTCCAGTTACGATGTGTAGATTGAAAAAAGAGGTCCGATTGGTAATGCTCTTAATGTCTGATATCGCTTCAATGCAAAGCATTTCATACTATACCAATATGGTAATAGAACTTTATAAATAAATTCAGCTTTCACAAATGTGTTCATCGACTTTCAACTACTTAAATTTTTGCAGAAAATGTACAACTTTATATAAAAAAAACACGATGTGTAATGAGAATATGCATAAATCTACAAAGTTGCATTTATTAAGTTGTTTTGTTTGGGAGGTGGGGTGGATTTGTAGTTTTCCCTTGATAAAACATATAGAATAAGCATAAATCTGGATGTTCATTCATAATGCCAAAACCGATGGTAATCAATATAGCATATGGTGCAAGTTTCCCCTTGTTGGTGACTTTTGAACGGTTTTATTGCTTCAGGGTAGAAAAATTCCAAGTATTTTCTCAAAAGATTTGAAGTTTGGTATATTTTTGTCCAGTAGATTTTATTTTATAAAAGTTTCAATTTAAAACATTAATTATAATCACCTTGCATATATATTTATCATGTTTTTCAACTTTTTTTTATTACAGAAAGTAACGTAATTTTTTAAAAATAAAACTGGTATTGTCTTAAATTTCTTTAAAAAAAAGGCATTTCTGGGATACATTTTTTTTGCAGAATATCCCCAGTCAAGTACATTTTATATTTACATTGACTGCATATCAAATTTTCGTGACATCTAGTCGTGTTCATACGTATTAAATCTTTATTTAATTGTCTTGAAACACTCGAACTATGTTTTAAGGGAATAAAAAATAAAGTTTTAAGAAGAACATCTGCTATTTCCTCAAAGTTTTATAATAATATTATTATTTCCTATTCCAGAGAACACCAGTTATGAAATGTACCCTTTGAGATAAAAGTATAAGTAACATCATTCAATGTTTCTCTTAGTTCTGAAAACATACAAGATGATTTCAAACACCTGTGCTCTATTTAAGATAAAATATTTTATTTGGTATCAGAATGTTGTTTTAATTTAAAGAGAAAATTATCCAAAATGACTCAAAACATTAAAGAATATTAAATGAATGTGGTTCACGGATCTTTTTTTAAATATTATTTTATATTTTCATTTAATATATCCTTTTTAAAGTTTTAATCTAATTATCAATTTCATTGTCTACAAAAACCTTAAAAAATTTAGCTAAACAAATGTTAGGAAACACTATGTGAATATTTATTTTCAAAAGACTTTTTTGGGGTTGTTAGTTCTCTTTTATAAATAATTGTTTTTAATTTTAGGATGATAAAGAAACATTAAGATTATAGACAGACAAATATGCAAGTAAATTTACTTGACGTGTAATGGTAGGAACACATTTAAGAAAAAGTTAAGTTAGACAGGGATACTTCAGTTTATTTCGTGTGGTTTATATCAAATATCACATTTTAAATTCATGTTATGTGATAGTAATTGCACATAAAATTTTATATGTCTAGCATGTAAAATATTATATGTTATATCAAATATAATGCTTGTAGTCATACTTGCAGTTGAGTACTAGTACAGTATCTCCCAGCTGCTTAGTATTTGCAAGTGCTTACTAGTAAAGAGCAGTTTTCAATTTCTAAAATATAAAACTGCCATCAGGTTAGAATATTTTGAAACAGCTTTTAATTAAATTTAACAAAATATACCACTTTATTCATATTGTTAATAACGAAGTAAAAATTCTAATAAATTTTACAAATACTTTAATATTAAATCTTAGGGGCTTAATTTAAATGTTATCATCAGTTGTTTAATCATTCTGAACTTCCAAAAATTATGGGAACAGGAACGGAAACTTTAATTCATAATGTTTTATAAAATTTGGAAAATTACATTATTTTTTTTTCCTGTCGATAAACTTTAAAATAGCACTGCAAGCAACACAAGTTTGAGTATGCTGTGCACATAAAAGATTAAGATAGTCAAAGAAAAGTTGTATGTATAGGGTTTTTCTAATAATTTCAGTGAATTTTCTATAATAAATGAAACTCTAATTATAATATAGATCAAATACTAATAGTAAACAGAAAATTTCGCTCTGAAATATTTTTGTGCTCTGTTTTAACGGTTATTATGTTTAAAGAACATGATATGCTCCCCACAAAAGAGAATAAAAAATTGCATTTTGTTTTTTCTCCAATTTCCTATTCATTTCAAAACACTATGTTTCTGAGGTTATGATTTAACATTTTTTCAGATATGAGTTTTAAATCATGATAGCAATCACCATGGTGACGGAATACAAATTCAGAGAATGCCTGGAGTATATGCAGAGCGAAATGCTAAGGAATATATATAATCCAATTACATTACTTGAATTAATATTTGCTTCGGAAAAAGTGTGTAAGATGCCGATTCTGATATCGACAATCAGGGAAACATAATATGCAAGGATCGCACAAGGATTTCATGGTATCTTAAATTTATTCTGTCTTTGTTTTACCTTATGCTTTTTAATTTCTGATATGGCGAAACGGACAGAGACATCCCGAGCAAAGATCCCCAAGACAAATTAAGCTTTATGGGATAAACGTTTTGGTTTAGTGAAACTACTGCTGCACATTCCCGGCAACGGGCATGACCCAGAGAAAATCTCCTACGAGGAAACTCCCATGTTAGACAATGAACAATGTTAATTACATAATGAAAAAATAGAAAAAGATAAAAATACTAAATCAAAACTGAAGAGCTGACTACAATATATATAGTTGTCAGGGGAAACGAATTTTACGCTCGATCATCAAAACATTGATTGTGATTCTGGAAAATAAATTCCTTCTTTTAAATTAGATGCATGCATTGTATAACACGGTTGAATAAGACGAGACGATCTACCATGTATGTCAATTAATGACCAGAAATATTCTGGTTATGAATTTATAGAGGTAAGTCAATTTAGCAATAATACATGTGAGGTGGAGGGTTTGCACAAAGGCAGATTATATCTTGTTAAAGATTAGAAATTATCTTGTTCAAACATACACACGCACGCAAATAAAGATTATTTTTTTCCTTTATACTATGTGTTCGCAAAGTAAAAATAAAAAACAGTGCGAAAACCATTATGTTAAAATTTTAAAAATTTATAACATAGAAAAGAAAGGGTAAACATACATCTAAGTGACCTCCTAGCAGACACCATCCGATCGTATAAATGCAGGTCCGTTCTGCTTCTGCTCGAAACAAACCTATGTAGCGATATCTAGATCAGCGATTTGCAGAATTTTGACATTGTAAATTTGCGAAAAAAATAAAATTTATGTCGGAAATTTCGTTACTAGTTCCCTCTGTTTGGAGTTCAGTAATTGCCGGTTTTCTGACTTTGTATTTTTTTTTTTCAATATGATGACAGCGATCAGCACGTATATCTGAAAAGAAATTCCTAAACTTAGAAACAAAGTGTTTTAAGAAATACGTGAAGTAAGGAGATGTTATTTTACTGCTAATTTATCTCACACACCCAGTATGTATTTCCCCTAAAGGAAAATTAAATATTATAGTCACACTTATGCCAAGACGTACGTTATCTTGCTGTCCCTCTTTTAGAAAGTAATGATGATTTTTCGGAAAAACTGCATTTCTGCGTAATACGTTGTACAGATGCTTAAGTACCTCTTCCTGAAGCTATGTGAATAGCAGTTTTTTCGATCAATTTATCTTATTTCTAAACAAGTAAACGAAAGTCACATAAATGATGGAACACAGCATTTTACTTTTAGGAAATCAATCAAGGTCTCTGTTACTTCAAATAATTTTCCAACACCTTAACATAACACGGAAGAAAAACTAGTTGTTGGGTAATTAAAATATATCTTTAAATTACAATTTGAATCAAATACAGGGTCAAGAAAAATCGAAGAGTGTGGAAAATGGGATTCTAAATATCTCGGCAACTCTTTATTCGATCGACTTCATTCTTTATGCAAAACTTACGGTTTTTTTTAATTGTCTTTTATATTCACTCCTTAAAGTAAAAATATCGAAAGATTTTATATACATTTTATCAGAACGAATATTAAAAGAGTCCGAAAAAAATTGTTCGGGATAATCGAGGTTACTGAAATTCAATAAGTTTCTTCCCATTATTACATACTAAGTATATACCAAATTTCAAGTCTCTATCTAAATTTGTTCTGGATCTAGAGCGTTTACAGACACACAAACCCACACACAGACAGACGGACAGCAATTTTCTTTTTCTAAAAGTATGTTTTTCGGAATCTCCAGTGTCTGAAACGTGTAAGTCCGTCAAAAATTATCTTTCAATTTTTTAAACAATTGCAAGACAACCCCATTACTACGTACGATGGCTAAGTAATAAGAGTTTTCATTTTCATTCATAATATTCTTAAAAAATTTGCTCCCTAGTGACAGAAGCATAAAACATCCATTTGTGAAATTTAATTCTGCTAAATGTTCTTTCAAATTGTAAATTTTGATAAAGAGGAACAAAAGCAATGTTTCTGAAAGAAGCTCTAAAAGCTTTCATCTGAAAATGGCGAATTCAAATTCGTTTGCTATGAAAGAGTTATTTTGCATTAAAAAGCATAATGTATGATCCTTTATTCGAGTTAATAACAGACTTTTAAACTGCTTAAAAAATTCCAGAAGCATTTGTTAAAAAAATATATACCGTTTCAATGTACCAATATAAATTTGGAAGTTTAAAGTAAACATGTTATTTATGTAACTTAAGATTTTCTTACAGTCATTTTTATGTAGAGAATTTTCATATGTCACATATTTTTACAATGAAAAATGTTTGAAATAATAAGCAGTGAACACAGCATTTTACTTTCAGAAACCCAATGAAGATCTGTTTTTTTTCAACTAATTTTCCAACATCCTTACATAACACGGAAGAAAAATAAAAGTTTTCATTTTCATTCATAATATTCTTTAAAATTTGGTCCCTAGTGACAAAAGCACAAAAGATCCATTTCTAAAATTTACATATTTTGCTAAATGTATTTTCAAATTTTAAATTTTGATAAAGAGGAACAAAAACAATGTTTCTGAAAGAAGTTCTAAAAGCTTTCAACTGAAAATCGTGAATTCAAATTTGTTTGCTATGAAAGAGTTATTTTGCAGTAAAAAGCATAATTTATGATCCTTTGTTCAAGTTAATAACAGACTTTAAAAACTGCTTAAAAAATTCCAAAAGTGTTTGTTAAAAATATATACCGTTTCAATGTACCAATATGAATTTGGAATTTTAAAGTAAATATGTTATTTATGTAACTTAAGATTGTTTTACAGTCATTTTTATGTAGAGAATTTTCATATGTCACATATCGACCGGGAGGCGGCTGCACAGACAATCACCTCATCGAGTTCACGACTGAAATTCCAGAATTAGTTAAAGCTCGATTCGCATATTAAAACGCAATCGGTCTGCCAAGTCATATCTTGGTGGAAAACACGTGAAAACCCGATTTTAGCGATTGACTCGTAGGTTTACCATTGTGTTTTCCTGCAAACAAAAGTATGAAAACATGGAGAACTAGGTGCAGGAAAACACAATGATAAACCTACGAGTCAACCACTACAATCGGGTTTTCAGATGTTTTCCACCAAGATATGACTTGACAGACCGATTGCGTTTTAATATGCGAATCGAGATTTAACTAATTCTGGAATTTCAGCCGTGAACTCGATGAGGTGATTGTCTATGCTGCGGCCTCCCGTTCTAATATTTTTACAATGAAAAATGATTGAAATAATAAGTTAAAATTAATTAAGAAAAATTCTCCATAGCATGCTAATATGTCAACTGTGTAGAGCAAGCACGTCGTGGTTTTTGTGATTAGAGATACTGGCGTACATGTTTTTCATTCATAATATAGATTATTTTAAAATAAAAATGATTAAATATTTCAATCGAAGCGTTACTTTTTTTTTTCGCATACAAAACATTCAATACATCGTTCTTAGAAGTCATTTATAGGTTTATATATGATATTTATTACACTAAAATGTGACTTTTTTTTCATATGTTACCACTTTTCTGTAATCTTATGTTAAAAAAAATACTGCTTTTTGTCTAAAAATAACATTAAACTAGTCGGATATGCCAATCCCAGAACTTTCTTCTATACAAGTTGCATGCATAAAAACCGAATCAGCACCCATTTAGGTCAAAGTCTAACTGAATCTAAAGTTTTATTAAATTCCATGTATGAGATCGTGAGATAGGACTGTCGCTAAAATCGTGTAAATCCAGAAAATGTAGCACAGCAGCTCCATCTGTTGGGATATTTACAGCAAAACCTAATCAATAACAACTTATGTCAACGTCTAACTGAATCTAAAGTTTGATGAAATTCTGTGCATTAGTTCTTGAGATATATCTATCGTAAAAATGATGCAAAAATTACCACAGCGGCGCCACATGTTTTGCTGTTTACACCAAAACATAATTAGCGTCTATTTATGTCATGGTCTAACAAAATCTCAAGTTTGATGAAATTCTGTGCATTAGTTCTTGAGATATATCTATCGTAAATATCATGAAAAAATTACCACAGCGGCGCCAGCTGTTTTGCTGTTTACTCCAAAACGTAATTAGCGTCTATTTATGTCATGGTCTAACAGAATCTCAAGTTTGATGAAATTCTGTGCATTAGTTCTTGAGATATAGCTCTCGTGAAAATCCCCAAAAAGTAGTATAGCAGCGCCACCTGTTGGGCGATTTACATCAAAAACTAATCAGCACCAATTTATATCAGGGACTATCTGAATATAAAGTTTTATTAAATCCCGTGCTTTAGTTCTTGAGATAGAGAGCCCACAAAAGAGAGGCAGACACACAGACAGACAGAAGGACAGACAGACGGACTCACAGACAGACATTTTTTAAAAACATATCAAATCGTATTTAAGACTTTCTAAAACTTATAAATTCGTTGAAAACCGGAAGTTGAAAATTTTCATGAATTCAGTACTTTTTTCTTTCAAAGATAGCAAAAAAAAATTAAAAATGTCATTTTTTACGACAAAAAACTTACCGAGTCATGATTCGTTGACTTTAGAATTTTTTATTAATTTCGGTCAGTATACGTGCGTATTTTCTTTTGTAACTGTTTTTTAAAAAAGCAATCACACAGCTTCCCAATTGATTTTCAAAAAATGGAAAGGAATTTGATCATCACACAATCACAATTATTTGCTAATACCGAATATATTTAAATATTGATAATATTAACAATATACTTTAACATAGAAGGAAATTTGAGTAGTTTGGGAAGATTGACAAGAAAAGAATTTAGCGGGATGTAAATGTGATTAATTTTGGATTAAAAGACTTGATTGCAGAAGTCTACTTTCCGCAAATTAAAAAAGTACTGTGTTTAATATATATTTTTTTCTTTTTTGTTTGTGCTGTTTCAATGCCTTCAATTATCATATATTTCTAAAATCATAACTAAAGAAAATTTCATGTGACGTTTAATAGCCAGATATGAAGACAACATTTGCTTCGTCATTTGCTTACATATCACAAAACTAACAAAATTATTTAACTTTAATATGCTACCTTATACAAACATCAGGAATATTCAAAATAATGTGATTACCAGTATTTAATTTCTTCAACCTTTCTTCATTTACTTAAATAACGTCCTAATTTACTTTACGAACTTTTCATTCTAGCAAATTCTAAACTGTTTAAAACTAGTCGTTTGTGGCCACCGTAATACTTACACATCATGAATATGCATAATATAAAGCATGAAAATAAAACATGTGTAAACGATTTATAAAATGCAATGCAATTCGAATAAAATCGTAGCTTGGTGACGTCATGCATATTATTGCTCTATAACTCCAAAATTGATAATCCTATTCACTAACGGTTTAGTGCGTCGGATTAAGCGTTTCATTTCCAATTAAAATATATCTTTGAATTGAAATTTGAATGAAATACAGGATCTTGAAAAATCGAATAGTGTGGAAAATATAATTACAAATATCTCGACGACTCATTATCCGATCGACTTCATTCTGGATACAAAATTTTTGTCTTTGTATTGTCTTTTATATTTATTCCTTAAAATAAACAATGTCGAAAGTTGTTACATACTTTTTATCAGAACGATTATTTCGAGAGTCCGAAAAAAATAGTTCCGGATAATCGAGGTAATTCTGAAATTCAATATACTTCTTTCCATTACTACATACTAAGTACATTCCAAATTTCAAGTCTCTATCTCAATTTTTTCGGGAGATCGAGCGTTTACAGACATACACAGAGAGGCAGACAGAGGGACGGCAAATTTTGTTTTCTAAAAATATGTTTTTCGGAATCTCCAATGTCTGAAACGTGTAAATCCGTTAAACAGTTTTTTTTCGATTTTCAAAACGATTACAAGACTTACCCTATACTGCGTATGATGGGTAAGTAACAAACAGAATTTTCATTAGGTAAATAAAAAAGAACCTTCAAATAAATTCTTTAAACAATACGAAAAGCATTGATTTTTCATCCGAGTAAGGAAACACAAACAGCAAAGAATTTGATATTGAATGGTTTAAATAAATAATATATGGAAAAAGCAAAAAGGAATTTGCGTTATATATTTGGTAATTTTATAATTTTAGTCTGTGAAAAAGAATGTTTCACAAAATAAAGTAGTTGATGTAAATTCTTGGAAATATTACAAAATGTCAATATGTTACAGATATTTATATACAGGGAGGTTATAATATAAGTATCTCTATTTGGAGCTGTCTGTAGCTTGAAGTAATAACCAGAATGAAACCAAAATTGGTACACTTACTATTCGAGAAGGGGGAAGAAGAATGGAACAATAAAAAAATAATTGCGATAATCGCTGAGAGATGGCACTTTTAAGTGTGACATGTAACGTGTAATATTGTGTACCGTGGAGGTGTCGCAAACCTCAATGACTTTACCGCATATCACACATGTGCGAAACATCACACCTGATGCTTTACATTCCGCAGTTGAGCACGTCATGCACCGCCTGAGTCATGTCCTCCAGCACAATGGCCCTGTGGAACCTAAACATGATCGGCACCACCATGCGAAAGCGTAACCACATTCACTATGACATTTTCCGATATATTAGGTATGCCATCCGGTTTGACGCCTTAATTCTTTGTTCTTGTATTACACATTACATTTCACACTGAATAGCGCCATCTGTCAGTGATTATTTCAATTATTTTTTTTATTATTCCATTTTTTCCTCTATTTCGATTAGTAAGTGTACCGATTTTGGTTTCATTCGGGTTATTCCTTCAAGCTACAGGCAGCTCCAAATAGAGATACTTATATTATAACCACCCGGTACTTATGCATAAGTATATATTTCAGATTTATGCATAAGTTTATACACGTACTTTTGTGAAATATATCGATCATAATTCCTGAGAGAAAATTTTATTACTAAAGACACGCTGTTAAAAATTTGAAACAAACTGTCTAGTCATTCGGTCGTTTTTATACATAGAAAGTGGTTGCATGACTATATTTTAACTGTATTCTGTTCATAATATGGACAATAATATAATCAGAATACAGTTAAATTACGATTATGTAACAGTTTTCTATAAAAACGATTGAATAGAGGGACAGTTTGCTGCAAATTTTGCGTAAAAAAGAAAATGCATGCAAAATGAAAAAAAAAAATGTCCCCATGCATAACAGAATTATCATTGTATTGCATGATTTTTTTTTCTTTAGATAATTTCTAGTACCCAATATTGCATTATGTGCATTAAGTATTGGACTAATATTCAATTTTTATAGTGAAATACTGTCCAGCACTGGGATTTTGACTTTTTGCCAATATAGCATCAATATTAGTAAAAAAATATTTAAAAATTATAAAGCGAATAAAACCAGTTTTTGCAATATCTGCGTTTAATTGGAAATATTTCAAATTTAATATCAATAATGAATAGATATTGGACTTAAGTTGGAAAAATTTCCAATGCATATCCAATATTGTGTTGAAACAGCCGAGAATCAGCGTAGTAAACGATAAAGCATTTTCATCCCAAAAGCTACAGAACTTCTTATGTAAAATATATTAGCGTGTTCGTAAAGGCTTAATACTCAATTAAATTAAAGAATATATATATAAATTAGAAAAGACAATAGAATACCGAATATTTAAGAGAAAATTTTATATTTTTCAAAGTGCATTTAGCATTACGTTTAATTAAGCATTACATTTAGCATTTAGAGTTTTTAAAGGAAATGACTGCATTTTAAAATATTAAAATTTAATTTGATTATATAAATTCTATCGAGCTCCAGGTTCCCCTCTATGTTTGGCAGCCATTCTTTCAATAAAGCAAAAATTAATATAATAATGATTATTTAATTATTTTAGTATATTGTTCGAAGCTGGCATGTAGCCAAAACCGGCAACCTTTTGCTTTCGCCGTAACTGTTGTAAAAAGTTGAGAGTGGTTTTTGTCTCCGATGTGAGCTGACGTGTGAGTTTTATATTTGAGTTGTGCAATTAAATTTATTTATACAGTCCATTGAGTATTAATTGAGTTGAGAACTATTTATTATCGTATTCTTCTTCTTACTACGAAACATTTTTGGTCCGACTCACGGAGATGAGCGACCTATGTGCACGTATTTAAAATCTTGTGATTATTTTTTTTAAGAACTTTTATTTGTGTTTTAACGACCAGTGTTCGGAACTTTTATGGAGAAAGAATAATAAATGCGTCGGCTTTATTGCATAAGAGGAGTTTTATACAGTCAACGTTAAGTGTCAACGCTTCAATTCAAGAATAAAGTGAGTGAGAAGATTTATTTACCTATTAATTTTTTTAATTTAACTATGTTTAAGGGTGCATTAAAGCAGGATTTACGGCTTATAGCCACGGAAAAAAATGAGACAGTCACTGAGAAAATGACTGTTATAGATATTAATAATCTAATTTTGAATAGTAATTTATACAAAACTGATCCAGATCAGGTTTTGACTATTGGTAATGCTATTATAGAGGAACGAAAAAATGAAGAAAAACACCAGTTAGATTTAGAAAAAATCATGTTCGAAAGGGCTAAAGCTGAGTTGGAATTGGAAAAATTAAAAAAACGAAGTAAACAAGATGTATCATATGAGAAGGATCCTGAGTTATGTAGTTTAGATACTTCATTAAAAAGCGTAAAAACAATGACTTTGAAGTTACCAAGTAAGCCTGAGGGCGTGGGCTTGTTCTTTTTTTCCCTGGAAAGAGCTTTCATAGCAAAAAGTGTTCCTGACAAATATAAAGCAGAAATTCCAAAATAAATACAATTATTGCTCAAAATTACATCATCGAAGTCTTTGTTATTCACAAGAGAAAAGTGTGAATTGAGTGTCTGATAGAAAAAATGAAGTTAGGCAGGAACCAGTATAGTGGATAATTACGCGTGTCCGGATAGCGCTAAACCAAAACAAGAGCAAATTCTCTCGCCCCACTCAGCAGAATTTATACCGATTACAAGGAGTGAATCACCCAATAAGTTGTTTACAACGACGAGTGATGAAACCGAGAAAACTAATTTATTGAGTACATGCATTTGTTTTATCAGAGATGAGAGTAATAATATTCACAAATTACGTTGTTTGTTAGATTCTGGATCAATGTGTTATTTGATAACACTTTCATGCGCTGAAAGGATCGGATTAAAGAAAGAAAAAATGAACAGGGTTTTGTTAGGCTTGAATGATGCAGCAATAAATGTGAGATTAAAGGTTAATGCGACATTAACAAATTCAGATATGAGTTTCCACACAAATTTAGATTTTTTAGTCGTATCACGAATAACTGATTCATTTCTACCTTCCGAGCGACTGCATGTAAATAGACAGGAATTGAATAAATTAAAACTTGCGGATGAGAATTTTGATGAACCAGGACTTATTGACGCACTTTTGGGAGTTGGAATATTTTATGAGAGTTTAATTCCTGGACAATTATATCCCTTAGGTACAAAATTTATTTTGCAGAATTCGATTTTTGGATATATTGTTAGCGGAAGTGTTCCAACTTCGAGTGTAAATAAGATGCATTGCGGACTTATAAAAGATAGCGTTGATTTAGATGAATTATTGAGAGGGTTTTGGAAAATCGAAAATGTAGGGTCAGAACCGCTAAAAAATAAAGAAACTGAAATTTGTGAGGAGCATTTTTTGGAAAGCCATACAAGAGATGAAACAGGGAAATATGTAGTGAAAATGCCCCTAAAAGAAAATCCAGCTTGTTTGGGCCGATCTAAGGACATTTCTGTCAAAAGGCTTAACTCACTGTGGAATAGATTGAAATTAGATCCTTCTTATTTAGAGTTATATAAACAATTTTTATCTGAATACAAAGAAATGGGTCATATAACTGAGGTTACAGATAGTGAAGAGCAGGGTATGTATTTTATACCCCATTTAAGCGTATATCGTCCAGAGAGTAAAAGTACGCCACTTCGTGTAGTGTTCAATGCCTTTTGCCCAACGAATAACGGAATTTCATTAAATTATCTTCAGTATAATGGAGGGGTGCCTCAAGACGACCTCTTTTCCATCATGGTTCGATTCAGAGAACATATTTTTGCATTCACTGCCGATGTCAAAAAAAATGTATAGAATGATCTGGATTCATCCAGAATAACATAAATTACAGCGAATCGTATGGAAAGAAGGACCATCTGAGCCTATTAAGACTTATGAATTAACCACCGTTACATATGGCACCACCAGTGCTCCATTTTTGGCTACACGCTCGCTGAAACAGTTAGCCGTAGACATGGGCAAAGAGTTTCCATTTGCTGCAAAGGTCCTGTTGAGAGATATGTACGTTGATGACGTACTGAGTGGTGCAAAAACATTGAATGAAGCTAAAGAACTACAGAAACAATTGATAGGAATTTTTAAAAAGACAGGGATGTCGTTACATAAGTGGTGTAGTAATGACAAATATCTTGTGCAAAGCAGCGAAGAGAATTATACATTTTATAATTCTGAGGAAATAAAAACTTTAGATGTCTACTGGAATCAAAATGCTGATTGTGTTGCATTCCATATACAAACTGATGTAAAAGATTGCCATAGAAAAAGAGATGTTCTGTATACAATTGCGAAGATCTTTGATCCTTTGGGTCTGTTAGGACCGGCTATAACTAAAGCAAAAGTAATGTTACAAAAGCTTTGGTTACTAAAGATCGATTGGCATGATTTACTGCCATCAAAAGAAGAAAAAGAATGGAAAAAGTTCATTCAATCGTTGCAATATCTAAACAAGTTAACAATTGCTCGTTGCATTATAGTATGTAATCCTGAAATAATAGAACTTCATGCATTTTCTAACGCCTCAGAAGTCGCCTATGGTGCTGCCGTCTATTGTAAGTCTGTGGCAACTGAGGGAACAGTCCTAGTGAAATTGGTTTCGAGTAAATCTCGTGTGTCACCGATAAAGCGAACAACTATACCACGACTGGAGCATTGCGCCGCTGTACTTTTGGTTAAATTAGTGCTAAAAATTAAATCTGCTCTACAATTCGACATATCGCCTTCTACTTATTTCTGGTGTGATTCGATGATTGTATTATCGTGGATCAAAAAAGAACCTTATTATCTCAAAACTTTTGTTGGCAATCGTGCTTCGAAAATTCAAGAACTGACAGATGTGTCGCAGTGGCGTCACGTACCATCCAAAGACAACACAGCGAATTTGGTGTCCAGAGGAGTGAAGCCCAAAGATTTACCTGAGTGTTTGATTTGGTGGTCAGGACCAGAGTTCTTGACTACAAACAACTATCCTAATTTTGCCCTATTCCAGAAACTGTGATAAAGGACGACTACATTTCAGAGCTTAAGGTTGTTAATGACTGTGTCAATTCTAAGTTCAATATTATTACAAAAAAGTTTTTGAACAATTTAATGAACATCACTAATGATTATGTTAAATCTATTCGTGTTATGAGTTTTAATTTTAGGTTCATCGGAAATTGCAAAGGAAGCAACCGTAAAAATGGACCTTTGGGAACTGAAGAACTAAAAACTTCAGAATTAAAATTGGTAAGTTTGGTGCAGAAGCAAAGCTTCCAGGAGGTGTTGGGTGATATAAAAAGGTCCAAACAAATATAAAAAATAAATTCAATATGTATATTAAATCCATTTTTGGAAAAAAATGTGGTTTTAAGAGTAGGAGGTAGGTTGAGCAACAGTGATTTAAATTATGATAAAAAGTATCCAATTTTGTTGCCAGCCCACCACAAATTATCAGAATTAATTGTTAATTATTTTCACAAAAAGTATTTTCATTCAGGACCCCAAGCCTTACTGCATGAAATTAAACAGCAGTTCTGGATAATTAATGGGAGAAGTGTATGTAGGAAAATTGTGCATAATTGCATTACCTGTTTTAAGGCCAAACCACAGGTACTAGATCAGTTAATGGGAGAATTGCCTGAAGAAAGAGTTAGGAAAACCTTTCCTTTTAATATAACTGGGGCAGATTTTTGCGGCCCTTTCTTTATCAAATATAGGGGCCAGAGGAAAGGTACCTACTACAAAATTTATCTTTGCATATTTATGTGCTTTGTGTCCAAAGCCATGCATTTGGAGGTAGTGTCAGATATGACATCAGCCTCGTTTATTGCTTCCCTTAAAATGTTTATTTTTAGGCGAGGAAAATGCGCTAAGTTATTTACTGATAACGCGAAAAATTTTGTAGGCTCAAATGCTGAGCTTAAAAGTTGCAAAGGTTGGTACAGCAGCCAGATGAAACTATTGCAGGATTCATATCATCAGAGGGTAATGATTGGAAGTTCCTTCCTCCCAGAGGCCCTAATTTTGGAGGTATCTGGGAGGCAGGAGTAAAATCAATTAAATATTACTTAAAAAGAGTGGTGGGAAACTCAAAGTTGACTTATGAAGAGTTTCTGAGAGGTGTTAATTCAAGTAGAGGGAATGTTAAATTCTCGACCACTTGTTCCTTTGTCTGCTGGCATAGATGATCTTAACGTTTTGACCCTTTCCCATTTTCTAATTGGTCGACCTATTACATCAATAGTTGAACCTGATTTGACAAGTATTGGTGAGAATAGGCTGGATCACTTGCAAAATTTAACCAAAATGACGCAGTTAATCTGGAAAAGGTTGAGTTCAGATTACTTGAGCAATTTGCAGCAGAGGAGAAAGTGGAAATTTGAGAAAAATAATGTAAGGGTCGGAGACTTAGTTGTTATTAAAGAGAATAATTTACCACCATGTCAATGGTCTTTAGGGAGAATTTGTAATATTTATTCTGGAAAAGACTCAAAAGTTAGAGTAGTAAAGGTAAAAACTGCCTTGGGCAAATATAAACGCCCAATTTCAAAGCTATGTCTCCTACCTATGAATGATTAATTAAACTTGTTGTAAATGTATTATTATTATTATTGTATTCTTTCAATGATTGTTTATTGGTATTTGTGTGATGTAATATTGAAACTGTTGCATTTATGATTATAGTGTTGTAAATTTACGTAATTCATTCTATCTTGAATGTTTAAAAACATTGCAAGCCGCGGCGGGATGTTCGGAGCTGGCATGCAGCCAAACCCGGCAACCCTTCGCTTTCGGAATCACTGCTGTAAAAAGTTGAGAGTGGTTTTTGTCTCCGATGTGAGCTGACGTGAGTTTTATATTTGAGTTGTGCAATTAAATTAATTTATACAGTCCATTGTGTATTAATTGAGTTGAGAACTATTTATTATCATATTCTTCTTCTTACTATGAAACATATATAAAAAGACAATTTTATTTGTTAATCATTTGTTTTACGCAATTTCATTTTAGTTTGTACATTTTTAATGGAAAATAATGCAATATTTGATACTTATCTAAAATGTCTTCACAATAATGATAGATATTGCTATCCACTAAATAAACAATTTGACTTTCTAAAAATGTAATAAACTTCAATATCAACAATAAAATAAAATATTCTAACAATAAATCCACTCAGATTGTTATTTTGGTGATTTATCATATATTTTATGAATGCAAATTTATAACAAAAAGCTGTAAAGTTTCAGGAAATTGTCAAATGTTTAAATCGATAGATCATTGCACTGACAACATCACATATATTGTATACGAGCATTCTTATTTAAATTTAACTATAATTGTTGCAGATAGACCGTTTTTCATAACTTTTATGATAAAAATCATGTTTTTCTGAAAATGTATTAGAAATATTCACCACATGTTATAAAAATATATCCACACTTATATGGTGTACATTGCTTAATCGCAATATTAGAAGCTATTTCTTTCTTAAAGTTACTAAAATACACATTTCCTGTTAGTTTAATACACACATCCGGTTTCAGAGCTGGAAGAAATTTGATGTACCTATAAGGGCTCGGCTACTCTGTTCGTGTGAGTAGGTGAGGTTTTGACTGATATCGTAATTTTTTGTCCACTAACTGTCCATGTGCGTAAAAGTTGATCAAGGCTCTTTTTCTCTAAATCTCGACGGATGCTGTGTGAATCTCGGAAATTGTGAGTTTCTGTTTCTTATCGATATTCATGCAAATTATTGTGGCTGGTCAATCGATATTTGGGATATATAAGCTTAGAATTTACATTTGAAAAGCTGAACTTGGATCGTGATCTCTCTCGCTACGAATAAAGATAAATCCTGCGATTTAACTGCTAGTCTGAAACTGAATATGAATAGTTGCTCTTGGCCCGGTCGAACGACTGCATCAGCGCTTGACTGGTCTACCGTGTGGAATTGAAGTATTTACTGAATGCATCTTGATCTGTGGCTGTCTATTGAAATCGTGTGTTCGTTTTTCCGAATCTTTACATTTTATATATTTGAAAGTTTCATTTTTACGGAATAAAGCTCCGAGTAGAAGTTTATTTATTTATTTATTTATTTTTGGCCTAACGAAACTAGTAGAAGCCTGCTCAATCCCTGCCCGATTAAGTGAAAATAAAGTCTTTTTAAACGTTACCTCTGTGCTCTCCTTGTACGCCTGTCTCACTAATTACTGATGGTAATGGCCATCACACACGTACACTACTAACGATATTACGATGACAACAAAAACAGTTTTGGAGAGCTAATTGATTTTTTAAAAATATTTCAGCGATAGTCTTTCTTAAGATAATTCTGTGATTTTTGCTAAAAATTTTTATATTCAAACATTATGGAAAACTTTAAAATTAAATAAATAAAAATTATAGCTGAATTAAATATATATATATACAGGGTCATTCATAATTCCCTCCGGGGTTTCGAAACGTTATAGAAAAAAAACGAAGACGAATATGAAAAAAAGAAACATATGAAATTATTCCGAAACTATTCAAGTTTTACTTACATACATTACAGGTGTTCTATGTGTGAACCCTTGGTCACACGGCATACATCCATGCGATAGTCCAGTTCCTGCCATACTCCGTTTCTTTAAATCTGAATCAGTGGTGTCAGTTCAACGGGCCTTTCGTAATAAATATCGAAAACAGGGACCAACTGACAAAACAATTCATGTGTGGTACCGGAAATTTAAAGAAACGGAGTATGGCAGGAACTGGACTATCGCATGGATGTATGCCGTGTGACCAAGGGTTCACACATAGAACATCTGTAATGTATGTTAGTAAAACTTGAATAGTTTCGGAATAATTTCATATGTTTCTTTTTTTCATATTCGTCTTCGTTTTTTTACTATAACGTTTCGAAACCCCGGAGGGAATTATGAATGACCCTGTATATATATATTACAAACAGAAAAGTATGCAATTATGTATAATCACAGTAATATTTCATAATATTAAAAATTTAGCGCTTTTCTTATTACTGTTTACATCACAAATAGATTCTTTTATGTATTAGTAATGCATAAATGTGAAATTACATTTTTCTTGTTTTATTCATAAAATGACATATTTTCAAACATCGCAATATGTACATAATACGCACAAGTGCAATCACGCAATAATAAAATTCAGCCAGTTAAATTTTCTCTCATTAACTATAGAAACAAAAATAACTATTGATGTAAACATTTCAACAATAATTATTTACAGAAAAGAAACATAATAATTTATTTAAACTTGATACATGTATGTCTCTTTCGCTTGACTTCTTGCGGTTAACAAAAAAATAATCTGAAAAGAAAACTTTAACAACATTCTAAGCGCCTTTCCAAACATGTCTTTTCGATTTCGGTCTTTTTTATCAAAGGAATTTGCATGTTTGCAAATTTTTTTGAAAGGGTTCACAAACACTTTGGCATGAAAAAAGGAGAAATTGGTTGAGGAATAGGAAATTTACTTACGAAAACTGTGCTTATTTTTTTTTTTTTCAGAAATGCCTGCAGAATATAACTATAAATTGTATATCCTTAGAAAAATATAATACTTCGTAGGAAAGAAAGTGTATTTTCTTTACAAAAAGATTTAAAAAATGAAAGCGAATAATGAAAAATATTTAAACACTTTAAATTTTCATAAAGATAAAAAAGAAATAACAATTAGTTTTATTTTATGACACATAAAGATAATATTTTTATTTTAACATTATAACGAAAGAATAAAATTCCAATTGCGCAGTCTTGTGTTTTTTCCTGCATCCAGGTAAAATTTCGCCAGTCATAAAACCCGTTTTCATTCATTTCAGGAAATTCCTTTCAATATTAGATTCGAATGCGTATTTCATCAAATTAACTTACCATTGCTAATTTGACCGTATTTGTATAGACTTCTTTTTTATAGACAACTTTGGAGATATTTTGCCAAATACTGTTAAGGTTTCTGACAATTTGTGATAGGCATGCGTGTGTATGTATGTATAACTTCTACATGCAAATATTACTGTACATAATACTGTGGATGACTGTACTACAGTGCATGGCTTGAGGAAAATTTTATAGAATATACATACATTTTTCATATATATTCATAAAACGTGTAGCATCCTGATATCACACCGGAAATGTTGGTCAAGCTTACAATTCTAGCCTTTTAATAAATGTATATAAATAGCATGTAAATAGAAAAAGCATTAGCATTTGTATTTTTTATGATAAATAAAATAATATAAATGTGCAAATCCAATATGCGGTAAATGTTTTTTTTTTCATAATTTGTGCAAATGGTTAATGGCCGGTGCATGTAAAATACGTCGTAGGTGTAAAGTCCTCCAAGTTACCTGTGAATTACACCTCTTGGGGTGCCTAGTCAGTTGAAGGTCTCGTCACCAGATCAAGGTTCTAAATTACAAGACCAACTCGAATAGCGATGGCATGACGTATGGATGAGCGATGCAGCGAGAAAATAGCAAATATCCCAGCATCTCACATCCGTCTGGCATGACTTCGCTACACTGCGCAGTTCTGAACCGCCTCATCCAAAATCAATTGGCAACCGGTCAACTTAGAAAAAAGCAATTACAGCAACAAGACGCACTGAAGCCACGTCGACCTATAGAATTAACAAACACATCTCCACTAAGCGGAGAGCAGATGAATCATCGCCCCGTTGCCATGTTTTAACCCGTTAAGCTAGGCAAAAGCCTGGCAGGTAGGGGCCCGGTCAACGGTCTAAAGTAAAAAAAAAAAAAATGGTTAATGGCAAAATGTTGACAATACATTTTGTTCAAATTAGTCTTCATCGAAGGTAATGCCATTAAACAAAATCCTATCTATAAATTTGTTGACTATATTGCTAGAGACAATACATGAAAGATAGAAACAAAAATAAAATAAAATAATAGTTGTTATAACATTTTAAAATAAAATGAAAAATATCACTTCTAAAGAAATGCTAAAAAAGTAATTTAAAATTACATTTTAGTTTATGTCATTCCACTTTAATTATTATTTATTACAAAAGTATGCGAAAAAAATTGTAAAAATACAGTACAGTGTTTTTAAAAATAGAATGTTCTTCTAAAAGTATTGAAAGTATCGAAAGCGTGTAGATAATAATACATGTGAAATATTTTATTTGTTTCTGTTAAAGAATATTTGAATCGCGTTTCAGAAATTCTAAGTGCTACAAACAATGTTTTCTACAAGAATGATACTGCAGTACAGAAGTCAGTTAAAATTTTAAGCCTAGAGACATTTAAGGATATTTTGAAAACATTGCGTGGGGTTGAGCATTTAATCTAATATACGCAGAGACACACTGATTGTATTTAAAATCACAAAAATAACACTGTGCAATATTAAAATATTGCAGTGTTGTAAGTGTTCATTGATTAACCATTTTGTCTTTTATTGAACTCAACGTGTTTTTTGTATGTAAAGACAAAATTTTTTAATTGCTTTATCACTCACTTTTTGATAAGCTAGACTAATAAAATTTGTTTTTACAGGTGTGTATCCGATGACAATACAACAATTTAACATTTTTAGAACTTAACAACTTAATAAATTAACTATAATGCATTTTTTCAGTTACACGACCACAGGTGATAATTTGCCAAATATTCCTTATGATTACAATTATGTACGAGTTAATACATTAATGAATTTAATGTTGCGCAAAAGCACGCGAGATAAAATAGGCCAACTGACCGTGACTGCAACACCGAAATATTTTAAACATTAAAAAGTACAATATATAATTAAAAGATAAATAGTGTAATATTTTTTTGGAAATTTTCCGCTTTAATCAATTAATAATTTCATAGTAATTAATTGTGATCATATATTGAAAAATTAAATTAGAAATAATAGAAAAACAACTTAAATATTGTTACATTTTTTTATGCTGTCATTTCTTAAAAATAAAACAAAGAAAAAATTAAAATTTTTAAAATATGCTTACTAGCTTGAAATTTCGGCCAAGTATAAAAAGAAGCAGTGAATTTTCTATAATCGAGTTCGGTGCGCAGCCAATTTGATGTATTGTACCGCATTCTTTTTATAAAAAAACATGAACTGCAGCTATGCAATTAAGCATGATAGTCAAGATAAACATTGAATGCTTATAAAAAAAAGATTAATTTAAAAAAAAATCTTTTTTTAACTTATATGTCTATTTAATTTAATTTGAGGAGGAAATTACTTTCAGGTTTCAAAAAAAGTTAAAGATGCAAATGGCAACAATTAAAATTTACTGATATTTAACTACTAACCCCTTGGGGACGAGCGACACGTGTACGTGACGCGTAAGATGCTCAGAATCCTCGATTATTCCCACCAGTTACTTTTTATTGCAAGCTATGCCTTATTTAATCAGAGCTTTCCTGAGATTCAATTAGTCGAAAATTTCTGTTTTAAAAAAACGGTGGTTAAACATTAAAAATTCTGTAAAAGTCGCTCGTCGCGAAGGGGTTAAGATTAACTTAGATCTATCGAAGGTAGTTATTTTGCCAACAACAATGCAAGAATTTTCTAAGACGTTTTGAAAATATGGTATTAAAACAGGATTAAACAGACATAGCAATTTTTCAGTGACTTTTGCTTTTTAATTATAAGCTATTACTTCGGACAAGTACCTTTGTACTTAAATTTAAATAATGAAACACACATTTAAAATAAAAGTTTCTTTTGATGTAATTTTTTCTCAGAACATAACATTTCCAAAGTATTCCACAAAATACTTAACCACATTTTTAGATACACTTTTCTGCTTTCAGAATTTTTATGAAGAAATATTTATCAGAAAGGTGCATGTTTGTAGCACTCTCTTGAAATGCAAACCTAAGTATCGTACTCTGTAGATCAGATAAGAGAAAAGCATGACTCGATTTTGCAATTTTCTTAAATTCTGCGGTGAAGTACTGAAATTTCTTTTCTTTGAAATATATATTTTGAAACACAGTTCTGTTTACATTGAAAGAGGTAAGACCTTTGAATCTTGCAACATTTTAAAAATCATGTGTTATAATATAAAGCATAATATAAAGCATAGATTGCTAAAAAGCATCTTTAACGGAAATATGCATTAAACCAAGTATAATACAATTGAAAGATTTTCTCTGTTTCTATTTCTCATTTTTGTCATTTTTTTTATTAATATTATCTTTTTAATACCGTACATTCTGGCCGTAGTCATTTTTTATTTTTTTATTTCACAGAACTAACTTATATAATAAAGTAAAATATTTTATTTATACTAAGACCTTTTGTTTTTAGTGTCAAATTGGTATTTTTCAAAAATAACATATTTACCTCTCTGTCTATAGTATTAATCAGAGAGTCCTTTATATCCCTAAATATATTTTTCTAAAATATTGTACACGTATTTTTCAATCGGATGTATATTTCTCGAGTTATTCGACCGCTTCCAGACTTTTCAATGGAAACGACTCTCACTGCGTTTTACTCGATTACAGCGGCATCTACGATTTTTTGAAGAAAATGTTCAATACAAATGTGACGTATTTTTTTCCCCCGTAGAATCCGAATATGCAATAAAAATGGGTGTTATCATTTAAGATTTCAAAGTTGCCCCTTTTCCCCCTCAGGGGCAGATTTTTGGAGGGGGGAGCAATTTTGATATCCCTAAATAGTTTTTTCAAAAATATTTAACATGCATTTTTCCGTTTTTCAATTCGATGTATATTTCTTGAGTTATTTTCAGACTTTTCGGACACCCTGTATATATATGAGTGTGTGTGTACGTGAAAAAAGTGACAAATAGGAATCAAAATCATTAAGCAAAAAAAAAAAAAAAAAAAAAAACTTTTTTTTTAAATTTAATTTTTTTTCTCGCTGACAGTAAACTCAATGAACCCCTCAATAATTAATAAACATGATTTCCACTTCAGATACATGCATACAAAATAAAGTACTATAAAAAAACACACGCTTTTTTATACGTTTCAATATAATTTTTCCTTAGCTTTATACAAGTTTTTTTTTATAGAAGCCCCTATACTATCTAATTAAGGTATTTTTATATTAAAGAAAATGTTTAATTTCTATAAAATATTCTTGTTTACAGCAATAAATCCAGTTTTTTAATGATAACCTGTCATCAAGACTCTTCTGGTACAGAATGTTTTTCTTATCTGACACTTGAAGAGACTTATGAGTGTTAATCGGAAAAAATTGTCGGTCTTAAAATTCTATTAATTAGTGTTAAACAAAACTCTTTTAATAAAAATGTAGACACGTTGTTTTATAAAGATTTTAAAATGAAGAAAATGTATTTATAGCCAAGTTCCTATTCATACAAATAAACTAAATAAAGTTAGTGGAACTATGTATTAATTCTGTATTTTGAATATTTACTTATTTATTTTAATATTTTTTATAGAGAAATTTGAAATATATATATATATATATATATATATATATATATATATATATATCTTGCATTTAAGACGCATGGACTATATAGTTTCAATAAAATACTAGCTGATCTGTTCGGCTTTACACGGAAATCAGTAATTTTTTGGGGTAGTTTCGAAAAATAATTGTCATTTTCTGCGCGCATTCTGTTCTAAACAAACCTCTTTCCGAACGAAACTCCGGAACTCGTTTCCGCTGCCTACGGCATTGTATAGCAGGCATGTTACGCAAGCGATGTAATATTTAGGTATGTTTAGTTTCAATGCAATATGTTTATGCAATATGTTATGCAAAATGTTATACAAGTTATGCAATATGTTTAGTTTCAATTTCCACCGCTAGGGTTCGCGAAATCATCTTACTTGTTATCTATATCTTAATTAGTTCATATTAATTTGAATGAACCAATTCCCGTTGAAGAAGATTCCAAACATTTTTAGAACACTTTGGTCGAAGGATGAAAATGACCTAGGTCGACGACCAATTCTAACCACCCTATCTTTCACTCCCCCATAGCTACCAACATGCAACAACCCTAGTGCATTATGACAGATTCGAGGCTACAACCACACAAACACCAGTGGTCTGCGCTGGGTAGTTGTGGCTTCAAAGGAAAATATACGGACACACACGTTTCTCTATACACACACACATATATATATATATATATATATATATATTTCTCTCTTTCAACGGAAACTATTTGTTTTGATTGGAAATCGTACGTGTTCCGGGAATAAACGGAAAATTTCCTTTTTATCCTCATTTGTTGAATGTTAACAACAGAAATGTTCCTTCCAAGACAGACAAACGGAAATGTTCATTTTCAATTTAGAGAAAACGGAAAATAGCCTATAAATAGCCTGTCCGCATACAAAAACGTCGTTGTATGTGTCCAGGTGTTGAAGGGAACAGAATGTTCATCGTCTAATGGCGTATATCGAGGTTAGAATCCTGAAGAAGGCTGTAAAAAACGTATGTGATGATATGTAATACAAATAGCTGTTCCGTGTAAATCTGTATCAATATATAAGAAGGTTATAAAGTCTTTCCCTGATTGCAAAATATTATTACTAACTAACCATTGAATGTAATACTGTAAAATTTTTATTTTTAAAAAGTCATGTTCTTTAGTTTCGTTTAGTCCAGTCCTTCGTGAGTTCTTTGATCAGAAATTTCCTGGCAGATGGATCGGACTGGGTGGACCAACTCCTCTAGATTTTTTTCTGTTGGGGGTACATAAAGGACAGAGTGTTTGCAACACCAGTAAAATATATTGAAACAATCAAGGTCAGGATCATAGATGCTGTGTCCAGTGAAACAGCCAAAATGTTTGGCAATACACTCTTACAAATATCCCTGTAAAATTACGGGCAGAGGCAGGCAGCAGAGATTCCAGTATATACCCCGTAAAAAAAAATCCATGCCCATCATTTTGTGCAGACCGTAATTTTACGGGGCAAAGTAACTCAATAACACTTTACTTACTGTTCCGTAGCACGTAGTACGTTAAAAAATCATCACAGAATCACTGTTTTGGCGAGTTAAAAAAGTATGTTACGGTCGTGGTTAAGTGACATTATTTTTCGAAACACGACTAAAATGAAGTGTTACACCTTAGCGGAGGAAAATGTATGGGGTCGTACTGTATGTTTGCTAACAGATGGGTTAGAACTGTAAGAATATCTGGATTCCCTTATTTTTTTAAGTATCTAAGGGATAAGGTCGCTTATTTTGTGGATCAGACCGTTTTTCATCAAATAAGGCTGTTGCCCGTGAAAATTGAAGGGCAAACGATTATAAATTTACAGTTTTTTTTCTGAGAGTATACGCGGCGAGAAATGGCATAACGCCTTGACGTTCTTCGAGCTACCAAGGGTGCTCACATCGAAATTTACTGACGTAAGTACTTGTATTAAAAACTTTGTAAATGCCTTTACAATATATTGAAATAAACATATGCTTAATTATATTAGTTTTTCTGCAATAATTTATTGTAATCTGGAAACACTTTATGACCACTCGTATATCATTTTTATGTTCAGATTTTTTTTTTTTTTTAATATTGCGCTACTGCTCATATTTCTAAAATAGAAATTTCTTGTATTGAAGAGCTGAAAATTTACATCTTAAAAAAGGAGAAATACCAAAACGTGAGTTTTGTGGAAATATGTAAAATAAACGACAATTTCGATACCTGTACATTTCTCGTTTTTTTTTTCACGGAGTGTTTTTTTTACAGTGTAGATTTCATTGAATGGTGCATTGAATTTCATTTCGTGAACCATTTGAGTCGTTTAGCAACTTTCTCTCCCCAAAGAATCGTGAATTTTATCAACATTATTGGCCAACTTATTGTCCAAGGACTATACTGACCAAACTTCATTTTGAATATTTACGCATCTATAATACAAATAGTGAAAATACTTTATAAAAAAAATAAAAAAAAAATTACAAGGAATAAAGGAAATTGGTTTATAAAATTACTAAAAATCGTTTCTATTACTTATTGATGTATAATGCTCATCCTGATTTTGATAGAGAACATCGGAAAAAATATATCTCGCATGCACGTAACACGTTAATTTAACAGCGAAATAGTCTATGGTTTGAAAATACAAATTCAGTTATAGAGTTTTTTTCAATTACTGCAGCTTCATATAAGATTTAAGAAAGGGTAAATTACATAATGCGTGAAGATATAGATAGCTACGCGACGATGCTACATTGAGGACTTTATAAAAAGTATTAAAAGCAATTATGAGTGGTTTCTCCATTCCAGAAAACGTTTTGCAATTGTGAACAGTATGTTGTGAATTTCGATATATAGCATGATGTTACTACTTTTTATGTTAGTTGTGTGACACTACACTAATTAATATGCCTGAATAATTTCTGTTTGTGAAGTTTTGAATTTTAATATTTAAATAGATAGTTTAAGTAAGGTAAAAAATGGTTTTTAAGATCCGTTACTTGTGGATCAGACACAAAATTCTATTAGTATCTCGTGCTTCTTAATTATACAGAAGGTGCGATATGTAATAGAGCAAATATTTAATATCATTTGCTTAGGTAATTTACAAACGTTACTTATGATTTGCAACCATCTTAGTAAAAAAATTGTGTTTAGAATTAAATCTGTTGTATGTTAGGAAAAAAATACATAGAAATATCTTTTTGCTATATAAATAATATATTTTAATACTTACCAGCAGCGAAAAAGTGTTTATGATTTCGTTTTGCTTGTTTGCCATTTGTATGAACTATCGTAAGTAGTCCTGGATTTTCATATTACTGATATATGTTATTACGTTTTATTATAGAATGTTCGATATTGAAAAAAAAATGTGTGTAGCACTTGTATTTTTATGACAGGAAAATTATAAGAGGATGCTACATTTTTTTTTCATTTATGTTAATCTTTTTTCAATTTAATTTAAATGCATTGAAAACTTTATATTTAAAATGGAAGTAATCGATTATTCAAAAACTGACAAGTTTTTTATCTTTTAAAATTTTTGAAAAGAATAATTTCTTTGGAAGTTCATGAAGCGTTAATGTATTATGTCCTATTTCAAAATTAATGTATTAATTGTAAAAATAAATAAATAAATAAGTAAGATAAACCGTTTTTCTAATATCTTATAACCTCGCCGAATCGTTTAAATTATTATAAAGGAACATAATACACTCATGTCTACGCACAGGCTGTTTCATAAAAACCTGCCTAATTGTAAAATTCAATAATTCAGTAACTATAATGATAAAACTACGTAATACTTTAATGCTTTTCAAGTAGCTCATACTACTTGAAAACAGGTGTAGAATAGTAGTATAGCAGTTGTATAGAATAATTTAAAAATTAGTTTAACATTTTGTTAATGTACGTAGCTGCGATGTCTCCAACTATAAAAATACTAAACTTAACGTCAGATATTCAGCATATAAACATTTTTCTCGTGTTGTAGAAGAATACAAAATAAGCACGAACATGCCTTTGATGCCTTTTTATATGTTAGTAATAGCATTCCTAAAATTTTAGACAGCACATGCCATCAATTTTCGAAAAGAAGAACTTTTTAAAAAGTCTCTTTAAAATTCAAATACAACATTTGCTAAATGGTGCATACATTAAAATCGTGAAATTACAACCACAATTAAACATCAACGTTTCATTTCGCTTCTGCGAACGTCATCAGTCTGATGACGGAAGCGAATGCAGCGAGCAGAAGATGCGGAAGATGCAGAAGATGCAGAAGCGAAATGAAACGTTGATGTTTAATTGTGGTTGTAAATTCACGATTTTAATGTATGTACCATTTAGCAAATGTTGTATTTGAATTATAGAAATTATGGTGCAATTGTCCTGTTTTTAAATATTGTCTTTTTAAAATTATTCCATCTTTATATTTTTTATAGTTTACGAATTACTTTATTTTAAATTTTTAGAGACCTTTATAAAACTCTCTGTAAATTAATGTCACTCACAAATCGGATCAAAAGCAGTTTACTAAAAACTGTAATATTATTTATTCCTAACTATTCTCAACTTCTTATCAACATTTCGTTTGTTATTTAGCAATTCATGTTCACCTTTCAACACAAATGTATTCAAATGTATTCAAATGTATCTGTTCCAAACTTGAGAACCTTGATGTACTCAAATGCAGTATTCAATGTGATATTTTATAACTGTTAACTGATGAGGCAGAAACTAATTTAATATAACAGGGTTACAATAATATAAACTACCAACTGACAAGGAAGGTCTCCATAAGCGCATATTTAGAAAATTTTGAAAAAAATTACAGAATGTTCTTCTCATGAGTGTATATACGTCTATAAAAAAAATTTCTGCGGAACCTCGATATAACGTCCGTAAAAAATTATGAAACTTTCGTTTATTTGGCGATTTATCACTGGTTGGCGACGGAATGAAATTAAAAAAATACGCTGTTATGATAGATAATCTTTAAGGAAAGACTTTTTCTTGCTGAACTTGTTTATGTAAGTTTAACTTACATAATAAGTAAATTTTTATAGCTACAATTTTGTATACACATCTATATGTATATATAATGAAATTTAACGATTGTGTTCTACGATTTAAAACAATATTTAAATTTTTTAATAAAGTATTGTTGAAAAAAGTATTGTTGCTATCGAAACAAAGACTTCTTCGATATGGAAATGTTTAACGAATCCGTTTGTCATCGGCCTTTTCCTTTTAAAATACATTTAAAAATTACTTGTATAACCAGAGAAGCCGTTGTAAAATTAAATAACTGCAACAACACGCAGATTGTATATACTATAGAAAAAATAATAAACTATTTCATAGTTTAAGTTTAAATTCATTACGTATTGCGCATTCGAATAATAATTTTGCAAGCAATTTCAAAATGCAAACGATAGTTTGCGTTTGGCGATTTAAAAATGTTGCTAAGCCAAATCGCGTCTTTTTCCGCCAAATACTCGAAAGTTTTTTTTTTTTTTTTTTTTGCAGAATTTCTATTGGGATTCCGCAGCTAAATTTGACTGATCCTTTATCACACACATGAGTAGCTTCATTAGCTTTTTTTTCAAAGTTTTCTGAGTATGCGCTTTAAGGAGACCTTCCTTGTGAGAAGCCTTACGTTTCTTGTTTGCTTAAACTCTATGTGATTGATTACAGAAGAACCAATTCGACAAAATGTATCAGATAATCCATTATGCAATAGAAACAAACACTTAGAAATGTCTAATTTCAATGGATGAAGCATTCGAATTTACTAATTAAAATAATAACTAATTTCAAAAGATAGAATTTGATTGCAGAAACTATTTAAAATATTTTCTGTGCATAAATATTCTACAAATAAAACATCTTTTTTAATAATTGAAAAATGTCATTAAATAAATAATGTAAACATCATAATATTTTAAATACTATTTTAATCATAATATTTTATTATAAATAATCTAGATAGTTTTCTTCTGTCTGTAATGGAAATATATTTACATTTTAGATAAACTGTAGGAAAGCAACGTACAAACCTGCCACACTTTTCTACCATTCACAAAATCCCCAAAATCTTTCTACGCCAAATTAGCTAATTGAATAAATTATACGTGTTCAATATGGTTCTAGGACTTTGTTTGGGAAACGTTAAGTAGTCTCCCACTTTACAGTTACATGAAATAATATCCTATCCTAGATATTAAATAATTAATATTTATCTGACAAAATTTTGTATTTTTTGAAGAAACAAAGACTTTAAAAACTAGAGTTGCAAAGAACCGGTTTATTTCAAATAGACCAAGTTTATTCCCAAAAAACCTGGTCTATTCTTAAAAAACAAAACAAGTTTAATCCCCAAAAACCCGGTTTATTCAGAGGTTTAAACTGGGTTTTTTCTAGTCTTTGCAACTGTATTAAAAACCCATTAGCTAGCGCGTACTTTTCTCCTAAAATATATATAAATAAGAATTAAAATACCAAAAATAAGAAATTAATGTTAATTAAAACAAACAAACATTTATTTACAATAAAACACATAACAAACAGAAACATGCACAATTATTTACATATACATTATGGCTAATCTTTAAATGTCAACATTGTGACCAAATGCTGTATTTAACAGCTTGAGAATATTTTATTCATTTGATATCGTAATTCATTTACCTCTCTAAAATTCTCCTCTAAAATTATTTTGCTCATTATTTATTTTTCTTAACATACATTTTACTTTATTTGGCTGTTATAAGATTTATTTATGCAAATTTCTATTTATTAAAAAAATATAATAACATATCAAATATAAAGTAACCCTTAATCTACTCCGATCCGGATAGAAAATAAATCCCTAATAATAAACTGAAAATTATAATCACCGGAAAAATAGTCACCGGAAAAATAAAGAAATCATGGTACCCCATTGTCTTTTGCAAGATATTTCAACACATACTAGTTTTATACTAGTTTTACAGGAAAAGTGTTTAGTTACACCAAATTGGCAGGCCATATTCTTTATCAGAATAATATAAAATTTCTGTACATCTCCATGGACTTAGTCTTGGAATCAGTGTATTTCCACATTATTGTACTATTTCAGCCACCTCTGCCGATAGCAAAGTTTAACAAGCACACAAATTTGAATCATCTAAAACCAGGCTGGTACTTCATGGACATTCAGGTTGCTACTTCATGAACATTAAGCCTGGTACTGATAAAAAATATACAAAAAGAAAAGTAAAGTTTTTAGTTAAAACTTGCATAAATATCGTTATATTATTGTTATCGTTCGTCCACTAGATTTTGATGTTATTCCATTTGCTCTCTTCTTCTCAGTGGTTAAGACTTGATCTTATGTAGAACAGATGAGCCTTTCCCTTCTCGTTGGTGCATCTTATTTTGAACTTCTCGCTTCCCCCTTTCTGATGAGCATCTGTGACGTATGTTTCTGGGGTTGCAGCTGCTGAAGTCATAAAAAGTACTCATAAAAGCATCATAAATTTTCTTTTGTTGGGCTATACGAAATTGTTAAGTCTTGGAGATATTCATAAATTCAATGCCTTGTTACGACTGTAATACATTGAGCACCTATTTGTTATGCTGTCCACAAACTTTTAATGGATTTCAATATTTAATAATACCAAGTATTTGAGGCATAATAAAATAATTATTCACCTTTTTTTATACTGAGCAGGATTTGTTATAACACTTAAATATCATTCTAGCATTTTTTAAAATTAAAATGGTCATTTCATCTTGGCGCGTGCGAAAGACGCAAGCAAATTGACATGTCTTAGGATTTTAAATCGGTTTTAATCTTTTGAATTGGCACTGATGATGAAGCTTTAGGGGCTCCGAAACAGCTGTTTGCCAATTTATATGTATTTAATTTGTACTATTTCACGTTGTACATGTATTTTTATCATACAAATTGATTGATAAATAAGAGAGTTACAGCATGACAAATGTCAGATAAACATGTATAATTATAAATCAACATTTGAACGGATAGTGCTTTTGGGGTCTGACAGTCATGATATTTGAAAATATACCAAAATTTTCCGTATTTGCTTTCCTCCGGACGGCTCCAATAGGTATTTTTTACTTTGTGTATTAGAAACACCTAAAATAATATGAGTCATGGTGAGAAAAATAAACTGAATATTAACTGGACAGTTATAGCTGATATAAATAAAAATAATTTAAATTGATCTGTGGATCAATACATGCTGTTTCTTCGAAATTGACTTGCATTATTTTACAATAATATGTCAAATGATCAAAAATTATTTTTTAAATGGTACAGTACCTGAATTCAACATCAAATATTGAAACAGCAATGTTAAAAAGATATTTTTAGTATGAAAATATTTGCCCATTCCAATAGTTGGACATATTTAGCTTTCCCAGAAATTTTATTTTATCATAGACATTAAAAAACAGATTAAAACTCGCACAAATTTTAACCTATTTAACTGTCTTTTACAGAAATTTTAATTAACTGCCTCATCCGGAAATTTTATCAAATTTTTAATCCTAACATCCAAATTTGACAGCGTATCTAGATTTTTCGGTAAATTTCTCCTTAATATAATAAATGAGAAAGCTTTCGGTAATGAAATTTGAAAATTATTCAAGTGTAAATATTTGAACTCCTACTGTTAATTTAATTTTTTTATTTGTAAACCAGGCTGCAATAAGGGTAATATTTTCAGAATAACTCAAAATGTACTTAACCGAATGAAATGAATTTTTATATTCGAAAATATTCAAATCTTGCAGAAATGGATTTCTGTTAAAATTTTCATAGGTTATAATACAAATATTTTTATAATATTGATCTCATTATATATAAATTATGAAATTAATATTAGTAAAAATATGATTTCATAGATATAAAAAAGAGCTCGTATCGAATTTTTCAAACTTTTTACAATTTCTGTATTAAGATTACCCTAAGCTTATATTTATAGCATACATTTAAAAAAGAAATAATTCTCACAATAGAACAGTTATTTTCATTTTTTCAGCGTCTTTTGCCAATAAAATAGATGGGAGTTTCCTTTTACTTTGGACCTGCTGTACTACTATATTTTGTTACATGGATACGTAACAGATTGTCATATACGCGTAATGGGTTTTGAAACAAACTGTTCATCAATTAAGATTGTTGCAACAATGAAACAGGCAGAAAAGCCACACATGCGGACCTTTTCCGTACAGAATATGTTTGTGGAGCAAGTATTATACATTCGCATTTGTAGAAAGAACTTCAGCGCAAAAGTTTCCATTTGATCAGGTTAATTACGTTGAAGATCCCGAAAACATTTTTTTTTCTTGGAAAGATATTAATGAAGCATTTTGTGAAGTACATTTTGCATAGCTAAACTGGTCAATTGATTTGATGTAAAACACCACATATGATGCCAATTCATTATGGGATTTCCAAGGTTCCTTACACCACATTAAATTCAATACATTTTTGAATTTCTAGAGCGAGAAATAGGTTTTTTTTTTTTCGTTCATGCACGATGAGTAGCTCTTCAAACTCAAATCCGGTAAGGAAAATAATCCTTTTTGAAATCCTCTTAATTTTCATATTGCTTCAAGTAAATTCGTTTATAACTATACTAATGGTAATACCACTGTATGAAAAAATTATGTATTTCACAGATAAAGGCATCGTTGACATGCAAAAATTGAATGTTCAGAAGAAAAACCTCATGAGGTTTAGTGAGAATTCACATAAATCTTCAAAGTTGCATTTATATAATTTTTTTTGGCGATATGGGTTTGGGGCACTTTTAGCTTGACAGTTCATTGAGAATTGGCATTAAACTGGATGTTCGTTCATAACAATGTAACCCTTTGTCTGTAATATAGCATACAGTGCAATGTTCCCCTGATTGTAACTTTTTGAGCTAGTTTTTCTACAGGATAGAAAAATTCCAAGAGCATTTTTATAATATTTCCAAGTTTGAAACCATTTCATCCAGTAGTTATCACTTTGAGAAGGTTCCGATATAATTTTTTCCCTATGTAGTTTTAATTCCCTACCATGTATATTTATCTTCTTTTACATTACTTTTTATTATCAGGAAGAGCATAAATATATATTGTTATTCAGTAGTATTTTCTTTAAGTTCTTTAAAATAAAAGTTTGTGACAGAATTTTTTTAATAATATTCTCTATCAAATGCATTTTTTTTTTTGACTGACTAAATATCATGTTTTTTATGACATCTAACAGGGTTCTTATATATATACATATTGGAGTTTCGGTCATTTTGTTGTTTGAATTTGATAGGTATTTTTAAACTTAAAGCTATTCTATATATATTAAATTCCTGTCTATCTTTAAATTAGAGATTTCGTCAGATTTTGTTGATAGAACTTGTTTGACGTATTTTGATTTCAAAGATATTATATATATATATATATATATATATATATATATATATAATTATAATATCTATGAATTTCAAAAAACATATCAAGTTCTATTCTACTTAAATCTCCAAAGAGATAATCAATGATACTGTGTATACAGAATACCACATAGCTAATAAATACCATGTGCAAACATAATATTACCATAGCTGATGCTTCAATGGTAATTAGCCAAATTTTACTCATACCAAAAGAATATTGAAAAAAGAAATAGAGAGAAAGGGGAAAAAAAAATTATAAATTGGAGTTGCAACTAAGTAAACACAAATGGATTAACAAATTAAATATGAACCATACACAATGGAAAATTGGACCACATGAGAATCAAATATGAATTGGACATGGAAAAACACATGCACATGTACTCATCAGCCTGGATGCACCCACATGTGTTTTAAATAATAATTAAGTGTTTCATAATTCCACTGGCATAATGCTAAGATCAGTAGAATCATCCAGGTACACTGAATTATTACCAGACAACAATTGGAAATACCAAAATTTGGAAACATTTAAATAGGAAATAAAAAACCATTAAGAAAATACAATATATTTCACTCACATCGATTATCCAAAAAACTGCAATTAACACCTCACTAAATTACCACGAGATAACAGTTTTGAAATAATAAAATTGGAAATATGAACTCGTAAAGTGTAGATAAAATATTTTACTCACAATAATTATACAGAATCCTTAAAATGTCACAACGTCTACATAATATTCACATCCACATGGCAATGCATCATACATGTTAACTAAGTCGAGTTGAGAGAAATGATTTGTAAGACAAGTTGAGAGCACACTTTTTTTTAAAACACAACCCCATAAATGACACCCAATCACAAAATGATTCAAAAACACTCAAAATAATTCTGGTTTTAATACACTTATAACAAATTTATATCCGTGAATATATATTACTCCATCCAATTTTAATTCCTGAAAGTAAAATTAATATACAATCAATAGCTCCCTCTATAGTTAAATTAAATATAATATTAACAATATTATCTACAACTACCTGAAAGGTAAAGTGTCGCCATCTATTGGTATTATAATAGTTCATAATTAATATTTAGTTATATATCCACTTTATTAGTTACATACTCACTTCATTAGATTTATTTATATAAATAAACTTTAAAAAACAATACTAACTTGTAATTTTACTTAAAATTCAAAAAATATATAATACTACTATATGAATAAATCTACACAGAATTAATTCAACTTGCACAGCATTTCAGATATTCTTAACAAGAATATATTATGTAAAAGAGATATTATTTTAATTCAAATTATTTTTGCTTCCAGCTGTGTTAATCCACTGATATTATAGACATTTATTAAATAATTAATGTTTTATTTTTACTACTACTTAAATATATATTAGACTTGTTTTTAAATAATTAATGTTTAATTTATACTACATTGTAAATATATTTTATATTTATAGATTAATTTAAATATCTAATTAAATAATTCATAAACAATTCAAAATATCTCAAAATTTATAATGTTGATAATTAATAGTATTACTACTGTTTTTCAATCAAATTAATGCAATGCAGTAATTAAAATACTTGTTAATTTTAATTATTCATAGACAAAAATAAAAACTATATATATTTATTTTTATATATATTGCAAATAGATATATATATATGAGTTATAATCACCAATGTTATCATTGTATAATTTAATTTGTTATTGTATAAGTTAATTTATAAATGTATGAAAACTGCACATCAATAATACCTTAAACAGAGGTGATCGGCAACGCACAATCACAACTATACAAAGTATAAATAATGTTCAATCAAATATTAAATTTCCTAATATGTTATAATTGTAATTATGTATGTTATATTTGTAATTTTCTACATAAAGTGTATATAATGTTCAAACAAATATTAAATATTAAATTTCCTAATATGTTATAATTGTAATAATGTATGTTATAATTATTATTTTCTATATCTTTTGTTATATGTTATCGCACACTAAAACAATAATTTATTACATACCATGTTTATATTTAAATTATATAATAAATGTTATTTAAAAGAGTTGATGATTGAATTTATCATAAAAATAGGATATCCATATATTTTTGCTTGATCTCGAATATATCTAATATTTTTGTTTTTATTTATATCTGAGCATAAGTATTTTATACGATGTAGATAATTGATAATTATATTTTTATAAACAGATTTATGTAAACATGAAGCATAATTGGTAAAAATATTTACTTTAAATGGGAAATCAAATCTCTTATCATAAATATCAAAAATTAATTTATAATTATTAGTAATATTAATTTTTAAGTCAAGAAAGTTTATATTATTATTAATTAAATCATTTTCGCTTAATTTAAGCTGAGTAGGATAAAAATTGAGTGGTGATGTGCAATTTTTTTCATTGAAATAAAATATGATAATGTCATCAATATAGCGATAAAATACATAATCAGTGTTCGGACTTATATTTCTTTCATAATAATATAAGTAAAGGTCAGAGAGAATACTAGATGCGGTTCTGCCCTGCGGAATTCCCTGGCATTGTTTATAGATAATATTGTCATATATAATGTAATTATTATGCAATGTAAAATTTAGTAAAGTTTTAAAAAAATTTACTGAAATATGTTCTTTTAATTTTAATTGAGATTTAAATTCTTTAAATAATATACACATTGTTTTATGTAAATCTTTTATATCAATGTTATTAAATAAATCATTAAAATCCAATGTTTTTATGAATTTTACCGGATTGATATTATGTATTTTATTAATGAGTTGAAAACTATTTTTTAGGCAATGTTGGTTATTATGTTTTAGCGTTATATCATATATCTGCTTTAAAATATTAAGTAGTAAATTGCTTGCATTTTTATTATATGTGTTACAACCGATGGTAACAGTGCGAAATTTAATAGGATTTTTATGAAATTTTGGAATTATAACAAGATAAGGATAATTAAAATTATTACATTTGATTTTTAGTAATTTGTGATAATTTAATAATTTTCTGTTATTTATTTCAATATTTAATTTAGTTTTATTAAAAATATTACTTGTGTTGATTGCATTGTGAATTAACACTTTATAGTATTCTTTACAAATGATAGCATAATTATTTGGAGATTTATCTACATAAGTAATTATAAATTTGTTTTGTAATTCTGATATATGTTATTTATGTTTTTAAAAGCTGCATGTGTAATATGATGATAATTTTTTATAATTTCATTTTTTAATTTATCAATTACAGAAAATCTCCATTCACTGAAATATTCGATTGGTTTATTGTAATCAACAGCAATTTTATATATAAACAAATCAATATCTTGAATAAACTGCAATATTATGGATTTGATATTACACTTATATGGAAGACGAAATTTTGTGCCATTATGCATTAAGTTTTGTAAAATAGGTTGTTCTACAATATTAAGATCACCAGTAATGATATGACCATGTGTTGTATTTATATACTTTTGATATTAATATATATATATATATTAATATATATATGATATTAATATATATATATATATATATATATATATATATATATATATATATATATATATATATAGATATAGATATATATATATATTGATATTAATATATATATATATATATAAAATCTTTGTTTAAATATCTCAAAACATTATATAACAAATTTTAATGGTACAAACAATAAAGATTTAAGAAATACATCTGCTCTTTTCTCAAAGATTATAATAATATTATTATTTCCTATTACAGAGAACACCAGTCATGAAACGTTCTCTGTGATATAAAAGTATAAGTAACATTCTACATTTCTCTAAGTTCTGAAAACATAAAAGTTGATTTCAAACACCTGAGCCCTATTCAAGCTGAAATATGTTTATTTGGTATGAAAATATTATTTTTACTTGAAAGGAATACTATCAAAAATAATACCAAAATATTGAAAAATATCTATATGTATTGGATATGATTCGCAGATATTTTTTTCAAGTATAGTCTTTAAATCTCATCTCTAATATATATCTTTCCCCAAGTTTTCATTTAATTATCAATTTTATTCTCGGCATAAGCATTAAAAACCTTAGATAGAGAAATATTAAGAAAAAATATATCAATATTTATGTTCACAATCATCTGTAAAATGTAGTTGTAAATGTTCTTCTGTAAATAAATGTTTTCTAATCTCAAGGTGATAAAAACATAAAAGATCATACGCAATCAATTATGCAAATCAATTTTCTACAGACAAAATGAAAGGAATTCCTTTAAGAAAAAGTTTAGTTGAACAGAGGAATTTTGCTTATTGCCTGGTGTTTTTATCAAATATCATATTTTAAATTCATATTATGTTTTAGTAATATGAATATAATTCCATTATATGTCAAGAATATCACATATTATCTGTTCTATCTAAAATTAGGATTGCAGTTGATCTTTACTATAGTAGAGAACATTTTTTCAATTTAAAAAATACAAAACTCTCATTGTGTTAAAATATTATGAAATGGCTTTTAATTAAATTTAGCAATATGCACCATTTCGTTTAAATCGAAATTACGAACTAAAAAACCTGATAAGTTTCACAAATATTGTATTAATAAAAATTAGGATATAATACACTGGTGTCCAGAAATTAAGGGGCAGTGACCAATTTCAGACGTTTCGTTGAATATATACTGAAACTTGTGAGGAAATGCCCGAAATTCTCTTGAACTTTGAGGATGTAAATAACATGTTTGAATTCATGTCTTTCAGTAAAGATTTTGTCGCGCGTAAAATTAGGGGGGGTGGGCAATAATAATTTTAATAATAAAATAATATTTTCGATCACCCAAGTAACAGAAAATGCTAAAAATGGTCTGTCACTATAGCAAATGACTATGTAGATCCTGTTCAACATTTGTGTGCATTATGTAAACATAGCACGTATATTCGTGAAAATGTTAACGTTTCTGTGAAAAATTCAATTTTTTTTTATAGCATGCAGAGTTTTCAGCCGCATTTAACGCCGCTTTCCAAAAACTTGACAAAAAATCGTAGAAATAGTATACTGTAATTAAAATATTATTATATTGGATATTTGATGAGAAATGGGTATTTGTATGAAATAAATTGTAACTGCGCATGCGCGAACTACAGCAAAATTTTTTTGTCATGATTTGATAGTCAATACTATAAGGCAACGCATATGAAAAGAGCAGTGAAATATCGTGAAATCTCAAAAAGTTACAGCAATAATTGATAAATTGAGGAGGAAATCCCATACAATCATATGGGAGCAATAAATTGGTAAAAATTATACATGTACTTATTTCACAACTGCGTATTCATTTCGAAAAATTAAGAATCTAAGGTTATGGTGTAACAGTTTTCCCTGATATAAGTGTTAAATAATGATAGTAATTATCATGTCCGAGGAATACGATAGCATGGCAACCTAGCAACCATAATGTCTGCAACAGAGCAATGTAGTTATGGAAATTGCGGACTTCAATAACGTTAGTTCACATAAAATTTACATTAGGTATAATATGCTGATTCTGATATCGCCAAATCAGAAATAAAAAATATATATAAAGTATGCAAGAGTCATACACGAATTGTACGATATCTCAAATTTTACTGTTCTTGAGTATCTTATGTATTTTCGTTGTTGATGTTGCCAGATCAATATCAACAATTTGCACAGTTTTCACGTTGTAAAGTGTGCGTGAAATAATGTCATTTAAGTCTAAAATTATATCATTAGTTAACGGAAATTGTAGCTTGTTTTTCTAACTTTGTATTTTTTTTTCGATATGATGACTGCTATCAGTTTCTATCACTTACTGGATAACCCGCTCAGCGTAGCCTGTGTTAAACATTAGAAACTTTCGGGTTCTGCATAGAAAAATATAATGTTGTAAAAAAATAGCGATAATTACCAAATTTTATTTACCAAATGCGATTTATTGCCAAAAGCATGCAATAAATGCATACTTTTTTGGCGTTTACAGAAATTCCTTTTCGTATGGCTTGAAAATAAAGTCTTTATTTTATAGAGAATTAGAGGGTGTGTATTTTAAGTAATGAGAATAAGTCCACAAAAAATAATTTATTAGAGATATCGCTACAAAACTTTAGTAGTCTTCAAAATATGCTCCTTGAGCATCAACACACTGCTGCAGGCGAGATTTCCACGCTTCGTACGCTCCCTGGAAGTCACCAACCGAAACATCCATCAGAGCATGCGTGCAAGCCCTTTTTACAGCATCCAGGGTCCCGTGGTGGCGCCCTTTGAGGGCGGTTTTCATTTTGAGAAAGAGGAAAAAGTCTGCTGGGGCAAGGTTGGGGCTGTAGAATTGTTACGATGCCATTTTTTGTTAAAACTTTCGGCACGAGTTTGGTGCAAATCTTCCTCATCCCAAGATCCTCACTGATGATTTTGTACCCAACCATTTTATCTATTCCTAGCTTTTCTGCGATCATGCGAACACTTAAACGCCGGTGCGTGTTCAGCAAATGTCGCACACGCTGTTCGTTTTCTGCGGTTCTTGATGTTGACGGGCGACCTGCACGGGGCTCGTCCTCCACGCTCTCCCGGCCTTCTTTAAACATTTTGTGCCATCTAAAAACTTGAGCTTGCGATAATCTTTCCCTGCCGTACGCTTGCTGAATCATTTCCAACATTGATGCACCCGATTTTCCAAGGCGAACGCAAAATTTGATTGCGTAACACTGTTCAAAGCTTTGTTGCATTTTGAACTTGCACACACTTTTTTCAAGACGTCTACGCCACGCTTGATCCTGCCTCAACTACAGCCAGCAGGCGACTGGCGAGTGGAACGTTATCAAGGTCGAAGGCCCCACTACCGACTCCAACAGGTCGGAGCGCCCTCTGGCGTATAGCCGCGTCAGGACAAAAATATTCTCATTACTAAAAATACAAACCCTGTATATGCCAGAGGTGCAAAAGGACCCTAAAGATTAGAAAACATGATTTTGAAAAAAGGAAACTTATATTTTCATCCAAAAAATTAAATCTACAACAATTAATTACATGATGTCTTTGCTTTGCTTTTTTCGGTATTTGGGACATTATTATTATTATTATTTTCTTAAAATTGAAATGTATGTATTAGAGTAGATGTTTTAGTTGCAAAGTCATTTAAATGAAGATAAAACGTCATTTCGTTGCGCTTATAGTTTTATATATACACTAAAAATGCGCATTATCCGCTCAGTATGACATCAATTTCAATTCGATTCATTTTCAATTCGATCAAATTCATTTTCGATTAAAATATATATATATATATATATATATTCATTTTATTTTTCTTGTGGGAAAAAGGAAAACAATGTTTTAAAAAAAGTAGATTTGTATAAAAATAAATTATGGCAGGTGGTTGATATGTCTGGAGTAATATGTCTGGGAAATTTTCAAAGTAGCCAGTATTTTTAGCAGGATTATAAAACGCATGTATGTCGTGTTTCGTGCAAATCGGTTAAAATTGCAGATTTGTAGATTTGTATAAGGAGTCTGCACACACACTTAGAATTTCATTTATAAATAGAGATTAACAGATCAGCCCGGTTTTGCTCGTGTTAGCCATGGGGACCTTTAGGGTAAAATAAATAAAAACGCAATGTTCTGAAAATACGGGGATTGTAAGGCTGCACAAATATAACGTTATGAACATTTTGGTAATTTTGAACCTCCTCCCCCTCCCTTACGATATCATATATTATCATTCCTCGACCCCCCCCCCCCCTCTCCCTTAATAATATCGTTATCAATGTACTTTTTCTAAATTCCTACTATTAGCTCACAGTCTCTCTCTATATATATCTTGTTCAAATTTTCAATCTTTCATAAAATATTTTCTATTCATCCTCTCAAGTTCAAATAAATTTTTTTAAACTTGTAGTGGATGACACTTGATGTTAATACAGTTTTTTCAAATATTAATTCCTTAATTAAATTAAATTAATTAATTTTAGTTTTAAATGGGAGAAAAAAAATTCCTCCCATTGTTTTCATAAATGAAATGAAAGATTTATCTCAAATTAGTGATGCCACAGAAATAAAATACCGCAACGATGATTGTAAAATAATGTTCAATAAAGATAACGTGGGACATTAATGCTGCACGGGTTTATTTTATACTAGTGTAAATGCCCGTCCTAGGACGGTGGGTAGAAATTGGGGTTTTCAGTTAAAATTTTAAATAATTGATAAAAATATTCATATACTGTTTATCGACAATAGAGAAAACTGACCTGAACCGTTAAGGTAATATTAGGTAATATAGAGGGTTAATGGTAAATTTTACTGTTAATGGTAGTTATGTTAATGGTAAATTTTACGAAAAGTAATTTTTTTCTTTATCTTTGTTTTTCAACTCAAAATTTCTAAATATTTTTCTGAATAATTAAAATCTCAATCCTAATAACGATCTCAATAGTTAATTAAGGTCTCAATAATTAATTATGTTAAGTAAATTACAGGTATTAATTTTCGCTCTCAATAATACGAAAACGATCTTTTAGTTTCTTCATAATCTAAAGGAATGCATTAATTTTTACACAAAGTCAAATATTTTCCTTTCAAAATTAATAATAAAAATAATTTAAATCATTAAAAAAAGTTGATCTTGTAATAATTCAATACATCCTGAATGTACATACCTTATGCTAATGGTAAATTTTACGAAACGTAATCTTGTCCCTTATTTTGGTTTTTCAACTCAAAATTTCCAAATATTTTTCTGAATAATTAAAATTTTAATCCTAATAATGATCTCAATAATTAATTAAGGTCTCAATAATTAACTATGGTTAGTAAATTATAGATATTAATTTTCGCTCTCAATAATACGAAAACGATATTTTAGCTTCTTCATAATCTGAAAGAATGCATTAATTTTTACACAAAGTCAAATATTTCCCTTTCAAAATTAATAATAAAAATAATTTAAATCATTAAAAAAAGTTGATCTTGTAATAAATCAATACATCCTGAATTTTCTTATTCTAAAAATATGCTTATGTACATTTTATGTTATTTTACAACTTTATTATTATGTAAATTATAATAAAGTTGTATTATTAATTTTTTTTTCTAACAGAAACGTATAATTTGTATTTATTGTCAGAAGATGGCGCCAAAATAGTATTTTACGAACGATATCTAAAATGCTGGTAGATGCATTGCAAAGCCTCGAAAGGTATCATCGCTTTTTCTGAAAAAGTGATTTCAGGAATAAAATGCTGACAGAAATAAATTTGAGAAAATCCTTTAAATATTTAAAGACTTTAAAATGCTTTTACAAATATTTTAAGAGCATAATTGGATATTTTAATGAAACGTTCAAAGAGTCATTCCTTTTATTTTTTCTAGATATGGCATTTGTGTTTTTGAATGGCAACATTATTCGTTTATTTACATCAGGTAATCGGATGTTTAATCTGTTATTTTTAATTTAAAACTTAAAACATTATAACTGGATATGATATACATGTTTTATACGAAAATATGCTGAACAGACGTTATTTCAAATAGAAGATATTATCATTTAGTGTTATTATGTGTTAGCATATATTTTTCAGTAAGCCTAACATGGCGTTTAACTACGGTCGACTCGCAGATCAGAGTGGTACAGCCCGGTACCGTTACAGACACTTTCTCGCCTTTGGATTTTATTATAAGTAAGATATTTATGATTAAAACAGTAGGAATTGACTTTAAAAAATTATATTACTTGTTTTCTTTTTTTTATACGTTTGCAGTGATATACAGATATGGTTATAAATTTACTATTCACATAATTTATGAATTCAAATTGAATAGAAGACGTCAATAAAATAACGCTATGATACATGAATTAACTTTACATCAAATAACATCTAAAAGAGATAGATACTATTTGAAATTACTTACAAATAGCTTATTGTTACGTAATACATTCAACAATAATAATATTAATATAATTGTCTTCTTGCAACCTGCACGGGAATGTTGAAAACAAGGCTTCTTATCAACAAAATACGTGGACAGCTTTCTTTCTCTTTCCTTACTATTAAGCACAACAAGTATCATTTCAAACATATTTAGTATACTTGGTTTCTCCAATAGAGGATTGTATTTCATATTTTGGAATGAAATGATTTTAAAATCATGTAATGGCATTAATAATAACTTTGTATTTTTTGTAACTTTTTGTATTTCCCTAAAGATAGATAAGACTACAAAAAGATAAAAGACTATTTTGATGTAAAGAAAAAGTTACAAAAAAAATATCAAAAGACACATCCCCATCCCCCTAGAGATATCATAGGATATCAAGTGCAAGACCCCCCCCATCCCCCCTAAAGTGATAACGTTATATATGCACAGCCCCATAATAACAGAGCTTTATACGTTCATGCAATAAATCATTTAAAAATAAATCACCAAAAAATGACATTACTTTGCCGCAATCATAGTAATCTACAACATCTTTCATCAATGGGAATGTGTGTTTTCTTTAGCGCATGTAACAAAAACATATACGATTCAAACAATCGAAACAAATAGCATAGCATTTCTTGATATTCTACTTCGTATTACGTTATTTTAAAATAAAAGATTACATTTTCTATCATAAAAACTAAATCTACAATGATTACAGGAAAATGGCGTTTTTTTTAAACGCTTTTTCTCGTAACGTCAATCATAATATTGTTTGTAATACGAAAGAAATGAATGTAAAAAGAAACAGTTGCTATTTTCCATTTCCTACTTAATATAAATAGTAGAAAATGTTACCACTGCATCTAAATTATTAAAATACTTAGCTTTAAGATATATCTATAACATATAGCTCTATTGAAAATATGAAAAATACATAGAAACTTTTTGTTTCGATTACGTTTAAAGTCGAGCTGAAAGCGGTTTACAGAAAGTGGCACTCTATTTAGTAAATTACTATTCTTATTATTTTATCCTGAATTTTTTTCCTGAAATTGAAATATTTGTATTATAGTAGATGTTTTAAATCAAAATACATTTAAATGAAGATGCAAGGTTATTTTAAGGCACTCACAGTAAATTTTAAAATTTTATGTATCAAAATCGCGTATTATTTGCTCAGAAGGACGTTTAGAGGTGAAAACAAAGCGAGGGGAAATAAATTTTTATTGGCTTTAAAAACAAAGTAAATGTTTTATATATTTTTTTAATTCTTGCTTTGTTTTTAGGGTGTGGCGACAGAGAAGAAAAAATGCATTTGACAATATATATATTGATAAACTATGGCAGGTGATTGATAAAAATGGTAGAAAATAATCTGATTTTTTTTTTTTTTGGAAGTATTCCCTTACTTTACACTTATTTTAAAACTTATGTATATCAAATTTCGTGCGAATCAATCGAAAATTGTAGATATGTATAAGGAACTTACATTGGCACACTATATATATAATATATACATATATATATAGTAAAAAATAAATACATAAAAAAATATATTAAAAAAAACACATCGAATAAGGAGATGTAAATGTTTTCCCATTTTATCGTACGTACGTTTTCTTGCTGTCCCTCTTTCAGGAAACATTGCGAATTTGGGTAAAAACAGCATTTGCGCATAATAAATTATAAAATTATTTCAGTAAGTTTCCATGATAATATATTAATCGCAATTTTTAATTAATTTAACTTTTTTCCTAATAGCGAAATTCTCAAATAGAATAAATAAACAATTCTTATCTTTAAGACAAACAATCTATCACTGTTTTATGTGATTAACAATTTCACTCCCTAACATAACGCAACACAAAATAAAATAAGAGTTTTCGTTTTTATTCATAATATTCTCCAAACACTCAATCTCTATTGACAATAACACAAAGCTACCATTAATGAAAATGACTTATTTTGCTAAATGTTCCCTCCAATCTTAAATTTGAAAAAAAAAAAAAAAAAAAAAATGTTTTGAATAGAAAAAAAAAATAAAAGCTTTTAACTGAAAATGGTAAATTCCACTAAGTTTTCGATGTAAGAGCTATTTTGCATTAATAGTGTATGATTTATTAATCGAGTTAATAAAAATCTTTTTACCTCTTCGAAAATGCTATTTGTGAAACTATATATTGTTTCAATGTATGAATGAATGTTTAGAAATTTAAATTAAACCTATTATTTGTGTGACTTAAAAATATATTTGTTTCTTTTTTACAATAATTTTTATTTATTTTGATGATTTATTTTTGCAAATATTATTATTTTTTCATTTCTATTTCCCATATTTTTTCTTTGCAACTTACAATGTTTGCACGATCCATAATGATTAAATTAATAATTTAAGTTTAATAAGAAAATTGTCACTATAATATTTAAGTATGATAACTATATAGCGCATGTTGCAGAATTCAGCGTTTTTTTTTTTTTTTTTTTTTTTTTTTTTTTTTTTTTTTGTGTGTGTGCTTAAAGATAATTGCGGACATGTTTGTGGTTGTTAATATAAAACACTAGAAGCAAAATCTTTTAATTTTAAAATTTCAATCAAAGCGTTACTTATTAAAATAATTGTTTTTCGTAGCATAACAATATCGGTCAAATATTTCTTGAATTGGCTGTAACTCGTGATTCCAAATATAGATTATGGCGAATGTCTCTTAAACAGCTGATAATTTAATAATATTTACAATTGAGAAACTTATACAAATCATGTATAATATCTATAAATATGACAAATGTTTTACAAGGGCTGCATATGCATTAAATTATGAGTTTTATATTTTTTTATACGATCGTTTAAAAATTGTATTTAGAAAAATGTTGTCCGAAATCTAAGATTAACCTTGAAAATATTTCATCTTTTAAAGAAAAAAACATGCTGAATCATGATACATTTAATTTTATAATTTTTTATTATTTTTCGTCATTAAACGCGCGTATTTTTTTTTATTGCATTTGAATGTCAGGAGTAAAAAATATTTTGATTATCTCAGAACCATTAGTTAATGCAAATTAATTCAGCTAAATTAATGCAAATTCGTTTAGCCTCAAATGCCGAATTGCTGTAACATATCCATTAGATCAACAAGATATTTTAACATAGAAGTCAATTTGAGTAGTTTAATACACTGTAAAAAATTACCAATGTTTCTTATTTTATTAAAATATACTATAACCACGAACGAAAATATAATATAATTTTCTGAGTTACCCGAAATTCCGAATAGCGTGTTCCATTATCTTTTGAATCTCCAGAAACCAATACATTTCCAAAATTTAAAGAATTATTTATAAAAACAAAGTATTTTTCGCTGCCTGTATTTTTCAGAAACATTTCCGAAGGGTTTTTATAGTGTATTAATTAGTATCATCAGCCTGGAATACGTTTTTTTCGAATGCTATCAATTCTGAAGTAAACATTTTCATGCTCAAAAAATATGTTTAGCAGACAAACATGCAGAATTAACAGCGTTAACTAAAACATTTAAATTAAGATTATTTCTTTACTCTTTCATGTATAAATTAACTTAAGCGGCTGAAAACGTTTACTTGAGAATGGATGATATTCGAAAAACAGATATTCCAGTCTGAGGACACTAATTAATACACTATAAAAACTCTTCGGAAACATTTCTGAAAAATAACGGGCAGCGAAAAATACTTTGTTTTTATAAATAATTCTTTAAATTTTGGAAATGTATTGGTTTCTGGCGATTCAAAATACAATGGAGCACGCTATTCAGAATTTTGGATAACTCAGAAGATTACATTATATTTTCGTTCGTGGTTACAGTATATTTTCATAAAATAAGAAACATTGGTCATTTTTACAGTGTACTGTTACAATAAAAGTTAAGCAGAAATCCCATTAAGTGGGATATAACTTTGTCGATTTTCACAAAAAGACTTTGTTGTACAAAAATCTGATCGTTCCGTATAAGTAAAAAAAGTAGTGTGTATATTTTTTTTCTGCGCATTTGTAAAGGTTTTTATTATTATATATTTATTTAAAATTATAACTAACAAAAATCTCAAATTATGGTTAAAAGCCCGATAAAAAGATAATATTTGCTTCGTCATTTGTAAATATGACATACTAACTGTTTGCATGTTATCAAACACAATGATAGGTACGAAATATTTAAATATTCAAGCTTTTTTTTTTTTATTATCACAAAAGTTTATTTGCATAATTAGAAATACTAGATATGGGACATTCGAAGAAATGTTGATATTGACAGTTATTTACATATTTACAAAGCTATAGATTAATTTTAGCTTGAATTCGAATCATCGTACTTTACACAATAAAAGATGATCCTAAAATATACCTTCTATCTGCATTTTATTCAATTCTTCATGCCTTTTTTTCAGGAAAATAGACGGAATTCTTTTAAATAACATTGATAGCTACCGACAACAAAACTTTCTTTTTTAAACTGCTCAATAAAAGCAGATGCCAAGTTTTATTTCCTAAATTTTTAACAACTTCACGTGAGATAAAAAATGTAAGAAGAAGGGAAAAGTATAACAACTACGTTGCTATAGCAACGAGCCGTATTTAACAAATAAAATAAAATATAAAAGAAACAATTTTATCTGCATTAGCCATAATTCGTCTGCATAAATAAAATTTTTGATTTACCGATTCCTAACACTAATATATTATTAATCTTAATATGCAATCTGAAACGAACATTTGTAATATTCGAAATAATCTGATTACCTGCATTTTATTTAATCCAATGTTTTATCTTACTTCATTTATCTAAGTAACGTCCTACTGAATTTCTCAAAATTTCCATTCTATATAAGTTGAAGCTGTATAAGATAAACAGAATTATAAATAGGTAAATAAAAAAATAACTTTCTGATAAATGTTTTGCACAAAATAAAATGAACTTTTTTTTTTCATCTGAGTAAGGTAACACAAGAAACAGACATTTAAATATTTATTTGTTTAAATAAATAATATATGAGAAACGAAAAAAAAAGAATTCTTTATTATACATTTTATAATTTTTAAATGTTGGTTTGTAAAAAAGAGTGTTTAATATAATAAAGTGTTTCGTGTAAATTTTTGAAAAAATTACAAAATGTCATTAATGTATTCATAGGTATGTATTTTAGGTGCATGGATAAATATACATTTTTATTTTTATGAAATATGCTTAGTTGATCATAATTACTTTATAAAAAATATTGCTAATTATGTGAAATAAAAAGCATATTCCAATGCATTTGAATTCTTAGAATGGTAATATTGTTATATTTTATTTAAATTTTATTCTTCAGAAGGACGTACAAAAATGTAGTAGGCTATTTTAGACGTCCCTTTTTAATGAATTAAATTCAATGAACAATTAGACATATCAATTAATTGTTTCGAAATACCCAGCCAAAATTTTACGAATGAAAAAAAAATGCAAAATACACAATTTTTATTGAGGAATGAAATTCTATAAATAGTGTATTTAGAAGGTAGAAACTTGTTTATATCAAAAGATAATAAGTTGTTTTTAGGCTCTTTAGCGTCACACCTTATTTGTATTTACACAATTTTACATTATTACATGAATAACGAATTTCAAATTTGTGTAGAATTCACACCACGGAATTCGAGTGAGAATTCAAGGTTATGCACTAGTGCAATTACACAAATTGGCCTAAATATTTTAACACAAATTAATATCGTTTATCGTTTCAATGTTGTTAGTTAATGGAGTATCATCTGTGTTATTTTTGTTTATGAAAATTGAAGCCAGAAATGGCTATGATAAAAAATTTTATATTATTGCCTTAAATATTGTGCACCGCGTTTTTTTTAAACGCATTATTTCTAGATGCACATTTTTTGAAAAAAAAAAAAAGTTGCGTGGGCTCTTGTAATATTCTTTAAAATTTGTCTAGGAATTTTTTGAATGATTAATAAATAGAAACTATTTACTTGGCCTTTACATAAGAAAACAAAGTATTCACACCTGAGAAATCACCTCTTTGTTCAGCAGTTTTCAAAAATAATTTTTTTCTATTTTTATATTTAAAGTTAAATGCTTTGGTGAATAAAATTACAAGCAATTAATAAATAACTATTACACGTAAGACATTCATTCGAATGTCCTCAAAATGCAGGGTGTTTCTAAATGAATATCGGGGTTTTGACGCTTGGTAGTTTTTATTACATAAAACTTAAAATTATAATTAATACATAAAATGAAAGAGCAACTCAAACAGTTTTACCTACAAGCTTACAAGTTATCAATGTGAACACCTTTCGTCACACAGCACACATGAAGTCGATAGCTCAGTTCTTCCCAAACGTTAATTAGTGTGTGTGGGGTAACTGTTGCAACAGCTGCCGCAATCCTGTTTCTTAGGTTGGGTAGGTCAGCTGGTAGTGGAGGCACATACACTCGATTCTTTATGAACCCCAACAGGTAGAAATCACAAGGCGTCACAAGATCGGGTGAGCGTAGAGTGGCGTTTGGGAAGAACTGAGCTATCGACTGGATGTGTGCCGTGTGACGAAAGGTGTTCACATTATACACTTGTAAGCTTGTAGGCAAAACTGTTGGAGTTGCCCTTTCATTTTAGGTATTAAGTATAATTTAAGTATAATTAAGTATATTTATTTTGTATTAAGTATAATTAAGTTTTTTATAGTAGATACTACAAAGCATTAAAACCCCGATATTCATTTAGAAACACCCTGTATAATGAATGGAAATAATATCTATAGGCAAATAATGCAAATAAAGTTATGAGCATTTTAAAAAATCTTACAACATATCTTTTTAACTTCAAACATCATAACTCCACAAAACAATGTTTCAAAAAGATATAACTCTGAAGGGATAATATAACAATGCATTCATAAATTCTTATTATGTACAGTTAAAACACAGCTTGTGTTATTGATCACTTTTCAAATTGAATTATACGTTATACATAAACAATTTTTGTAACTTATAGCAAAGAAATAATAAGAAAAAATAAAACACGAACAACAATAACGTCTATAACGAAATACACATAGACGTTATAGTTGTGTATGTGTAATTTTTTACATAATCGATAAAGGATTTTCATTATATTAGTAACATATTTGGCGAATTACATTTTATTTGTTCAATAAATAAATAATGATAATGTATTAAAAATCATAATCGGTAAATTTTGCAGTCAACTGAAAAGTACAGAAAAGCAATTCACCAAGTTAAAGACTTTCTCATTATAGAGCAAAAATAATAACTATTCATGTCATTTTTAAAATAAGTAATTTGAAATAATAAGAAACCCAACATCTTACGTTAGGTTATAACATGAAATTCTCTTTAGCTTCAACTCTTGTGGTGATTTTTGTTTTCAAAGGAACCTTTTATGGCAATGAACGCGCGTTCCAAAACATGCCTTTTCGATTGCAGTCTTTTTTATCAAAGAAATTTGCATGTTTATAAATTTTTTGAAATGGTGTACAAACACTTTTTTTCGTTCGACATGGAAAAAAAAGAATGAGAAATTTCTAAAGAAAATAGTACGTATACCTTTATAAAAATGTATATAAAAGAGAAATTTAGATTGTATAATCGTTGAAACATAATAATATTTTAGTGGACGAATTAGGACACAGTATGTACGCCTAATCGGTTTTAATACCATATTTTTCGAAAAGTAATATTTGCCTTATTTAATGAAAATATTCTTTGTTGAAATATGACGACCATTACTTTACGAAAATTTTGCCATATAAATCCCCTGAATATCTTGATGAGTATGAATTTTTTTTAATTGCGTGAGCGACTGATGCATTAAGGGATATAAAAACGCAAGTAGCATTTACATTAACATATTCTAAACAAATTATAAAAATAAAATCATATATTTTTCAATTATTACACACTTTATTTTTTATTTATATTTTATTTTCATGGAGATCTTGCTTTGCGAATGAATACCTCCATGGTTTAATATTTGTATGAATCCAAATGAGCAAATCTCCTGTGTTTATTTACTTTACTGTATTGAGATATCCAGCTGCTAATCTAATTTCCACTGAAGTTATCTCAGAATCTGTACATTTTTTATTGTAACTCATCAATCGAACAAACATGTTTTTTGAGCGATCTTTCAAAAAATGTAACTTCGAAAAAATAATTTTTAATAAAAATGGCCGCCTGGCATATGGAAAGAGAAGTGGTTTGCCCGTATTTGCATTCCTCAGTCACATGATTTGCGTTTTTATTATTATATAGACTACGTACACTGTAAAAAATGACCAATGTTTCTTATTTTATGAAAATATACTATAACCACGAACGAAAATATAATATAATCTTCTGAGTTAACCGAAATTCTGAATAGCGTGTTCCATTGTTTTTTGAATCCCCAGAAACCAATACATTTCCAAAATTTAAAGAATTATTTATAAAAACCTGTCCTCAGTCTAGAATACCTGTTTTTCGAATGCTATCAATTCTCAAGTAAACATTTTCATGCTCAAAAAATATGTATAACAGACAAACATGCAAAATTAACAGCGTGAACAATAACATTCAAATTAAGATTATTTCTTTACTCTTTCACGTATAAATTAACTTATGCGGCTGAAAACGTTTACTTGAGAATGGATGACATTCGAAAAACAGGTATTCCAGGCTGAGGACACTAATTAATACACTATAAATATCTTTCGGAAAGGTTTCTGAAAAATACGGGCAGCGAAAAATACTTTGTTTTTATAAATAATTCTTCAAATTTTGGAAATGCTTTGGTTTCTGGGGATTCAAAAGACAATGGAACACGCTATTCGGAATTTCGGATAACTCAGAAGATTATATTATATTTTTGTTCGTGGTTATAGTATATTTTCATAAAATAAGAAACATTGGTCATTTTTTACAGTGTACGATAGGATATAATTGAATGAAGAAAACTTTTATTAATATTTTTTAAAGATTTTACTTGATTTTTATAAAATTTGAAATGCCTTGACAAATTTCTGCAGCGATTATATATATTAAATTTCAAACCATTCTGTTGGGTAGTTTTTGCGTTGTTATTAAGGTCAGACGAACAGACGGACCGATGAGACGACGGCTATAGGTGCTACGTATTTATATAATTATGAACGCACTTAAAAAGAATCGTCTATGATTATCTTGTTAATATAAAACTCTCCATTATTATGCTTAACTTTTTAAACGTTCATTTTTATGCACGGCGTGTAATGCGCACTTGTAACATTTGATAAATTTGCTTGTTTCAAATGAGCGTGCATTACAATGGAAAATATACTATATTAAAGTACAGAACTGTATTCTGTTTAGTTCATATATTAAAAAAACAGGTATCAATCATAGATTATGAAGCACTTTATAACACAACCGGAATGCTGTAACAAAATTTAACAGTTTAATAAGGTGAAAGATATTGTCGAAATAAACAAGGTCAAGGCCAAACCGGGCGGGGAAGCCTATCTTTCGGCTTAAGCTCAACTAGCCCCGCCCAGCTGCGAATATAAACAATTTGGAAAACACATACCGCATTTGAATACCCAATTTCAGCAATTATCTTCAAGAGTCGAAAAATATACGAATTCTTTTGTGCATCCCTCTATATGTCCTATAGATTGTGTATATACTGCATAGTATATACCCGGTTTATATATTACATAGTATGCTAAAATTTAGTTCAGTTAGGAAACGCATAGCGCAGTTGAAAATTCTTCTTCAACAATTTCCGCCAGTAAACGGAAATGTACTCACTATATTTTGCGCTGGCGTGTATATGATCTATAGAAATTGTGCACAACAAGTAAAATATAACAACAGAAATTAGATACATTTAAAAACGGGTACTAAATCTGAAAACGCATTTGAAGAAATCATTGTTCATAAACAGTACTCTAACCGAATTATTTCGTGTACCCCTGTAAATGACCAATGAATGTTATACACACCCTATTCTGTAATAAGTAACTTGTAGTGCAACCTTAATAATATATTTGTAGATTTCAATATGTTTGAAATAGTGTAACATTACTAAAATACAACGCGAACGATTTCTCCCATAGACCACAATGCAAGGGAATTATTTGAGTGTTCCTGTAAAGGAACTGTAATATAAATTCTACACACTTCATTTTCAATACTGAACACGAGGTAACAAACCTCAATGATATATATCAATTGCATGACAACTCGAGTATATGTCCTGTGAATCAGGACACGGATAGACGGCAGACAGACGGCATCCATACAGACAGACCAACATAATTCTTAAAAACTTTTAAACTATGTTGGTAAGTGTTAAAAATTGTTGTTTGTTAACTGATGGGCAGGCACGCTGCGAATAAAGATTGTCAAAGGTTGACCAGGATAACTCATTCTAGACTTAATCTGGAACAATGACACAAAAAAGCTATAGGGAAATACATAGTTGTTTAAAAAAATCTATGTACTTTTAAGCAAATTAAATTAATTTGAAGTAAAATATAAATTTCCAGCCAATTATTTTTTTTACTCAAAGTTACACAGAAAAAAGGGATATCGATATTATGAATAAATCCTACTTACTTCATGAGAAAAATGTCCGCAGATTTGATTTAAAAAAAATATATAGTCGATTTATTGAAAATTCGTGGGGTAGTGAATTTCCACCGCTTTTGAAAATACTGGTCTGAAAATGCACGCTCAATATTTTCATTCGCTATGGCGGGTTCTAAATTATCGCTTCAAAATTGTCCTTCCACTTTAGATACCGATTTCTAAATAATAAAATATGATTTGTTTGCACCCAGAAAAAGGAATTGATTAAAACTACAAAACATTTTTTGTTGAGTACATTTTGGTTGTTTTAGCAAAATTCAAGTAAAATTGAAGCATTTTACTTGAATTAACAAAACATTTTTTGCTGACGATACAAAATTTCTTTTTGGAATTACAATTTTTTTTTTTTTTTTTTTTTTTTATTCAAACAAAATTTCCATTGACCTATATTTAAACAAAAATTTTGTTTGGTCATCCAAATTTTTGTTGATTCAACAAAACATTTTTCTGGGTGTGCGTATAAATAGTACTCTAAGTGGCAAAAACAAATTCCGAAATTTTTAAGTGGCCAGTGTACTGGTATCCCTTTAAAACACAAAAATAGTGTATTAAAATACTGCAGTGTTGTAAAGCATTGAAAATACGTTTCGATTATTAAACTTTCAAAACAAGGACGAAGTACTGACTCACTGTAATAAAAATAACTGTCAATATCAAAATAATTGTTAGAATAACACATGCCCCTCATTTACCCTCATTCCAAAGAACTGTTGGTTTTTATTCAATGTTTAACCCTTTGTTGCCTACTGTCCACCACAGTGGACAAAAAGGGTATTTTTCCCCTATCCAACATATTTCATTTATAGTCCTTATTAAAAGCTTATGCTACTCTGGGACATCTATGTTTTCAGTAGAAAAATCTACATAGTACCACAACAACAGGTAATTTGACTGTTGAGATATCATCAATATGGATGTCCCTTCAGAATGCCGGCAAGTTATTCTGCATTAACTAAAATGTTTCTAAACCTACAATAATATCACTTAAGTAGTATTTTGCTTATTAGTTATGGTTGTTAGACTTCTTGGCTTAATGCATAATTGAAATACAAGTTTAAAAATACTTTATTTCTTTTGTTTTGGACTATAAAGGGCTGGCTATAATTATAAAAAAAATATGACACATAAATATATTTTTTTCTCATTCCGTGTGACCTATTTAGTTAGAAAATAGCAAATTTAATGTTTAGGATTTGCCAGTTTTAAAGTATGCAACAAAGGTTTAAAAATAAATAATTTTTTTCTTATCTTGTTAATCAGTTTTATTGGTAAGTCGCCACTGGCGTACGGTATTACACCGATTGTGCATTTTTGTAATTTATTTCATTTTTTTTCATAATTAAATAATTTTTATATACATATAATGGTTATTACTTTTTTTATTGTTACATTCCATCTGAGAATAATATCATCAATTTAGATATTTAGGCTTACAAAAATTGGTGTAATGAGTACCCGAGTTACTACAAACCCCCCGTGTTTTATTAATTCTAATTAATCGTTTTTAACCAATTTGACATTTATCACTTTTATACTACTACTGAACATCGCATTAAATGAGAATATCATAAGATGTTGTTTTGTAGGCTTTAAACACGCCTGCGTTTTTAAAGGATAAATAAATCGAAGACATGTAGTCAAACTGTTCATGTGATGTTATGAAATGACGATAATTATTCAATACCAACAAAGAAAGAAAAACAGAATGTGTCCACCACAAAAGTATATTTATATTTCCCATTCATCTAAGCTTTTCTTAGAAATTAATGTGCTGACAGATAAAGAGACAAACTGAAAAAATACACATATAAATCTTTTATCATTTATATTGAAAAATACTCTAAACAATGATTGTATACAATAAGCAATGTGATTATATGAGTACTTAACTCAAAGAAAGTAATTTTCTTAAAGAATTTTATTATTATTAGTTATTTAACTACATATCGTTAAGTATTATTAATTATTTTTAGTTAATACAATATATCTTTTTATTATTATATTTTTTATTTATTTATAAAAATTACTATTATGAATTGTTATTATCATCATTAACTATTTAAATAAATTTCCCTGGTTTTCAAATAAACAAAAATAATGAATACAAATGCGATTTCAGTATTTTTAAAAAGGCATAATTAGTATTAAAGGCATAAAAAGATATACATCCAATTAATTTGAGATACATTTCATAGAAAAGCAAATATCGAATTTTAATCTTGAAAAAATTTCATTTTCAAAAGTACTTTTTATTAATCCATTAAAAAAGTTAGATTAGCGTAAAAAAATAAGCTATTTTCTAATGTCAGAACTTAAAATTTTCTTTTGATGCTAGTTGTTGGAAGAAAATATTTCAAAGTTATTTTATGAACATCTTAAGCACAATTTTAAGCATGTCTTTCCTCTTTCAAAATTTTTATGAAAGAAGATTTACTTTAGAGGCACATACTTGTAACCTTCTCTTGAAATACATATTTCGGAATTTTACTCTGTAAATAAGGAAAAAAGATGAAAAATGAGTGGATTTTGTATATTCCTTCAAAAGTGCGGTGATATACTCAAATTTTCCTTCTTTACAAATGTATACTTTGAAATAGAGTTGTCTTTAACTTCAAAAAGCTCCTTGAAACCAACAATATTTTTTAATATATATAGAATTCTGTAATAACTATAAAAAGGAAAGACATATAATCGGATTATTATAGATTTTCTAGTGGCGCAGTCAGTACCCACATCTGAAGGGATTTTGAACACATTGTTATTCATAAAATGAACAATTTTGTTGTGTTACATTTCCATAAGCTAGTGTTTAATAAATATATGATGCGTAAAAACTGAGCATTTATGTATTTAAATGTTTTATAAAAAACATACACTGTAAAAAAAACGGAAGAAAAAACTGCAAAAAATACTGTTAATATTTCACCTAGCATTTAAATACAGCACTTTCGTTAATTTACAGCGATAACAGCTGTATAGAAAGCGACATCTGTTGGCGTTGTTGACAAAGACAATATCTCTCAAATGAGGGGGGAAAGGGCAGTGGCAGGTCCAGGTATACTTGGACGCTGTGTATGAGAAATGGCCGCCATTACATGCGAGCGTATAGTGTTGTGATAATTACATTAGTTATTGGATTATTTTAAACATATTTTAAAGAATAAAAGTAAGTTTTATCTATGTTTCCTTATATTATTGTTTTAATAATATCATGTAATTTCTGTTATACATTTAAAATATACGAATTTTGTTTTTAAACCGCGTGTATATCACGGCTTTCAAGTCATTTGCCTAGAATAAATATTTTGTTTTAAATCATAAAAATAGATGATTTTGCTTGATTATACGGTTTTTTACTTTACCTCTACTTACGGTTTTTTTACTTTTTATCCCATTACTTTGTTATTATTACGTATAATTTCTGTCTAAGTATCACAGACAAACTTTATGCAATCATTGTTTTCCCATTTAAGAAGATCCCTGTTGTTAGCTATGCCTTATTACGCTATTATATATATTTTTCACAACTGCAGTTCATGCATTGGCATTTGAATATACTTTTTAAATCCAATAAATATTTTACTCGTTAACAGTTTTCGGTTCACTTTCGATGGTAATTTAAATATTTTTATTTATTTAATATATTATTATAATTTACTAAATTTTCAAATCTTCTTACCACTGAGCCGATATTTCGGTCTGTGATTTATTTTCAATTTTCAAATAATTTATTATGAGTAATCTGGATGCATTATTTTATCAATTCCTAAAATATTCCTTGGGTTCGTTTACTGTCGCAGCAATAATCTGCAGCAACTCGTTTAATGCTTTTGTCCATTATCTATTTATTTTTACGCTTAATTTTAAAGTTTTTATGTGAACAGATTTTTTCACTATTATTTTATTTTAAGTTGCTTGAACTCATAAGTGCTTTTTTCCACCCCTCCCCCTTGTGTTAATTTTTTAATCGGACCTTGTATTTATGGAATTAAATGTAGACTTAAATAAATCTTAGCGTAAACAACTTTTTTATCAATATAAAGTTCCCATATCAGCAAGTTGCGTGCAATAAGGTCTTGTTATTAATTATTTATGTATAATAGTTTAAATATCAGAAAGTTTTCTATATCAGTGTGGAGGGTTGGGGGAAATAATGGCTACATTGAATAAACAAAAATATTTAAATAGATTTTTTTTAAACTAAATTTGTTGGAGAAAAGAAAAAATATATATATATATGATTTAAATTAGTAGGCATTTTCAAATACAAACAAACGGATAAACAAAGTCCTGTAAGGAAATACTGAATAATTAATTAAAAGCTAGATAAAGTAAAATATTCCTTTGTTATGATTTATTGAAATTACATTTTATCTCTATAGGCAAATGACTCAAATTTTTGTCGGTGATATACTTGACGAAAAATCGAAATTTGTATCTTACACGTGTATAATAGAATCGATTGTATAATGATGATATTAAAACAATGATATGAGTAAACAAAAAAGATAATACTTAGTACCCAAAGTCTTTAAAATATGTCCCAGGTTAAAATGAGAAAAAAAGAAACAATACACGGATAGGGGAGGGGGGGTAAAAATATCAACAACAAATGCTAAAAGTTTTACAGTTATGCTGTTAAAATTTCTGTAAAAATAACAGCAAAAATTGCTGTAAAACTAAAACATCTGCTGTAAAATAAAAACTGAACTGCTGTAAAATTAACAGGAAAAAATGCTCTAAATTTACAAAAGTGCTGGTTATCTATGAAAAACAAAACTGCTGTAAATTTACAGCAAAATGCGCTGCCACCCATATTGCCAGCATTTTTTGCTATAAAAATGCTGCGATTTTTTTTTTACAGTGTACCCTTAAATCTTCAGAAAAGGAAAAAGAAGCTGATGTAAAATACATACTACTGTTCTGCTACTGCTCTTTACATCTTCTTTCATTAATTTTGTGTTGAATTACAGGGTGGCTACTAAATACTGTTACACTTCAAAAAATAACAATTAATTTTAACCGTTTGATAAAACAATTTTTTTTCTCTATTTCAGAATTTAGCAATTTTCTATTAGTGCAGACGATTTTTGTATAAAGCAAATATTTAAAATTATTTTTAAGATGGAAGCCAAAAGAATGATGATTAAGCAGCTCTGGGATCGCGGATCAGTAGTGTATCAGTAAAAAAAAAACATGCATTAAACAAAGCGTAATTCAACTGTAATCAAAATATTGTTTTAGCTCTGTTTATAATTTGTTTACTATTATTTCGCGTAAAGGTAGTAAAATAGATTGTGAATTTTTTTTTATCTCATGGGGGAAATCTTTGGATGAAATCGTAATTTTCGAGAGTTTTTTTAAAAACGAACTCCGTGACTGTGTTATAAAAACAGATTCAAATTTAGGAAGCAAACATATGTATTAAGAGTCATTTCATGAGTATATCAGGCAGGGGGTTTCCATCACCATCTCAGAATTTATTTATTTATTTTTCTTGTGTTGCCTTGCCCAAGGATAGAACAAATCTGAAACATTTTTGTTATATCTCTTTTAGTTTTGGAGTTAGAGGGGGTCAAAGTTTCCTAGACGAGGGGCGTAGAAATAATTTTATGTCATTTTCCCCACTTTATTCTCTCAATTGTGACTGGATCTGATCTGCTTCAGAGATTTTTTGTTCTCTAACTGATACTATACCTTGAACATTAACATCTCAATTTGAAAATTCATTTGAAGATGGTCAGAGCCCACAAATAGCCCCCCCCCCCCCCCCCAATACCTCTAATTTCGTAAAAAATCAGTTTTTAAGAATGCTTTAAATCTTGGCTCTGATGTGATACAGCGAAATTTTTTTCCACAGTGTAGTTAGACATTTCCATACAAAGTGAATTTAAGCTTAATATTTTTTTAAGGTCCCCAGAGCCATTCGGTATGGGGGCCCAAACATGGACCTGAACGCTAATTTATGTAAATTCAAAGCATTGGTGTAGCTGGCTCTGATCTCCTACATGAAAACTTTTTGCATGGAGTTGTAGCATCAACATAGTAGTTTAATATTATGAAAAAATATATTTTGAAGGTACCACCATTTTCAAGAAAAATCTAATAAAGTACACAGTTTTTTTTTTTTTTTTTTTGGCGTGGGTAATTATGTGTTTGAAGCTCTCTTTTTTTTAAATATAACTACCAAATATATAGTTAATTAATAAATAAGAATAAAACTATATATTTTGTAAATGTAGAAAAGTATAAATGGCAACAGTGTTAACAAGAATAAAAATAATTATATAAAAGTAACAAACTGAGTTGCAACGCTGTTAAGTGGTGGCCATTTTGAAATATTTTGTTATGGTAACTTGGTTATTTTTGTGCGAAAGGCTGGTTTAGTACGTTTTAAAATGTAAGTTTTAGAAAATGTATCCAGCATATTACTTAAAACAGCTATTCAGGATAAACATTTTGCATGTTTTTGTGTTTGTTACAAAATTAAAAGATAAATTTATAATTTGGAATAAAAACTATGCGAGATAAAGCAGTTCTATTGTTAGGCTTAACAAACAAAACAAAAAAGGAATACCTTTGTAAACCTGCAATCAGTATGAAAAGTACTTCTAATTAGTGAAGGTAATTTCCAGTCACACCTGAAGGGAATTTTCAATGGAAAGTTGCTTTTTTTTTACATAATTAAGAACAAGTTTCAAATTGCATTATAAGTCCCAATTTATATTTTTTCATTGAAATTGTAGTTGAAACGTTATAAGAAAAAATTACTAATCCTTTCAAATTTCTTTTCTGAAAAACATTAAAACTTTCAGAAAACTAGTTGTAAATGGAATATGTATATACATTATGCCAATTTTTCTCCACCTAACTCAACCTATTTATGTGTATTAGATTGTGCTTTGCATGCTATTTTTTATGGAAAGAAACACTACTATGGATATTGACATTATTTTTTCAGGTAACCTGCAAAATCTAAATTCAGTATCTGACATATTTTCAGATTGTTGACTAGGGTTTACACAACAGAATGGCTGAAGAAAAACAAAAGACAGATTATAGTTTATGTGTTCTTTCCTCACTAAACTCGTGTGGTTCTTCATTCAAAAATAGAACAGAAAATATTAGTCTCCTCAAGATAAAAAATTTGGATCGACAAATCCCTGGACCTTCAAAAAATACACTGACAGAAAATGATCTTATATTACATCGTGTATCTGCATTTGTGAAAATTGAAGATCTCTGTATGATTGTGAATGAAGAAAGTGAGGTATGTCCACATCACCGTGATTACTGGGGTGTTTACTTCCAAACTGGTAGAAAATGTTACCATCCTAATCATCTTGGTATTGTCAGCAAACAAAAAACATCTGTGACATGTGCTTCATCAAATTTATGCCAATGGATGATTGCAAAATATCCTGGTAAATTTGCAAGTGTGTTTGGTATCTGTGCCAAGCATAGAATTGAAGAGGAAAGAGCTGGTAAAGAGTTCTTAAAACTTCTTAGGGCCAATAAAAAGGAAGAAGCAGCAGAATATATGAAGTGTTTTGAAGCAGATGAGCAAGAAACTGAGAGCAGCAATGGAGTTGGAGAAGCTGATGATATGTTTATGTCTGTTAGCAACACGTCCCTTTCAGATGTAAATTCCATGATCAGTACTTTAGATCCTCGAATCTCCCCAGCAAAACATCAATTAAAGAGACACTATTGTTGAGTATGGTAAGAGTAAACTTCTAAAAATACCGCCAAAATGTCCCAGGTGTGTCCGTGGAATGTCCCAAGTAGGTAGGTACTTTATTGGATTTTTCTTGAAAATGGTGGTACCTTCTAAATATAATTTTTCATAATATGAAACTACTGTGTTGATTCTACAACTCCATGCAAAAAGTTTTCATGTAGGAGGTCAGAGCCATCTACACCAATGCTTTGAAGTTGCATAAATTAGCGTTCAGGTCCATGTTTGGGCCTCCAAACCGAATGGCTCTGGGGACTTTCAAAAAATATTAAGCTTAAATTCACTTTGGATGGAAATGTCTAACTACATTGTGCAAAAATTTTCTTTGTATCACATCAGAGCCAAGATTTAAAGCATTCTTAAAAACTAATTTTTTACGAAATTAGGGGTATTTGGGGGGGCCCTATTTGGGGGGGCCCTATTTGGGGGGCTCTGATCATCTTCAAATGAATTTTCAATTTGAGATGTTAATGTGTTCAAGGTATAGTATCAGTTAGAGAACAAAAAAATTGTGAAGCACATCAGAGCCACTCACAGTTGAGAGAATAAAATGGCAAAAATGACACAAAATTATTTCTACGCCCCTCGTCTAGGGAACTTTGACCCCCTCTAACTCCAAAACTAAAAGAGATATAACAAAAATGTTCGAGATTTGTTCTTTCATTGGACAAGGCAACACAGGAAAAAAAAGGAGGGAATTCTCTGAGATGGTGATGGAAACTTTTTCTTTTTTTGCCTGATTGGCTCATGCAATGACTCTTAACTATTCATACACGTAAAACTCAGTGATTAATTCAGAAAGTGGTATGAAGGGGGCAAACATATAAATAAAACCAATTTAAAAACTAAAGTAAAAACTAAAGGATCATTTTACCGGAGCATCTTACGAGACCATAAGAAAACTCGAACTGAGAACTAAAAACAGTTGAAAACTGCAATTTTCGTTGTCAACAAGATGGCTTGTATTTGAATACTTCTGTCTAAGATCGAAAATACGGTGGAATTCAGACATTTTTCTCGAGGCGAGAATTTTGCTACTCTGGGGAAAAAGTATGCAGTTGCGAGAGAAAAATTGCAATTGTAGACTATTACTAAACAGTATCACAAAATTTTCAGGGGTGTAAATATTTTGATGAACCAGTAGAAGGGGGTGGCAGCAATCGACAACCCATTAATCCATCACAGATCAAAACAAATCGAAAACTTCAGCTGAATCGTGAACTCGGACTATTTGATTCGAATTCTGTCTAAGATATAAATTAAAATTTATAGCTTCTCTAAGTACAATTTACGTTAAAATAAATATCTTATATAAGATTAAAGATAATCCTAATTTTAAAATTTTTATTAAAGAAATGCTTCGCATTCATGAAATCAAAGTTTGAATATATTATTAAAAAATGTGAGCTTTATCTTGTGAATATTCACAGAAATGAGACTTTGAGCATCTTACACCGCCTTTACTTAGTTTCCTGGTATTTACAGAAAAACTCATAAAATACATTATTTACTTAGCATGCATCTATTGCTTGACATTGTTGTGTTTAAAATTCTAAAATATATAAACATCTATACTAATAAAAGAAAGTTTCGCTCTGTATGTGTGTCTGTATGTCTGCGATTACTAGGAAAATCTAGCGCACCTAGAAGTTTGAAAATTTAGGTAAGGATCGAGGCTAACGAAAAAGAAAGGCTATCGCGGTGCTTTACGCGTATCTTTTTTTACATACCGCGGGAGTCACGTGATGCTCGAATCCACCAATGCAGGTGCACGAAAAGAGCATCACGTCACTCTAGCGGTCTGTAAAAAAAGATAAGTGGAATGTACCGCGGTAGCCTGTCTTTTTCGTTAGCCTCGGTAAGGATGGTCCAAGGGCTCTCCTAGTGCACCTGAGTCTCAGAATTTTAATATTTTGAAAATTAGAGTATATATTAATTAAAAACTGATCAAAGATCACAAAAAACCCACTCTTCCGAAATCCGTGCGCGCATGCTCAGAAGCCTTTTTTCCGCACCTTCCGTGAAGAGAAGAAACAAAGCGATAGTCAACCCGTTTCTTTTTCCCTTTCTTTGATACTCTAGGGCGAACGGAAATACCGAAAAACCGTCTGCATGCATATTTTCGAAGAACGTACTTTTACGTCTCGAACGATCCGGTCGGTTCGAAAATATTTCGTATTTAACCCTTTCAAAAAATAATTAAGATTACGTTCTCTGGCGGTGGAAGGTGGGACTACAGGAGTATCTCTGGTTCTATGGGTCGGATTACGATGGGGTTTGGCTCATTCGAATTGATATATATAGTCTTAAATATTTTAGTTGCACTTTCTACCGCCAGAGTGCACTTTCGGATTTCGGGTTCTATGGGCCTGGTTACGACGGGGTTTACCTCATTCGACTTGATTTCGATAGCCTTACGGGCCCGGGCAACGGCGGGTGGGTCAGCTAGTAAAGATTAAATGGATAACTATACATTTTGCCTATTATATTCGCCTACTTTTTTAAGTTAAATATTATTTTGTACTTGTAAATAGAAACGTTTATACTTGATGTTGTGAAATAAAATAACATTCTTAAAGAAACATTTTGTAACGCCATTAATTTTATATGATGCAATAGAAAATAATTTCTGACACTTTCCTATTTTATTCAAACTCAAAGATATCCTCTTGAGACATAAATTAGAGTAAGTTATTAATAATTTATAGCTCTTATCATATCAAAAAGTATGTTTGACACATAATAAAAGCAGATAAGTCAGTCTCTTAGTGGTTATTTGAGTTGATTTCTTTTCCTGGTAAATAAATAAAACTGTGTAAATATGTCTTTCAAATTAAATTGTTCATATTCTGATATATATATTTATAAACTATATTTTTTGCACTATGTTTTCACAGTTAATTGGATTTAAACTTCTTTGAAAAATTATATGTTTCTATTATATTTTATTCTGAAGCTATTTATTTATAATTTATAAATTCTCCTGAGTATTCATGCAAACCAATATATATATATATATATATATATTTTCATCATGACATTTCATGTATTATTTTACCATTTTTCTTGTTTTATACAGATAACAAAAAATATTAATTTTACTTTAAATACTATTCAATTGTATTTTGTATAGAATAATTTAATTATTGTATACGCAGAAAAAGTTAAAAATTTTTACATTTTATTTTTTACCACCAAGCATTGTTTAATTGCAAAATTATTTGTAGACAATTTCAAAATATTCTGAAAAAATAAAAAATAATAATGACGAATTTTCGTTAAGAACAAAAGTTACAATGATACTTCATACAGCAAAAATAAAATTTATTAAATTACTTTATCATATCGGAATTTATAAAATAAAATATTTTAACTCGTATCTTTATAATATTTTTGCTTGTTTAATTAAATATATATATATATATATATGTTATATAAAAATTTATTTCCTTCGTATCCTTCCATTTTATTCGCATTAATCTTTTAAATTTAATCTAACTTCTGTCATAGTCAGTATTTCCTTAATTCTTAATAATATCTATTCCTATTTAAAGTCCTTTTAAAAGTAAATATCCGTATATTAATAATTATTTTATTCCAAATCTTAATCTAAAGTTTAAGATCATTCGTAGCTTTTATCAGTTCCCCAATCTATAAAATTCCGAGACGCGTTCTCATTTCGAATGTTTTTTAAAAGCCATTTTCTTTTTTTTATTATTATTATTATTGCTCTGATTCTTTCGCGCGCTTGGGATTTTAACTTCTAAATTGGTCCGCACCCAAGTAAGGGGATTCTTTACTGTTTTAGCCTCGCCCTCTAGCCTCATTCGTTGGGCTGGAACTAGCTTCTCACTCATTGGGTTGTGCGTTCGTGACGTAATTCTGTGTATGTTTCCGCGGAGAGAACAAAACTCGCCCGCACCGGTCGGAGCGAGAGATTTTTGACGTTTTCGGAAGCTAAACAAATATGTGTCTGGTATTTTTATGACCGTAGAATATTCATCTGACCCAGTAACATCTTAATTCAATGAAGTGAAGCAACGTTAGCCCGAGGGCTATAAGTTTTAGACCTTTTGGGAATTGTTCTGTGTTGTTCGTTTCTAATAAAATTATTCGTCTGGAGATTGGCTGGATTTATTGGAAAATTTTGGTGGAATCATTTCATTGCCTTCTACTTCGCCATACTTGCTAATATCGACTGCAACTTGCTATATCGTTGAAGGACTGCCATCTTTTCATCGAATATTATTCATCGTAATATCTCAACCTAGTCAAAATGCTACATATATATATGCAAGAACACTGATTTACGTTATTTATAATTGAAATTTAAAAAATAATTTCTTTTTTCACATAATTTTTTATGAGTGATATAAAAAATATATTTTATGTAATACACATAAAAATATTTCAGAGATTGTTCCAAACATAAAAAATTAAATTTGTTAAACAGGTATATTTTTTCAGATATCAAACGATGAAAATATTTTTTTCTAATGCTTTTAAAATAATTAATTCATTTTTTATAGATTTACAGACACTTTAAGAAAAATATATTTTTAAAATGATCAGCTAATAAAAAAGGACAAAAATTAGTTAAAAAATATTTGAAAAAAAAATTTGTGAATTTTTTACTGCATATTCATATCCACTTATCGCGAGTATTTTCTTTTTGTTTTGTCAAGATTTATTCTACGATATTTAAACTATTATACAATTTCATATATTTTGCTTTTACAGCAATCTTATCATCTGTCATAGAAAAAAATGACTTATTTGGTATTTATAAATTAAAGATTTTTTAGACTAACTATTTAATACTAAAATAAGTTGAACTTAATATGATTTCAACATTTCTATGCAAAAGGACACTTTGAAATGAAAAAAAAAAAAAAGAGTAGGGGAGAGAACGAACATCCTATATATGCATTTTAATGGAAAATTTGCCATTGGGAAAATCGAAACAAGTCATCTGATTGGAAATTATGTCTCATTTAAATTCCTATTTACAGGACACAGTATATATAATATATATATATATATATTCTGTAAATAACACATACATTAAAGTTTTTGAATCATATTTCAATAAAGAAAAATTATTAACAGATAATAATCAGTCTTAAATTGTTATTTAATTAATATATTTTTTTTTTTCAATGTATTTTTTTAAAGTTATCAATTTTAAAATTCTCTCTTCTTTTCCAATTTTTGTATTTCAAACTATATTTTTTTATCTTATGATCAAGGTACTTTGCTCTACAAATCTAAGTACTAGATTTTTTATACGAAGATTAGGTTTGAAGAAAAAAATAATATAATTCCATATATTTAAATTTAGGTTTTTATTCGAAGATATCCAAAAATCGATTCTTAGTTATATCTTCTAGAATGTAAAGATACATTGAAAAAATTTCAGACAATGTGCTCAAATGTTGAGTAATCCTTATCATTTTGATTATATAGAGAATATGGAAAAATAAGAACTGAGAAAAATGAGATTAAATATTTCATTTACATAACAAAAAAAAAAAAAAAAGAGAAATAGTTAACCACATTTCTTTTAATATTTATGAGATCGTCAAGAAATTTGGGTAGAATGTTTTAGACATCTTAAGATTCATTTTAGGATAAAAATCCACAGTTCGTTTTTTTTTTCATTTTTTGTCAAAAAGTGAGGTATTGAGTTAAGAAATAATTTAGGAAATACTTTTTAATATTGAAATACACTGTCTGTAAAAATAAATAAATAAAGTAACAATTATAAAAAGGTAATTTATGTTAATTGTTTTAAGTGAAGTCTAATGCAAGGTTGTTAGCTAAGGTCAACGATATCACGTAGTCCAATGCTATTCCTCTTCGCAACACAGAAATATGTTAAGTCAATTTTGCTCGTGGAAGGTGGAATATGTCAATGAGTAAGCTTTAGACGGATTGACAGAAATGGGGTTTAATTGAGAGAATGGGTGAAGGGCAGTATGCTTCTAACGTGGTATAGCTTGAATTTTGGCCATGGTTGAGCATATATGAGAAAAGAGAAGCCAAGAATGGAAGTGACAAAATTTCGATTTGGAGTAAATTGAGTTCAAAATTTTGAGTCAATAGTAATTAACTGAAATAATTATGAAACTGTTGCTTATTTCAAAGTGTTTTTTGAACTCTTATTTCAATAACTGTGTAAAGAAGGTGGAGTACATTTATCATTAAAATTTATAGTTAATCAATATTCATAACAAGGGGTACAAGTTTCGAATGCTTAAGTAGTTGACTTCGAGAACGCAGCACATAATTAAAAAATCACTCATATTTCTTTACGTAGAAACAAATAGCCTTATTTCCAGATCGCCTCTCCACTTAGCTCAATTTTTTTCAATTTTGTCACTTATACCCCTTGGCTTCTGGGTTCCTCATATATATATATTCTTTTTGCGTATGTTTCAAAAGTTGCAAATATTAACACAAACATTCCCCTACCCCACGTTACGTCCCATTTCCTATATTATTATTTAAATTAATTTTTTTTCCGAAAGAGGATATCCTGCAGTTTGAAGATATGTCAGACATAAAATGTCTCGTATAAAGAGCTTGTGCAAGTTCTATGTTTTTATCTGCAAAATAATTCAAGTTACATGATTTTTTGTACTTGTTCCTTTTTTTTCAGCCAGTGGAATAACATACTTTCAATTTTCTAACTCTAACTACCCCATATGACATGTTATCAGGAATTTTGGGTATATAGCAACTGTAAACACGAAAGTTGGTGCGGAAAAGTTAGTAATTATTTCTTTGTAAAGTTTTAACCTCCTAATGTTAATTGACTTATAAATATTTTCAATTTTATCGTCTATATATATATATATATATATACATATTACTCTCATTTTGTCTATGGGGGTAGCAGTGTTCCCAGTCCGCTACTTTTTTTTTCTTCAGATTGCTTGAGTACTACCTTTTTTTTTAAATAGTGTAATTCACCTTTTTAAATCTATTTTAAATATAAGGGATATCACTATTTCATAAAAGTGGTAGCAATCAAGCAATCTCAATAATAATAATAATAAAAAAGTAGCAGTCTGGCAACACTCGGTGGCCGTATTATGTATTTCATACATAAAACAGAAGTCAAGCTGAGCAAGCAGATAGAAAATAATTGCTATCAATGCTCCTCGAAAGGTATTCTCGATCGAATATTTACAGGAACGTTTGAGTTCAAACATGTATTTTAGACGGTCGAAGTTGAAATACAACCAATTTAAATTTCTGTAGAATCTCGAAATAAAATAGATGTAGAATAAAAAGGCTCTGGTGATTTCCGGCTGTACAGTATATGACTTGATAAGGAAAATGGGAGGATTTTTAAAACTGAAAATCAAAAATTCAAAAAGTAATGTATTGTTATTCTTATGAGTTAGATTTAAAAACTTTTCTTCTCTATTTAAATGATGCTTTAAAATTTCTCGTAATAAACAAACACTTTTCCATTGAAAAAGATAAACGATAGTATTTAAAATTTATTTAGAATTTAACTAGAACAAGCGATACTATTATAGATTTAGAGTTATATGACATAAATACTATATTTCTTTTCTTAGTAAAATAACACACCACCACACGCCACATCAAATCCGCTTAATAAAACACTTAAAAAAAACGTTATAGCTTTGATTTATTTTTCCATTGCACACTGATAGCCGCAAGAGATAAATGCCCATGGTATTTCAAAAATGGTGTCGAAAAATACACTTTAAAATTTCTGTAAGCATTCAAAAAAAATTTCTTATATATATTTTTTAATTTTCGTTACTGCGTTTTCAGAAGTCCAGTCAGAAGATTTTTTTTTGTAATGTAAGCTCATTATAAGTTTAATACTTAAATTAAGGTATGTATTTTTGGTAAATGTATTTTTATATTCAAGAAACATTTCTCAGAATTCTTCTGAAAAAAGAGAAGTTCCCGAATTTTGCAAATCCGATTTTGTTGACTATCAGTATAATTTTTCATTGTTTTATTGTATTAATTTTACATCCTTCCCGACGAGCGTTGCATACACGTGATGCATAAGGCTCTGTTGTTTCATATCCTATATGTCCAGCGACAGCTAGACTTGTTCCATGAGGTTATATACTTGCAAGAAGTCCAGAAACAATAAAGGATCTCTATTTATGTCATCTTGGGTGAATTGGAGGCAGTCCAAAAAGTGTTCATGAGAAGCATTCCCAGAAGCACACTCATTGCAAATCAGGTAAACCTTTTGTCCACCATAAAAAGCAAGTCCCCTCAAATAACCACTTGCAAATCTAGATAAAGTTGTCTGAGATTTTCGGTCGCAAGTGAGATTCAAGGATCCGCCTGGACTCGATATTGTGTACCATTCGTTTACTGGAGGGACCTGTCAATTAACACTGTTCCTATTTTTCCTAATTGATGAGATTTCATTGAAAGTCCAGACCAGGGTCACACAAGGTTCTCTTAGTCCTTATTATTCCTATCAGTAACTTTTAATTGACAATTTTGCACTATTTAATAAAAGTATTT